>OX376696.1:65938078-66538078 GCA_947389925.1 Coelopa pilipes | reverse complement strand
AGGCCCGGTCGCGCGCGCAGTCGCTGTTCAGGACGCACTCGGGCCGGCAGCCGCGGTACGGGTCGCCGTGGAACTCGGGCAGGCACGAGCACTGGCCGTTGTTGCACTGGGCGTTGGGGCCGCAGGGCGACGGCACGCACGGGTCAACCTTGGCGACCGGTTCCTTTTGCACCGGCGGCCGTGGCTCGGGCCGACAGGCTGTGAACGGGTCGCCGGTCAGACCCGGCGCGCAGGCGCAGTTGGGCACGTGGTCGAGCACGCTGCAGCGGGCGCCCTGGCCGCAGGAGCCGGGACAGGGGTCGCGACAGCGCTCGTTCACGCAGGCCTGGTGGGCGGGGCAGTCGGAGTGCACGCGGCACTCGGGCCGGCACTGCGGCGGCGAGCCCACGTAGCTGGGCAGGCAGGAGCAGACGGCGGCGCCGTTGCGGTTGTGGCACTGGGAGAACGGCCCGCAGGGCGACGGGTAGCAGGGGTCCCTGGGCGGCTCCTCGGCGAGCGGCGGCGGTGTCGGTGGTGGAGCTGGGGATGGCGGAGGGAAGACGAGAATCAGTTAGGGGGCGGGTTCTCGCTGAGTGGGCGGCGTGGGTCTTACTCGGCGCTCGGTAGCACCTGCTGAAGGCGTCGCCGGTGAACGGGGGGCGGCAGGAGCAGATCGGGTGGTGGTTGTGCACGTGGCACTCGGCCTCTTGGCCGCACGCCCCGGGACAGGGGTCGCGGCACTTGTGGTTCACGCAGGCCTTGTCCAGCGGGCACTCGGCGTTGAGCGTGCACTCGGGCCGGCAGCCGGGAGGGGGGCCCACGAAGTCGGGCAGGCAGGAGCAAACGGCGCTACCGCGCACCTCCTTGCACTGGGAGTTGGGGCCGCAGGGCGAGGGCTGGCAGGGCGCGACGGGAACGGGGTCGGCTGAGGAACACAGATGCAGAGAGACAGGGTCAGATTGGGAGATCGGTCACGGAGGTCATTCGGTCTGATCGTGCTTACGTTGTCGAATCGGGGAGCAGACGCTGAAGGGGTCGCCGGTGTAGCCAGCGATGCAGTTGCAGGACGGCAGGTGGTTCTGGACGTGGCACTCGGCGTTCGAGCCGCAGGTGCCGGGGCAGGGGTCCCGGCAGCGCTGGTTGACGCAGGCCCGGTTCGAGGGGCAGTCGGAGTTGAGGACGCACTCGGGCCGGCAGCCGTCGTAGGGGTTGCCGAAGAAGCCGGCGAGGCAGACGCACGAGCCGACCTTGTTGCGTCGCCGGCACTCGGCGTTCGCCCCGCACGGACTGGGCACGCAGGGGTCGACGTGGTCGGCGACGGGCTTCTGCGGGGGCTCCGGCGGCGCTCGACACTCTGTGAAGGGGTCGCCGACGAGGCCGGGGGCGCAGACGCAGTTGGGGACGTGGTTGACGGTGCGGCACTCGGCGCTGAGGCCGCAGAGCCCGGGGCAGGGGTCGGCGCACTTCCGGTTGATGCAGGCGCGGTCGGAGGCGCACTCGGAGTTCGAGACGCACTCGGGCCGGCAGTTGGGCGGCGAGCCGATGAACTCCTGCAGACAGGAGCACACGGCCTGGCCGCCCTGGTTGTCGCACCGGGCGTTCGGCCCGCACGGCGACGGGCGGCAGGGGTCGGGCACGGCTTCCTCGCGCAGGGGCTCAACTGGACAGAGAAGGGGGTTGCAAGAAGATTCGTTAGTGGAAGGCGAGAGGAGGATCGGCCATCGGTCGTCATACTTCGGATGGGCTGGCAGGCGACGAAGGGGCTTCCGGTGAATCCAGCGGGGCAGACGCAGATCGGGTTGTGGTTGACGACGTTGCACTGGGCCAGGCGGCCACACACGCCGGGGCAGGGGTCCTGGCACTTCCTGTTGACGCAGGCCAGACTGGGACGGCACTCGGAGTTCGCGACGCACTCGGGGCGGCAGGACGGCGGCGTGCCCTGCATGTCCGGCAGGCAGCTGCAGACGGCGACGCCGTTCGAGCTGCGGCACTGGGCGTTGGGTCCGCAGGGCGACGGCTGGCAGGGGTCGCTCGACACGACGGGTGGGGCTGCGGCAGGGACAGACAGAGATGGGTCAGAGGGTACACTCGAGTGTGGAAGGGCGGGGGGATATTTACTCGGGACGGGGGCGCACTGGACGAAGGCGTTGCCCTGCATGCCCTCGGGGCAGTGGCACATGGGCACGTGGTTGTGGACCTCGCACACGGCGTTCGGGCCGCAGGTTCCGACGCACGGGTCCTGGCACTTGTGTTTGACGCAGGCGCGGTCCCGGGCGCAGTCCGCGTTCAGGACGCACTCGGGTCGGCAGCCGGAATAGGGGTCACCGTGGTACTCGGGGATGCAGGAGCAGACGCCGTCGTTGCAGCGGGCGTTGGGGCCGCACGGCGACGGCTGGCAGGGGTCGGGCTCGGCGGCCACTGGTGGTGTTGGTTCGGGCAGGGCCGGGCGACAGACGCTGAAGGGGTCGCCGGTGTGACCTGGGAGGCAGGAGCACGAGGGCGAGTGGTTGACAACGGCGCAGACGGTGTTGAGGCCGCAGGAGCCGGGGCAGGGGTCGCGGCACCGGCCATTGAAGCAGTTCAGGTGGCTGGGGCAGTCGGAGCTGACCGTGCACTCGGGCCGGCAGTTCGGTGGCCGGCCCACGTACTCGGGCAGGCACGAGCACGACGGCTGCTCGTTCACGTTGCGGCACCGGGCGAACTGGCCGCACGGCGAGGGCTGGCAGGGATCGCGGTACGGAGGGGTCTCGGGCGGTGGCGGTGGCGGAGGAATCGGGTAGCAGCGGGTGAAGGCGTCGCCGGTGAAGCCCGTGCGACACGAGCACATCGGGTTGTGGCCGAGGACGCGGCACTCGGCGTTCGAGCCGCAGGTGCCGGGGCAGGGGTCCTGGCACTTCCTATTCACGCAGGCCTTGTCCGCGGGACACTCGGAGTTCTGGGTGCACTCGGGCCGGCATGAGGGCGGCGCGCCGACGTACTCGGGCAGGCAGGAGCAGACGGCCTGCTCGTTGACCTCGCGGCAGCGGGCGTTGGGGCCGCAGGGCGAGGGCTGGCAGGGGTCCACGTACTCCCTGATCGCTGTGGGGAGGAGGAGGACACAACAACACAAACTAAGACAGTGCAAACTACGACTCTTAGACACAGGGGTCGGATTCGGTTCGGTTAGGTGGGGCTTGGGCTTAGGCTAAGGTTACTATTGGTGCGCAGAGGGGAGGTGGTGCGGGATGCTTACGTTGTTGCTGGAGGGCGCAGTGGCGGTAGGGGTCGCCGGAGAATCCGTCGTGGCAGCTGCAAATGGGCAGGTGGTTGACCACGTCACACCTGGCGTTGGAGCCACAGGTGCCGGGACAGGGGTCGACGCACTTCTGATTCTGGCAGGCGCGGCTCGCCGGGCAGTCGGAGTTGCGGACGCACTCGGGCCGGCAGCCCTCGTAGGGGTTGCCGAAGTACTCGGGCAGACAGCGACAGGAGGCCGCGTTGTTCTGCTGCTGGCAGATCGCGTTGCTGCCGCACGGACTGGGCGAGCAGGGGTTGACCTGCTCGCGCTCGACCACCGGCTCGGGACGGCACTGGGTGAAGGGGTCGCCCACGTGGCCGGCGATGCAGACACACGACGGCGTGTGGCTGACCACTTGACAGACGGCGGAAATGCCGCAGACGCCTGGACACGGATCGCGGCACTTGAGGTTGATGCAGGCCTGGCTGCTCGGACACTCGGAAGACGTGAGACATTCGGGCCGGCAGTTGGGCGGCGCGCCCACGTAGTCGGGCAGGCAGGAGCAGGAGGCCGAGCCGCCGACGTCCTGGCAGACGGAGTTCGGACCACACGGCGACGGCGAGCAGGGCTGGACGGGATCACGGCGCGCCGGGGGCTCGGGCAGGCGTTGGCACATGGTGAACGCGCTGCCGGTGAAGCCCTCGGGGCAGGTGCAGAACGGCGAGTGGTTGACCACGCGACAGCGGGCTCCGACGCCGCAGGTGCCCAGACACGGGTCCTGACAGCGCTGGTTGACGCACGACAGGTGCGGCGGGCAGTCGGAGTTGATCGTGCACTCGGGTCGGCAGGCCGGTGGGGAGCCGAGGTACTCGGGCAGGCAGGAGCAGACGGCCTGCTCGTTCGCTTCGCGGCACTGGGAGTTGGGGCCGCAGGGCGAGGGCTGGCAGGGGTTCACTCGGATGACGGGAGCTGGGCGGCGAGAGAAAAGAGAACCGGGTTGAGATCGGGCAAGCGAATGCGAGAGAATGCGCTGTCCATACTTGGCACTGGGGAGCACTGGACGAAGGCGTTGCCCTGCATTCCCTCGGGGCAGTGGCACATCGGGACGTGGTTCTGGACCTCGCAGATCGCGCCGACGCCGCACGTTCCGACGCAGGGGTCGGCGCACTTCTGCCGGATGCAGGCCTCCTGGCGCGGGCAGTCGGTGTTGAGGACGCACTCGGGCCGGCAGCCGGTGTAGGGGTCGCCGTGGTACTCGGGCAGGCAGGAGCACTGCCCGTTGTTGCAGAGGGCGTTCGGGCCGCAGGGCGACGGGACGCAGGGGTCGTCGAAGACGGGTGCTGCAAGCGCATCGGTTAGTGGGCGAGGGGACGGGGGAGGCGGAAACGAGGACGTACGTGGTAGTTCCAAGGGCTTGCGGATGCACCTAGTGAAGGGGTCCCCGGTGTGGTCTGAGGGGCAGCTGCAGATCGGGGTGTGGCTGACGACGCTGCAGAGCGCGCCGAGGCCGCAGGATCCGGGGCAGGGGTCGCGGCACTTCTCGTTGATGCAGGCCTGGTTCGAGGGGCAGTCGGAGTTCACGGAGCACTCGGGTCGGCAGTTGGGAGGCGCCCCCAGGTAGGTGGGCAGGCAGGAGCACGAGGCTTGCCCGCGCACCACCTGGCACTGGGAGTGGGCGCCGCAGGGCGACGGGACGCAAGGATCGCGCACTTCTTCTTTCATCACTGGTGGTGGAGGGGGAGCTGGAGTCGGAGGCGGCGAGAGGTTATTCAGATTCAGATTCTGGGACTGGGACGGGGATCGGGGGTCGTCGGTCTTACGTGGTATCGCGTAGCAGCGGGCGAAGGCGTCGCCCGTGAAGCCCTCACGGCACGAGCAGAGTGGGCTGTGGTTGCGGACTCGGCATTCGGCGTTCACGCCGCACACGCCCGGACAGGGGTCGGCGCAGCGCAGGTTGATGCAGGCCTTGTCCAGGGCGCACTCCGAGGAGACGGTGCACTCGGGCCGGCAGGCGGGCGGGCTGCCCACGTAGGTGGGCAGGCAGGAGCAGACGGCGCTGTTCTGCACCTCCTTGCACTGCGAGTTGGGGCCGCAGGGCGAGGGCTGGCACTTGTTGGTCTCGACAGGGGGCTCAATTTCTGGGTAGGGACGAGAGCAGTGGACGGTTATCAGGCGGTTCGGGAGATGTTCAGCGAGCGGCTTACTTTGGACAATGGGCGAGCAGTAGCGGAAGGGGTCGCCGGTGAAGCCGGCCAGGCACGTGCAGGACGGCAGGTGGTTCAGCACGCGGCACTCGGCGTTGGGGCCACAGGTGCCCGGGCAGGGGTCGCGGCACTTGGTCTGGACGCAGGCCTTGTCCGCGGCGCAGTCGGAGTTGAGGACGCACTCGGGCCGGCAGCCCTCGTAGGGGTTGCCTACGAAGTCGGGCAGACACTGGCAGGCGCCGGCGCCGTTGCGTTCGGAGCAGCGCGCGTTGGCGCCGCACGGACTGGGCTCGCACGGACGGAGGACCTCGATGGCCTGGCGGACGGGGTCGCAACGGGTGAAGGGGTCGCCTGCGAAGCCCTCCGTGCAGACGCACATCGGGCTGTGGTTGACGACGTGGCAGACGGCGTTCGACCCGCAGACGGACGGACACGGATCCTGGCACTTCTGGTTGATGCAGGCGCGATTCGACGGGCACTCGGAGTTCGAGACGCACTCGGGCCGGCAGGCGGGGGGCGAGCCGATGAAGTCGGGAAGGCAGGAGCACGAGGGCGACTCGCCAACCACGCGGCACTGCGAGTTGGGTCCACAGGGCGACGGCTGGCAGGGGTCTTTGGGCGGCTCCTCCTGCTTAACGGGTTTGACTGAAAGTACGGGCAGACGGAAATGGAAATGGAGTTGGTTCAGGCGGTTCGAGGTCGGAGGGCGAGAGCGTTGAGCGTTACCGATGCGTTGGCAGGCGACGAAGGGATCGCCGGTGTACTGGTCCAGGCAGCGACAGACCGGGTTGTGGGAGACCACGCGGCACTCGGTGTTGCGGCCGCAGGTGCCGGGGCAGGGGTCGCGGCACTTCTGCTGCAGGCAGGCGGTGTCCAGCGAGCACTCCGCGTTCGAGGAGCACTCGGGCCGGCACGTGGGCGGCGCCCCGACGAACTCCGGCAGGCAGGAGCAGACGGCCTGCTCGTTGACCACGCGGCACTGCGAGTTCGGGCCGCAGGGCGAGGGCTGGCAGGGATTGAGGGCCACGGGCGGGGGCAGCGGGACGCACTGGGCGAACGCGTTGCCGGTCATGCCCTCGGGGCAGTAGCACATGGCCACGTGGTTGCTGACCTCGCAGACGGCGTTCGCGGCGCAGGCGCCGGGACAGGGCGCCACGCACTTGTTGCGCACGCAGGCCTTGTCCCGTGGGCAGTCGGTGTTCAGGACGCACTCGGGCCGGCAGCCGACCAGGGGGTTTCCTTGGAACTCGGGCAGGCACTCGCAGCGTCCGTCGCGGCAGACGGTGTTCGCGCCGCAGGGCGACGGGTTGCAGGGGTCCACGACGTCAGCCTTCGGCGGGGGCGCCGGCGGTGGCGCCCGGCACGAGGTGAACGGATCGCCCGTCAGGCCCTCCAGACACTGGCAGATCGGCGTGTGGTTGACCACGCGGCACTGGGCGTTGAAGCCGCAGGCGCCCGGGCAGGGGTCGCGGCACTTCTGCCTGATGCAGGCCTGGCTGCTGGGGCACTCGGCGTTCAGGGTGCACTCGGGCCGGCAGTTGGGCGGGGCCCCGATGTAGGTCGCGAGGCACGAGCAGGATGGGCTGCCGTTGATGTCCCGGCACTCGGCGAACTGGCCGCAGGGCGACGGGATGCAGGGGTTGACGTACTCGCTGCGTCGGGGGGGCTCGGGGGCTGGGGCTGGAGGGCGAGGAGACAAGCGTGGACAATGACAAGAGTGAGGGGTGCGGGAGGGACCTCGGCACTTACGGGGAACTGGGTGGCATCGGGAGAAGGCGTCGCCGGTGAAGCCCGGCCGGCAGCTGCAGAGCGGCGCGTGGTTGTGGACGCGACACTCGGCATTCGAGCCGCACGGATCGGGCGAGCAGGGGTCGACGCACTTCAGGTTCACGCAGGCCTTCTGCAGGGCGCACTCGGCACTCGAGGTGCACTCGGGGCGACACGAGGGCGGGCGGCCGATGTAGTCGGGCAGGCAGGAGCAGACGGCCTGCTCGTTGACCTCGCGGCACTGGGAGTTGGGGCCGCAGGGCGAGGGCTGGCAGGGATTGACGTACTCCTTGATGGCGGCTGTGAAAGGGTGGGTCGGGGTGAAGAGGTTCGTTTGAATGGAGGGGCAGGGTCGGAGCACTTACGCTTCTCGGGCATCTGGCAGTAGCGGTAGGGGTCGCCGACGAACGCGGGCAGGCAGCTGCAGGTGGGCAGGTGGTCAACGACGGCGCAGACCGCGTTCAGGCCGCACACGCCGGGGCAGGGGTCGACGCACTTGAGGTTCTGGCAGGCGCGGTTCGAGGGGCAGTCGGAGTTGAGGACGCACTCGGGCCGGCAGCCCTCGTAGGGGTTGCCGAAGTAGTCGCGCAGGCACTGGCAGGAGCCGGCGCCCTTGACCTCGCGGCACTCGGCGTTGGCGCCGCACGGGTTCGGGTGGCAGGGCGTGACCGGCTCGACGTCCCGCACCAGGGCGTCTGGGCGGCACCCGGTGAAGGGGTCGCCCGTGTGGCCCGGGGCGCAGCTGCACATGGCCGTGTGGCTGACGACGTGGCACAGGGCGTTCTGGCCGCACACACCGGGGCAGGGGTCCTGGCAGCGCTGGTTCAAGCACGCCTTGGTCTGGGCGCACTCGGAGTTGGTCACACACTCGGGCCGGCAGGCGGGCGGGGCGCCGACGAAGTCCGGCAGGCAGGAGCACGAGGGCGACTCGCCGACCACGCGGCACTGCGAGTTGGGGCCGCACGGCGAGGGCACGCACGGGTTCTTGGGCTCGTCGCGCTTGGGCGGCTCAACTGGGGTGAGACGGGAGACGGTTACAGGCAACTGGCTGGAGAGGGCGGTGGGGTTTGGGGTTACCTATGGGCTGGCAGCTGGCGAAGGGGTTTCCGGTGTAGCGCGGGGGGCACGTGCAGAAGGGCGAGTGCTGGACCACCGAGCAGAGGGCGTTCAGGCCGCAGGATCCGGGACAGGGGTCGACGCACTTCTGGTTCTGGCAGGCCATGCGTGGCGCGCAGTCCGCGTTGCTCGTGCACTCGGGCCGGCAGGTGGGCGGGTTGCCCACGAAGCCCTCGATGCACGAGCAGACGGCGTTGTTGTTGTGCTCGCGGCAGCGACTGTTCGGTCCGCACGGCGAGGGCTGGCAGGGGTTGGCGGGCGCCACGGGCTCTGGGGGAGGGAAGGGAAAAAGAGAAGAGGCTGCAGGCGAGTTCTTGGTCAGAGGGGGGCGATCGACGTTACTTGGCACGGGGTCGCACTGGACGAACGCGTTGCCGGACATGTCGTCGGGGCAGCGGCACATGGGGATGTGGTTCAGGACCTCGCAGATGGCGCCGCGGCCGCAGGTGCCCGGGCAGGGGTCGACGCACTTGTTGCGGATGCAGGCTCTCGTCGGCGGGCACTCGGTGTTGAGGACGCACTCAGGCCGGCAGCCGGAGTAGGGGTCGCCGTGGTACTCGGGCAGGCAGGAGCAGACGCCGTCGTCGCAGCGGGCGTTGGAGCCGCACGGCGAGGGGTTGCACGGATCGTCCTTGATGGGGGCTTTGGCTGGGCGGCGAGAAAAGAAGGCAGATGAGCACGACGGGGTCACATGAGGGAGTTGGGCGGTCGCCTTACGTGGTGGCGCCAGTTGGCAGCTGGTGAAGGGGTCACCGACGTAGCCGCTGGGGCACTGGCAGATCGGCATGTGGTTCAGGACGTTGCAGAGGGCGTTGAAGCCGCAGGCGCCGGGACACGGGTCCTGGCACCGCCGGTTGATGCACGCCCGGCTGGGCGCGCACTCGTTGCTGGTCGTGCACTCGGGCCGGCAGTTGGGCGGCGCCCCGAGGAACGTCTCCAGGCAGGAGCAGGCGGCCTGGTCCGCGACGACCCGGCACCTGGCGTTCGGGCCGCACGGCGACGGCACACAGGGGTCGCGGATGCGCTCGGGCACGACGATCGCTGGTGGGGCTGCGGGGAGGAGGACAGAGGAACCCACATAGAGAGAAGTCGAAAGGACGGAATGCCGTGGCGAGGACTCACGAGGTATGGGGTAGCAACGGGTGAAGGGGTCGCCGGTGTAGCCGCTGCGGCAGGAGCAGAGCGGGGCGTGGTTTCGCACCTGGCACTCGGCGCTCGAGCCGCAGACGCCCGGACACGGGTCCACGCACTTCTGGTTCACGCAGGCCTTGTCCAGACTGCACTCGGTGCTCAGCGTGCACTCGGGCCGGCAGGCAGGCGGCGTGCCGCGGTACTCGGGCAGGCACGAGCAGACGGCCTGCTCGTTGACCTCGCGGCACTGGGAGTTGGGGCCGCAGGGCGAGGGCTGGCAGGGGTTCACGTACTCGTGCACGATGTCTGGAAGGAGGGGAAGCGACACGTCGACACTTGGCCATACACTGGGGGCAACACTACTGGGCTTACTCTTCTCGGGCTCCGGGGCGCAGTGGCGGTAGGGGTCGCCGGTGTAGCCGATGCGGCAGGAGCACGAGGGCAGGTGGTTGCGCACGAAGCAGTCGGCGTTGGAGCCGCAGGTGCCGGGACACGGGTCGCGGCACTTCTGGTTGACGCAGGCTCGGTCCGCCGGGCAGTCGGAGTTCAGGACGCACTCGGGCCGGCAGCCCTCGTAGGGGTTGCCGAAGTACTCGGGCAGGCATTGGCAGGAGCCGACGCCGTTCTGTTGGCGGCACTCGGCGAAGGCGCCGCAGGGACTCGGGTTGCAGGGGTCCAGCTTCTCGGGCGGGGCCTGGCGAATGGGCGAGCAGGACACGAAGGGATCGCCGGTGGATCCGCTGTCGCAGTGGCAGAACGCGGAGTGGCTGACGACGCGGCAGAGGGCGTTCGAGCCGCACAGGCCGGGGCAGGGATCGGCGCAGCGCTGGTTGGTGCAGACCTTGTCCGTGGGACACTCGCTGTTGCTGGCGCACTCGGGCCGGCAGTTGGGCGGCTGGCCGAAGAAGTTCTCCAGGCAGGAGCACGAGGGCGTCTCGCCCACGGCTCTGCACTCGCTGTTGGGTCCGCAGGGCGAGGGCTGGCAGGGGTTCGCGGGCACCAGGTCACGCTGGGGTTCGACTGTGGGGATGGGCAGAGAGAGATGGTAACGAGAGAACAGTGGATTCGAGTCGGGGAGATCGAGGGTTTGTGCAGTGGACGGGTGGAGTGCGGGGGTGGGCGGGACTTACTTATGGGCTGGCACTGGACGAACGGGTTGCCGGTGAGGCGCGGGGGGCACGTGCAGAAGGGCACGTGGTTGACCACGGAGCACTTCGCGTGCTGGCCGCAGGTTCCGGGGCAGGGGTCCACGCACCGCTGGTTCTGGCACGCCCGGTCCGCGGCGCACTCGGAGTTCGCAGTGCACTCGGGCCGGCAGGCCGGCGGCGAGCCGCGGAACTCGGGCAGGCAGGAGCAGACGGCCTGCTGGTTCACTTCACGGCACTGCGAGTTGGGGCCGCAGGGCGAGGGCTGGCAGGGGTTGCGGTAGACGTCGGCTGTGGGTCGGCGATGGGAGGGAAGAGAGGGAGAATGAGAGAGGTCAGTACGGTGGGGGTGGGGGTGGGTCGTCGATCGGGGCATACCCTGGATGGGGCTGCACTGGACGAAGGCGTTGCCGGTCATGCGCTCGGGACAGTGGCACATGGGCACGTGGTTCACGACCTCGCAGACGGCGTTCGGCGCACACGTGCCCGGACACGGGTCCACGCACTTCTGGCGCACGCAGGCGCGGTCGCGGGCGCAGTCCGCGTTCAGGAGGCACTCGGGTCGGCAGGCCACGTAGGGATCGCCCTGGTAGTCGGCCACACACGAGCACTGGCCGTCGCCGGAGCAGACGGCGTTCGTTCCGCACGGGCTGGGGTAGCAGGGGTCGCGTGGTTCGTCTCGCGGGGGCGCTGCCGGGGCGAGGTCAAAGAGGTGAGGTCTCTGTGCTGGGGGGATTGACTCGATTGGGGTCTTACGTGGCGGCGGCGTGGGGCGACAGCTGACGAAGGGGTCGCCGGTGTAGCCCACGGCACAGGAGCAGCTCGGCGTGTGGTTGAGCACGTTGCAGACCGTGTTCAGGCCGCAGGCGCCCGGGCAGGGGTCGCGGCAGCGCTCGTTGATGCAGGCCTGGTTGCTGGGGCACTCGGAGTTCAGGGTGCACTCGGGCCGGCAGTTCGGGGGGCTGCCGCGGTACGAAGGCAGGCAGGAGCAGGAGGGACCCTGGCCCCGTGCGCTGTGGCACTCGGCGTAGGGGCCGCAGGGCGAGGGCACGCAGGGATCGCGGTAGACCTCGATGGGGTTCGGCGCGGGTGGAGCTGCGGTGGAACTCGGTAAGTGGGCGGGGATCACAGGGGGTGGGAGAGGGGGTTTGGGTGGTTGCTTACGTGGCAGGGGTCGGCATCGCACGAAGGGGTCGCCGGTCTGGCCCTGGCGACATGAGCAGACAGGGCTGTGGTTACGAACGTGGCACTCGGCGTTCTGGCCGCAGACGCCCGGGCATGGGTCGACGCAGCGTCGATTGATGCAGGCCTTGTCGGCGGAGCACTCGGAGGACGTGGTGCACTCGGGCCGGCACGCGGGGGGGACGCCCACGTACTCGGGCAGGCACGAGCAGACGGCCTGCTCGTTCACTTCGCGACACTGGGAGTTGGGGCCGCAGGGCGAGGGCTGGCAGGGGTTCACGTACTCATGGACAATCGCTAGAGGGGCGAGGAACAACGGGTGGAACGAGTGGGTGAGATCGAGAGTCAGACACATGTACATATAACCAATTTAGTAAACTAGATAGCGCTACGACTAGGCGGTTAGATAAAGCGGAGATCAAGACGGGCTTACGTTCGGCTGGACGGCTGCACTGCTGGTACGGGTCGCCGCTGAAGCCGACGAGGCAGAAGCAGCTCGGCACGTGGTTCACCACCTGGCACTCGGCGTTGGGGCCGCAGGTGCCGGGGCAGGGGTCGCGGCACTTCATGTTCATGCAGGCCCTGTTCGAGGGGCAGTCGGTGTTCAGAACGCACTCGGGTCGACATCCTTCGTAGGGGTTTCCTTGGTACTCGGGCAGGCACTGGCAGGCGCCGGCTCCGTTGCGCTCGATGCAGTTGGCGTTGGCCCCACATGGCGAGGGGCTGCACGGACTCAGGACCTCCACGGGGGTCTGGCGCACCGGGTCACAGCGCGTGAAGGGGTCGCCGGTGAAGCCGGCCAGGCACGCGCACATTGGCGTGTGGCTGACCACGCGGCACTCGGCACTGGCGCCGCACAGACCGGGGCACGGGTCCTGGCACCGCTGGTTGACGCAGGCCAGGTGCGAGGCGCACTCGGAGTTCGAGATGCACTCCGGCCGGCAGTTCGGTGGGGCGCCCACGAACGAGGCCTGGCACGAGCAGGATGGGGTGACGCCGTCGCTGGTGCGGCACTCGGAGTTGGGGCCGCACGGCGACGGCCGGCACGGGTCACGGGGCTCGACGTCCTTCTGGGGCGGCGGCTCGACCACGGGTTGGCAGGCGACGAAGGGGCTGCCGGTGTAGCCGGGGCGACAGGTGCAGAAGGGGTTGTGGTTGACCACCGTGCACTGGGCATGGCGGCCACAGGCGCCCTTGCAGGGGTCGACGCATCGCTGGTTGACGCAGGCCAGGTGGGCCGCGCAGTCCTGGTTCGCCGTGCACTCGGGTCGGCACGAGGGCGGCGTCCCGATGAACTCCGGCAGGCAGGAGCAGACGGCCTGCTGGTTGACCTCGCGGCACTGGGAGTTGGGGCCGCACGGGGTCGGTCGGCAGGGGTTCACGACGGCGGGCGCTGAAATGCGGCGGAAGCAATCGATGAGTGCCTGCTGGTGGCGGGAGGAGACGCGGAGGGTTTGATAATTACGTGGAGCTTCGTGGCACTGGACGAAGGCGTTGCCGGACATGCCGCTCGGGCAGGAGCACGTGGGGATGTGGTTGATGACGGTGCAGAGGGCGTTGCTGGCGCAGGTGCCCGGACAGGGGTCGACGCACTTGTTGCGGATGCAGGCCAGGTCGCGCGAGCACTCGGAGCTCAGGACGCACTCGGGCCGGCAGCCGGAGTAGGGGTCGCCGTGGTACTCGGGCAGGCAGGAGCAGACGCCGTCATTGCAGACGGCGTTCGGGCCGCAGGGCGAGGGGTTGCACGGGTCGTCCTTGGCCGGCGCTGGAAGTCGACGAAGGGCGTATGTGGGGTTACTTAGAAGTCCTCGAGTCGTGGTATTCGCGGTGTTCTTACGTGGTGCAGGCGGCTCCGGCTGGCAGTACGTGAAGGGATCGCCGGTGAAGCCGGCGGGGCAGACGCAACTGGGCACGTGGCTGACCACGTTGCAGACCGCGCCGAGGCCGCAGGAGCCCGGGCACGGGTCGCGGCAGCGCTCGTTGATGCAGGCCTGGTTGCTGGGACAGTCGGAGTTGATCGTGCACTCGGGCCGGCAGTTGGGCGGCGCCCCGAGGTAGTTCGGCAGGCACGAGCAGGCCGGGGAGTCGCCGGAGCGACGGCACTGCGAGTGGGGGCCGCAGGGCGAGGGCACGCACGGGTCGCGGACGGGCTCTGGTTGCTTAACCACGGGCGGAGCGGCTACAAACAGTCGACAACAGGTCAGAGGAGGAGCTCGTCGAGATGGGGTGGGCGGGTCTTACGTGGTATGGGGAAGCAGCGGAAGAAGGCGTCGCCGGTGAAACCAGAGCGGCAGGAGCAGAGCGGGCTGTGGTTGATGACGCGGCAGGTGGCGTCGGTGCCGCAGGTGCCGGGACACGGGTCCACGCACTTCTGGTTGATGCAGGCCTTCTCGGCCGAGCACTCCGCGGACATCGTGCACTCGGGCCGACACAGGGGCGGGCTGCCGATGTACGAGGGCAGGCAGGAGCAGACGGCCTGCTCGTTGATCTCGCGGCACTGGGAGTTGGGGCCGCAGGGCGAGGGCTGGCAGGGGTTCACGTACTCCTTGACGGCTGTGGTAAATGAATGGGGAATCGTGAGGATCGACGATCGCTCGATAGGGGAGGGGGACGCTTACGCTGACGCTCCTGGTGGCAGAAGCGGTAGGGGTCGCCAGTGAAGCCGGTCACACAGGCGCAGGTCGGGACGTGGTTGAGCACGTTGCACAGGGCGTTCTGGCCACAGGTGCCGGGGCAGGGGTCGCGGCATTTCATGTTCATGCACGCCTTGTCCGCGGGACAGTCGGAGTTGAGGACGCACTCGGGCCGGCAGCCCTCGTAGGGGTTGCCGAAGTACTCCGGGAAGCACTGGCAGGAGGCGGCCGTGCCGCGCTGCGCGCACCGGGCGTTGGCGCCGCACGGATTCGGATTGCACGGATCCACATGGTCCAGCTGCTCGATCTTGGCCTCGACGCACTGGACGAACGGATCGCCCTCTTGGCCGGGCGGACAGAAGCAGCTGGGCGTGTGCGAGAGCACGCGACACTCGGCGCCGCTGCCGCAGAGGCCGGGACAGGGATCGCGGCACTTCTGGTTGATGCAGGCCTGGGTCGTGGCGCACTCAGAGCTCGTCACGCACTCGGGCCGGCAGTTGGGCGGGGCGCCGACGTAGCTGGGCATGCAGGAGCACGAGGGCGACTCGTTCACCTCACGGCACACGGAGTACGGGCCGCACGGCGAGGGCGAGCAGGGGTTGCGCGGCGGGGCCACGGGCGCCTCCACGATGGGCTGGCAGCTGACGAACGGGTTGCCGCTGTAGCGGTCGGGGCAGCGGCAGAAGGGGCTGTGGTTGGTGACGTGGCAGCGCGCGTTCTGGCCGCAGACGCCGGGGCACGGGTCGGAGCAGCGCTGGTTGCGACAGGCCTGGTTCAGGGGGCACTCGGAGTTGGTCGTGCACTCGGGCCGGCAGAAGGGCGGGCTGCCGACGAAGGACTCGACGCAGGAGCAGACGGCCTGCTGGTTGACCTCGCGGCACTGGGAGTTCGGGCCGCACGGTGACGGCTGGCACGGGTTCGTGGGCACGTCTAGTTCTGTGAAGAGAGCGGAGGGGGTTGGTCGAGAGGTCGCTTGAGCCAAGTTAGCAATCGGCTTACTTGGCACCGGGGCGCAGCCGGTGAAGGCGTTGCCTTGCATGCCGTCCGGACAGCGACAGATCGGGATGTGGTTCATGACCTCGCACAGGGCGTTCGCGGCGCAGGTGCCGGGACAGGGGTCGACACACTTGTTGCGGACGCAGGCCCGGTCGCGCGGGCAGTCGGTGTGCAGGACGCACTCGGGCCGGCAGCCGGTGTAGGGGTCGCCGTGGTACTCGGGGATGCAGGAGCACTGGCCGTTGTTGCAGAGGGCGTTCGGGCCGCAGGGCGACGGGACGCAGGGGTCGTCGTCGGGCACGGCGACTTCAGCTGGACGAGGGGGAGAAGGTCGTGAGAAGGATGTCGCACGCGAGTTCAGGGGGGTTCCATGCTTACTCCTTGCCGGTGGCTGGGGGTTGCACACGGTGAACGGGTCGCCGGTGTAGCCCGGCTGGCAGGTGCAGATCGGGGTGTGGCTGACGACGCTGCACTGGGTGTTGATGCCGCAGGATCCGGGACAGGGGTCGCGGCACTTCTGGTTGATGCAGGCCTGGTGGCTCGGGCACTCCGAGTTGATCGTGCACTCGGGCCGACAGCCCGGCGGCGTGCCCAGGAAGGAGGGCAGGCACGAGCACGAGGGGGTTCCGCCGATGTCGCGGCACTGCGAGTTGGGTCCGCACGGCGAGGGCACGCAGGGATCCACGGGCTCGTTCACCACGGGCAACTTCGGAGCGGGCGCTACGGAGGAGACGGGGACGGAAGTGAAGCAAGGGTCGTCGGGGAGTCCAATCGAATCGGTCTTACGTGGAATGCGGAAGCAGCGAACGAAGGCGTCGCCGGTGAAGCCGTTGCTGCACGTGCAGATCGGGCTGTGGTTGCGGACGCGACACTCGGCATTCTGGCCGCAGACGCCGGGGCACGGGTCGACGCACTTGCGGTTGACGCAGGCCTTGTCGGCGGCGCACTCGGAGGACGAGGTGCACTCGGGCCGGCAGGCCGGCGGGCTGCCCACGTACTCAGGGAGGCACGAGCAGACGGCCTGCTCGGCGACGACTCGGCACCTGGAGTTGGGGCCGCAGGGCGAGGGCTGGCAGGGGTCGACGTATTCGCGAACGGCTGCAACACGGTGGGATTAGAACGGGTCAGCGTGGAGAAAATAATCCTCTCTTACGTTCTTGGCGCTTGGGGCTGCAGGAGCGGTAGGGGTCGCCCTCGAAGCCCTCGAGGCAGTTGCAGGACGGCAGGTGGTTGATGACCTGGCACAGGGCGTTCTGGCCGCAGGTGCCCGGACATGGGTCCACACACTTGAGGTTCTGGCAGGCGCGATTCGAGGGACAGTCGGAGTTGAGGACGCACTCGGGCCGGCAGCCCTCGTAGGGGTTGCCGAAGTGGTCCGCGAGGCACTGGCAGGAGCCCGCGTTGCCGCGCACGTCACAGCGGGCGTTGGCGCCGCACGGACTCGGGTTGCACGGGTCCAGCTTCTCGGGCTGGGGCGGCGCCCGCACGGGGCTGCACTGCGAGAAGGGGTCGCCGGTGAAGCCGTCCTGGCACAGGCACATCGGGGTGTGGCTGAAGACGCGACAGAGGGCGTTGGCGCCGCAGAGCCCGGGGCACGGGTCCTGGCACTTCTGGTTGATGCAGGCCCGCTGCGACGGGCACTCGGAGTTCGAGACGCACTCGGGCCGGCAGTAGGGCGGTGATCCCTGGAAGTCCGGCAGGCAGGAGCAGGAGGGCGAGTCGCCCACGGCGCGGCACTCGGAGTTGGGGCCGCAGGGCGAGGGGCGGCACGGGTTGACGGGCACGATGTCGCGCACGGGTTCAACTGGGGAAGGGGAGGCGGATTTGAAATTTTTGAAGAACTCCTCTAAGGCTTGACATTGCGACATACTTCGTTCTTCGCAGCGTACGAAGGGGTCGCCGGTCATCCGGGCGGGGCACGAGCACAGGGGGTTGTGGTTGGACACGTGGCAGAGGGCGTTGAAGCCGCAGGTTCCGGGACAGGGGTCGACGCACTTGAGGTTCTGGCAGGCCTGGTTCTGGGGGCAGTCGGAGTTCGTGGTGCACTCGGGCCGGCACTGCGGGGGGCTGCCCATGTAGCCGACGATGCAGGAGCAGACCGCGGTCTCCTGGACCACGCGGCACTGGGAGTTCGGGCCGCAGGGCGACGGCTGGCACGGATCCTTCACCACAGGAGCTGTGGGTATCGAACGTTGGGGAAATGGGAACGGATTAGAATTGGCTGTCTCGGGACAACTGGGAGCTTTATTACTTGGCTGAGGGCGGCACTCGAAGAAGGCGTTGCCGGTCATGCCCTGGGGGCAGCTGCACATTGGCACGTGGTTGTTGACCTCACACAGGGCGTTCGAGGCGCACGTGCCGGGACAGGGGTCGACGCACTTGTTGCGGATGCAGGCCCGGTCCCGGGGACACTCGGAATTGAGGACACACTCGGGGCGGCACTCGACGAAGGGGTCTCCGTGGTACTCGGGTATGCACGAGCACTGGCCGTTGTTGCACACGGCGTTGGGGCCACAGGGCGAGGGGTTGCAGGGGTCGTCACGAACTGGCGGCGTGGTGGCTGTGGGAAGGGAGGCTGTCGTCAATCGCGTTCCGACACTGGGCGTCGAACTCTTACGTTCTGGCGGCTTCGGCAGGCAGTTGCTGAAGGGGTTGCCCGCGAAGCCCTCGACGCAGGCGCAGGATGGCGTGTGGTTGATCACGCGGCAGACGGTGTTCAGGCCGCAGGCGCCCAGACAGGGATCCCGGCACTTCTGGTTGATGCACGCCTGCTGGCTCGGGCACTCGGAGTTGATCGTGCACTCGGGCCGGCAGTTGGGCGGCTGGCCCAGGTAGTTGGCCAGGCAGGAGCAGGACGGGACGCCGTTCGAGTCGCGGCACTCGGAGTTGGGGCCGCAGGGCGAGGGTACGCACGGGTCGCGCAGCTCCTCGCGCTGCACCTCGACCGGTTTGGCTGTGGGGACGAGACGACTCGGCTGATGAGGTGGCGACTCGTGGTTGGCGAGGGTGGGAAAGGTGGGCTTACGTGGAATCGGGTAGCAGCGGGTGAAGGCGTCGCCGGTGAACCCGGGCCGGCAGGTGCAGATGGGGCTGTGGTGGCGCACGCGGCACTCGGCGTCGTTGCCGCACGGGTCGGCGGTGCAGGGGTCGACGCACTTCTGGTTCACGCAGGCCCGCTCGGCCGAGCACTCCGAGGACATCGTGCACTCGGGGCGGCAGGCGGGCGGCGTGCCGAGGAACTCGGGCAGACACGAGCAGACGGCCTGCTCGTTGACCTCGCGGCACTGGGAGTTGGGGCCGCAGGGCGAGGGCTGGCAGGGGTTCACGTACTCCTGGCGGATCGCTGGAAAGGCGGAGGGGATTCGGTTTAGCAAAGACGTGTTCGCTTGGTGCACTTGCGATGGGGCCTCACGTTCGACGGGGCGCGTGCACAGGCGGTACGGGTCGCCGATGTGTCCGGCGAGACACGTGCACGACGGCAGGTGGTTGACGACCTGGCACTCGGCGTTGAGGCCGCACGTTCCGGGGCAGGGATCCTGGCACTTGTTCTGCTGGCAGGCGCGGTTCGCGGGGCAGTCGGAGTTGAGGACGCACTCGGGCCGGCAGCCCTCGTAGGGGTTGCCGAAGTACTCGGGCAGGCACTTGCAGGAGCCGGCGCCCTGGCGCTCCCGACACTCGGCGTTCGGGCCGCACGGGCTCGGGTTGCACGGCGTGAGCACCTCCACGACGTCGCGCTCCACCGGCAGGCTGCACTGGGCGAACGGGTCGCCCGTGTAGCCGGCCAGGCAGATGCACTGGACGGCGTGGCTGACCACGCGGCACTCGGCGTTGAGGCCGCAACGCCCGGGACAGGGGTCGACGCAGCGCTGGTTGAGGCAGGCCCGGTTGGTGGCGCAGTCGGAGCTGGTCACGCACTCGGGCCGGCAGTTGGGCGGATGGCCGATGTAGTCGGGCAGGCAGGAGCAGGACGGGCCCTCGCCGACCGGCTTGCACTGGGCGTATGGGCCGCAGGGTGACGGCCGACAGGGGTCGCTGGGGGCCACGTCGCGCACCGGCTCAACTGGAGACGAAGAAGAATGAGGAGGAGGAAGAGGCGGCGTTAGTGGGATCTGGTCGAGGGAGGAACGGCATGGGCAGTTCTTACTGATTCGCTGGCAGCCGACGAAGGGGTTTCCGGTGAAGCGCTCGGGGCACGTGCAGAACGGGCTGTGGTTGACCACGGAGCACTTGGCGCCGACGCCGCAGGTGCCCGGGCAGGGGTCGCGGCACTTCTGGTTCAGACAGGCCTGCGTCGGCGGACACTCGGAGTTCGCCGTGCACTCGGGGCGACAGATGGGCGGGGCGCCGACGAAGCCCAGCAGGCAGGAGCAAACCGCCTGTTGGTTCACCTGGCGGCACTGGGAGTTCGGTCCGCAGGGCGAGGGCTGGCAGGGGTTGGTCGAGATGAGCTCTATAGGGGGGCGAATGGGATTCGCGTTAGTGGCGCCGAACTGGGTGGGGCAGAACAAGGGTTCATTACTTGGCACTGGGCTGCAGCGGATGAAGGCGCTTCCGGCGGTGCCCTCGGGGCAGCGGCACATGGGGATGTGGTTGATGACGTCGCAGATGGCGTTCTCGCCGCAGGTGCCGGGGCAGGGGTCCTTGCACTTGCTGCGCAGACACGCCTTGTCGTGGGCGCAGTCGGCGTTCAGCACGCACTCGGGCCGGCAGCCGGTGTAGGGGTCGCCGTGGTACTCGGGAAGGCACGAGCACTGGCCGTTGCGGCACTGGGCGTTCGGGCCGCACGGCGACGGGTGGCAGGGATCGACGGGTTCGCCTGAGTCACGAGCGGGCAATGGGCAGGAGGAGAAGGAGGCGTTAGTGTCGAGAAGGTCAGTGTTCGCGTTCGGTGGACACTTACTTTGCGTCGGTGGGGGTGGCGCGGGTCGGCAGCTCGTGAAGGGGTCGCCCGTGTATCCGGCGGGGCAGGTGCAGACGGGCGTGTGGTTCACCACGCCGCACTCGGCCCCGAAGCCGCACGAGCCGGGACAGGGGTCGATGCACTTCTCGCGGATGCAGGCCCGGTCCGAGGGGCACTCGGCGCTGATCGTGCACTCCGGCCGGCAGTTGGGCGGCACGCCGAGGTAGTTCTCGAGGCACGAGCACGAGGGGAGGCCGTTGAGGTTGCGACAGCGGCTGTTCGGGCCGCAGGGCGAGGGCACGCAGGGGTCGAGTTCGATTCGCTGGACGGCCGGTGGCGGAGCTAAGGACGGAGCAGAGGTGGTGATTGTAGAGGACGACGATGGCGAGGACGTGGCGACAGGCTTACGTGGTATCGGGAAGCAGCGCGTGAAAGCGTCGCCGGTGTAGCCACGGCGGCACTGGCAGAGCGGGCTGTGGTTCCTCACGCTGCACTCGGCGCTGAGGCCGCAGGTGCCGGGGCACGGGTCCTGGCAGCGCTGGTTGATGCAGGCCTTGTCGGAGGCGCACTCGGTGCTCAGGACGCACTCGGGCCGGCAGTTGGGGGCCAGGCCAACGAAGTTCTCCAGGCAGGAGCAGACGGCCTGGCCGTTCAGCTCGCGGCACTGCGAGTTGGGGCCGCACGGCGAGGGCACGCAGGGGTTCGTGGGCTCCCGTTGGCGGACCGCTGAGGGTAGGGCGGTGGAAGGCGAGCGGAGGGCGAGAGAGCGAGAGAGAGAAAAGTTAACACCAGTTGCTTGGTCTGGCCGGCTGGGGGGTGAGGCTTACGTGTCGGCGGCTCGACTTGGCAATAGCGATAGGGGTCTCCGGAGAAGCCGACGCGGCAGCTGCAGGTCGGGACGTGGTTGGTGACGGCGCAGACGGCGTTCGTGCCGCAGGAGCCGGGGCAGGGGTCGCGGCATTTGTTCTGCGTGCACGCCTTGGTCGTGGGGCAGTCGGAGTTGAGGACGCACTCGGGTCGACACGCCTGGTAGGGGTCGCCGAAGTACTCCGGCAAGCACTGGCAGGATCCGATGCCGTTGCGGTCGCGGCAGACGGCGTTCGAGCCGCACGGGTTCGGCTCGCACGGCGTGATGCGCTCGGTGACAACGAGCTCTGTGTGGGAGAGAATGGAGAGACGAGACGTGAGTGGTGGCTGTGGATCCACAGTGGGTCGATTAGTAGAACCGCACCTGGCACCTGGCGTGGGTCACTCGTGGCGGGTCGACCACGAACGATGTTGCGTTGGCGATTGCGTTTGCGTTTGCGATTGCATTAGCTGGGTTAGAGGCCATCCTGGGGATGCGGCCGGCGGTGCTACCTTGTTAGGTTAGGTGGTGTTAGACGTGGCTCTAGTGCAGTGGGCGGTTTCCCGCTACGCTTGTGCTGTGGCTTATTGGCTTATTTATGGCAGTGTGGTATTGGCATTGGAGTTCGTATTGATATTGGCGATTGTGTTGGTATTGGTTTTGGTATTGGCATTGTGTTTGTGTTGGTGTGCTTGCTCTTATGGTGGTGTGGTTGGTGTTGGTGTGGTTTAGTGTTTTTTGTCGCATGTGAATCAAATTTTGGCTTTTGGTTTTAGTGGGCTTTACTAGTTCGCCTACGGACTTTTGTCGGCAATTAGCGCTGGTTAGGTTTACTAAAATTGGTTATATGTACGTTTAGCGATCTACTTCGTTATCTCTATACCGTTATAAATACGGGCGGGCGGGGTGTTTGAATGTATTAGCAATGAGGACATCCGTCACAGGACGCATGTTTCCAACGATGAGACCGCAGTACAGGGGTTCAATTGGTTTTAGGTGATTAATTTCTAGGCATGTCCCGGACAGTAGCCACTGTCGCCGAGTTAGGGTTAGGTGTTGGGTGTTGGGGGTTGGGTGTTGGTTGTTGGGGTTTAGTAACGCAGAGGGCGGTGAACGACGATGGAAGCAACAACAATTCTACGCAGAGTTTCTCAATTTTGTTGGTTGGCTTTTTGGTAAGTACGCATGGGGCGGTTAAGGTTTGAGGGTTAAGAGCGGGCATGGGCATGGTCTACGCTTCCGATTGTGGGCCAGACACTGAACTGGTTGGGCGGTATCAGTCGACTTTGGCGGGGGGAGATGGGCAGGTGGGTTTGGGCTGAACACGAATAAGCAGATAATAAGGCAGATCTCGTATTCCAACTCAACAAATTTTAGCATATCCGGTATTAATGGTTTAAGAGGCATGGTAATACGACAACAGTAAGGCGTAAGTAAGGCAATAGGCATAATTAAGGCAATTGAGGCGTGGCATTTGGCGTGGCATATAAATAAATGTTATATATATATATATATTGGTAAGTATGTATATAAAAACGATTGCCCACCAATCGTGTGCATCGCTCCCAACGGCAGGCAAACCCAGACAACTCGTACAGTGTTTGTGCCAGCTTGGAATCAGCATTTGGCTTGAGGTTCGACCTCGAAAGGGTTCGTCGACCCTTCCTTCGTCACCTCTTTTGCAATGCTCTGCGATGGACCGATTGGTGAGCAGTGGTTTTTATTGGTAAAATAGTAAAAGCAACAAATTAGAACTGGCTGGAACGCGAAAGGCTCATCGAACTTCTGCTATGGATAGATCAACTGGCTTCAAGAGAAGCCCTCCTGTACAAGTATTTGGCATAAGCACTTTGACTTTTAATTTTACAACCAAACAGGTATTTTTAAGCTGGATTTGAAATCGAGAGTTAAAGAGAGAGCTAACAGAATTAACAATATTAGTGCTTGAAATTCTCGATGTGAGTATATAAGGAATTAATAAATGTGTTTCTATTTTCGTCTGTATTAAAATGTAACTTTATTCGTTTTAAAACGTATCTCTCTCATTTTATATTTAGGGCGATTCACCATTCAATTCAGAAAATAAACTTGAGCATTTTTTATAAAACGTGGTTCTTCTGGAGGATTGTTCGAAATGAATTCAAAATACATAAATTCACTTTAACGCGACATTGTATTATTTGGTGTAAACATAGATTTTGCGTGGTGCGAAAGTGAGGTTTTGCAATAACAAATGACATTGAATTTATGATATGATAACTGAAATTGCCGTTGAATTGAGTGTTAATTTGCAAATTTTAGAAATTTCGACTTTCGTGAAACATAATGATGTGTGTGATAGAAATGAGATTTGCATTTTTTGGTGTTCGATTTGAGACCTCGACCTCCTGGAGGACGTGTAATTGCACGGTGCACTCACACATACATATTGCAACGAAAATGCTGTGTTCTAATTTGCGATCCTAGAAATGCGAATCCTGCCGCCGATCATCACTAGCTCACAAGCTCCAGATGATGAGCTCATGGATTTTTCAGAAGACATGAACTTGGGCTGCGCGAAATGGCCAGAAGGGCCATGGTCGTGGCTGCGGCAGGATTCGCACCGAGACAAAACCAGTGCCCACGCGTTAGCGTAAGAGGAAAGCACTTTGGTGGTTATTGTGGCTGTGGACGCTCTGAGGCTGTCTCGTCACGGTTCAATACGAAAAGTTCAAAAAGTCCTACCTTTGACGGGTTGACAGCCGGTGAACGGGTCGCCGGTGTAGCCGGCGTCGCAGCTGCAGATGGGCATGTGGTTGGCCACCGAGCAGCGGGCGTTGAGTCCGCAGGAGCCGACGCAGGGGTCGGCGCACTTCTGCCGGATGCAGGCCTTGGTGGGGGCGCACTCCGGGTTGATGGTGCACTCGGGCCGGCAGTTGGGCGGGGTGCCGATGAAGGAGGCCACGCACGAGCAGGCGGGCGTGTCGCCGCGCACCTTGCACTCGGAGTTGGGGCCGCACGGCGAGGGCTGGCACGGATTGACCGGGGTCGGCGGCTGCTCACGGCGCTCCTCCTGGTAGCAGCGCGTGAACGGGTCGCCCGTGAAGCCGGCGTTGCAGGTGCAGATCGGGTTGTGGTTGATTACCTGGCACTTGGCGAACTGGCCGCAGGCTCCGGGGCAGGGGTCGACGCACTTCTTCTGGATGCACGCGTTCTGCAGCGAGCACTCGGAGCTGACGATGCACTCGGGCTTGCAGGCGGGCGGCGAGCCGAGCATGCCCGGCTGGCAGGCGCAGACGGCCCCCGAGGGCGTGGCGTGGCACAGACTGTGGGGGCCGCACGGGTTCGGCTGGCACGGGTCGGAGGGCGTCGGGTCGCGGCGCTCCTCGGGCCGGCAGCTGATGAACGGATCGCCGGTGTAGCCCTGAGGGCAGCTGCAGATCGGGATGTGGTTGGAGACGTCGCAGAGGGCGCCCTGGCCGCAGGTGCCCGGGCAGGGGTCGACGCACTTCTTGTTCAGGCAGGCCTTGTTCGGCGAGCAGTCGGTGCTGAGCGTGCACTCGGGCCGGCAGCCGACGTACGGGTCGCCGTGGTAGTCGCGCAGGCAGGAGCAGACGCCGTTGTCGCACTCGGCATTGGCGCCGCACGGCTGCAGGTCGCACGGGTCGGTGGACGGCGTGGGCGGCTGGGGCTGCTCAACGATCTGCACGCACTGCGAGAACGGGTCGCCGGTGAAGCCCGGGCGACAGGTGCAGATGGCCACGTGGTTCTGGGTCCGGCACTCGGAGTCGATGCCGCAGGAGCCGTCGCAGGGGTCGCGGCACTTCTCGGCGATGCACGACCGGTCCGAGGGGCAGTCGGTGTTCACGACGCACTCGGGCCGGCAGTTGGGCGGGGCGCCGATGTAGTTGGGCAGGCAGGAGCACGAGGGCTGGTCGCCGTTCGGGCGGCACTCGGAGTAGAGGCCGCAGGGCGAGGGCTGGCAGGGGTTCTTCGGCCGTGGCACGTCCTTGGATGCCGGCGGCGGGGCCGGGTAGCATCGCGAGAACGGGTCGCCGGTCATGTCCAGGGGGCAGCTGCAGATCGGGTTGTGGTTGATCACCTCGCACTTGGCGTCGACGCCGCAGGTGCCCGCACAGGGGTTGGCGCACCGGAAGCGGTGGCAGGCCTTGTTCTGCGGGCACTCGGCGTTCACCGTGCACTCGGGCTTGCAGTTGGGCGGCGCTCCGATGAACGTGTCCAGGCACGAGCACACGGCCAGGCCGTTGACTTCGCGGCACTTGCTGTTGGGGCCGCACGGCGAGGGCTGGCACGGATTGGTCGGGGGCAACGGGGCAGGCGGCGTCACCTGGCGCTGGCAGCTCGAGAACGGGTCGCCCGTGAAGCCCTCGTCGCAGACGCAGTTGGGCACGTGGTTGACGGCGTAGCACTGGGCGTTCAGGCCGCAGATGCCCGGGCACGGGTCCTTGCACTTGTTGCGGATGCAGGCCTTGTCCGTGGCGCAGTCGGAGCTGAGCACGCACTCGGGCCGGCAGCCCTCGTAGGGGTTGCCCTGGTAGTCGTCGATGCACTTGCAGGAGGCGGCGCCGTTGCGCTCGATGCACTCGGCGTTGGCGCCACAGGGCGAGGGCTCGCACGGCTTGATGGGCTCCTCCTGCTGCTGGATGCACTGCACGAAGGCGTTGCCGGCGAACCCGGCGGGGCAGGAGCAGGACACGGTGTGGCCGATGACGCGGCACTCGGCGTTGGTGCCGCAGGAGCCGGGGCAGGGGTCGCGGCACTTGTTGTTGATGCAGGCCTCGGTCGAGGGGCAGTCCGGATTAATGATGCACTCGGGTCGGCAGTTGGGCGGCGATCCGAAGAACTCCGGCAGGCACTGGCACGAGGGACCGCCGGAGCCGGACTTGCAGATCGAGTTGGGGCCGCAGGGCGAGGGCACGCAGGGGTCGCGCGGCGTTTCCGGCACGCGCTCCTCCGGTGGCGGCGGGATGTCCTGGCAGCGCTTGAAGGGATCGCCCGTCTTGCCGGGCGGACAGCCGCATATCGGACTGTGGTTGATCACCTCGCAGCGGGCCTCGATGCCGCAGGAGCCGGCGCAGGGGTCGACGCACTTCTTGTTCACGCAAGCCTGCAGGGCCGAGCACTCGCTGGACACGACGCACTCGGGCCGGCACTGGGGCGGGGCGCCGACGAAGCCGTCGAGGCACGAGCAGACGGCGTGGCCGTTCACGTCACGGCACTGGCTGTTGGCGCCGCACGGGCTGGGCGAGCACGGCTGGACGGGCCGCTCGACGTCTTGTGCCTTGGGGCGGCAGCTGGTGAACGGGTCGCCCTCGTAGCCGTCGGCGCAGGAGCAGACCGGGATGTGGTTCATCACCTCGCAGATGGCGTTCACGCCGCAGGTGCCAGGGCAGGGGTCGGTGCACTTGTTGCGCATGCAGGCCTTGTCGCGCGGGCAGTCGGCCGAGAGCGTGCACTCGGGCCGGCAGCCGTCGTAGGGGTTGCCCTGGTAGTTGTCCTGGCAGCGGCACTCGCCATTGAAGCAGTCGCTGTTGGGGCCGCACGGGCTCGGGTCGCACGGGTCGTAGGAGACCTTGGGCGCCTCGGTCACCGGCGGCGCGGGGCTACAGCGGATGAACGGATCGCCGATGTAGCCGTCGATGCAGTTGCAGATGGGCACGTGGTTCAGCACGTGGCACTTGGCCTCGAAGCCGCAGGAGCCCGGACAGGGGTCGCCGCAGCGCTGGTTGATGCACGCCTCGGTCGGGCCGCACTCGGAGTTGAGGACGCACTCGGGCCGGCAGTTCGGCGGCGAGCCGATGTAGTCGGGCAGGCAGGAGCAGGCCGGGCTGCCGCCGATGATCTGGCACTTGGAGTTGGGTCCGCACGGAGATGGCACACAAGACGGTGGACGTTCAGTGGCTTCGACGTCGTGGATGATGGCTGCAGGGCGAGGAGGAATTTAGAAATGAAACACAGAGTATGATTTGGATAACTTACGGATCTTGGAGCACTGGACGAAGGGGTCGCCGGTCATGCCGCGCGGGCAGGTGCAGATCGGGCTGTGGTTCTTCGTGGTGCAGATGGCGCGGGCGCCGCACGTGTGCGGACAGGGGTCGACGCACTTGTTGTTCACGCAGGCGCGGTCCTGGGCGCACTCGGAGCTGACGACGCACTCGGGCCGGCAGTTGGGCGGCTGGTCGACGAAGCCGGACTGGCACGAGCAAACCGCCTGGTCGTTGATGTTGCGGCAGATGCTGTTGGGGCCGCAGGGCGAGGGCACGCACGGGTTCTGGACGGGCGGCGGCGTGACGGGGATCGGCTTGCACTGGAAGAACGGATCGCCCGTGTAGCCGGCGAGGCAAGTGCAGGTCGGCACGTGGGCCTCCACCGAGCAGACGGCGAACTCGCCGCAGATGTTCGCGCAGGGATCGACGCACTTGAAGCGCACGCAGGCCAGGGCCAGCGAGCAGTCATCGTTCACTTCGCACTCGCGACGACAACCGCGCTCCACGTCGTAGGCGTTGCCCTCGAAGCCCTCGTGGCAGTAGCAGGCGCCGGCGCCGTTGCGTTCGCGGCACTCGGCGTTGGGGCCGCACGGCGAGGGCTCGCAGGGCGACGTGGGCGGCTGCTTGGGCAGCACCGGCGGAATGAGCTGGCACCCGAGCACCGGGTCGCCCTCGTAGCCGTCCGAGCAGGTGCAGACCGCGTTGTGCTGCACCGCCTTGCAGATGGCGTTCACGCCGCACGAGCCGGGACAGGGGTCGACGCAGCGCTCGTTCTGGCAGGACAGGTTGTTGGGGCACTCGTCGCTGTTGGTGCACTCGGGCCGGCAGTTGGGCGGCCGACCGACGTAGTTCGTCTGGCAGGAGCAGGCGGCCTGGTCGCCGATCTCGCGGCACAGCGAGTTCGGTCCGCACGGCGACGGCACGCACGGGTTCTGCGGGTCTCGCGGCGTCTCCTTGGCCTCGACGCACGACAGGAAGGGGTCGCCGGTCATTCCCGGGGCGCATGTGCAGATCGGGTTGTGGTTCACGACCTGGCAGCGGGCGTTGTTGCCGCAGGCGCCGCGGCAGGGATCCGCGCACTTCTGGTTGATGCACGCCCGGTTCTGGGGGCACTCGGAGCTCACGACGCACTCGGGCTTGCACGACGGCGGCGCGCCCACGTAGTTGTCGATGCAGGAGCAGATCGCGTGGCCGTTCGACTCGCGGCACTGGCTGTACGGGCCGCAGGGCGAGGGCTGGCAAGGGTTGATCGGGCGGACGGTGGTCACCTCCACGACCGAGCACGAGCGGTGCGGGTCGCCGGTGTAGCCGTCGAGGCAGATGCAGTTGGGGGCGTGGTTCAACACCCGGCAGTCCGCATTAATGCCACACACTCCGGGGCAGGGGTCCTGGCACTTGTTGTTCGTGCAGGCCTTGGACCGGTCGCAGTCGGAGTTCTGGACGCACTCCGGACGACAGCCGCTGTACGGGTCGCCGAAGTACTCGGGCAGGCACGAGCAGGAGCCGACGCCGTTGCGTTCGCGGCAGACGGCGTTGGCGCCGCACGGGCTGGGGTTGCACGGGTTGATCGGGCTCTCGGTGGGCGTAACTGAAATGGGCAACACGTGGGGGTTAGAAGGCGGTCGAGCGGCGGACGTGGGCGGGGTGGGAAGCATGGAAAGCCATCGTCTCGGCGTTCTGATAATGGCGTTCTGATCATTCAAAATTCACAAAGCCGACTGAGGACGAGGACGAGTACGAGGACGATGGCCTTCCATGCTGCCGATTATCACACGGATATATACTTCTTTGCAGGATGGCACAGCCGGAGAACGGGTCCCCGGTGTAGCCCGCTTCGCACTGGCAGGTGGGATTGTGCTTGATAACTGTACAGAGGGTGTGCAAGCCGCACGTTCCGACGCACGGATCGGAGCACCTTTGGTTTATACATGCCAAGTTGGCCGAACATTCGGAACTACTCATGCACTCGGGACGGCAATTAGGGGGCCGTCCCAGATAGGTTGGCAGGCAGGAACATGCAGGTGAGCCCCCAACATCGATACACTTCGAGTTGGGTCCACACGGGGACGGGACACAGGGGTTACCCGACTTTTCTACAGGAGGTATATCCACTACCGTACCAACAGCAGGTATTTTGCGATAGTGTAGTAGTAGTATAGGTAGTAGTAGTAGTAGTAGAGGTGTTGGAAGAGGTAGAGTTGTGTGTCGATAGAGTACACAGGTACAGGTACAGGAACAGGACAGGAAAACAACATACGATACGATACACATACGAGTACACGGAAAGAAAAAACATAAAACATAAAAATAGAAAATCATAATTAGTACCATATAGTATATACATGCAGTAGATAAAAATAATAAGAAGAAGAGGAGGGCGAGCCCCCGCCGTTGGGCAATGCGTCGTTCGTGTTGGTGTTGGTTTTGGCCCATCGACGGCGGGGGCCCACCCCGAACTACTTTCGACATGCTTACGTTTAATTCTAACACATCTACTGAAGGGGTCGCCCGTGTAGCCGGGCGGGCAGGAGCATGCGGCGTAGTGGTTTATGACCTGGCACCGCGCGTCGGGTCCGCAGGTGCCCGGGCAGGGGTCGACGCACTTTTGGTTCTCGCACGCGAGGTTCTGGGCGCAGTCGGAGCTGACAATGCACTCGGGCCGGCAGTTCGGCGGGGATCCGATGAAGCTCGTCTGGCACGAGCAGACCGCGTGGCCGTTCACCTCGCGGCACTGGCTGTAGGGTCCGCACGGGGAGGGCACGCAGGGGTTCACGTCTTTGGGCGCTACAGGGGAGTCGTTTAGTGGCCGATCGACAGAGGGGATTAGTAGCTTGCGGGTGGGGGAGGGAGGAGGAGGCCGCAGGGGAGGACGTGGAGTGACGTGGGACGATCGTGGTGCGTCCTCCCGGGCGTCTCTCCCCCCACCCCCGGGGTTAGTCGGCTGGGGACCTACTTGGCGGCGGTAACTGGGGAATCTCCCGACAGGCGCTCAGCGGGTTGCCGGTGAAGCCCTGCCGGCAGTGGCAGGACGGCACGTGGTTGCCCACCCGGCACTCCGCGTTGAGTCCGCAGACTCCGGGGCAGGGGTCCGAGCACTTGTTGTTGACGCAGGCCTTGTCGCGGGCACAGTCGGAGTTGGCCACGCACTCGGGCCGGCAGCCGCTGTACGGGTCGCCGAAGTACTCGGGCAGGCAGGTGCACGAGCCGGCGCCGTTGCGCTCCTTGCACTCGGCGTTCGGCCCGCAGGGGGACGGGTTGCAGGGAGTCAGGCGTTCCTCTGGGACCGCGATCGCTGCGGGGAGCAGAAAGGGCAGGGACATTAGATATCGAGTGGAGCGGGCAGCGGCGTCTGGAGCTTACGTGTGGGGTTACAGCCCGAGAAGGGGTCGCCGGTGTGGCCCACCTCGCAGGTGCAGACCGGCGAGTGGTTGACCACGTTGCAGAGGGCGTTGAAGCCGCACGAGCCGGGACAGGGATCCTTGCAGCGCTCGTTGATGCAGGCCAGGTTCGAGGGGCACTCGGAGTTGAGGGCGCACTCGGGCCGGCAGTTGGGGGCGCGGCCGACGTAGTTGGGCAGGCAGGAGCACACGGGGCTCTCACCGACGGCGCGACACTGGGCGTTCGGGCCGCAGGGCGAGGGCACACAAGGGTTGGCCGGGGCGATCGGATGGCGGGGTTCCTCTTCTTTGAGGCGGAGGGGAGTGGCAAACAAAACGAAAGGATTAGTCGAAGCGGAGTTCGGAGAAAGGTCAGTCCGTCATGTCTTACTCTCGATGCGGATGCAGCGGATGAAGGGGTCGCCGGAGTACCCGACAGGGCAGGAGCAGATCGGGTTGTGGTTGGTCACCTTGCACAGGGCCTCGTTGCCGCAGGTGCCGGCGCAGGGGTCCACACAGCGCAGGTTCAGACAGGCCTTGTCCTGGGCGCACTCCGAGCTGACGGAGCACTCGGGACGGCAGGCGGGCGGGGTGCCGATGTAGTTCTGGATGCAGGAGCAGACGGCGTGGCCGTTGAGCTCGCGACACTGGCTGTAGGGGCCGCACGGGGAGGGGCGACAGGGCTGTACGGGTTCGAGTTCTGCGGGCACAAGGCGGAAACGGTGTGTTAGTTAGCGGACCGAGGGGACCGGGGAGATCGAGAAGCTCTCATTACGTTTTGGACTCTCGCGGCAGTACTCGGATGGGTTGCCGGTGTAGCCCGAGGGACAGCTGCAGCTGGGGGCGTGGTTGACCACGTGGCACTCGGCCGCGATTCCGCAGACTCCGGGGCAGGGGTCGACGCACTTGTTGTTCACGCAGGCGCGGTTCTTCGGGCAGTCGGTGTTCAGAACGCACTCGGGTCGGCACTCCGTGTAGGGGTCTCCCGAGTACTCGGGCAGGCACGAGCAGGAGCCGACGCCGTTGCGCTCCTTGCAGACGGCGTTGGCGCCGCAGGGGCTGGGGTTGCAGGGCTCGGCGATCTCCGGGGGCACCACGACTGTGAGGGGAGGCACAAGGGGGAGAAAGAAGCAAAGTTTTAGAAGCGGCGCGGCAGAGGCGGGGTGCGGCGGTGGCAACGATGGCTCGTCACGGGGCTTACTTTGAGGACTACACTCTGAGAAGGGGTCTCCCGAATAGCCGTCCAAGCACCGGCAGATGGGTCTGTGATTATTTACAAAGCATGTGGCGAAGGAGCCGCACGACCCGGGGCAGGGGTCCTGGCAGCGCTGGTTGATGCAGGCCCTGTTGCCGCGGCACTCGGAGTTCGAGGTGCACTCGGGCCGGCAGTTCGGCGCCCTCCCCACATAGTTCGGCAAGCAGGAGCACACAGGCTGCCCGTGGGCGTCCGACACCCGGCATTGCGAGTTCGGGCCGCACGGCGACGGGACGCACGGATTCACCGGTTCCCTCGCAATGGGCGTTTCTACACATACAACCCACATATACGATACGATACGATACGATAACATGCACCGGGATACAGAGGAAGCAGCAACACCAAATGTACATAAACACATGCATAAATACAGGAATAGAGGAATAGAAGAAAACAATGTATGTAGTACAGCAATCAATGAGGTATGGACGAGGACCGATCAAGGGCTTGGCATTTTCTGTTCAGCTCGCGGCCCCTCTTGATCTGCCCTCGGTGTGGGGCATCGAATGAGCGATGGACGATGAGGTTCTTACTCTCTTGGTATATGCAGCGCAAGAAGGGGTCACCAGTGAAGCCCGGCATGCAAGAGCAGATGGGGTTGTGGTTGACGACGCGGCAGAGGGCGTTCGTGCCGCAGGTGCCCGGACAGGGGTCCTTGCAGCGCTCGTTGATGCACGACTTGTCTTGGGCGCACTCGGAGCTGCCCATGCACTCGGGCCGGCAGTTCGGCGACGATCCGATGTAGTTCGCCAGACAGGAGCAGACCGCGTGCCCGTTGACGGCCCGACAGTTGCTGTACAGGCCGCACGGCGACGGCTGGCAGGGGTTGGTGGGCGCGACGGGTTCATCTGGGGGGATAGAACAGGGCAGGTGACTCGGGATGTTCAACGGGGGGCGCGCGGTTAGTGGCTGGGCTTACACTTGGGCCGCTCGGGGATCGCGTGGCAGCCGACGATCGGGTTGCCGGTGTAGCCCGGATGGCACTGGCAACTGGGCGCGTGGTTGAGGACGTCGCACTGGGCGTTGTAGCCGCAGGTGCCGGGACAGGGGTCGACGCACTTGTTGTTCACGCAGGCGCGCGACCGCGGGCAGTCCGAGTTGATGACGCACTCGGGACGGCACTCGATGTAGGGGTCGCCGAAGTACTGCGGGATGCACTTGCAGGAGGCGGCGCGGTTGCGCTCCTCGCAGACGGCGTTCTGGCCGCACGGACTGGGGTGGCAGGGGCGTACGGGCTCATTGGCAACTGGAAGAGGTTCGCAACGGTTCGACGGTTTAGTATTTCGTCTAGAGGTGGGGTGGACTGGGGGCGCGAAGCCCTCTGGAGGGCACCTACTTGGCGTGAACTTGAAGCACCCGGTGAAGGGGTCGCCGGAGTAGCCGGGCTCGCACATGCAGACGGGCACGTGGGCGCTGGCGTGGCACAGGGCGCGGTTGCCGCACGAGCCGGGGCAGGGGTCCTGGCAGCGCGCGTTCATGCAGGCCCGGTTCGAGGGGCACTCGGAGTTGATCGTGCACTCGGGCCGGCAGTTCGGCGGGCGGCCGATGTAGTTGGCAACGCAGGAGCAGGTCGCGCGGCCGCCGTTGGGCCGGCACTCGGAGTTGGGGCCGCAGGGCGAGGGCACGCAGGGATTCTGCGGCACGATGGGGTCTCGAGGCGGCGGGGGCGCTTCTGCAAAGGGCAAACGAGGGGGTTTAGAGCGGTTCCCACTGGTGGCTGGGGGAGGTTGGGTTCGGACGTACTTCTCTCGGGCAGGCACTCGCGGAAGGGGTCGCCGGTGTAGCCGTCGGTGCAGCTGCAGATGGGCGAGTGGTTGGTGACGCGGCAGCGCGCGTTGTGGCCGCATGTTCCGGGGCAGGGGTCTTGGCAGCGCTGGTTCACGCACGCCCGGTCCGACGGGCACTCGGAACTGATGACGCACTCGGGCTTGCAGTTGGGCGGGGCGCCCATGTAGTTGGGCAGACACGAGCAAACTGGGCGGTTGTTGGCCGTCCTGCAGGTGCTGAACAGGCCGCACGGCGAGGGTCGGCAGGGGTCCTTCGGTATGGGGAGGTACATGTCTACAAGAGGGAGTCGCGACGTGGCGCGTTGGATGGCGTGAGAAAGGTTGGCATCCCACAGGCAGTGGCGGTTCTTACTCGAGGGGCGCTCGTGGCAGATCCGCATGGGGTTGCCGGTGAAGCCGGGGTTGCAACTGCAGACGGGCAGGTGGTTGGCGACGCGGCACTCGGCGTTGATGCCGCACAGGCCGACGCACGGGTCCACGCACCGCATGTTGATGCAGGACTTCGTGCGCGGACAGTCGCTGTTCTGCACGCACTCGGGCCGGCAGTTGAGGTAGGGGTCGCCGAAGTAGTTCTGCATGCAGGCGCACGAGCCGACGCCGTTGCGCTCGCGGCAGATGGCGTTGGAGCCGCAGGGGGACGGGTGGCAGGGGTCGGCGCGATGGTCGGGCACCACGACTGCGGTCGAGAGGAAAGGCGACAGAGCAGAGTAGAATAGAGTCGAGTATAGCGACGTGGACGTGGAAGTCTTACGATATAGCAGTATAATACACTTAACCAATAATAAGATATGCTACTTAAATAATGAGATCTTATGGATAGGCCTATGACTATGGAGCAAATGACTAGGATGCGAATGGATAGAATACAGTGAGATCGAGTCCATGCATTTACACTAAATGTACAAACAGCAACAACAAGTACAGAGGATAGTACAAGTTCCGTAAACCCATTACCCAAACTGGAAAGAGGAATTACATTTATGACCACCCAGGCACCAGCGGTTTCAGTTCGAAGCCGTGGCCCCTGGGGGTGGTGGTGGTGGTAGGGGTTGGAGCGAAAAGCTGGTTTGGCACTCACCTTGACGCATATTGCAGCCAGCATAGGGATCACCTTCGTGACCCTCAATGCAGGAGCAGATGGGCTTGTGGTTCTGGGCACTGCAGATGGCGTTAAAGCCGCAGGCACCGACGCAAGGATCCTCGCAGCGCTGGCGAATGCAGGCGCGATTCGAGGGGCAGTCCTGGTGGATGACGCATTCCGGACGGCAGTTCGGTGGAGCCCCGAACATGCCGGGCGAACAGGTGCAGGCGGCTCGGTTGTCGACTTCGCGGCAGTCTGCATTGGGGCCACAGGGGCTCGGAATGCACGGGTTGACCTTGCGAGGAGGCTCAGCAGCTGCAAATCGCAGACAATGAATGTAAGCAATGACTATAGAGAGGGAGTGGATGAACTCACGTTTCGGCAGGCACTGTTCGAAGGGATCGCCCGAGTAGCCGGAGGGACAGGAGCAAATGGGGTTGTGATTGACCACCTGGCATTTGGCATTGAAGCCACAGATGCCCGCACAAGGATCGACACACTTCTGGTTGATGCACGCCATGTTCTGGCTGCACTCGGAGCTGACCACGCACTCTGGTCTACAAGTGGGTGGTGAGCCGAAGTAACCTTCCTGGCAGGAGCATGTGGGTCGGCCGTCGATCACGCGGCAGATGCTGTTCGGTCCGCACGGACTGGGCTCGCAGGGGCTGACTGGTCCAATGGCTGAAAGAAGAGCATGTATTTAGTACTGCTAATGACTTTCGTCATCTGTTCCCGGCACTTACGATAAGCTTCCTTCTTGCAACCCGTGAATGGGTCGCCCTCGAAGCCGCGGACACAACTGCACGTGGGCACGTGGTTGATAACGGCGCATTCGGCGTTGGCTCCACAAGTTCCAATGCACGGGTCACGGCAGTGCTGCTTGATGCAGGCCAGGGTCGAGGCGCACTCAGAGTTGTAGACGCATTCGGGTCGGCAGCCGGTGGTGTAGGGGTCGCCGATGTAGGGTTCGATGCAGCTGCAGCGCGCCACGCCGTCTCGTTCGGAGCAGACGGCGTTTTCGCCGCAGGGACTCGGGTAGCATGGGTCGATGCGATCCTTGGGCTCTGTGGAATCGAATGGAGGAGAAAAGCGTTAGTCACCGAAGAGATCTTTCGATTTCTGCAGAGACTTACTTTCTGGGGTCCTTGAGCATCCCACGAAGGCGTCTCCCTCGTAGCCCTGGTCGCAGCTGCAGTGGGCCGAGTGGCCGATGACGGTGCAGCGGGCGTTGTGGCCGCAAGTGTTGGCGCACGGGTCCTGGCACTTCTCTTGGATGCAGGTCTTGTCAGAGGCGCACTCGCTGTTCAGGGTACACTCAGGGCGGCAGAATGGTGGGCTGCCGATGTAGTTGGGCACGCACGAGCACACGGGTCGACCCTGCTTCACCTGACAAATGGAATTGGGTCCGCATGGCGAGGGCACGCAGGGGTTCTCGGGCTTGCGGCCCTTCTCTGGCTGTGGCACCTCGGGGATGCGGGAGCAGGACACGAACGGATCGCCCTCGAAGCCAACCTCACACGAGCAAATCGGATTGTGGTTGAGCACCTCACAGCGCGCTCCCACCCCACAGGTTCCTGGGCACGGATCCGAGCACCGCTGGTTGATGCAGGCCCTGTTCAGCGGGCACTCCGAGCTGACCACGCACTCCGGCTGGCAGACCGGCGGGGATCCCTTGAAGTTGGGCAGACAGGAGCAGGCGGCGTAGCCATCGGGTGAGATCAGGCAGCGTGAGTTGGGGCCACAGGGCGAGGGTTCGCAGGGGTTGCGCGGCACGGCCGGCTTCTCCGGCGGCAGGTAGTAGGGATTGCATGAGCGGAACGCATCGCCCGTGTAGCCTTCGGCACACACGCACACTGGTCCATGGTTGACGACGCGGCAAACGGCGTTGATGCCACAGACGCCGACGCATGCGTCCACGCACTTCGAGTTCACACAGGACTTATCCGACGGGCAGTCAGAGTTGAGGACGCACTCGGGCCGGCAGCCGACCAGGGGGTCGCCGAAGTAGCCCTTGCGACAGACGCAGGCCAGGGCTCCGTTGCGCTTCTTGCACTCCGCATTCGCGCCACAGCGCAGCTTCTCGCAACTGGGCGAGGGCGACGGCTGGACGGGCGAGGGGAGCGAGCAGTGTTCGTACGGGTTACCGTAGAGTCCCTGCGGGCAGGAGCACACGGGGTTGTGTTCGTAGACGGCGCAAATGGCGTTGTGGCCGCAGGATCCGGGACACGGGTCCAGGCACCGCTGGCCCAGGCAGGCCTTGTCGAACGGACAGTCGGAGTTCGAGACGCATTCGGGGCGGCAGCGCGGGTTTTGCTGAGCGTTGGGCCCGAAGCAGGGATCGCACAGAGCGACTCCGTCGCCGTAGATGGAGCAGACGTCACGGGGACCGCACGGCGATGGGGTACACGGGTCGCGGGAGACGTTCTTCAGCACGCCCACGGGGATGCACTGCAGGAACGCGTCCCCAGTGAAGCCCTCCAGGCAGCTGCACACTGGCGTATGCTGCTGGACGTTGCAGATCGCGTTGATGCCGCAGATGGTGCCGGCACACGGGTCGATGCACTTGTGGTTCATGCACGCCTGGCTCGATCCACAGTCGGAGTTGATGTCGCACTCGGCGCGGCAGCCGGTCTGGGGGTCGCCGAGATAACCCGCGATGCAGGAGCAAACGGCGCGGTTGTTCATCAACTTGCACTCACTGTTGACGCCGCACGGACTGGGCACGCAGGGGTTCCGTGACGGCTTCTTCGGCACGTCGAGGGCGTAGCAGCGGATGCCAGGGTTGCCGGTCAGGCCGGGGTTGCAGGAGCACACCGGGTGGTGGCGTTCGGCGCGGCAGTTGGCACCGATGCCACAAGCACCCGGACAGGGATCGTAGCACTTGAAGCCCATGCAGGCCTTGTCGTCGGAGCAGTCGTCGTCCACTTGGCACTCGTAGCCGTGGCATCCCAGCACCGAGGTGGGATCTCCCGAAAGGCCATCGGGGCAGATACAAGCGCTCTGGCCATCGCCGGAGATGACGCAGTCGGCGTTGGGGCCGCAGGGGTTCGGCTCACAGACGGTGCGGGGCGGTTCGCGACATCCATGGTACGGGTCGCCCACGTAGCCAGGGCGGCAGTAGCACTCCTCGCGGTTGCCGCTGACGTAGCAGTCGGCGTTGCGTCCGCAGGGACCGGGCTTGCACAGCTCAATGGAGACGGCGGGCTTCTCGCACAGTCGGAACGGGTTGCCGATTTTGTTGTCCGGGCAGAAACAGACCGGTGAGCGGGAGGAATCGCACATGGCGCCCACGCCGCACGGATTCGGGTCGCACGGGTTGACCGGTTCGATGCAGCCGCGGATGGTGTTGGGGCTCTCCACGTAGCCCGGCAGGCAGGTGCACTTGGAGAAGCCGTTGCTGAGGACCGAGCACTGGGTGTTCGGGCCGCAGGGCGAGGGGTCGCACGGGTTGCTGGGCAGCTCGCACGGCACCGCCGGTGGCTGGCCCTCGTACTCAGGCAAACAGAAGCAGCTCGGAGCGTTGTGGACCATTCGGCACCCGGAGTTCGGACCACATGGGTTCGGTGAGCATTCGTCGCCCTCGGGAACTGGAAGGAAGGAAGAGCAAGGGAGTTAGAATTCGTTGGGTTCGACGAAGAGGGTCAAAATACTCACTGCAATTCTTGAAGGGATTTCCTGTGAGACCCTTCGGACAGTAGCAGATGGGGTTGCCATTGTCCAGTTCGCAGAGGGCGTTGAGGCCGCAGGGATTGGGTTCGCATGGGTTGGTCGGCGGGTTGCACGAGACCTTAGGGTTTCCGGCGTAGCCTGGCGGACACTTGCACACCCCACGGTGATTGATCACGTCGCAGAGGGCGTAGGCGCCGCATCGGCAGGGTGACGAGCACTTGCCATTGATGCAGGCCTCGCTGGAGTCGCACTCCGAATCCGAGCGACATCCTTGGACGTGGAGGCACTCGATGTAGGCGTTGCCCGTGAAGCCCGGCAGGCAGCGGCACTCGATGCCGTGGTTGGCGGGGATGCACTCGGCATTTTCACCGCATGAATCTTCTTGGCAGGGATTGATGCAGCGACGGTTGAGGCGGTCACACAGCTTGTTCGGTGGACAGTCCTCGTTGTATTGGCAGACGGGTTTGTGTTCAAGTGCTGCTGGTTGTGATGGTTAGGGTTGGGCGGGGAGTGTGTATTTATAGGTTTGATTGATTGATTGGTTGGTTGGTTTTATTGAAATTTTGGTGGTTCAGGTGATTGTTGTTGTTTTTACAAGTTCGTTGGGTGTGTGAGTGTGGTACCGTGTTCAATTGTACAGTGAACGGTGGAGTAGTTGAAAAGAGAGTTAAAAGAGAATTTTATTGGTGAGTATAACACGGTGCCGACAATCAAGGAGAAACTCATGAATATATATGCATGTACGCATTGGGAAACTACTGAAAATCTCGGAGGAATCGGGGTACAAACCTGGCTGGCAGCCTACTAATCCATTGCCTTGGTAGCCATCGATGCAACTGCATTCGGCCGCGTGGTTCGTGTTTATGCATACGCTGTTCTGGGTGCAGGGATTGCGCACATCGCAAGGATGCTGACAGCGATCGTTGATGCAAGCCTCTGTGATGCCGCAATCTGAGTTGTAGGTACATTCGGCTATGGAAAAGAACACAATTCGTTAGACTCTGTAGCCTTAAGAATTCCTGGCATATTTGCTATCGCGGATTATTGATAAGTATTGTTGATAAGTAGTGTATCGAGATTTGGATGAAAGGACGGTTGATTAGATTACGGTTATGGTTATGGCTTACTTGACTCTTCCACTGGGGAGCACTTGATCGTCGGATTACCCTCATGTCCCTTCGGACACGAGCATATCGGGCGATGCATCTTCGCCACACACTTGGCGGTGGAGGCACACACATTGGCGAACTCGCATGGATCCTGGCACAGCCCCATGTAGCAGGCCTCGCTTTCAATGCAATCGTTATTGGATTGGCATGGTTCGGGGTTCTTTGGTGTACCGGGCGATTCTACTCGACATGTTAAAGGGGGTTAAAGAGGTTAGGGTCAGTAAATGACGTCATGTATGATTATTCTATTGTAGTTTTGAGCTGATTTCAATATAATATTGGTATTAATAGGTCGAGAGGAGCTATTGGAAATTTTATAATATATGCATATTTACAAAAATAAGACAGTTATGTAAACTGTCTTCTCAGTTTTGGGAATTATATGAGTATCGAATATCAATTTGGAGTATGTACAACATTGAATTGCATAATACCAATACCATGTGAGTGTTATATATTCTAATAACTACCAAGTGATTGTACAAGAATACGCCAGGGCATGACTGTATAGAATGTCCGTACGAAAGTACTCACTTCTCTACAGTCAGGCTCATACGGCTATGAATGTATAAATATTGAGTGCTATATACCTTTGACACAATCGTTATCGTCGCCATTGCTGGCACCAGCCGGACACCTGACCCGACAACGACCCTCAACGCAAACATAATTAGTAGCACAATTAGTATTATCTTTACATAGGTTAATTGTGGTTTTTGTGGTATTTTGGCTAGTGGGGGTCGGTGCTGTGGTGGTAAATGGTTCCACAATCTCGACAGTACTCGTTGTGCCAGCAACAGTCGGCATTTCCGTGGGATGAGCCGTGGACTCGGGCGTTATGACTGGGAACATTGTGGTGGTGGTTGTCTCCGTTGTGATCAGATCGGAACCACCAACTGGCGTAGTGGTTTCCATCGGCTTACCACCGTCTCCTTCAATTATGACCGGGAATGTGCTGGAGTCGTAACGTTGTGTTGTCGTTAGCATTGTCGTGGTGACATTGAAATCGAACTCATTCGAGGTATCGATGCGAGTGGTTTTCATTTTGGGAGTCGTTGTCCGTGCATCAAAAGGACCCTTCACATCTTCGCCACGTCTCGTGGTCGTCGTCGAAGTGGTGGGCATGATTGTGGTGCTAGTGAACTCGTCACTAGTACTGTCGGTGATGTTATTCTCTCCACGGTAGCCCTTAGGTGGGCCAGTTTTCGTGCTGGAGTCTATATCAGTCACTGTTGCCGACTCGGTGGATGTGATTTCGATTGTGGTCATTGTGGGAGATTCGGTCGGTTGAGGACTTGTGTTAGTAGTTTTATGGGTGGTTGTTTTAGTGTCGGAGATCGTGCTCGTGGGAAAGTCGCTAATGGTGGTAACTTCGGCCTCCGTGGCAATTGTGGTTGTAGATGTGGTCGTTGATGTCGTGGGTGGTGTAATTGTTGTTACATCAGTGAGTGGATTAGGTGTGGTGGTTATATTGGTAGTAGTAGTTGATATTGTTACATTATCTAAAGATGTATTTACAAGGAAGTTTAGAAAATATGTACATTAACATCGATATAGTTGAATTTAGAATGGTTGAACCAACTCGAAATTATTGATGAAATTAATTTTGATGTATTTACAAAATAGTTAAGATTTGTTCAATTTATAACGAAGGATTAAAATACTTTGTACAATATCGAAAACTATTAATGGTAACATACCTTTAATGCAAGCTCCGGTTGTGGGGTCACAGTTGGATCCAGGCGGGCAATGTTCACAGCCTGGAGTACGTCCTGTCGCTGTGGAGGGTTGGAACAAATCAAGTTATATTTTATACCAAGTTTGTGAATTGAAAATCATTCTGGGATACTTACTTTGTCTGCAATGACAACCATCACACTCGAGACCATGATGGCAATCTGCCTTTCGCTGACACTCGCATACTGGAAACGACGAGGAATTTAAACACTATGTCTACACAACTTTGAACCTTTCTGTGACCTACCTTTGGAGCACACGGGCTGATGTTCGATGACATGACATTCTTGGTCCCGTCCACACGGATTAGCATGTGAGCAAGGATCAACGCAGAGGGCGTTAACACATGCTCGTTGTGTGGGGCACTCATCGCTGGAGGCACAGCCAATTTCTGTAATGTCGTGTTTTAGGATAGATAGGAGCAATTAGTACATGATGGAGAGTAAATGATCCTCGACACATGAGATTCAACGAAAGAGAATAATGTATATATTTTTCAGTATATTCTCTGTGTTTATTTTAGTATAATTTTTGTTTTTTTTTTTAATTTTTCGTATTTTTAGTTTGCAATGAATTATTTTGATTTATTTTGAATTCAGTAGTTGTTTGTGTTATTGCAAGACATTAATAAATTATTAAGAATAAATCTAGACATTACTTAAAACTATTAAATGATTCTCGCTATGGCTCAAGAGATAAATAAACGTGGCTAAGCGCAACAAATACACATGCAAGCAAAAGTGCATAAATAAGGTATACTACATCTAAATAAATATATATATATATAAATACATCATATAACAAATATTCCATGCCGTAATTTGCATCCTGTAACCTTTATATTGTTAGTACGATAACAAAAATATGTTGAAATACCATAACCACAAATCTATTTACAAATGGTTACAAAAACAAGCGACAACGTTGAGCACATTTTATGTATGTCCAACAGAAAAAATGCGAATCGATGATACGTTGAATATCTCTGGGATATTTCTATAAGAAGAAAAACATAAAACAAACTAATCATGCTAAAGACATGTTGGCAGTATGGGGTACAGAACGTCTGCAGAAAGAGATCTCGGAGCATTTTCTAAGCTCCGAGTGGCAACACATAACAATAGTGGGAAACGTAAAAGAACGCATGCAACCACAGGGCAATTAAGCTCCGCGGCGTGATAACGAGATGAATGGACAAATTGTGGGAATGGAAAGAGCTTTTATTACGCTAAAAAGTCTCTCCGTTGTTTCCGGTGCTGGTAGGGTAGGGTGCAAGGAAACGAATGCTGAAGATAAAGTCGAAAGAGAACACAAATGCATAAAAGAATTAAATAGCAATGTCAACCGACAAATCGGTTCATGCATTTATAGAAGAGACACTCTGGAGCAACTTTGCTATGTGTATTGACGAAGAGAGTAGAAAGTGTGAAAAGGAAGATAGGAGAATAAAAGAACACATTTCGAAAGTATCGAAGTTCGAATGATTTAAACATCCAAAGACAATCACCACGCGTCGTATGGGTGCTGCAACGATTTGCCCAGTCGCTCGGCATTTGAGTTGTCAGCACCGAGATGCGTTGTTGCACCCAGATACCTGATTCAATTCATTCATTTCAAGACAAGTAGATATATATATCAATAGGAGTATATACACATTTTCAGTTACCTGCGATAACGTGACAACCTGGAGTGTTAATATCTGCAGCTCTGTTGCAAAAGCACATAGCTGTATGATTAAATGTTCGACAGATTGAATAATTAGGTGTGAAAGAGTCACAGATGCTAGCAAAGTATATACATGGGTCAGTACAATGTTTATGAAGGCAAACCTCGGAGTCAGCACAATTGAAGTCGGTGTAACATAAATTTATAGTTTCGTTAAGGGATGATGTCGTTATCGGTATTTTGGTAGTGGTCTCATTATAGTCTAGCAATATGTCAGATGTGGGTAGGTTCGTAGTAAAATGCGATTCAGTCTTATCGGCATCAGGTAGAAATGTTGTATCAAACGATAAATATGGCACAATAGTACTCATTTCTGAAGTGACACCAGGGAATTGGGTTGTGTAGTCCGCTGGAACTATGGTTCCACTAGGCGATGTTTCATACTCAGCCGATTTCATGGTAGTGATACCTCCTACCATCGGTCTTAATGTTGTTTCTGTACCAGTGGAGGATTCCGTAGGAGTGGTTTCTTGTCGTGGATATGAGGTTGTGTAACCAATCTGTGAAGTTGCTTTTGCAGTGGAAGTTTCTGTCGTGATACCAGGGACTTTAGTTGCATAGTCCGCTGGAACTGTGGTTCCACTAGGAGATGTTTCATATTCAGTCGGTCTTAATGTTGTTTCTGTACCAGTGGAGGGTTCCGTAGGAGTGGTATCTTGTCCTGGATATGCGGTTGTGAAACCAGGCGGTGAAATTGTTTTTGCACTGGAAGGTTCTGTCGTGACATCAGGGACTCTAGTTGCGTACTCCGCTGGAACTGTGGTTCCACTAGGAGATGATTCATATTCCGTCGTTTTCATGCTAGTGATACCTCCTTCTACCGGTCGTAATGTTGTTTCTGCACCAGTGGAGGGTTCCGTAGGAGTGGTTTCTTGTCCTGGATATGCAGTTGTGTAACCAGACTGAGAAATGGTTTGCGCAGTGGAAGGTTCTGTGGTGACACCAGGGACTTTAGTTGCGTAGTCCGCTGGAACTGTGGTTCCACTTGGAGATGTTTCATATTCAGTTGGTTTTATGGTAGTGACACCTCCTTCCGCTGGTCTGAATGTTGTTTCTGTACCAATGTAGCGTCCCGTAGGAGTGGTTTCTTGTCCTGGATATGCAGTTGTGTAAACAGACTTTGAAATTGTTTGCGCAGTGGAAGGTTCTGTGGTGACGCCAGGGACTTTAGTTTCGTAGTCCGCTGGAACTGTGGTTCCACTAGAAGATGTTTCAAATTCAGTAGGCTTCATGGTAGTGATACCTCCTTCCACCGATCTTATTGTTGTTTCTGCAAAAGTGGAGGGTTCCGTAGGAGTGGTTTCATGTCCTTGATATGCAGTTGTGTAACCAGACTGTGAAATTGTTTGCGCAGTGGAAGGTTCTGCGGTGACACCAGGGACTTTAGTTGCGTAGTCCGCTGGAACTGTGGTTCCACTAGAAGATGCTTCAAATTCAGTCGGTTTCATGGTAGTGATACCTCCTTCCACTGGTTTGAGTGTTGTTTCTGTACCAATGTAGCGTCCCGTAGGAGTGGTTTCTTGTCCTGGATATGCGGTTGTGTAACCAGGTTGTGAAATGGTTTGCGCAGTGGAAGGTTCTGTGGTGACGCCAGGGACTTTAGTTGCGTAGTCCGCTGGAACTGTGGTTCCACTAGGAGATGTTTCATATTCAGTCGGTTTCATGGTAGTGATACCTCCTTCCATCGGTCTTAATGTTGTTTCTGTACCAATGTAGCGTTCCGTAGGGGTGGTTTCTTGTCTTGGATATGCTGTTGTGAAACCAGTCGTTGAAATGGCTTTTAAGGATGAAGGAATCGTAGTCAGTCCAGGCTCTTTAGTATAGTACTCTTCTGTAACTGAGGGTCCTCCTGGAGATGTTTCATATTCAGTTGGATTCATGGTAGTGATACCTCCTTCCACCGGTCTAAATGTTGTTTCTGCACCACTGGAGGGTTCCGTAGGAGTAGTTTCTTGTCCTGGATATGCAGTTGTGTAAACAGACTGTGAAATTGTTTGCGCAGTGGAAGGTTCTGTGGTGACGCCAGGGACTTTAGTTGCGTAGTCCGCTGGAACTGTGGTTCCACTAGAAGATGTTTCAAATTCAGTTGGTTTCATGGTAGTGATACCTCCTTCCACCGGTCTTAATGTTGTTTCTGCAAAAGTGGAGGGTACCGTAGGAGTGGTTTCTTGTCCTGGATATGTGCTTGTGTAACCAATCGATGAAATGGTTTGTGCAGTGGAAGGTACTGTGGTGACACCAGGGACTTTAGTTGCGTAGTCCGCTGGAACTGTGGTTCCACTAGAAGATGTTTCAAATTCAGTCGGTTTCATGGTAGTGATACCTCCTTCCACCGGTCTTAATGTTGTTTCTGCAAAAGTGGAGGGTTCCGTAGGAGTAGTTTCTTGTCCTGGATATGCAGTTGTGTAACCAGACTGTGAAATTGTTTGCGCAGTGGAAGGTTCTGTAGTGACGCCAGGGACTTTAGTTGCGTAGTCCGCTGGAACTGTGGTTCCACTAGAAGATGTTTCGTATTCAGTCGGTTTTATGGTAGTGATACCTCCTTCCACTGGTTTGAGTGTTGTTTCTGTACCAATGTAACGTCCCGTAGGAGTGGTTTCTTGTCCTGGATATGCGGTTGTGTAACCAGGTTGTGAAATGGTTTGCGCAGTTGAAGGTTCAGTGGTGACGCTAGGGACTTTAGTTGCGTAGTCCGCTGGAACTGTGGTTCCACTAGGAGATGTTTCATATTCAGTCGGTTTCATGGTAGTGATCCCTCCTTCCACCGGTCTTAATGTTGTTTCTGCACCAGTGGAGGGTTCCGTAGGAGTGGTTTCTTGTCCAGGATATGCAGTTGTGTAATCAGACTGTAAAATTGTTTGCGCAGTGGAAGGTTCTGTGGTGACGCCAGGGACTTTAGTTGCGTAGTCCGCTGGAACTGTGGTTCCACTAGAAGATGTTTCAAAGTCAGTCGGTTTCATGGTAGTGATACCTCCTTCCACTGGTTTGAGTGTTGTTTCTGCACCAGTGGAGGGTTCCGTAGGAGTGCTTTCTTGTCCTGGATATGCGGTTGTGTAACCAGTCGTTGAAATGGTTTGCGCAGTTGAAGGTTCTGTGGTGACACCAGGGACTTTAGTTGCGTAGTCCGCTGGAACTGTGGTTCCACTAGAAGATGTTTCAAATTCAGTTGGTTTCATGGTAGTGATACCTCCTTCCACTGGTTTGAGTGTTGTTTCTGTACCAATGTAGCGTCCCGTAGGAGTGGTTTCTTGTCCTGGATATGCGGTTGTGTAACCTATCGATGAAATGGTTTGTGCAGTGGAAGGTTCAGTGGTGATGCCAGGGACTTTAGTTGCGGAGTCCGCTGGAACTGTGGTTCCACTAGGAGATGTTTCATATTCGGTCGGTTTCATGGTAGTGATACCTCCTTCCATCGGTCTTAATGTTGTTTCTGTACCAATGTAGCGTCCTGTAGGGGTGGTTTCTTGTCTTGGATATGCTGTTGTGAAACCAGTCGTTGAAATGGTTTTTAAGGATGAAGGAATCGTAGTCAGTCCAGGCTCTTTAGTATAGTACTCTTCTGTAACTGAGGGTCCTCCTGGAGATGTTTCATATTCAGTTGGATTCATGGTAGTGATACCTCCTTCCACTGGTTTGAGTGTTGTTTCTGTACCAATGTAGCGTCCCGTAGGAGTGGTTTCTTGACCTGGATATGCGGTTGTGTAACCAGTCGGTGAAATGGTTTGCGCAGTTGAAGGTTCAGTGGTGACACCAGGGACTTTTGTTGCGTAGTCCGCTGGAACTGTGGTTCCACTAGAAGATGTTTCGTATTCAGTCGGTTTTATAGTAGTGATACCTCCTTCCACTGGTTTGAGTGTTGTTTCTGTACCAATGTAGCGTCCCGTAGGAGTGGTTTCTTGTCCTGGATATGCGGTTGTGTAACCTATCGATGAAATGGTTTGTGCAGTGGAAGGTTCAGTGGTGACGCCAGGGACTTTAGTTGCGGAGTCCGCTGGAACTGTGGTTCCACTAGAAGATGTTTCAAATTCAGTCGGTTTCATGGTAGTGATACCTCCTTCCACCGGTCTTAATGTTGTTTCTGCAAAAGTGGAGGGTTCCGTAGGAGTAGTTTCTTGTCCTGGATATGCAGTTGTGTAACCAGACTGTGAAATTGTTTGCGCAGTGGAAGGTTCTGTAGTGACGCCAGGGACTTTAGTTGCGTAGTCCGCTGGAACTGTGGTTCCACTAGAAGATGTTTCGTATTCAGTCGGTTTTATGGTAGTGATACCTCCTTCCACTGGTTTGAGTGTTGTTTCTGTAGCAATGTAGCGTCCCGTAGGAGTGGTTTCTTGTCCTGGATATGCGGTTGTGTAACCAGTCGGTGAAATGGTTTGCGCAGTTGAAGGTTCAGTGGTGACGCTAGGGACTTTAGTTGCGTAGTCCGCTGAAACTGTGGTTCCACTAGGAGATGTTTCATATTCAGTCGGTTTCATGGTAGTGATCCCTCCTTCCACCGGTCTTAATGTTGTTTCTGCACCAGTGGAGGGTTCCGTAGGAGTGGTTTCTTGTCCAGGATATGCAGTTGTGTAATCAGACTGTAAAATTGTTTGCGCAGTGGAAGGTTCTGTGGTGACGCCAGGGACTTTAGTTGCGTAGTCCGCTGGAACTGTGGTTCCACTAGAAGATGTTTCAAAGTCAGTCGGTTTCATGGTAGTGATACCTCCTTCCACTGGTTTGAGTGTTGTTTCTGTACCAATGTAGCGTCCCGTAGGAGTGGTTTCTTGTCCTGGATATGCGGTTGTGTAACCTATCGATGAAATGGTTTGTGCAGTGGAAGGTTCAGTGGTGATGCCAGGGACTTTAGTTGCGGAGTCCGCTGGAACTGTGGTTCCACTAGGAGATGTTTCATATTCAGTCGGTTTCATGGTAGTGATACCTCCTTCCATCGGTCTTAATGTTGTTTCTGTACCAATGTAGCGTCCTGTAGGGGTGGTTTCTTGTCTTGGATATGCTGTTGTGAAACCAGTCGGTGAAATGGTTTTTAAGGATGAAGGAATCGTAGTCAGTCCAGGCTCTTTAGTATAGTACTCTTCTGTAACTGAGGGTCCTCCTGGAGATGTTTCATATTCAGTTGGATTCATGGTAGCGATACCTCCTTCCACCGGTCTAAATGTTGTTTCTGCACCAGTGGAGGGTTCCGTAGGAGTGGTTTCTTGTCCTGGATATGCAGTTGTGTAAACAGACTGTGAAATTGTTTGCGCAGTGGAAGGTGCTGTGGTGACACCAGGGACTTTAGTTGCGTAGTCCGCTGGAACTGTGGTTCCACTAGAAGATGTTTCGTATTCAGTCGGTTTTATGGTAGTGATACCTCCTTCCACTGGTTTGAGAGTTGTTTCTGTATCAATGTAGCGTCCCGTAGGAGTGGTTTCTTGTCCTGGATATGCGGTTGTGTAACCAGTCGGTGAAATGGTTTGCGCAGTTGAAGGTTCTGTGGTGACACCAGGGACTTTAGTTGCGTAGTCCGCTGGAACTGTGGTTCCACTAGAAGATGTTTCAAATTCAGTCGGTTTCATGGTAGTGATACCTCCTTCCACCGGTCTTAATGTTGTTTCTGCAAAAGTGGAGGGTTCCGTAGGAGTAGTTTCTTGTCCTGGATATGCAGTTGTGTAACCAGACTGTGAAATTGTTTGCGCAGTGGAAGGTTCTGTAGTGACGCCAGGGACTTTAGTTGCGTAGTCCGCTGGAACTGTGGTTCCACTAGAAGATGTTTCGTATTCAGTCGGTTTTATGGTAGTGATACCTCCTTCCACTGGTTTGAGAGTTGTTTCTGTACCAATGTAACGTCCCGTAGGAGTGGTTTCTTGTCCTGGATATGCGGTTGTGTAACCTATCGATGAAATGGTTTGTGCAGTGGAAGGTTCTGTGGTGACGCCAGGGACTTTAGTTGCGGAGTCCGCTGGAACTGTGGTTCCACTAAAAGATGTTTCGTATTCAGTCGGTTTTATGGTAGTGATACCTCCTTCCACTGGTTTGAGTGTTGTTTCTGTACCAATGTAGCGTCCCGTAGGAGTGGTTTCTTGTCCTGGATATGCGGTTGTGTAACCAGTCGGTGAAATGGTTTGCGCAGTTGAAGGTTCAGTGGTGACGCTAGGGACTTTAGTTGCGTAGTCCGCTGGAACTGTGGTTCCACTAGGAGATGTTTCATATTCAGTCGGTTTCATGGTAGTGATACCTCCTTCCACCGGTCTTAAGGTTGTTTCTGCAAAAGTGGAGGGTTCCGTAGGAGTGGTTTCTTGTCCTGGATATGCAGTTGTGTAACCAGACTGTGAAATTGTTTGCGCAGTGGAAGGTTCTGTAGTGACGCCAGGGACTTTAGTTGCGTAGTCCGCTGGAACTGTGGTTCCACTAGGAGGTGTTTCGTATTCAGTCGGTTTTATGGTAGTGATACCTCCTTCCACTGGTTTGAGTGTTGTTTCTGTACCAATGTAGCGTCCCGTAGGAGTGGTTTCTTGTCCTGGATATGCGGTTGTGTAACCAGTCGGTGAAATGGTTTGCGCAGTTGAAGGTTCAGTGGTGACGCTAGGGACTTTAGTTGCGTAGTCCGCTGGAACTGTGGTTCCACTAGGAGATGTTTCATATTCAGTCGGTTTCATGGTAGTGATCCCTCCTTCCATCGGTCTTAATGTTGTTTCTGCACCAGTGGAGGGTTCCGTAGGAGTGGTTTCTTGTCCAGGATATGCAGTTGTGTAATCAGACTGTAAAATTGTTTGCGCAGTGGAAGGTTCTGTGGTGACGTCAGGGACTTTAGTTGCGTAGTCCGCTGGAACTGTGGTTCCACTAGAAAATGTTTCGTATTCAGTCGGTTTTATGGTAGTGATACCTCCTTCCACTGGTTTGAGTGTTGTTTCTGTACCAATGTAACGTCCCGTAGGAGTGGTTTCTTGTCCTGGATATGCGGTTGTGTAACCTATCGATGAAATGGTTTGTGCAGTGGAAGGTTCAGTGGTGACGCCTGGGACTTTAGTTGCGGAGTCCGCTGGAACTGTGGTTCCACTAGAAGATGTTTCAAATTCAGTTGGTTTCATGGTAGTGATACCTCCTTCCACTGGTTTGAGTGTTGTTTCTGTACCAATGTAGCGTCCCGTAGGAGTGGTTTCTTGTCCTGGATATGCGATTGTGTAACCTATCGATGAAATGGCTTGTGCAGTGGAAGGTTCAGTGGTGACGCCAGGGACTTTAGTTGCGGAGTCCGCTGGAACTGTGGTTCCACTAGAAGATGTTTCATATTCAGTCGGTTTCATGGTAGTGATCCCTCCTTCCACCGGTCTTAATGTTGTTTCTGCACCAGTGGAGGGTTCCGTAGGAGTAGTTTCTTGTCCTGGATATGCAGTTGTGTAACCAGACTGTGAAATGGTTTGCGCAGTTGAAGGTTCTGTGGTGACACCAGGGTCTTTAGTTGCGTAGTCCACTGGAACTGTGGTTCCACTAGAAGATGTTTCAAAGTCAGTCGGTTTCATGGTAGTGATACCTCCTTCCACTGGTTTGAGTGTTATTTCTGCACCAGTGGAGGGTTCCGTAGGAGTGCTTTCTTGTCCTGGATATGCGGTTGTGTAACCAGTCGTTGAAATGGTTTGCGCAGTTGAAGGTTCTGTGGTGACACCAGGGACTTTAGTTGCGTAGTCCGCTGGAACTGTGGTTCCACTAGAAGATGTTTCAAATTCAGTTGGTTTCATGGTAGTGATACCTCCTTCCACTGGTTTGAGTGTTGTTTCTGTACCAATGTAGCGTCCCGTAGGAGTGGTTTCTTGTCCTGGATATGCGGTTGTGTAACCAGTCGGTGAAATGGTTTGCGCAGTTGAAGGTTCTGTGGTGACACCAGGGACTTTAGTTGCGTAGTCCGCTGGAACTGTGGTTCCACTAGAAGATGTTTCAAATTCAATCGGTTTCATGGTAGTGATACCTCCTTCCACCGGTCTTAATGTTGTTTCTGCAAAAGTGGAGGGTTCCGTAGGAGTAGTTTCTTGTCCTGGATATGCAGTTGTGTAACCAGACTGTGAAATTGTTTGCGCAGTGGAAGGTTCTGTAGTGACGCCAGGGACTTTAGTTGCGGAGTCCGCTGGAACTGTGGTTCCACTAGAAGATGTTTCAAATTCAGTTGGTTTCATGGTAGTGATACCTCCTTCCACTGGTTTGAGTGTTGTTTCTGTACCAATGTAGCGTCCCGTAGGAGTGGTTTCTTGTCCTGGATATGCGGTTGTGTAACCTATCGATGAAATGGTTTGTGCAGTGGAAGGTTCAGTGGTGACGCCAGGGACTTTAGTTGCGGAGTCCGCTGGAACTGTTGTTCCACTAGAAGATGTTTCATATTCAGTCGGTTTCATGGTAGTGATCCCTCCTTCCACCAGTCTTAATGTTGTTTCTGCACCAGTGGAGGGTTCCGTAGGAGTGGTTTCTTGTCCAGGATATGCAGTTGTGTAATCAGACTGTAAAATTGTTTGCGCAGTGGAAGGTTCTGTGGTGACGCCAGGGACTTTAGTTGCGTAGTCCGCTGGAACTGTGGTTCCACTAGAAGATGTTTCAAAGTCAGTCGGTTTCATGGTAGTGATACCTCCTTCCACTGGTTTGAGTGTTGTTTCTGTACCAATGTAGCGTCCCGTAGGAGTGGTTTCTTGTCCTGGATATGCGGTTGTGTAACCAGTCGGTGAAATGGTTTGCGCAGTTGAAGGTTCTGTGGTGACACCAGGGACTTTAGTTGCGTAGTCCGCTGGAACTGTGGTTCCACTAGAAGATATTTCGTATTCAGTCGGTTTTATGGTAGTGATACCTGCTTCCACTGGTTTGAGAGTTGTTTCTGTATCAATGTAGCGTCCCGTAGGAGTGGTTTCTTGTCCTGGATATGCGGTTGTGTAACCAGACTGTGAAATGGTTTGCGCAGTTGAAGGTTCTGTGGTGACACCAGGGTCTTTAGTTGCGTAGTCCACTGGAACTGTGGTTCCACTAGAAGATGTATCGTATTCTGTCGGTTTTATAGTAGTGATACCTCCTTCCACTGGTTTGAGTGTTGTTTCTGTACCAATGTAGCGTCCCGTAGGAGTGGTTTCTTGTCCTGGATATGCGGTTGTGTAACCAATCGGTGAAATGGTTTGCGCAGTTGAAGGTTCTGTGGTGACACCAGGGACTTTAGTTGCGTAGTCCGCTGGAACTGTGGTTCCACTAGAAGATGTTTCAAATTCAGTCGGTTTCATGGTAGTGATACCTCCTTCCACCGGTCTTAATGTTGTTTCTGCAAAAGTGGAGGGTTCCGTAGGAGTAGTTTCTTGTCCTGGATATGCAGTTGTGTAATCAGACTGTGAAATTGTTTGCGCAGTGGAAGGTTCTGTAGTGACGCCAGGGACTTTAGTTGCGTAGTCCGCTGGAACTGTGGTTCCACTAGAAGATGTTTCGTATTCAGTCGGTTTTATGGTAGTGATACCTCCTTCCACTGGTTTGAGTGTTGTTTCTGTACCAATGTAGTGTCCCGTAGGAGTGGTTTCTTGTCCTGGATATGCGGTTGTGTAACCAGTCGGTGAAATGGTTTGCGCAGTTGAAGGTTCTGTGGTGACGCCAGGGACTTTAGTTGCGTAGTCCGCTGGAACTGTGGTTCCACTAGGAGATGTTTCATATTCAGTCGGTTTCATGGTAGTGATCCCTCCTTCCACCGGTCTTAAAGTTGTTTCTGCACCAGTGGAGGTGTCCGTAGGAGTGGTTTCTTGTCCTTGATATGTCGTTGTGTAACCAATCTGTGAAATTGTTTGCGCAGTGGAAGGTTCAGTGGTGACACCAGGGACTTTAGTTGCATAGTCCGCTGGAACTGTGGTTCCACTAGAAGATGTTTCAAATTCAGTCGGTTTCATGGTAGTGACACCACCTTCCACCGGTCTAAATGTTGTTTCTGCACCAGTGGAGGGTTCCGTAGGAGTTGTTTCTTGTCCTGGATATGCGGTTGTGTAACCTGCAGGTGAAATTGTTTGCGCAGTGGAAGGTTCTGTGGTGACACCAGGGACTTTAGTTGCGTAGTCCGATGGAACTGTGGTTCCACTAGAAGATGTTTCAAATTCAGTTGGTTTCATGGTAGTGATACCTCCTTCCACTGGTTTGAGTGTTGTTTCTGTACCAATGTAGCGTCCCGTAGGAGTGGTTTCTTGTCCTGGATATGCGGTTGTGTAACCTATCGATGAAATGGTTTGCGCAGTTGAAGGTTCAGTGGTGACACCAGGGTCTTTAGTTGCGTAGTCCACTGGAACTGTGGTTCCACTAGAAGATGTTTCAAATTCAGTCGGTTTTATAGTAGTGATACCTCCTTCCACTGGTTTGAGTGTTGTTTCTGTACCAATGTAGCGTCCCGTAGGAGTGGTTTCTTGTCCTGGATATGCGGTTGTGTAACCAGTCGGTGAAATGGTTTGCGCAGTTGAAGGTTCCGTGGTGACACCAGGGACTTTTGTTGCGTAGTCCGCTGGAACTGTGGTTCCACTAGAAGATGTTTCAAATTCAGTTGGTTTCATGGTAGTGATACCTCCTTCCACTGGTTTGAGTGTTGTTTCTGTACCAATGTAGCGTCCCGTAGGAGTGGTTTCTTGTCCTGGATATGCGGTTGTGTAACCAATCGGTGAAATGGTTTGCGCAGTTGAAGGTTCTGTGGTGACACCAGGGACTTTTGTTGCGTAGTCCGCTGGAACTGTGGTTCCACTAGAAGATGTTTCAAATTCAATCGGTTTCATGGTAGTGATACCTCCTTCCACCGGTCTTAATGTTGTTTCTGCAAAAGTGGAGGGTTCCGTAGGAGTAGTTTCTTGTCCTGGATATGCAGTTGTGTAACCAGACTGTGAAATTGTTTGCGCAGTGGAAGGTTCTGTAGTGACGCCAGGGACTTTAGTTGCGGAGTCCGCTGGAACTGTGGTTCCACTAGAAGATGTTTCAAATTCAGTTGGTTTCATGGTAGTGATACCTCCTTCCACTGGTTTGAGTGTTGTTTCTGTACCAATGTAGCGTCCCGTAGGAGTGGTTTCTTGTCCTGGATATGCGGTTGTGTAACCTATCGATGAAATGGTTTGTGCAGTGGAAGGTTCAGTGGTGACGCCAGGGACTTTAGTTGCGGAGTCCGCTGGAACTGTGGTTCCACTAGAAGATGTTTCGTATTCAGTTGGTTTTATGGTAGTGATACCTGCTTCCACTGGTTTGAGAGTTGTTTCTGTATCAATGTAGCGTCCCGTAGGAGTGGTTTCTTGTCCTGGATATGCGGTTGTGTAACCTGCTGGTGAAATTGTTTGCGCAGTGGAAGGTTCTGTGGTGACACCAGGGACTTTAGTTGCGTAGTCCGATGGAACTGTGGTTCCACTAGGAGATGTTTCATATTCCGTCGGTTTCTTGGTAGTGATACCTGCTTCCATCGGTCCTAAAGTTGTTTCTGTACCAGTGCGTGGTTCCGTAGGAGTGGTTTCTTGTCCTGAATATGAGGTTGTGTAACCAGTTTGTAAGTAGGTAGGTACCGTGGTCAGTCCAGGTTTTTTAGTATAGTACTCTTCTGTAACTGCAGTTCCACCTGGGTATGTTTCATATTCCAGTGGTTGCATGGTAGTGGGTATTGGTTGAATTGGCCTATCTGTTGTCGCTCTATCAACTGATGTATCAGAAACCGTTGTTTCTTGTCCGGGAGTTACGATCGTTGAAACAGTCATTGGAACTGTTTTCAAATCTGAAGATTCTGTTGTTAGTCCAAGGACTGTCACGGTTTCTTTTGTAGCATATTCTGGTTCTTTAGTCAAAGTTATTTGTGTTGTGTTGTCTTGTTTTGTGGTCGACATAGTGGTACTGTCATATGATTCTGTTGTTTCTGGTTCAGCTTCAATGTCGGTGTATCGCGTGCGCATCTCAGTTTGGTTTGCCAAAAACATTTGGGTATATTTAACTGTCGCAACTGTTAGAGGTGTTTCAGTGGTACTCTTGTCGTCTGTGAGTATAGTTTCTGTTTGTATTTTTGTACATTTTTGCTTAGCATTTCCTGTATAACCAGGAGGACATTCGCATTTTGATACTTTATGTGCTTTTACAATACAGAGTGCAAGTTCTCCACATCCAGTTGTACAGGGGTCAATACAGATGTTGCCCACCATACTACACTGGAGCGAATTACTGCAGTCTTCATCGTTTGTACATTTGACACCTGGTGTAGGTGTTGCGGGTTGGGCTGCTCGAATTTACAGAAGGTTTGAGGAAGAATGTAGAGTATAATTTTTACATGTTAGATAAAAAAATAAAAAATGTGTTAAATTGTTTATAATACATAGTACTTCTGGAAATCTACTTTGAGAATATGTACAAATATTTATCAGTAAGGGATCATATTATAAGGGAATAGGATTGAAGTGGGTTTATCATCTGTACAGGGATTTAATCAACTATTGTTGCCTCTAATTACTATATAGGCCGTATACGATATTTTTCAGACTAACACTGGAAGGTTCTATAATTATATAGTTTAGTATTATATTTATTCAAAATATTAGTACATCTAATTATCCATCAACAAATATTACTCATAGCAGGTTTTTATCATTGCCGTTTAGTTAGAAACAATAGTTTGACTATTAGTATTTTAATTGTGGGGATTCGTTGTTAATACCAATATGTGTTTTTCAGAACGCAAAGATTAATAAATTTTATTCAGGGATTTACTTTGTGAGCATGAGCGTGTGTGAATGTTTGATAATTGATTGTATTAAAAATTGTTGGTGGTGAAATTCTCGCAGAATCACGGAATAGGAATTATTAGAGATAATCGTTTGTATTAGAAAACAGTTTTAGGTGGTGCTTGAAAAAGCAATAACGACGGTGAGGGTTTTATTGGCTTGAAGGTAAGGACTTTCGGTTCGATTGTAATTTGAAGCTTATGAAAGGCGAATTAGATTTCCATTATTAGACTCTTTGCATTTGACAAGAAAACCCTTCAAAGATTATTTATCATGGGTAAGCAACAAAGATCTATACATCCTAATTTTAATAAAAAGACGCTGACACTGAAAGTACTCTCTAAGCAAAATCTGGTACTAGTCTCTTTTTTCTCCACAAGATAACATAAGAAGAGAGACAGCTTTTCTAAACATAATTTCGCAGAGAGGTTTCGTGAGTGAGTGTGACAAAGAGAGAGAGAGAGAGAGATCGAGTTTCTTTACCTTTTTGACATCCATTGGTTGCATCAGCAATAAATCCAGGCGGGCAGAATTTACAGATCGGCTTATGATCCTCGACAATGCAAGGTGAATTCGGGGCGCACGTTGCAAAATCGCATGGATTTACACACTGATAATTTCGACATGCCAAACCAGAGGGACAACCCGCATCGCGCAAACAGATCGATATCGAGGGCTGGCAGTCTTTCATGCAAATGCACACTGGTCGATGGTCCTGCACTTCGCACGACTTATTCTCGGCGCATATGGGTTGTCGCCCCACGGGCAGAACGCATGGATTTCTGCATTTGCCATCGGTGCAAGCCATATTCGAGGCACAGTCATCATCGCGGTAGCACTCGCGTTTCTCTGGTGCACACGTCAGTTCACCGTATTCGTTGACAATGAAGCCCGATTTGCAGACGCAGACGGGGTGGTGACGACGAGTCTCGCACTTCTTACTGCCCTCACAAATGAACAGTGGGTTTTGGCAGGGATCCGTACATTGACCGTAGGGACCGCACTGCAGGGCATCTGGACACTCGAGATCACTCGCGCACGCTATTTGCTCCTGTGGATCACGCGGTTGTGATGTGGTACTGTCAGTGCATTTCGGATCTGGTTTGCATTCTACTTCTGGTCGCCCGATGAAGCAGCTCGGACACGAGCAACGTGTACGATGTAGAACGGTTTTGCAAAGTGCGTTCGCGCCGCATGCACCACGCATTGTACAAGGATCTGCGCAATGTCCTTGCAGGCATGCCTTCTCGCTCGGGCAATCCGTATCGGAGTAGCATTGCTCGGTGTCTATAATGATGGAGCGGCGGAGAGATATTTTGTTGGTGGGTACATGACATAACAAAAATAATTGGTGTTGTTGTTTGGTGAAAAAGTAGTTTGGTGGCGAGCAAAAAAGAGAGAGAGATATTGGTTGTGTGACATTGAAATACAATATAGAACGGGAAGGGTGGCTTTTCTAAAATAACGTGGATAACGATAACATAGTTTCGGGAGCGGAGAGGAAGACAGACTGAGAAAGAGAGAGAGACAGACAGATACAGAGAAAATATTGGATGGATTTCGAAAATTGGTGCCTTGGAAATGGGAAGCTTCAAAGGTCTTTCGATAGGATCTTCGGGTGTGCGTCTATAGTGTGTAAAAGTTGTAAAGTGTGACTAAAATAATGCTTAAACTAAGAACGGATAATAGTTAAGAAAGGGCTTTGTCGAGGAATTATTTGATTAGTGTGTACTTCCTAGGAATTTGGGGGCGTGGGAGAATTTGGGGGAATTTGAGTGTGGTCTTTGGAGGGAAGTTAATCTGTGGTGATGGAGAGGGTAGGAAAGTGGAACATAGTGACCAAATCAGTAAAGAGATTTCAACGTTATTAAAATAATTTTGAGCTTTTAGTTTGGTACTTGAGGAGGTTAATAAATTGGCTCAATCCTCAACAGATAAAATCAACAATTTATAATACATATTATTTCGGTTGGTACATTGGTTAAAACTAAAGTAATAACAAAATGAAATTATTGTAGAACTGTGAAGGGGAGACTTCTCACATTTGTCTTTATTATTTCCTTAATCTTCAATGGAAGCTGTTTTCTATTATCTTATTGGTTGGGTTAACTTCTATGTTAAGAAAGCGTTGTTCATGGTAAACGGACTACAAGTTGGTTGTTTTCTTGCCCAGTTCATGATTTAAAAGTTTGATAGTTTGGTTTAATTTTGGTGTATATACCTCTTCGGTTTAGGCATTTAGATCAATTGTAAAGTAATTACACGACATCCAACACATGCGCTCTGCCCTGATGAGAGACACGACATTGGAATATTTAACTCTGAACGGTTTAAGTACGATAGCAAGAGAACAGATTAAGTTTATTTTATTATATGTACAGATTTTGAGTAATACAGAGAAAAATATCTATGGAAGAACAGATAGAGATAGTATACATAGAGTTAATTGTAAGAGCGAAATACTGCTTATGAAACGGCTTTCAAGTTGATTCGAATTGGAATTTAGTTTAGTCATAAACTGATAGAGGTTCAAAGCTTTGCACAATGCGCTTATATCACAATTCTCTATATATAGTATGTACAGCAGTTAGTAAACGATTTAGTCAAAATAATATTTACAACTTATTGCTAATTTATTATATACCAAATTGTTCTTGTTATTGGTTAGTTAAAAATTTAGTAACGAGGCGAAAGGTTTTGCTTTTTGCTTTCAGTAAAATAATTATCTACACCAATAGCGATAGTGGTAGTGGTAGTGGTAGTGGTAGGAGGGAAGAGTTCAACTGTTTATTACAGTTGCACTGTATATGGTTCTTTCTTATGTTAGGTCTGTGCTGGTTTTTATACAGAATAATTTTATAATTTTGGTTTTGTATTAGACTTCTTATAGCTGTTCAAGAGATTTTATTTCTAGTTCGCTTTGCTAAACTTTTCTATAGCGTGTTTAGGCATATGTGAACCATGTGTGAGAATTGTCCCGTCCACAGTTCCCAATCTGAGACTTATAGTTCTTAATGTTTATTGTTCTGAATCGTTTAAAATACCTTGCGTTATCTCAAAATTATTTTAAGAAGTTTCGGGAGTAGATGGATTCCGGGAGACAGTGTGGGTAGACTTGGAGGAGTTGGACTTTGAGGAGTTGCAAAGGATTCGTGGTATATTGGTATTAACATGAGGGATTCATGGTTGTAATACATGTAATTCCGTGTGTTGTATTGTTGTTGTATTTGCGACCAATTCGGTGCTTTGTTCTTTTCTTTTGTTTTTTTTTCAATATTTAAGGATACGTATCGCTATCGCGGCATTTTGTTAACTAATTTAGTTGGAGTCGATAGTTGGAGTTGTTGTTTTGGTTTTCAGATCTGCTTAGGCCACACAAGAGAGGGCGTGAGAGAAGGGGGTAGAGTAAGTAACATGGGTTATCTGTGCAGATAATGGATCATTCAAAAATGCCGCGTGCAAGTTTCTTTCTGAGGTTAGTCTGAATATTCTCACAAAGAGGAGAGCTTTCGCCATAGACATTGCTGTCAAAGGGTTCTCAAAATTCTGATACCGTAGATTCGGTGGACACCAAGACCGGATCGTTGGAGTATACATGGACATTTCGAAAGAGCACTCCGAGGAGGCTACAACAAGTGGCTGAAAGAGAAATTAATGTTCTATTGAACTCTAGCCTGGGTGTCGTGGGGCCGTATGGACTAGAGTTCCAAATATTAAGTCTTAAAATATGACAATACTTATGTCTAACGAAAGCATACTAAATACTTGCATGTTTGACCAAAAGCTCGAGAAGCTTTTTCATTCGGATTAATAGTGAAAGCTTTGAACTGAGTCATGAGGACGCGTTTTGAGAGAACTCAACTCTTGCGGTTGAGGATTAAAAACGCTTTGATATGGAATTGAGATGCTTGAAATGAGTATCGAAATGAGCTTTTATGGGTTTAGTTGATTCTTTTTCTAATTGAGCCGATTCTGTGTGTGCTAGTGTGTGGTTGGTTGTTATTGTTTTTGCTTGTTTTTTGGAATTGTGGTTATTGAAATGTGAAGAGGATGTGATTAGGGAGTTTTTGAAAGTTGGATTTTCTAATCATTATTATTATTTTCAATATTATTTTTATGAAATTATATTTTTGTTGTAATCTTAAAAACAAAAGCTTAAAGTAAGTAGAATTTTGTACTGAAAGGCACAGATTGGGAGACCGCGATAGCGACAGCGACATTCCACGTATTTCCATATGCGTAAATTTTACAAAAACAATATTTAATGTAGCATGTATGTATGTAAGAGAATAAATAACTTCTTTTTAAAAATAGAATAACGACGGCGTGTTTGTGTATGTTCGTGAATATCAAGGCTTAAATAAACTTAGCAACTAAGGGAAGCTTAAATAAATCAAAAATTAAATTAATTAAATAAAAAGATGTATAATAAGTCTAACGTTCTAAATAAGCTATGACTATAGCATCGGTGCTAGGAGCTTCTATTGGGGATTGAGGTGAGTGTGTGTGTGTGAGGGGGAAAACATTTGTTGCAGAAGTTGATAAAAAATCGTGTATTTAACAAAGTTTATGATGGTTGATTTGAAAAACATGTGTATAGGTTGTTCAGCCCACCCTCCGACTTGGCGGTTGGGGTTCTGAAGGAAGAATCGCACCTTCCGATTACACACACCACACTGCGGAGCGAATAGTCGGGTGTTGCACGAAAACTGATTCTCTATGGTTTAGTTTTTTAGTTGAATTACCAAATATTTGAACAATTCTGGTTTAATATACGTTTACGTTTACATTGTTAGCGGTTCAAGAACATGTCAGAATTAGACTAGGTATTAAAAAATTATGCAACTTCAACTGGTACGGATCGTCTGGTAGACGAGTGTGTTTGGTTTATTGTATTAGAGAATTGGTGTTGTTGGTTGTTACTCACACAAAAAGTATCAAGAACCTTGGTCGTGATTAATAAGTTCAACATTAACCCTTGCTAAATCAACTGTAAATGTGTACTAAGTAATTTGCTAAACTAGGAACTTGGTAAAAACTGTATCAAAACTAGTCAAATCTGGTTTAGTCTAGTCTGATAAAAAACAAGACCTTAACGACTAGAAGAATAAATGATGTTGGCGCTCTGGACCGGCTGCGGAACCAGGAACGGCCTCACTTACCTTGCTTGCAGATGTAGTTGTAGCCCTGGCGCACGCACTCGCCGAAGTCACAGCCGTAGGTCCGGCAATCCTGTTCCGGAGGGTTCTGGTAGCCTGCAAGACGGGCATAAAGAAATCGAGTCAATCAGTGGGTGAGTTGGGGATCACGGGTCGGGGTCAGCTCTTACATTGCACGTAGGCGTCGCCGTAGGGGAAGTCCTCGGGGCAGTAGCACTGGGCCTCGTTGTGGTCGAGCACCTTGCAGGCGGCGTTGAGGCCGCACGACTGGTCGTGGCAGGCGTTGACCAGCTGATCCTCGCACACGCAGCCCTTGTGGGCGTCGCCCATGCAGCCCTCCATGCAGGAGCACTCGTAGCCGCCGGGCACCTCGGTGCACTTGGAGTTGGCGCCGCACGGGTTCTTCGCGCATCCGCCCGCCAGGGGGTGGCACTCGATCTGGGGGTTGCCGAGGAAGTCGGGCGGACACGAGCACTGCGGCTGCCGGTTGACCACGTGGCACTGGGCGTTGATGCCGCAGGCTCCGTACTCCTGACAGGGGTTGCGGCACTTGCCGCCGTCGCAGCGCTTGTTCAGCTCGCAGTCCTCGTCCTGATGGCACTCGGACTGGACGCACTCCTTGCTCGGCTCGCCTTCGTAGCCGTCGGCGCAGTAGCAGAGCATGCGGTGCTCGGAGACGGTGCAGAGAGCGTTGCGTCCGCAGGCCTTCGAGTTGGCGCACGGATCCGAGCACTGGCCCTTGGTGCAGACCTGGTCGGTGGCGCAGTCGCTGTTCGACTTGCAGCCGGCGATGCAGGCGCCGCGCTCGCACAGCTGTCCGAGGGGGCAGGAGCGGTTGAGGCCGCACTTGGCGCGACACTTGCCGCGCGAGCACATCTGGCCGCAGGCGCAGTCATCGGAGCGGGAGCAGGCGTCGGCGCAGTAGGTGTTCGTCTCGTCGCACTGGCAGGCGGAGTGGCAGCGCTGCGGCGGCATCTGGCAGCCGGTGAGGCCGTCGCCGATGAAGCCGTGCGGGCAGCTGCACTGGACGCCGTGGTTGATCACCAGGCACTCCGCGCAGGCGCCGCACTGGCCGGCGGTCTCGCAGGGATTCTTACACTTCTTGTTGATGCAGGCCTGTTCCGTGGGGCACGAGAGGTCGGTGCGGCAGCCCACCTGGCAGACGCGGTTCTCGCAGATCTGGCCCAGGGCGCAAGCCGAGTCGGTGTTGCAGACGGTGCGGCAGGTGCCGCGCATGCAGCGCTCGTCGGCCAGGCAGTTCTGGTCGTTGCGGCACTTGCCCTGGCAGCTTCCGCCGTAGCACAGCTGGTTGCCGCCGCAGTCCTCGTTCCTGGTGCAGGCGGTGCGCGGGGCCTTGCAGGAGTCCTCCGGGTTGCCGACGAGGCCGTCGGGGCAGACGCACTGCTTGCGGTGGTTGGCCACCGAGCAGTGGGCGTTCGTGCCGCAGGCCGTGGGGTCCGCGCACGGGTCGACGCACTGCTGGTTGCGGCACGACAGGCTGGCGGGGCAGCCCTGGTCCGAGCGGCATCCGGGGACGCAGCTCAGGCCCAGGCAGACCTCGCTGTTGCGGCAGTCGTCGTCGCGGCGGCAGAGCGCCTTGCAGACGCCGTTCTGGCAGCGCTCGTTGCTGAGGCAGCCGCCGTCGTCGGCGCACAGGGGGCGGCAGGTGGCCTCGAAGCAGGCCAGGCCCGTGGGGCAGTCGCGGTTCTCCTTGCAGTCGACGGCGGGCGAGCGGACGCAGCCCACCTGGGGCGTGGGGTTCGGCACCATGCCCTCCATGCAGGTGCAGGAGGCGCGGTGGTTCGACACCGAGCAGGCCGCGTTCGGTCCGCATGGGTTCTCGGCGCACGGATTGACGCACTTGTCCTGGCGGCAGGACTCCGAGGCGCTGCAGTCGTCGTCGGTGTGGCAGCCGAAGACGCACTTGTTGTGCAGACACACGTGTCCCAGGAAGCAGTCGTTGTCCACTCGGCAGGTCACTGCGCGAGAACAGAGAGAGATTAGGACGAGTGGTGGAGTCGAGCACGGCTCAAACTTACGCATGCAGTTGCCCTTGAGGCACTTCTCGTTCAGGGCGCAGTCCTGGTCGGCGCTGCAGGCGGGCAGACACATCGAGTCGCGGCACGTGTGGCCGGCGCCGCACTCGGAGTCGCTGACGCAGGCGACTGGGATGCGGACGCACTCGACCTCGGCGTTGCCGGTGAATCCGGCCGGGCACGTACACTGTTTGTAGTGGGCGTCAATGCGGCACTGGGCGTTCATGCCGCAGGCCTGTGGCTGGAGGCAGGGGTTCAGACACTGGCCTCCCTGGCAGATCTCGGAGGGGCCGCACTCGGTGTCCAGGATGCAGGCGGCTGTAAATGCGGAAGACGTTAGGAAGTGTTTCGCACCCAAATGGGTCCCGTTCCCCGGTCCCCCCACTGTGTTTGGTCCCTTCGTTTCTTTGGTCCCTTCGTTGTTGGTAAGTGTGTGGTTTGAGTACCGTGTTAGGTGCGATTGCAGGGGGTGGGGGTCAACCACGCAGCCTCCCAGTCATCCGAGGAGTTGAGTTGAGTTGGTGGAAGCGACGCGACAGCGAGTGTCGTGGGCAGGTCAATAATATAGGTCAATAATAATAGGTCAAAAACAATAGGTCAATAATAATAGGTCAATAACATGGGTAAGTATTGGTTAGCTGGGAGCACTCTGCTCCCAGTGGACTCGTGTGTGGCCAGCTTGGGCCATTGGTAGTAGTGAACCGGACCATTGAGGAGCCTCAGTTATTGGTTTGTTACTGTGTCAGAAGGGGGCCATCGAGGTCAGTGGGTGGCTCCCAGTGGGCGGGTGTGTGTGTGTGAGTGTCTCCCCAACCGAGTGTTGTAGTGTTAGTACTTACGTTTACAGACGCTGTCCGAACAGTAGGTGTTCGTCGGACAGTCGCCGGTCACGTGGCAGGGCACCGGCAGCGGCTGGCAGCCAACGACCCGGTCAGCGGGTTGGCCGTCGTAGCCGTTGCGACACGCACAGTGGGCCACATGGCCCTTCGGCACGCACTCGGCGTTGGGGCCGCACTTGACCGCGGCGCAGACGTCGTGGCACTTGGGCACGCCGTTCGCGGTCGTGCACTCGGCGTGCGGCGGGCAGTCGTCGTTTGTCTCGCACTCGACCGAGGTGCGGCAGCCCTCGTTGTAGGGGTCGCCGACGAGACCGGGCGGGCAGGAGCACTTGAAGGTGCCGCGCGAGTTGCGACACCGAGCGCCGGGACCGCACGGCGCGTCCTTGCAGAAGTCGATCACGTCGCAGCGCACGCGCGGATCGCCCGAGAAGCCCGGCTGGCAGTGGCAGACCTGGCGGTGGTTCTCCGTGGTGCAGAGCGCGTTGTCGCCGCACGGCTGGCCGATGAGGCAGGCGATCTTGCACATGTGCTGGTCGCAGGTCTTGTCGTTCGAGCAGTCGTCGTCCGTGTTGCACTCGATCTTGCGGCACCCGCTCTTCGGGTCGCCGAAGAAGCCCTCCTTGCACTCGCAGTCCGGCGAGTGGGTGCGGGCCACGCACTCGGCGTTGCGGCCGCAGATCGCTCTGCCGAGGCAGACGTTCTCGCAGGAGCTGCGGCCGTAGGCGTCCACGACGCAACTGGAGTCGACGTCGCAGTCACTGTCGTCGCGGCAGAGGACCTCCTTGGTGCAGATGTTGTTCAGACAGAACTGGAACTCGGGGCAGGTGGCGTTTGATTTGCAGGTAGGCTGGCAGACGCCCTGGATGCAGAGCTGGTCGGCGAGGCAGTCGCGATTGGAGGCGCACAGGGAGCAGCAGATGCCGTTCGAGCAGATCGTGCCCGAGGCGCACTGGGTGTCCGTGTTGCAGTACTGCAGCGGCACACAGCCCAGTCGGGCGTCGCCGGTGGTGCCCGACTCGCAGGAGCAGACGCCGATGTGGTTCTGGACGTGACAGCGCGCCTGGGCGCCGCACGCGTTCGGCAGCGAGCACGGGTCGATGCACTTGGCGTCCAGGCAGGCCTTCTCGGGGGCGCAGTCGTCGTTGTCCGAGCACTCGATGGCGACGCACTCGACCGAGGGGTCGCCGCGCGAGTTCGGCGGGCAGGAGCAGACGGCGTTGTGCGACTGGGCCACGCACTTGGCGTTCACGCCGCAGACGTTCTCGCGCTCGCAGGGGCTCCGGCAGCGCGAGCTCTGGCAGCTGGCCGTCGGCGGGCAGTCGGAGTCGGTCAGGCACTCGTTGGGGTCACGGCAGCCGGCGTGGACAGGGTCGCCGATCAGGCCTTCGGGGCACTGGCAGCTGAAGGACCCGGGCAGGTTCTGGCAAAAGGCCGTCTCGTGGCAAGGCTGCGTCAGGCACTCGTTGACGTCCTCGCAGAGCCCGTTCTGCAGGGCGTAGCCCTCGTGGCAGGCGCACACGGCGCGATGATCGGCCACGCTACAGGTGCCCTTGCCGCAGCTCATGCGGTCGCAGGGCCGCACGCAGCGGTTGGTGTCGGTGTCGCAGGCCTTGTCGCCGGCGCAGTCGTCGCTGCTGAGGCACTCGACCTTGAAGCAGCCGACCGACGCGTCGTACGGGTCGCCCAGGTGGCCGGACGGACAGGAGCAGGCGGCCTGGTGGAGGCTCGCCTGGCAGAGGGCGTTGGGGCCGCAGGTCGTGTTCAGGCAGGGGTCGGCGCACTTGTCGCCGAGACAGGCCAGGCTGGCGGCGCAGTCCTCGTGGCGGTAGCACTCCTTGGGCTTCGAGCAGCCCTTCTTCGAGTGGCCGTCGCCGACGGTGCCCTCGGGGCAGACGCAGCGGTAGGAGCCGGGGATGTTGTCGCAGCGGGCGCTGGGGTGGCAGGGCTGCTCGGTGCACTCGTCGATGTCCGAGCAGCCGAATGGGGTGCCGATGAAGCCCTGGGCGCACTTGCACTTGCCGCCCAGGCAGAGCTCCGTGGGTGGGCAGTCGGCGTCCGAGTCGCAGCCGGGGTGGCAGGTGCCGTCGTTGTTGCAGATCTCGCCGGGCAGGCAGTTGTTACTCGTGTAGCAGACCTTGCGGCAGACGCCCTGGTAGCACCGTTCGCCGATGGCGCAGGCCGTGTTCTTCTGGCACGGCAGGTTGCACTGGTTGCCGATGCACATGTGGCCGGCGGGACACTGGTTCGTGGCCAGGCAGGGCGCCGGGACGCGCACGCAGCCCTGGTCGGGCGTGGGGTTGCCCTCGAAGCCCTCGGGGCACTGGCAGTGGCTGCGGTGGTTGTCGATGCTGCACAGGGCGTTCGGTCCGCAGACGCCGCCCGTCTGGCAGGGGTCGGTGCACTTGTTGTTGATGCACGACTGGACGGTGTCGCAGTCGCGGTTGCTGCGGCAGCCCAGGGCGCAGAAGCCCTCCAGGCAGGCCAGGCCGGCGCCGCACTGGCTGTGGTCGAGACAGGGGATCACGCAGACGTTCTGCAGGCACTTCTCGCCGACCGAGCAGTCGTCCGAGTTGCGGCAGGCTACGCGGCACTGGCCGTTGTAGCAGACGGCGCCGCCGCAGTCCACGTCCGAGGCGCACTTCGAGGTCGAGCGGGTGCAGCCGTCCTTGGGCGACTCACCGGTGGGCTGGAAGCGCAGGGGGCAACTGCAGACGGGCTTCCGGTTGACGACGCGGCACTCGGCGTTCGACCCGCACGCGTTCTCGCAGGGGTCCACGCAGCGGCCGCCGGCGCAGATCGTGTTCGCGGGGCAGTCGGCGTCCCCGTTCGGGCACTGGCCCTCGGGGCGGCAGCCGGTGGTGGCCGGTTCGCCGACGAAATGGTCGGGACACTTGCAGACGGGTCCTTGCGGGGTGACCTCGCAGACTGCGGTCGGGTGGCAGGTGCCGGCCACGCAGCCGCTCACCTTGGTGCACTCCACCTCCGGGATGGGGTTGCCACGGAAGCCGGGCGGGCACTGGCAGACGGCCCTGTGGTCCTCGGCCAGGCAGATGGCGTTCGTGCCGCAGGACTCCTCGTCGCAGACGTCGAAGCAGGTGTGGGTCATGCGGTTGCAGAGCTGGGCGGCCGGGCAGTCGTTGTTGTAGACGCACGGCACGCTCTGGCAGCCGTTGGTGGGGTCGTAGGGGTCGCCGGCGAAGGAGCCCGGCGGGCACTGGCACTGGGCCAGATGGTTGTTCGTGATGCAGACGGCGCGCGGGCCGCACTTGACGCTGTCGCAGGCGGGTCGGCAGGCGAGCAGGTCGTTGGGTCCGGCCTTGACGCAGGCCTCCGACTCGGCGCACTCGGCGTTGGTCCGGCACTGGTGTTGGCGCACCGGCTGGCAGCCGTTCCGGTCGTTGGGGTTGCCCACGAAGCCGGGCAGGCACTCGCAGCGGCCCTGGTGGGCGAGCGCGACGCAGACCGAGTTGGCCGGGCAGGTGAACTCGTCGCAGATGGAGGCGCACTTGAGCACGCCCACGACGTCCGGGCGGCAGGCCGAGGACGGCGGGCAGTCCTTGTCGGCGGCGCAGTCGGGCAGCGAGGGCTTCTCGCAGGTCGAGGCGACCGGGTTCCACACGAAGCTCTCGGCGCAGTGGCAGACGGCGTGGCCACCGGCGTCGATCTGGCACACCTCGTTCGTGCCGCAGACGACGTTCGCACACAGGTGGATGCACTCCTTGTGGCCCTCGGCGTCCGGGGCGCAGGCGTAGCCGGCCTCGCACTCCTCGTCCCTCTTGCACTTGTCACTCACTTCGGGTAGTTTGCGCTCGGGCTGGCAGCCTACCTGGAGGTTGCCGGGGTTGCCGAAGTAGCCGTCGGCGCAGATGCAGGAAGAGCGATGGTCGTCGGACACGCAGAGAGCGTTCGGGCCGCACTGGATCTTGGAGCAGGCGTCGACGCACTTGCGCAGACCCTTTCCGAGCTGGAAGCAGATCTCCGAGTGCTTGCAGTCGGCGTCGTTGCTGCACTGGCCGCGGATGGTGCAGCCGGTGGTCGTGTCGTACGGGTCGCCGAGGTAGCCCAGCGGGCAGAGGCACTTGCCGGCGTCGCAGACGGCTCGCGGGCCGCAGGCCGTCTTCGAGCAGAGGTTCTTGCAGCGGCCGCCCTCGCATGAGTAGCCGTCGGGGCACTCGACCCGCTCGCCGCACTCGCAGCGCGCCGGGTCCTGGCAGAAGGTCGTCTCCACCGGCTGGCAGCTGGTGAAGGGGTCGCCGGCGAAGCCCGACAGGCAGAGGCACTCGAAGCCGCCCTGCGAGTTGAGGCAGGCGGCGTTCAGGCCGCACGGCTTCTCCGAGCACTCGTCGACGTCCGAGCAGCCCACGTAGGGGTTGCCGGCGTAGCCCTGGGGGCACAGACAGGTCACGTGGCTGCCGTCCGAGCGGCACTCGGCGTTGGGGCCGCAGCTGTTGGGGGCGCAGGTGGTCTTGCTCTGGGCGCCGCAGCCCTCGTAGGGGTTGCCCGAGGTGCCCGGATTGCAGGCGCAGACGCTGCTGCCGCTGAGGCCGTACTCGCAGTGCGAGTTGGGGCCGCAGGGCGGGTCGCATTCGGCGTACTTAATCGGGGGCATGCAGAGCAGGTCGGGGTTGCCGATGAAGTTCGCCTCGCAGACGCACTTGCCGGTCGCCTTGTCGCAGGTGGCGCCGACGCCGCAGATGACGCCGTCGCAGCGCTCCTTGCAGCGGCCGTTGATGCACACCTGGCGCTCGTGGCAGGGCCGGGCGGCGCTGCACTGGTCCGTCCAGCAGCTGCCGCCCGGGAAGGGGTTGCCGATGTAGCCCTGGGGGCACTTGCAGGTCGGGCCCTCCGAGGTCGGGATGCACATGGCGCCCTCGCCGCAGATCATGTCCTTGCACTGCGACACGCAGTCGCCGTTGGGGTCCTTCACGTAGCCGACGCGGCAGCGGCACCAGCCGGCGTTGTTCTCGGCCTCGCAGAAGGCGTTCGGGCCGCACAGGAGGCTGGAGCAGGGACTGACGCAGGTGCCCTCGACGCAGGCCAGGTTGCTGGCGCAGTCCTCGTTGACGAGACACTTGGACTTCGGCTCGCCGGACTCGATGATGCAGCCGCTCTTGTAGGGGTCGCCGGTGAAGCCCTTGGGGCAGACGCACTGGTAGCCGCCCTTCTTGTTCACGCAGAAGGCGCCGTAGGCGCAGGGCAGGCGCGCGCACTCGTCCTCGTTGGTGCAGCCCATCAGGGGGTCGCCCTTGAAGCCCACCTCGCACATGCACTGCGGCGGGTCGGTGGGCGTGCACTTGGCGTTGATGCCGCACGGGAAGCGCTCGCAGGGACTCTTGCACTTGTTGCCGTCGTAGGGGTCCAGGAAGAAGGGCGGCGGGCAGACGCACTCGCCCGGCTGCACGCACTTCTCGTTGGCGCCGCACTCCTTGTCCGCCGCGCACTTGCGCTGCGCCGGCGCGCACAGGCCGTTGTAGGGGTCGCCGTTGTAGCCCTCGGGGCAGTGGCAGGCGAAGCCGCCCTCGTTGTTGCGGCACTCGGCGCCGTAGGCACAGACCTGGCTGCCGCGCTCGGCGCACTCGTCGATGTCCACGCAGGTGCCGTCGGTGCGCGTCTTGAAGCCCTTGGGGCAGGCGCAGTAGCTGACGCCGCCCGCGATCGAGATGCACTCGGCGCCCGCCGGACACCGCTCGCCGTTCGAGCAGCCCGACAGAACGCAGCTGTTGCCGATCAACTTGTACGGGGCCTGGCACTGGCACTCGGGCGTGCTGCACTCCTCGCACAGCACGAACGGGTTGCCGTTGAAGCCCTGCGGGCAGCGACACTCGTAGCTGCCGGGCAGGTTCTTGCACAGGGCGTTCAGTCCACAGGCTGGCTTCGCGCGCGCCGCCGAGCACTCGTCAACGTCCTGGCACTGGCCGGTCTCTGCGTTGCGCTCGTAGCCCTGGCGGCAGACGCAGACGCCGGTGCCGGTGTAGGAGTCGGTCACGCAGCTCTCGCCCGGAGCGCAGGGGTTGGCGTCCGAGCAGCTGAACGGCACCTTGGCGGCGGCGCAGCCCTCGCGGTAGGGGTCGCCGCTGGAGCCCGTCGGGCACTGACAGAGGAAGCCGCCGGGGGTGTTGGAGCAGATCGCGTTGGCCTGGCAGGGGTTCGTCTTGCACTCGTCGATGTCGTTGCAGCCGCCGGGCGCGTCGGGGCTGCCCGTGAAGCCCTCGGCGCACATGCACTGGGCCTGTCCGTTGGCCAGCATGCACTGGGCGTGCGGGCCGCAGTTCTTGGTCTCGCAGGGGTGGCGACAGTCGTTGCCCACGTTGGGTTCGGGGCAGAGGCAGCGCTTGGCAGAGTCGCAAACGGCGTTGCCTGGGCAGTCGTTGTCCTGGGCACAGGTGACGATGGGCACGCAGCGCACGGTGGGGTCGGGGTCGGGCAGGGAGTCGGCCGGGCAGCGGCACGTGTAGCCGCCGTGCATGTTCACGCACTCGGCGCCCACGCCGCACTTGTTGCTGCCGCCCGCCGCCCGGCACTCGTCGACGTCGACGCATCGCGTCTGCGGGTCGCCCGAAAAGCCCTCGGGGCAGGCGCACTGGAAGCCGCCGGGCGTGTTGGTGCAGGTCGCGTTCACGCCGCAGCTGCCCGAGGGTCCGTGCACCGGGTCGCACTCGTCGATGTCCACGCAGCCGGCCGAGATGTCGCTCGGGTCGAAGGTCCAGCCGTCCTCGCACATGCAGTAGGCCTCGTTGCCGTCGGGCTTGCAGAAGGAGTGCTCGCCGCAGCGGACGTCCTCGCAGGGCTCCTTGCAGGCGATCCGCGGCGGCGTGCCCACGTAGCCGGCCTCGCAGTCACACCGGTACGAGCCGGGCGTGTTCACGCACTGCGCATGCGCTCCGCACACGTCCGCGTGCGTCCGGCACTCGTCGATGTCCACGCAGCTGGAGCCGATGGGCTCGAAGCCGTCCAGGCAGAAGCACTGGTTCTCGATGCACTCCGCGTTGTTCGTGCAGTCGAAGTTGGTGCGGCACAGGATGTTGACGTCGACCTGTTCGCAGGCGACCTTCGCGTCCGGCCGCCCGTCGAAGCCCTGCGGACACTTGCAGTTGTATCCGGGAACGGCGTTCTCGCAGATCGCGTGGGCTCCGCAGGGCTTCTCCAGCGCGGTGCACTCGTCGATGTCGGTGCAGCCGCGGAAGGGGTCGCCGGTGAAGTCCGGCTGGCAGGTGCAGACGAAGCTTCCCACCGTGTCCGTACAGACGGCGTTCTCCCCGCACGGATTGTCCTGGCACTCGTTGATATCTAGATGGTGTGCGTGTGGGTGTTCGGGGGCGGAAGAGTGAGAGAGGTTCGTGGGGATCGCAGGTGGCGATCGACCCAGATGTGGAGCGATTAGTAAAAATATTGGTTACAAAAACACAAATCTACGTCTAGGTTAGTCACGGGCGTGGGGTAGGCGTGATGAGTGTTAGCGAGTGGGAGCGGGGGAGAAGGACACAGAACAGCGTGAAGAGAGGGGCAGCGGCGAAAGACAGTGAGAATTGTTCGTGCCAGCGAGACAGGACTCTTTCTTCGTGGACGAGAAAGGACATTCGCATGAGCATGAGGCAGTAGGAGTAGGCGTAGGAAGGACTGAGAGCTGGACAGACAGCTCTCGAGCGGAAAACGATAGGCGGAGAAGGTGGAAGGAAGGAAGGTGCGGGCGGGGTTGAGCAGAGGTAGGCGAAGCTTGCAAGCACAAGCAGATACTAACTTTCACAATGCAAATAGCCCTGTCCCTGGAAGCCGCTCGGGCAGAGGCAGCGGTAGGAGCCGGGGAAGTTGATGCACTTGGCGTTCGTGCCGCACGTCGCGCCGCCCTCGGGCGCGTTGCACTCGTCGATGTCGACGCAGGCCAGTCCGGCTCCGGTGTTGGGGGCCTGTCCGGCCCCCCTGCCGGCGGGGTCGTCGAGCGCGAAGCCCGGCGGGCAGCGGCACTGGAAGCCTCCGCCCACGTTCACGCATTCGGCGCCCAGACCGCATGGATTGTTAGTGGCGCATTCGTCGACGTCTTTAGGTCGAAATGGCAGTGCGATTAACCAGGCAGCGGCAGTAACCAGGAGCGCCGTGTTCATGTGTGAATGCGTGTGTGAGTGTGTTTAATGGTTATTCGTTTCCAATGAGTATGTGTTGGTGTGAGCGTGTGTGTGTGAGTTTGAGTTCGTGTGTGGATCCCCGATTCAAGGCAATACCGTGCAATATTCAGAGTGTGTTTTTTGTTTGTCGAGCGAGTTGTATGCAAGAAGAAATGAAAGCAAAACGTATGTTGGCCAAACAGATCTCGCACATACAGAGCCAGAGCTCCCGTGTTCCCGTTCCCGACCCCGCACTTACCTTCGCAGCCCTGGCCCGGGTCGCCGGAGTAGCCGTCGGGGCAGAGGCACTTGAAGCTTCCGGCCGTGTTCAGGCACTCGGCGTTGCGTCCGCACGGCGAGCGCGCGCACTCGTCCACGTCCAGGCAGCCCGACTCGGAGCGCCCGTCGCCGTCGTAACCCTCGGGGCAGTCGCAGCGATAACCGCCCTCCAGGTTCGTACAAATGGCGCCGGGGCCGCAGACGTTCGGGCCGGCCACGCACTCGTCGATGTCCACGCAGCCGTCGTAGGGGCTGCCCTCGAAGCCCTCGGGACACGCGCACGTGTAGTTGCCGGGTGTGTTGATGCAGTGGGCATTGGCTCCGCATGCATTCGGATTTCGACACTCGTCGATATCTGTGGAGAGAGGAGAAAACGACGTGAATTGGCGAATTAATAGTCATCGCCTGAGACAGGGCCCAGAACGTGGCATGACATCATCGTCGGCATCGAGGTCGTGGTGGAGCCGCGAGTCAAATGGCTTGGGATCCTCGCTACCTGGCGGCGACTTTGCTGAAATCGAGGCGCCGACGGCGTCCTTGACTCGCTCGCCAGAAATTCTCAGGAATTTCGGGCTCGGGCTCGGCAACGGCTGTGGCACGAAGTCTTCGAGGAATTCGCAAAAGGTTCTTCACGACGCGTTTGATTTATTTCGAGCTCCCCACGCCGAAGGACGAATTCCACATACCTGTACATAGAACTTCGCCGTCGCCTTCGTAGCCGTCTTTACATTTGCACAGGAAGTGTGCGGGGAGATTGCAGCAGTCGGCATTTTCTACGCAGCGGGCAGCTATCGCGGGGTCCTGGCATTCATCGATATCTGTGGCGGGAGAGAGAGAGAGAAATAGAGTCAAATATGGAAGTTTAAGTAGAATATTTTGGGTCATGGGGGCGTTCGTTGCCTAAGTCTTTCGAATGTGCTGCACGTTTGTTTCCCAAGTCTTTCATTTTACGCAAGGAAACGACGAGAGAGAGAGAGATTTACGAGTCTCGCGAGTGATTCATCAGCAGTGGGCCGAGATGGCCGTCGAAATCCACGCACTTCATGCATGACTGAACTCGGAAACCTCTAGTACCCTGCGTAATGAGACGTTTACGCATGCCTAGTTCACCTCGAAGAGCCGACCCCGACTCGATCGAAGGTCGAGGCATTTCATCACGATGTCTTGACATGTCAGTGCCAACCGCGCATCCGCATCGAACAGGATGTTCCTCTTTGGTCCGATCAACGTGAGCGTGATTTGTGGACCAGGGCCCAGCGCATCCCTTGATTGATTTCTGGGCCTTCGTGTCGGGCACACCTCGATTGAAGACAACTATCTGTCATGTGACCAGGTGATTGTCCTCTGTTCGCTCGTGATTCTTTGGCAAGTTGGCGTCATCAATAGACACACGGAATCGCTTGGCAGCATCAGCAGCAGCAGGGCAGGATCAATGCATTCAATGCAAAATTAATGACCACCTGAGAAATTTCTCATGCATTTTCCCAATGACATATCTTCCATCTCGGATGCATTCAATGCCTGTTTGTTGTGTGTTGTTTCTTCCATTCTGACAGTGTTGTTCTTGTTGTGTCCACCGATGCTGCCTTTGTTATCTATTCTCGCACACATAACTTCGCTGCCCCGCACTCTGCCGTGATGCAATGCAATGTGATGCGCTGTGGTGCGGTGCGCTGCACTCATAACTCGTGCAACGACCTTTTTTCAATAGACACCAACACACACACACACACTCTTACGCCATAGAACCACACCGAGCTATTTGCAGACACACACACACACTCCCCGGGCTGGTCATTAGATCTGGCAACGTGCACTGAGCATCCGCGCAGAATCGACCGAGGGCAGGGGAATTCACTTTTACTTGGCAGCGCAAGTGGAATGCGCTTTTCTTGCAGTGTACTGAGTGGCTTAGACGAAAGAACAAGAATAACAACACCGTGAAGCCGACGAAGACGAGCAACTACAACGACCACTACAGCGATCAACTGCAACTGCAACTACGATGACGACCACGACCACGACCACGTCCACGACGAAGACCCAGTGCAGCAACAAAGGCGCTGGCAGCGGAGGGGAAGAAGAACAAGACCTCTGCAAACGACCTTTGGCGCAGTTGCTCATGCGCAGCCGATAGATAGAAATCACGGAAGAGCATTGAAAGCTGGCTTCTTTCTGCTCCAATAGATTGCACTGCAGCCGTTCGGGCGGCCAGAAGCAGCATTTGCAGAATTCGTGGGCACGGAGCTGGGGACGGGGAAGGGCGTCACAGTCGATGAGGCAACAAAGCAATGCGGTATGGAGTGGGGAGGGGAAGGGGAAGGCGGAGACGGCAGCAGTTCCGTGGCTGGCGATGTGAAGATGACTTCTGGAGATTGATATGCCGCGATTGCCGCACTTGGGAGGCAATGCGGAGGGTTCGGCGACGTCTAATTGCGCGCCGAGTCCGCACTCGCCCTAGGAAGACTCTTTGAGGTGAGGTGAATAAAATGGTGACTTCGTCAGTCAGCCAGTGGTGAATCGAGACCCATTGGCCTTACTTTCGAGGTGATGCTTCGAGGGAGAAGGAGCCGTGTGACCAGGTGAGAAAAAATATCAAGAGGATGTTCCAGTCAACGTTCGACCGATGTGAGAAATAAAAACAAACCTCGATCTAAGAATCTCCCCGAACCCAAACTCATTAGCTGACCCTCATAAACCATCCTCTCACGGTCGAATGCTCCCAAAGGAAGTTGAAATAGATGAAGAACCTCCGATAATCAATTAATAAAATTGTTTCAAGAATCGTTTAACGACTCGCTGTGAAGCCATCAAACCTACAATCACTCTCAACACACACCGAAACACCAAAGGTCGCACTATTAATCACCCTGTAGCTGGGAGTCGTAACCCGACTCACTCCGGCGGGTCAACGGCGAGGTTTGGCCCGTTAAATCGTCGTATTTAATTTGACAAACACTTAAAAGCCCATTTTCTTAACGGGTCCCGGAGCGATTCGCATGCTTGAGAATTTGAAATTCCTGCAGTTTTCCGTGTGGATGCCGTCGCCACCAGTCGGGCGCACGGACAGACAGATGTCTGTCACTCTTCACGGTGGACTCCATTAGCCCGTAAAGGTTGACACCCGAGAAAATGTGTCAACGTCTTCGGAGTCTCCGCAGTCGAGAGTGACGTATCGCGCGACAGTAGGAATGTCAAAGATCGCTGTTTGGAAAATTTAAAGAACTTCCATTAAAATCAACAAGAATTCTTTGTGAAGCTCCACCTGATTCGAGTTTTAAGTGTAATTTTTATTGTATGAAATTCGTTAAGATCATTTTGTTTAAAGGTTGTTGCCGAAAGAACAGTTGGTTAGCAATTGTTGTGGTAGCTGAAGTGAGATTTCGCTACGGTTGAGGTGTTCTTAGGTAACCGAAGGCAACCGATTCTGCCGGTGTTCAAAGAGTTCAAGGAAGAAGGTCATGAGATCCTGATAAGTCGATTAGAGAAAGGGTTATTTTCGGTGGCAAACTCTTATGCATTTGTGTCAGAGTCACAGCCTTCGGAATCTTATCCGCCAGTCCTATGGACTCCTCAGTTATCATAAAAAGAGCTGCGTTTGGCACACGCGGTGACATCATTTCGAAAACGAATTTGGTCTACAGTCACGGCCTTGACTTCTCTAGCTTAACCCACTTTTCGCCGCCCCCTCCTCCCCACGTCCTCTCGTCGATTTTACGCATGAATCAATGCAGTTGTCTGTGGTTGCAATTATTGCTGTTGTTGCTGTGTACGACGACGACTGTTGTTTGTGCAATATTAAATTATGAGCGAGTGGGCCGATCTATAAATCGATCTGTCAGTCATGCGCAGAAAGAGCAACAGAGTCGGCGTCTCCGGCAACGCCAAATGTCAATTGGTAACAGCGAAGGCAACAACAGCGGCAATTGGAAACAACAGCAACAACAATGACAAAAACCCCTACAACACTATAAATAACAAATAGCGATAATAATAGCAGTCACCATTGCACAACGTTCCCGAAGCGATCACGGGGACCCCGATACCATCACGACGCCAGCAACAACAATAACGGCTCCAACGCCACGAACAGCAACGGATTTAGTTTACGAGACCCATAAAAATTAATTGCAGCTCCGGGTGTCACGTGCCGAGGCATGGTGAGCTTTCATTACGAGGTTTTCGCGAGGTGCCGAACGAGTGCCGACTGTAGGTCCAGAAAAATCTCTCTCATCGCCGAATCCATTGTGTTCTTAAGGATAATATTGTGAAGTGTTGGTGAACAAAGTCAGTCGAATTTCCAAGACCCGGGGACAAAGGCCGAAATTTAAACAGCAAGCTCATCTACGAGCCCACTAAGGGGAGGAGGCGTCGATTAAATTCGCGATTCGCATATTTTGCTAATGGCTGTTACGATGTCTGACATTGTCTGCCCCTCGCGGAGCATAATTTGACGCTAATGCGCGGTTTCTTCTACTCCCGGTTCTGCGATGGACTCATCCCCTTCCCCACCACCGATGCTGCTACATCTATCCACAACTAGACCTGTGATTAATTGCGTTCCAAAGTCTAATCGTAGCACAGATCCAAGATTCAGAGCTGCTTTTGCGAAAACCCACTAAGCACGGACTTCGAGTGCTTTGATTGATGGATGGTAGGGTTACTCGGAGGCTTCTGAGGCTTCTGCGAGAGCCCCAAAAAATCTTGCGTAACAACTCATTGTATTCGCTGTTGCTGTTGTGGGTTTCGGATAGTTTAATTGTTTCATGTCGGCTGCAGTCATTAACGTTGCCATTAATTAAATATCGTACGTCCGATCCTCTAACACTCTGGAATTAATCATCGCCGTCATCACCTTCGCCAACGGAGGCATTGTTTCATTCGTTTTGCTGCCATTTTGCGCCAGCCATTTAGCTCAAAATGGCACGCAAATGGCTCCCAACAACAAAAACATTGGCTCCACATTCCGTTCGTTTGGTTTTTGCAATCTTTTGTTTTTACATCACTTTTTCTCTCTTTTTTAATTTTTTTCTCTCTTTTAGATTTAAATTTTAATTGTTTTGTGTTTGTTTTAGGTTTACTACAGTAGTACATGTTGTTGTTGACAGTCGCCGAACACGTACATCATGTTGTTTCTGTGTTTATTTTTTGCACTCGTCGACGAGTGGGGACTACGAGTCGTTGTTCGTCCGTTCGTTCGTCCTACCCTCGGCTCCTCACCTGCTACGTGCGCCAATTCTTATCCGCTGTTCGGGATCTGGCCTACATTGTTCGAGGGGATCAGTATTGAGTGCTATTTAATGATGTTCTCTTTTGTTTGTTTTGTACTTTTCAAAACATATCCGGGGTAGGAAAAACATTTAGGTAATCTCTTTATTAATGACTTTAGTTCTTTTAGTTTTGGTGTTCATCCATCTGCCGAATCGATTTTTTCTTCGTATCTTCCATGAAAACTTCCTCTTTTCTTCCATCCTTTTGTCTATTCTATGGTCAGTGAATCGTCTTGTCAAATCTGGTACTTCCTGACTCTTGTGCAACTTCCGTTCACCATATACCCATCTTCACATCCTTTCCCTGGACCGTTCACGGCCCTTCTTTCACTCTTCTATATCTTCGCTCGGCTAGTTTTTGTTTTTTGCTAGTGGCACGTATTCAAAATGAACGCGAAGATTCATGTTTGGAGTGAACAATATTATTTCTGGCCTCTCCACCTCTATTGCCCCTACTGACATCTTGTAGTGGGGTTTGTTGCTCTTCGTAAGCGATCTAACCCCACGGCCTGGTAGCCACGTCGGTTGCTTATGCAAGCATGTCGAGGTTCGAAGCTCCCCAGTCACCCAGACCTTTGGCTGGGGCTGCGAGGAGCGACAGCCCCATTCCAAGCTCGAAGCCGGCGAAAATTAATGCGGCGTATAAAGATTTACTCTGAATTCGATTCACGCTGGCTTTTGTTATAATCAAATTTCCCGAATATTTCGAGCGAATTCTCCGGAAGAAAAGCGATTAGAAGCTCTTGCCGTGCCGCCAAAGAGCAAAGACCTTTCACTCCGCGAACAGTCGATGCGAGGCTTTTATCGTTAATTAAACGCTTCGAAGCGATTAAATATTGAGAACGAATGAGATTCGAGGCCAACGACTGAACTCTGAATTTAGCGGAAAATATGGGAAATATTTCCTAAAAATTATTTCCATTCTAAAGGAAATTCATTGGGGGTCGAAAATTCGTAGGTACTTAGATGCCTTCGTAAATTTCACGCAAAGAAATCGAAAATCGCTGGTTTTCCTCACTTGAGCGTTTTGATTGTCATTCTATCGAGCCGAATCAATTCGACCCTGCCATCGAGCCCTGCCACGCCGCCCCCCCAAGGAGGGTTGAACAACCGCGAATCTCCCCCGAAAGAGTCCATGACTCTCGATTTCGGAGACGTTTATGCCTGGAGCAGCAACAACAATACTGGTGATAACTACCTAATCGGATTTGCCAGTAATTAAGTTGTTCCTCGCCCCAGCCCCCGGCGACCTCTCGGCAACTCGGCAGCGCCTGGGGCCCGGATCCGGACCACGAGCTGCGAGTTAAGTACAAAATTCGACCAAGCAATTGTGGTAATGGTTGTTGTCAGCCGTAGTCGTTGTTGGGCAGCAGCGATCGTAAAACCATTAGGAAATTAAAAACAGAAAATTAAGTCACAAGAGGCCGAAGAGGATCAACAGAAGCCCACGAGTCTGGATGGTGATGAGGGGCCGGAGGAATCAGGGTTGGTTGCCTGAGAGAAGTTGTTTTGGATGCTGCTGCTGTGGCTCTTGTGATTTTGATACGCTTGTGTACGTCAGGCCAAGACAAATGGCATCCGGCGCATGAGTTCAGCGCCTTGGAGCAGGCTAACGAGAGCTGGCCTAGAGGGGCGGGACGGGAGGTGGCTACGGCAGGCCGACAGGAAGACGGTCTCGCCCAATGATGCCACTCCCTGATGGCGTGCCGATGTCTCATTCGTGTCTACGAGTCGCGTCTCCGCGTCGCGAGGCCCACATTTTCAGGCCTTCACGCACCGCTGCTTGCGGTACACGGCAGTGCCACCTGTCGGTGATGCAGCCGACGTCGCCGCCACCGCCGTTGTCATCGCAGTCGTCGTCTGCTTAACTGCACTTTAACAGTTGAGCACGAAAAAATTCGCACACGTTTCAGGTACGAAAAAACGAACACGCATGGAAGAAATTTTCAATTCAATCGACGCAAAGCACCAGGAAAGCACATTGCGTAGGCAATAGAAAGCCTCTTATGTCGGTGGAGGCCTTGCTGTTGTTGTGAAATGTGGCAACACCTGCAGTTGCTGCTGCTGCTCTCAGTGGCAACGAGGCATCGTCGTTAATGCGCCTTCTAGAAATGCAGTTATGCAATTTTCAAACTTCCATAGTTCTTTACATCACAGGCAGCACCGCGATGTTGTTGTAGTGTGAGTGTGTGGAGGAATGTTATTGCTCCTGCAAATGGTGTTGTTGTTCTGTTTGTCTGTCTGTCTGTTTGTTTGTCGTGAAGTTGAGAGGTCTGTGCGTGGTTCGCTTGCCTCCGTTCTTTAAAGCCGTACTGACCCATATTTTATGAATTAATTCCCGAACCCGAAGTATAATCACTGGTTTCAGATTTAAAATTCTTTCCGTCTACTTGTCAATGATACCACCAGAGATAGGGATTTGCTTCAAGAAATTATGGCATGATTGGCTCAAGACATTTCAGGTCTGGCAAAACCACCTGGCCGGATGGATTATGTACGTGTTGAGAAGGAAATACTCTAAACTAGGATTCCTACTAAGAATAATGTCTTGAATTCTAACATTATATAGACCAAAATCCCAGATATAATGTATGCAGCACCGTGCAGAACTTTCTGACCACGCCTTGAAACATGAATTGCTGGTCCCCCATTCAGCCTTGAGTTCCTTCAACTTTTCATTACCGTAGTTGAGACCTCGACTTAATCATCGGCTTGACTTCTTCCCACGGGAATCGCACTAGTTTCATGTTGCGCCCATAACTAATCATCATCTTATCTGACCTCACACCATCGCATTCCCCACCTGTCTTTCCCATTCAAGACGTAATTGTATTCCTTTTGAAATGCGAATTTGATTAAATTTGTAATTCTATGAACTCAGTGATTGGGAACTCGGGAATTCTATGTGCCGTGAATAGAATCAGCAACATCGCCACGATCCACCTGTTGTTGTCTCCGATTCCCAGGCATTCAAAAGCGGATGCGACAGTGGCTGCGATTTCAATAGCGAGAGCAAGACAAAGACAACAAACCAACAAACAAACCAAAGATATTATATAATGTGCCTGAAATCTAACTCGCGATTCCTCCCGGCTCTCTAACGAGTTCTGTGTAATCTGGCATCTCTCGCCGGGTTCCTCGCCCGACTCTCGCCACCCGCCTCCCTCAGCGACCGCCCTGGACTCCCAGGACTGATGATACCAATTATGCCATTCATGCAATTGCATGTCGAGACCAAGGTGAGGCTCGGGTTCAGAACTGTTGAAGTCCCAGACGGAGACGAGAGAGAGAGAGAGAGAGAGAGAGGCGGCTGAGGTTTCTTGTGAATTCCGTCTGACGTGGTACCCATCGACAGGGATCTTGCTGGAAGAGTCCACGACTCGGAGCGATCGACGGCATCAACGTGTGTGACCAGCGACTCTCTGTCGCCCTGACGATCCTCGCCTCTACTGGAGAGTCGATTCACCTCGCCCATGAGTCTCGCTCTTCCTACTTCCCCAGGCCGAATGAAGCTATTCTCCACAACCCGTCCATCCTCCTTCCCTTGCCTGCCGCGATCCTCCTTGAAGACGAATAATTTCTCCATTTTCCTCGAGTTTTCTTCGGGGATTCTCGCGGACCCTGCCTTAGATTCGCTGCATTGTCGGTTGCCGCTCTCTCCCTGCTCCTCTGTCCACTGGGAAGCGGTCGCTCCGTATCTTGGTAATGGAAATTTTCATCATCTTATGTAACGCCGCTCGCATGCCGGCCAAGATTGCGGTAGCCGGTTGCCGCGATCGCCAGCCGTCGCCCTCTGGCACCTCCTCGATCGCCCCTCGACGATGATGGTTCCCTCCACCTCGCACCCCGGTATCAAGTGCGATTTCCTTCAGAGATGGCCGCATAATCTATGCTATCATTACGCGACTCTTCGTAGTGTGCGTCCCTGAATCGGTATAGATATTGGTCTTTTCGTCTGTGTGCACGAGTGCGGCGTGGTAGTGTCTGTGTTTGTCTGTGTCTATTGCTATTAAGTCTTGTTTATGGCGTGGATTATTTTGGTTTCTCGCACTCGCTCTACAGCTACGACCATCGGTCGGACTTCTCTTTCTCTCCACTGCCGAAGTCTTCTCCTTTCCCTTGCTCTTATTCACCGGTTTTATGGCATTTCTAAGGCGACTCAAACTGCTAAACCGTTAATGGAAAAAGATAACAACAACAGCGACGACAACAGCAACTAAAAGAAAACTATATCTTCCCGGCTGCGGTCCGAGCAAGGTCCGCCGCAGTGGTTGCTTTAGTGAAGCACAAGAACAGTCTGCATCCCAAGAGCACCGTGTGTGTGGTGCCAGATGACGGACAGTGGAGTGTGGGGTGGAGGGTGGTCGTACATGGGAAATGAATGGGATAGAGAGCACTTACCTTCGCAATGAAGCCCGTCGCCGCGGTAGCCGGGGAAGCAGGTACACGTAAAACTGCCGAGTGTGTTCGTGCAGTGCGCGAAGACGTCACACGGCCGATACTTGCACTCGTTCTCATCTGAAATGAATGAAACGGGTACATTATTACCATCTGATTGTCGTCGCAGGTCTCCCAGACCATGCCTAATTGGGAGCTGAGAGATTCTGTTTTTGTTACTTCGCCCTGCGGCGGTCGCAACCGCCGCCTCTTAACGGGTGCTCCACGGTCTTAAATTATTAAGAGATTATTTCAGTCCCTTAAGAGGTTTGGGTAGCGAGCCGAATTCTACAGAATCTCATGAAGTCGGCCGGGAACCAGTTTTGATTACAAGCGCTATCCCGAAGTGTTCTCGAGATCCATGTAGTGCCCCTCTCAAGTGGAAGATCTTCTATAGCCTAGGCCTTGAACAAAGCTGACGGTGTTCATCAACACTGTCGATAGGGGCCTGAGAACAAGGAACTGTTGACCAAATGGTCTTTGGGAACCGAAGTCAACCCAGTAATAACTTGCGATCCCTTTTCGAGCTGTGTTTCCCTGAACCCCTGTGGGTGGTGACTTGTGGTCGGTGGTCGGACTCACCTTGAACGTTGCAGTTGCAGCCGCCGTAGCCGTCGTTGCAGTGGCATACGCCGTTGAGGCACACGCCGTTCGTGCACTGGGTGCCGTCTTCCTTATCACAGTCATCTGCGGGGAGAGAGATTTGGTGATCATGTCAAGTGTGAAAAGATTTTGCATTTTTCGCCATTATGGTTATACTGACTTGTGCATTTGAGCTCCTTGTTCAGCTCATCGGAACCAAGGAAGCAGTCCTGGTTGCCGTCGCATAGTTTCGATAATTCGTACAGCTGCAGGTAGTCGGTGGACTCGTTGACCTGGCAGCCAAAGTAGCCATCTTCGAGGTTCAGAAAGAAGACCTCGCCGCGAAATCGGCTGTTTTTCAAATTTGTCTTATACGATAGTTGTTTCGGTTGTGCGTGTTGTTGTGAATGTACCTGTTGAGACAAGAAGAAGATGGGTCGGTTAGCGATGGGGCTTAATCGAAATCGAACAGAAGAGTGCAAATTAAAAATGTAAAACCTAGACGAAGACACGAAGCGGCGACTGGAAGGCGGTGGACGAAGTAGAGTAGGAAATTTAATGAAACAATTTTCGCTGCGACGGCTCAAGTGTTAATTAAAGTTAAATTAACAAAAAGTGGATGATGAAGACCATGGCGATGGCGAAAACGAAGAAGAGGAAAGAAGAGCAAAAAATCATACGTAATTGTGAGATTTTCGCAGAGCAGCGATTTAATTGTTTTGTGATTGCGCCGTCCGTCCGTCCGTCCGTCCGATGAAATCATGGCGGAAGCGAATCTCGGTATTTTCCTATTCTTCCACGTTGACCGAGACCACCGATAGGCTGATAGACCGACAGCGGACAGCGGACAGAGCGACTAAACCCATCACGGCGAGGGGAAACAAAAGATTCGGGAAGCGAAACTGATTTTAGGAGCTATTATGTTGGCAGCTACTGACACAAAAAAAAAACAAATCAAATATTTTTAGTTTGAGATTTGAGAAAAAATACTTCGGCGCTAGACTGGCGTTTAATGCTAATTTAACTAATATTTTGTTTCGAAAGTATACGTCTTGGATTATCCACTCGGCGATTTCCCCACACCCAAACACGGCGGCTCCGTCATGAGTCGTGTTTGAAGCTGTTGGCTCGGAACGCTGCCTTCGATTTGAATGCTTCTACTGGGCTGGCTGCGCTGTGCTGAGCCACCCACAAGGCTGCTGCAGTAGCGCCAGCACCAGCGAGTTCTGCTTGGCTGCCTCGCTTTGTTCGATTTCTTTGTGTATCATTTTTTCCTCCCTCTCTCTTTCGAAAACGCAAATGAAAACAGCAAACGAGGCAATTTCTTGCACAAAGTTGCCCCTAATGTGCGTTGCGCACGCCCCAAGAAGATCGTTTCCCCCTCCTCCTCCACCACCTCTTCCTACTGGCGTGGACCATTAAAATCGTATCAGTCGTCGTGGAAATGCAGCCAACTATGGCTGAAAGTGGAGCCGCCATTGACGCCTTCGATGCCGACGACGAGGAAGCAGTCGCGACGAAAGCCGAGACGGGTCCCAGGGACCCTTGGTAACGGACACGGGCCTGCGATGCGCAACGGCGCGATGGACCGAGGCGGTCCCTTGAAGGGGAAACATCGGCGTTCAAGTAGACTCGCTAAGAATAGTTCGCCGCCTGGTCTTCCGTTTCCGCCGTCTTCCTTGATTACACCGAGTTCTCCGCTTCCGTCTCGAAATCGCGTCTCTGCGGAAATCTCAGAGCAATCAAAATCATATTTTCGTCCGCGTGACACACGCACGGTTTTCGTATCCGATGTTGGTCTTCCAGCTACGATTTTCTTGAAATTAATGTTGAAATAATTGCTTTAATATCTTGTTGCTCTCGTTGTTGTTGCTGCGATAGCATCTGGACATCGCGTTTCAGCAACAACCATGCTTTGGAGTACTTGTGAAGTTCAAGTGCGACGCGATTCAACGCGACTCACGCACGCTCACACACACATCCGCGGCTGGGTTGGCAACTCTAGTCACAACAACAATTGCAATAACAAAGACCTCTAACGCTCGCTAGCCGAGAGCGCGACCTTGTCGAGCAACTGCTGCCGTTGTTGCCGCCTCTGCCGCCGTGTCTGCTGCTGTTGCTGCTGCTGACGACAAACAATAGCTGAATTATTCTTTTTGCTGCCTCGGTCGCTGCTTCTCCGCCTGCTATAGGTAACGTCGTTGTTGTTGTGGTTGCTGTTGTTGTAGTTGGAGGTGCTTTTTGTCTCTTTTTAATTGTAAAGCATTTTCACGAACAATTGACAAGCTTCACAGCGATGCAGCGCTGCAAGTGCAGGGCAACGAGCGGCAGCAAAAAAGCACCACAAACAACCACAACCACCTGAGATCAAAGTCAATTCCAAAAACAATTACAATTATTTCTATATTTTATTAGCGGTTGCTGTTGGTAATTGTTGTTGCTGTCATTACTTTTCCTCTCTTCATCATCAGCAGCACAATCATCTCGTTCATGCTGCAGTCAGTCACGGTGCTCGCTGCGAAGCGCATCCGTTACACTCACTCGGTCACTGTGTGAGTGTAGGACAAGTGCACACTCACACACACACACGTCGCCACACTCGAGCCGGCTCCTCGAACCCAATGGGAGCCACAAGCAGCAGCCTTGCTCTTGGCACACTAACACAGGGCTTACTGTGCAGCTATATGGTAGTTGTTGTTATTGTTGCTAGTTGTGGCGCTGATATGTTGTGTATAATTTTGAGAAATTTTCGTTTTCAGGGATTTTGTTAAATTAACGCGAAGATCGCGTGTATTTTGAAGATTTCTCAGCCGCCGCAGATCAAATGAAATGCAATGCAATTAAGTATCGCATCGTATCGTTGCAGCCGTGGTGCAGCTAGCAGCAGATGAGCAGCTACCTGGGGTTGAGATTAGGCTGGGGACGTCGAGAGAGAAATCATCATCATCAAAAATTGCTCACTCGAGCATTATTTGTATCCTTTAGCACAACTCCACGTAGTCTTTAATTGCTCCCAATTTCTATTCATGAAATGGAATGCTTTTATTTTTCCGCACCAGATCAGTTTTTGTCTCCCTATTATAAAATCCTATAAAAATTTGATTCATTTTTCATGCCTACGACGTCTGCCTCGTGCGCACAATTAAACTGTGAATCTTTTAATCTACTAATCCCCAAATTAAGAAGTGGAAACTAAGCACAGAGGTTTCAATGTCTATATGTTAGGCTGAGACTAGTTTGTCGCTGGGGTCTTTTGATTTCCTCCCCGCGTCGATCTGCCTTCCCGATCGCCATCATGTCTCTTTCGCGGCGCAGAGAATAAATCAATTTAATTGACGGCTGTTTTATCAAATTATATCAAATTAAGCTGTAGCTTCTTACAGGAACAAAAAGAACGAGCCTCGAAGCTAGAAAACAACATGGACAGCTCTTAGACAACAATCAGAACTTCAACTACAACAACAATAATAATAATAACCACAACAATAACAGCAACAACATCAATAATAATAACGCCAACAACAGGCAGCAGGCCACAGGCAACAGCCAAGAGGCAGCAACAGCATCGAGAGCCACAACAAGAGCGACACCACCGTCTGCGGGCGCCAATCTTCACTCGCATCTAAAACCAATACCGAAGTCCCGGCGAGCCCTCCCCGCGTTGCCAATCGCCGCCAAAGGAAAGTCAACAACCTCCAGCTTGTTCTTCTTCCTCGCCTTCTTGCTCGCCGTTGTTGCCATTGTTGCTGTTGCTGTTGCGCTTGCTGTTGGCACTCAGTCGCTGACGCCGTCGCTGTCTCTGTCTCTGCGGCCGGCTGCGGCCAATTCGAAATTCTTTCTCCTCTTTCACCGCTCACTCACTCTGTCTCTGTCGCGGCTTGGGTCTCCGTCTCTGTCTCTGTCTTTGCACCACCCTCTCCCGCTGCTGTCCGGCGAAGCTCGCTGCTAATGCGTCTATTTTTATTCATTACGTATTTCGATTCTTCCTCTATTCTTGTTTTCCTTTATTACACCTCGATCGCTGTTGATGTCGCTTTGTTGTTTGTGCTTTGTTGCTGTGATTGGTGTGTCTATGTTTGGTTTTTGTACAAAGTCAGTCGTTGACCGCGTCGTCGGATCGACTCAGGGCTCGTCGCGCCAAACAAACAACAAAGAACGCAAGTCAAATACAAAGCAAAGTGCCGTTAGCCCCTTTTAAGCCCCTTCCTATCGTCCGTCCATTCACGCCCCGACTCGGCCCGCCCTGGCTAGCGATTCCATCTTATTAGCTCGAGGATGAAGAAGTGCTAGGGAACGAAATGTGCGAAATTTGATTCTCGCAATTTTGAGAACTTTGGCCTGCTCTTTCTTTGGAACTGTATTTAACCGATACCGTTCCCCGCCAGGTCCGATCGTCATTAGCATAATTTTTACGAATCACTCGGAAAGCGAAGGGGCGCGCTCTCGTTTGCTCGAGAAATTCAGCAAACTCGGATGTTGTTGACTCTTTCGCCTGAATTGTCCCTCGGCGAACGGCATATTAATTTACGACGACAGCTTGCGGTGATTTCTCTATGTCCATCGCGATGTTCTATTGCCAGCTGCGAACTCATTTGGCAAGTCGTTATCGATGGCGGAGATGGTCGTTTCTCCTTTCATTCTTTATCAATACCAACATCTCGATGAGAGATAAATTGGCCATAGATGGAAGACATTTGGTTGTGAATTATGGCGGTCAAACATCGCCACAGTTCACTGACACCCATCCACGGAGGCTTCCCTTCACCGGTAGCTAATTTATGCGTCGATTTTCCTGCAGTGAAAGAGGTTGAGCAAATCCTCTTCGGACCTCGCTGACACATTATTTCGGAGCTCTGAGTCGAGTTTACTTTCTAAAAACTTTCTTCGGCACCTTTACCGAGAATCGTTCTTTAGTCTGTTTCCTATTATCTGTCCTAGTCGCATTCGATAACACCTTTTGGCATCCTTTCCCTAATTAGGCATTGCTATATTCAATAGCACTGGGTTAATGATAGACTAACGAGTCTGTGGCTGCATTTGAATTTTCATCCAAACGAGTCAAAGTGCAATATATTTTACAAAACAATTCAATTACGAAGCACAAGAAATAATTACCTAAGATAAAAAACGAAACTACAGGTTTTCAACACTTACCGTACTCGTGAGTAGCACTATCCACGTGACTAGTGGCAAAAATATTTTCATTTTTGCTGCAAAGAAAGAAGGAGAAAGATACAAGTTAATAATTTGTCAAACATTTCATTGGGTAGGGGAGAAGTAAAACATATGTAGAAGGTAAGAACTCGCCACGCACACCCACGGGCGAGACGCAGCAGGAGGGCGCAAACGGAAAGGAGAGAGAGAGAGAGTGGCTTAAGCCGCTTACGAGCCAACTACCTGCCGATACCCTCGAGCTCTCTCGCACGCAGTTGCCTATAAGCAGCTAATAATGGTTGGCGGCCACTTCCGGCGGCGCGCGAAACGAAGAGGAATTAATTTTTCCCTTTCCTTCTGGTCAGAACTCACGAAATTTCAGCTTATTTTCAGTTTTTTTGTTATTCCTCTTCGACTTTGGCTGAGTGGAAAAAGTGAGTTTGAAAAACACTCGACTCCAGGTTTTCGTGTTTCAGACGCCGCACTTGCTTCGCCGAAAGGTGTCGGCCTGTGAAAGCCAGAAACAACGACCCGGAGTAAAGCGGAGAATGGGTAGGGTTCGTTCTGTCCCGGGGGCAGCAGAGGAATAGGAAGGAAGGGAAGGCACCGTGGAGCCAACGTGGTTCAAAGACTTCTCGCTCAGGCGTGTGTCAAGTGAGTTCATTTTATTTATATTTTTCATAGTTTCCCTCTTCGGGTTTTGTTTTAGCGTCTTCATAAAAGAGGAGTCTCTTTTGTTGTTGTTGTTCTTCTGCTTATTGTGGCTTGTTGGGCCTTTGTTAATACGGGCGTGTGAGTGGCTTTCCATTCACGCCACAATTCCCCTGCTCTACGCTCCCGACTCCCGGACCGCCCGTCCCTCCCTTCATGCCACGATCCGCTTTTGTTACAATTCGCGATGGTTTCATAACTCATTTTGTTGTTGCCGCTGTTGCTCGCTTTCATTGTTCTTGTAGTTGGCGGTGGTGAAAGAAAAAGAAACCATCATCATCGTCATCTTTGGGCGTTGTTGCCGCCGCCGCCGCCGACCATGTTGTTGTTGCGGCTGTGCCTCAAACGTTTGATTGGCAGCGGTCGCCGGTGTCGGTGTCGGCTTCGACGTCAGCGTCGTCGAAGTTTCCATTTTTCTCACGCATTTCGTTTTCATCAGCATTTCGTTTTTTCAAGGCTTTTTCTGTGGTGTTTCAAGTGTGGGCTTAGTTGTTGTGAGTAGGAGTCGCTTGTGTTGTTGTTGTTGCTACCATTAGTATTCTCCACGAGTCTGGCGGTCGAGCTCGTGACTGCGGCCCAAGAGAACCGAAGTCGTTCCTCGAAATTTGCCAAACGCTGGCGAAACTTCGCAGAACGGTCGAGGGTCCTTCGTGGGAAAGGTCGAAAGGGAGTCCGAGGCGAGAGGGGAAAAATGCTGCAGAATCAGCCACACTTTTTCTGCCCAGTCTTTCGGTTTATCTCTAATACTCCCATCATCAAGTTTGTTCAGTCATGGGTACTGCAAACGAGTTGAAAAAATCGAGCTGGAGGCAAGCTTCATGGGCTCGTGTTTGTGTTTTAATTTGTGCCTTCGCCTCAAAACGAACGAATCCTCTTAATTTTCCACTTCACATGCAAATCAGCGGCCCACAAATTTTCACCTTCGCTGCATTCGACTGAGGCAATCGGCAGCAACAACAGCACCAGCAGCGAACCCATCACCGCCAACCATAATCAGCAACAACCAAAACAATTGGGCGTAACGCTTGCGAAACGCAGACGAGACGAGACGAGCAGCGGCCGACCATGGGCCATGAGCAGCAGCCCACGGACAGTTGCAGCAACAACGAACCGGGCGCAACAACAATGTTGACAACACAATGCAGCAACCATAGAGCAAATAAAAGGCTGCCTCTGTTCCTGCGCCTTATCAGAGCAATCAAAGAAGAAACTTATGCTTAATAACTTGTGGCACAACGACGCCGACGAGCGGCGAACGACAGCAGCGGCAGAAGCCGGCAGCACGGAAATTGTTGTACCGCCGCCATAAAAACATCAACATCGTCCCGGCCTGGAATTATTCGCTAGCCGGCAATAGCAACATGTTGCCGAAATCGCGATACCACGAGAGGCGGCTACAAATGTTGCTAGTTTATGAGGCTCATAAAAGGAAATTGTAGCTGGCGTCCGGAATTTATTCACGGCTCGCAGGCAATTCCTGTTGGCATCGGAGCTGTTGCTCTCGTGCTCCTGCCACTGATCGCTTAATTAAGTTACGGCGCAGGAGCGACGGCAACACCAGTCGCAGCAACAGCTGCCGGGACGGATGCCCATAGCATGGCGAGAGGAGGCTCGGCGAGAACATCAGCAGTCAGCAGTCGACGCCAGCAACAGCTGTTGCTGCTGCTGCCGCTTTTCCTTTGCGGCAACAGCAACAACAACTCATGTTTATGGTGCTGGTGTCCGATAATTTGTTGTTGCTGCCCCAAACCAACCCCATGCCCATCGTAGCAGTCTGGATCGCTGGGCCGTGTGCCGATGCATTGCCGTCGATAAATTCCCAGCAATTGTTGCAGTCCCACTGCTGTGTGAAAGAAAGTCGCCTCAAGGCCTTCGCATTGCTAAATTTATGCAAAAGTCAAAAAGTTCTACAGCGACGAAAAGCGACGAAAACGACTGAAAATTCCGAGCGAGTTTGTCGCTAGAGTCTTTCGTTTCTATTCGAATCGAGTCGAGTCGAGTGGGCACTGGAAACGTTATAAATAAACCCGGTTTGATCGCAGCTTAAAAACTTGTTGTTGGTCCGAACGCTTTGGCCTGCGATGATCTCATCGGTGCTGGCAACAACAACATCATAGGCATAGAGCAGCAGCAGCATCACCATCGTCACCTGATTGATATCGAAACGAATGTCGCTGACGGTGACACATTTTTGGCCGAAAATCAAAGCGGTTTTGAGGAGTGATTTCATTGCAACAACAATAACGAACAACGAACAACAGCAACAGCACTAAACCCAAACGAATTCAACCAGAAACAAATACATCTAACCTTGCAGCCGGAATCGATTTTGAATTCGTTTTCGATCAGTCGTCGTCGTCGGCGAAGTTGTTGTTGCGATCTCAAGGATAAGTGGCCGCCGTCACGACGGATCGATATGGAAATCGCCGCGGCAGGGCGTGTTCCACGCACACCGGATGCTGCTGACGCGGTTGACACGGCTGACGCTGCTGAGCAGCAGCAGTTGCCGTGGCAATGCGAAGGCGCTTCGCCGATTGCCGGTCCATGATTGATCGGTCCCCGACGGAGCGAAATTAAATAATTGTGCGTGTCTGTGATTAGCTGTGGCGATGTCAGCTACTTGCAACACACCCTGAATGCGCCGGCAACGCACGATCGTTGCTCGCCGCCGCCTGGAAGCGATACGGCAAAGCAAAAAGTTATTAAGAAACCATTAAAACGATACAGACATGTTTCGTGGCTGTAAAAACAAAACCGATCCGCAACCACGTAAACGACGAAACCTATCGCGTTTTTTTTTTTCGTTCATGCAATCGTAAACGAGAAGATGCTGGTCGTAAAAAGTGGTAATCATTTCAAATTAGAATCGAATAAATGGCTTGTAAATTTTTATGAATGGACACGTTGAAAGGCCAGCGACCCAGACCGGCGATGGCACAGCAGTTCGATTGGTGGAAACAAAACCAAAGGTCATTAGTGGTGCAGAAGACAATTGTTCGGCAAAAGCGAAACACACAACATGCAAAACGACGACTACTTGAAGCAATTGTTCGTCTTGTCCGAAGCACGTTGTTTGAGTTTCTTTTATTTACTCGGAGTCTCGGCGGCAGCATTTGCAAATTTTGTCTCTAAGTCCGCCTCGCACCATCTTCCGCCACCCATTCGCGCGGCCGACGCACTGCATTGCGTGGCGGTTATTTTTAACCTTGAAAACTGTCAATTAAAAATAACCACCAGCCCACATCACCGACGAATCCCACACAGCAGACACCGCGATAACTCGACTCGCCTCGCAACGCCAAACCACGCCACGCAACAAGAGACGACACGACTCGACACGTCCTGTCGAGGCTAGGCGAGGACTCGAACGCCGAGGTCCCGAGCGCCTGCGCAGTCTGCGATTTTTATCAAACTCACCTGTCAGTCGAAAATTGGCACATGGCAAGCATATTCGCTTAGCCACGACAGACGAACAGGCAGGCACACCGACAGACGGACAGAGAGACAGACACCTAGTCTGTCTGGATGACGGGGATGCAGGGCCAAGGACAAACAGATAAACGCACGACTGGGGGGCTGCAGCAATTAAACAAAGTGTCGGCCACACGAGCCGATCGTCGTCTTCGCGCCGCAGACGAAACGCCATGTAAATGCGATCGGCGATCGGATGGTGGTCGACATCGGCATCGACAGCGAGTCGTAATCGACAGCCGGACTGCGATGTCGTCGTCAGCGATGTCAGGGATGTCCCAGAATGCGGGCACCCGTCGAAGGACGGCCCTGCGTCGTCCCTGCGCCGATGCGATTTTCTATTTCTGCGCCCAGCGACCGCGGATCGCCGCGGAGGCCTTGGCAATGATACTATTAATTAGTCAGCCCTCGACGTGGTTATCAATTAGGCTGATAGCAAATTATACGGCCGCCTGCCAGCCTGCCTGCCTGCCGGAGTCGAAGCCGACACCGAGGTGAAGCTACAAATTACCAGGAAAATGACTATTGCAAGTGCATTTGGCAGGTTGAGCAATGTATCCGATAAATTCAAGATTAGAAGCGACTCAGGCAGCGAGGCTGATGAAAGGGAACAGCGTCAGATATAGGAAGAATTTCGAGTTTATGTGTCAATAGAAGTCGATACAGGACGGAAAGGTGTTTGAAGAGAATCTTGAAATTGGTTCCAAGTTCCTTTTGCCCTTCCGATCGACTTTTGGAAAGAGGCTTGGTGTTCTTTTCGTCCCAGAAACTTCACATGCGCCCTCCGCGCCTTGAGAGGCAGACAATCGATTACCTTAATTCCCCATAACGAGGGGCCGCGTCAAGGAGCCACGTCCAGGAGGCTCTCAAGTAGTCGGGCACTCGGGAGCCGTGTCTGGGAACCGCGTCAAGCAGCACCGTGTTATCAGCTCATCAAACGTCGAATTACGTTAATTAAATCAATACTTGAACTCGAATCGCTGCCAATGCGAGGAGGCCGGGCAGCCGAATCGCAGCAGGCCGTATGATTAACTGGTTAAGACTTCGCCACGCACCGCAAACGCATACGAGGCCGGCCCAGAATTGGACAGAGCAGAGCAGCAGACGCAACGCCACGAACCTCCAACAGATGTGCACAACATTCACAACAAGCCGTTGAATTCGACCGCTCGCGCTGCGGTGGCGACTGCGGCAACCCAGCAACAACTGCAGCAACTGGTCGAACGAGTCAATTTTTAACTGTTGATGATGCCATTGCTGCAGCAGTTGCTGTGTCTGTCGATCGATCGATCGATCGGCGGCCGAAGAAGAATCTGTGGGTTGCGTGGCAGAAGGAAAAAGCCCCAAAAGATTTACACCAATTGCGCGGGGCGGAGGGAAAAATTCGCCAGCGACAACGCGAGCGAAAAAACGAAATTGCAGAGAAGTAAATTGATTGATTGAATGTTGCCATGCGATTGTTGTCCTGGTTCTGGTCCTGGTCCTCGATCTGGTCCTGATCGTCGCAGGAATCTAAAAACAGAACAAACTTGTTTCGACGACAGGACGGACGACTTATGAGAGCGGACGGAAGGCGGCGCAGAGGGAGCGAAATGGAAATGGAAAAAAGGGCAAGAAAATAGTCGGGAAAAATTGAAGGAATGCCGGGAAAAGAATGGAAGATGGAAAGGACTGGAGAAAAAGACGCAAATATTAGGGAAGGAATTGCGATCATACAATCTGGAGGGGAGGGGAAAAAAGTACTTTTGAACTCATCGCGGAAGATTTCCCGAGCGTTGCCCGCGAACTCTGCGAACGCGGAGATTTTTCGAATCGCGTCGATGCATCTTCTGGCCTCGGTGGAGCCGCAACCGCGGTCGGTGTGGTGTCGTGTTGTTGCTGTGGTTGTTGTGGCGAGGCAGGACAGAGTCGAGCCGAGCTAGAAAAACCGGAAATTTCACCTATTTTTTCGCGTTACGCACGCACGTACGTTCGTTGTTGCTGTTGCACAAACTGCAATGTTTCGTGTTTGTTGTTGTCGCTGCTGACGGCGGCAGTAGCAATGATTTGGTCACTGCACGAAGCCGAGCCGACAACCGCACGACTGAAACAAAGTGCAGCAGGCCAAAGACAAGAAACCGAAAACCAACACAACACCAAATTCGACGACTTCACCAACAACAGCAACGTATCCGAAGACACGGCGAACCAACAAAAGCAAAAGCAACAACTTCAAGTCCAAGTTGCATGCGAAATCTTCAACCCACTGTTGCTGTTTCGTCGTTGTTGTTGTTGTTGTTGAGTTCTCCGCCTGCATCGGGAAAAACATTAGAAGCAAATAAAATGTTGCTCAAAGTTCAGCAAGAATTTATTGCCGATACCAATTGAGAATTGTAACCTGTATATTACTTGTTGTTGTATTCGTGTCGTTGTTGTGCGGTCATTATTGTTGTTGTAAGTCGCTCTGCCGCCTGCTCTTGGTGCAGCGAAGCACAAATCTCCACTCGACTCGACTCGACTTTGGGGGAGGAAACGAAAGACTCAAGCAACGAACTTGCAACTCGCTGGTCTTCCTTACTTTGTCCGCAGCAGTTGCGCCCAGTTGCGGAAAAGTTTGCCACCCGCTGCCGAAGTTGAGCAGCGCGCAAATTGCAGGCCGCATTATTTTTCCCATGGAAACTCGCCCCGGCTCGGCGTCATCGTCTTCATCGCCGGCCACAACGACAACAGCAACAACACCATCGGCCTGTCCTCGACTTCCACTGCGACGCTTTCCTCCCTCAGCCCCTACCTCCCTGTGTCCACCTCTCCCTCTCCCATTACCGCCAGTCCCGATCGAAGGTGCTGCGAATGAAGGAAGTGGCAGAAGACGTTGCTGCAACAACTGCCTACAACAAAAATGCCATCTAACGAGCTGGGCCATAAACGAGAAAACATCGCTGTCGGCATAAAAATTCTAACTGTTAAATGCAATAGCAACAAAAACAACAACCAAACAACTACGACGACTACTACAAACAAGCAGCAACTGCAATAGAGTTAACAACGTTTACAACAACAGCACCAACAACAACTACGATAAAATACACCGAAAAGTCGTTGCTTCTTCTATTTAGCACCCACGGCTAGAACAGCAACAGGGACAACAGCAACAACAGCAGCAACGAAAAGAACAACAACGGCACCAGCAACAGGAAAAACCACTAGACAAGCCAGCGAGCAAATGAAAACTATCTACAGCAACATCGCAGCAGCAACAACAACAACGGCAACAGCAACAGCAACAACAAGAACAAGAACAACAACAACAACAAGGGCAACAACAGCAGCAACGGCAGCTTTCGAGGCCGGTGCTCCAAGAGTTACAGATTAAATTGCTTAAGACAGAGCGATTGCAGCGACGGATGGCCGCAGGAGGGGCGAGTGGGGGAGGGAGGGGCTGGGATATTGGTTTTATTGTTGTTGTAATACTCGATTTTAATGGCGCTGCCTTTTTGTTGCCGTCATAAAGCGCAGGATGAGGAACAGCACGGGGAATAAAAGTGAATAAAAAGAAGCATCCGGAGACGGGGATGGAGAGAATTTTCGCGCAAACGCCGATGAAAGCGTCGTAAGTGCTTAGGAAAGGAATTTCTTCCTCGACAACATGTGGCTGCGAGCGATGCGCGATCCTGGCCACGATACGGCATTGGCATGCGGAACGGGACGAAATGCGTTGCCCGGATGAGGCAAGCGAAGTTCGTCCTCTACGATGGAAAACCTATTATCGATTTCATCGATCGGCCATGAGTAATGAGGAAGTCCTCACTATTCGAGGCCCGCCCGGGCTCGGCGAGCCCCGGCAGTCGCCGTGGATGACTCAAGCAACGCCCTCGCGGACGTCCGAAGGTCTCTCCATCCGCCTGTCCGTCCGCTTGTCCATCCGCTCGTCCACGACACGCTCTTGAAATTTCAATTAGCTCTGGGTTTTCCTTTGCCACCGGCCACCCTTCGCTTCAGCCGGTCAGCCACTCATTCCCCCAGTCTGTCACCGGCTCGATCATTTCGCAGGACGGTTGAACTCGAGTCGAGTCCAGGCGACCGTCCGTCCGCCGATTCCGATGCGATGATCCTCAGAGCAGATCAGCCGTCGCGTCGGGTCAGACCCAACGCCACTGCACCCGTCCGTCCACTCGCGACTCGCCTGCCTTCCTCTCGCCTTCCTGTCCAGCTCGCCGTGGAGTCACCTCTCACTTCTCGACTCCCTCCCTTCCCCGCACTCGCCCTTCCCGCGCCGACGGCTCGAACTTGTCAACGGAATCGTCAGCTAGTTCTTTATTGACTCTCATTGTTTCCCTGTTGCCCTGTTGTTGACGTGGTTGTCGTGCTGTTGTCGCTGTTGTTCTTGTTTTCGGCGCTATTGTCATTGTTGTTGTCGCTATTGTTATCGCTGTTGTTGTCGTCATCGTAGTCGCTGCCTTGCTTCGTCTGTCTGTCTGCCGTCTGTCGTCTGTCATCTGTCGCCTTTGTTTCATTCAAGTTGTCCGCGCTTGTTAATTTTTTAAATCAATAACTTTATTCATTTTTGGTTCTCCGCATTTTTGCTCCTCCGTCCTCTGCCTGCTGATGAGCTGCAGTACAGCCGGTGTTGTTGTTAATTGTGAACAAGAACCACAAAAAACGGCATAATTTTCGCACTCCATTATTATTTAATTGTGAATCGCCTAAATAGCTGCATAATAAATTGATTTATTCGACGTTTTTGCTGCCCGACCTTCTGCGGACCGTCTGCGAGTTGTTGCTGCAGGTGCAGGTGCAGCAGCGATGCGTGTGGTCCGGCAGCCAAAGTGCTGGGCGCATTGCGACGGAAGTCAGGCATCGGCCTAACGGAACGCGTCTTCCTGGGAGGTTCGCACGCAAAGACAACGAGAACTTTAATTTATGCGAGACGGACGGAGCCCTTCGCGGAACGCGTCGGTCGGTCATTGGTGGTGCCTCTCGGGAACCCCTGACGACCGCTTCTCGTTTATCTGCGCTGCCCGATCGGTGAGTTGTGAACTCGCGGCAAGGACTCCGAAGGACACGCACATGAAGACGTCGCCCTGCGCCCTAACTGACGACGGCTGCCTGGCTCCCAGGCTGCCTGTCATGATTAATATTGCCTTCTGCACTTGTCGCACGCACTGCGACCGGCGACAGTTGACGGCACCAAAACAACAGCGCAACGACAATGGGCTGGGCGAGACAACGAACAATCGACAATCGACTCTAAATGGCTTCATTTGCAATAGCGGTGGCAGTGCTACAACAACAATACCCAAGAACCCCGACAGCTCCGACGGCTGAAATGAAAATTAAGCAATTTCCATGTCCCCGGCAACAACAATAAATCGAGTGCACCAACAGGGACAACGGAACGATGAAAATACCGCAGCGAGAAGGGCAAGAACTGTCAATGCAAAGTGCGCGAGTCGCGAGATTGAGTCGGAGTCGGGCAGAAGAACAAGATCATTGCACGTTGAGAAGGACAATAAATTCAGCGGGCTGGCGACGATGCCAGCGGGGCGGGACACGCAGCAGCAGCAGCAGGAAGAGCAAAGAAACAGCGGCAAGGCAACGGGCACTGAAATCAATGCAAACAATTGTTTGTCCTCAGCCACAACAGCTTTTGCTGTATGCGACGCGATGCGTTGCCGCCGCCTGTTGAGGGCGAGAGGGCCCGGAGCAGCAACAACAGGAGACACAGCAGGCACGAACCGAGACGCCCTGGAGAGCCAGGGCCAGGGTGTCGCAGGCCAGGCAGAAGAGCAGCGACCCGGGCCCGGTGCCCTGAGTCCGTACCGAAGGCAGCCGGACTGACTGCGAAACCGTCTCCAACCGGCTGGCTTGACTGAAGGGCCGCGGACTGGGACTCGGACTCGGGCTCGGAATCTGGTTCGAACTCGCACTTGGCCGCGGGCTCTATTTGACCTTGAGGCGCTCCTGCTTGACACGAATTCTAATTGCCGGCCATTTAGAGCCGCCTCGGCGCGGTGAAGCCAAGCAGCCAAGGCCGAGTTAATTCGCTCGCCAGCGCAAAAACACCTCGTCGTCCATTAAAGGACATTTTGATGGCGGTGCTGTGAAGGCGGTGGAGGAGGAGTCGGAGGGCGGAAAAAAGGCGCAGTCGACGAAAGAGAAAAACAAATATTTGCTAATTTATCTCGGACGTGTCTGAGCGGACGTCGCCACGGTCGTCGTGGCTGCGACCGAGGCACAAGACAAAGCAACTTAACCCACACATATACACGCCATACAGGGCACACACACACACACACCCGCTGCCTCTCAGAAGCCGCTTTGATCTCGAGACCGAGCCAAGTCGCGTCGCGTTGAGTCGCATCGCGTCTCGCAGCGTGCGCGCATGCGGCGGGAGTATTTAAAAAATGCAAACCCTCTTATCCTTCGTGGTTCGTCTCCTTGCCCTTGCTCTTGCTCTCATCCTTCCCTCACCCGACCCTGATCCGCGCCTCTCTTCGCTCTTGTTTGTCCCCGCAGGAATTAAAGTAAACGGCGTGGCAAAAAAGGGTTTCATTTCGCTTTCGTTGGCCGCGTTCGGCGCTCGTTTGAGACCAGCGTCCGCAGCAGCATCGGTGTCCAGGTAGTCGTTAGCCAAGATTTGTCTGCAACAACCCGCGCTTGTTGCAGGCATTTTAAGAGCCTGCCTTTTTGTCGAACGAACGGAGAAAATGTGTTTCTCCGCAGATGTTTGCAGTGTCGTCGGACGGCCGGAAGGTGTTCAGTAAATGCCGGGAATGTGAATTTCGTATTTGCCTCAAGCCGTTTGGTTCTGCCCTGTTAGTTGTGATTTCGTTAGCTGAGCCAACTTATGATACCCAATATTTGGAATCAGCCATACTTATGCAGCACAACAACTGAATACAGTTGGCGCTGCTTCGCTCTTACCACTCTTTGATTTCCCCGAAAATCACCCGTCTTGTGGACTTAGGAAGATTCGATGCTTACCTGGAAATAGAAAGAAAATCGAAATCAAATATAAATCTACAAAACGGCAACAAGCAAACAGTGCTACGGCTAGAGTGCGGCTCGATGACGATCACGTGCGCACCGAGGCGTCGCTTCTGCTCGACCCGCCCGCCCGCATTCCCACGCTGCCCTGGCGCAACAATGTTGCACCCTTCGAGCGTTTCAACAGCCTCTCGCCTTCGCGCGAATCATAAAAGTCAATATTTGACAAAAATGTGGCCGGCCGTCCAGGTTGGGCGAAGGCCTCTTGGACCCGGCCACTACAACGGCAGCCACGACACGACTACAATGCAGAGAGCCCCAAGAGCAGCAGCAGCGGTCGAACAACACGGCAGTGGCGAGCGTAAATTGGAAAACCACAAGGGAAATTATTGTTGCGTTGTGACAGAGGCGTCGGGGCAACGTTGTGCTGGCTTTGTTGCTGTTAGCCATGTGTCGACCCGCAGTTGCAGTGCGAGGGGTGTGGAGAGGGGGCAAGTGCGGGCCACGCACTCATGCGGCGATGCCCGAGTGAAATTGAAAACGAAAGACTGCGGCGACGAACTTGAATTTGTGTTTGCGTCCGCGGCGAGACGAGACGAGCCCAAGCAAAGGTGTTAAAAATTACGGCCCATCGTTGAGGCGCGGACACTTTACGAGCTTGAGGAGCGAAATAAAAGTATGCAAGAGGAATTAATGAATGGATAAATTGTGTCCCGATAGGAATTAAGAGGACTCGGCGATAATGGAAACAAGTTTGTTGCGCGAGGCCATCGATATACATACATAAATAATGAATGTGCCTCCGTACGGAGGGATCGCACTTCGCGCTTCACCATTCGCAGAACCCTTCGAGCCGATCGCTCGTGGCGGGTTTCCACTGAAAATTCTATTCAAACGTGGAACTCGCGACTTTTCACATGCACGTCGGAAATTCCTTGGTTGGGTCTCCCTTCAAGCGGCTCGTCTTCGTTTTGCTTTGGCTTTTCTGTTATTGTTGCTTTGCATGGCAGCGTCAACGATTTAATGACAAATAAATTGTCTGCAACATACTGGGAACACACAGGCATCCAGAGCCTCAGAGCGGCGGCGGGCCTCGATTGGAATCGTATGGAGATGCAGTCGACGATTCACCTGTGCCGGCCGCATTTGGTCATGGCGAGTCGAAGTCGTTGTTGTCGACTGCCTTCTTGTTGCAATTGATTGCCAATTGCTGCCGCCAATAGCAGCAACTGAGAGTCGAACACAACAGCGCGGCCGCCGTGCATTCGATTGACAATTATTTGAACGATTGCCTCTTTATGTGTGAGGCTGTGCCTGTGTCAGTGAGCCGTGGTCAGGGGCCTTTGCCAGGCGCTGGGCGTCACTGCTGCATTTGACGGCGTGCGTTTCTCCCACTTCCCTCCTGCAACAGGAAGGGAAGTCGTTTTGCATTTGTGTTTCTTCTTTGAGCGAACACAATTTATTGCCCACAATTGACGTCTCGGCAAGAACTCGAAGACCTCGAAGCAGTGGAGGAGTTTGGAAAAGTCATTGCGAACATGCAAACACGATTTGTTAAATTAACAATTAATGACGGCTCAGGCTAGTTCGTGTCTTCGGTCTTTTGTTTTCCCACCGAGATTTGGCAAACAATCGGCAGGAAGCCAGACTCAACATCGTATACGACGCCGGACAGACGCGGACGCATCCGATCGATGATCAACGGAATGCCGCCGAGACGAGTTCGAAAATCGTTTGTTTACTTCGAATCAGGGTCCTTTCAAATGGCCAGTTACAGAGTTACAATGGTAGAAAACGGACCTTTGTGTAGCGACCGACAGATCGCAATCGCAGGTAATCGGTTGGGATGAGCGCAAGATCCCCTCGCCTCGAAGAGGTCGGAAATACACCGGGCGAACCCGAGTTTTCACCGAACCCTTGGACGCGAGAACCGATTCTTTGTCAAGCATTGGAACGCACAGCACGCAAGTCACGCCCTGCATGAGATCCTCCGTCCGCCAAGAATCGTTTTCTTCTTCTTTGACTTGGCTTCGTGTGCCTGGCTCGTCTTCTTGGCCGCCGCTAGCCGCAGACATGGCCACGGGCACCTCGGCCGCAACTTCAATTTCAGCCGCGCCACGATGAGGTTTGGGAAAATCATTAAAAAAATTATGCAGATCACATACTGCGGCAACAACATGTCTGCAGCAGCAGCAACAATGGACGCCGAAACCATAACCGAGCCGAACTATGGCGATGGCAGTGGTGAGTCAGCAGCAGCAGCAGCAGCAGCAACAGCAACAGAGGCGACCACGGCAACAAAGAAGTGTGAAAGAACTCTTGAGCGCGCAGCGAGCATAATATTGAATAATAAATTGACATTATGGCGACGCACACATCGACCGCTCTTCCTCTTCCTCTTCCTCATCCACCCGTCTCCGTCGCGCTTGCATCTGGGCAGCGTGCATAAATATTGCTTTATTTCCGCCGGATAGAGCCAAATTTACCCACAGACGAAGACGACGGAGGCGAAGAGGGCGCGGAGGCCGACAGCAAAGGGCGCAACTCGATTAGAATGGTTCTTGTGATTCCCGCTTCCCTCTTCCCTCTTCCTCGGCAACGCCAACTTATTCCAGCGCCATTGAGAAGACCCGCGACCGCAGCCGCGACGACCGTCTCGCCTTCGGTCTGCGCTTGCATTTTAATGAATTTTTACAGCACTTGGCGTACAAAAAAATACAAATAAAAATCAGAAGCAAGGCAAAGGAATGAAACCCCGAGTGCAGACGTCGGGCAGAAATTTCAAAACAATTTTATTATTAAAAATCTACATATATTTCCGTTAGGCATTCGTATGTACGACTTATGATTGATGGCCAAGTGGCTCCACTTATAAATGAGGGACCGCGGAGTCGGCGAAGCGAGACATTCAAATAAATCCACGCCGAACTGGGGAATATATCTTCATTTAACATCCAGGATATATTAGTTTTCAGATCCAGTTTTAGTGTCGTAAATGTCTTTTGTTTGTTTTCGAAATAATTATGGCCACTTATGGCGAAAGCAGCAGGGTTGGTTCATAAATCGAAACGTCTAGAAGCTTGGATTATAATTAATTGCTTTAATTGTCGCCACATTTGCCGTCAGACGGTCGCAAACAAAGAGCATCCTCGCTTGAAAATGCTCAAATATTCCGAAATATCAAATTTTTAATGCTTCCAAATACTTAATTAAAAATAATTATTCCGGACCACTTGCATTGCAAATGTTCTGTTGGCCGGCTCCAACCAGTTGCCAACGTCGACGGCCAGGTTTCAAATCGGGCGGCGTCGTGTTCGTAGCCCGAGTCTTTTGTTTCGCCGAACCCGAGCGACAGTTGTCGACGTCCTATATTTAGCTTATTAACAGCCATTCCGACCAGGCCAGCCGTTCTCCGTTTGGAGGCTGCTGCTCTAGGAACAGCACCAGCGACAGCCACGACAACCACTACATGAGCTGCTGCTGCTACATAAAGGTCGCTCCTTTGCAGCGAGCGCAGCAACAACGCGAGCTGTTGTTGCCAACAACAACGAATGCGATCTGCACATGCATGAAAACGTCTTGGGCAAATGTAAATCAATATCTTTGCTGTTGATGCCTCAAACGACAAGCTGCGGAAGCAAGAACAAGAAAGAGACACGAACAACAATAGCATTAACTTTAACAGCATCTGTGCTGAGAGGAGCGCAGAGGGGGCGGGGTTGGAAGGGCGGGAAATACGCAACAAGAGGACAGCATTTTTGTTTTTGTTAGCTCTGAGCAAGGTGTTAATTATCGCCTGCATCTACAACTTTAACTGCAGGGCGCAACAGTAACAATAAAAGCACCAACAACAGTCGCAAGAACAACGGCCTCTGTCGCTGTGCTCAACACGCTTCTTTATCGCCAGCACTTGTCGTCGGCGCTGTTGCAATGTCGTTGCTCTTGTTGCCGACTGCCCGACTGCTGCATAGGACAGCAATTAATATTGAATATTCTCGCAACTCGGGCGACTATTTTTAGAAATATCACGACTATTCGCGATGGTTTCATGCGAAAATGAGGTGATTTTTGTTATGTATTTTGAAATGCAAATCGGTTTTGCCATTTAACCAAATGTCTTCGTATTAGCGTGCTTTAGTTTTGCAATTCCGTTGATTTTCCCTTTTCAACAAATAATTCCAGATCATTTGAACCTATTTTGTCCACTATTTGAAGCATTCCTTCAACTCCCTGCAATTTTCATCGACCTCGATTAATTTATGGCGGTCTCTGTTTTCGCCGCAGGTCCTCCGAACCCTGCTCCTCCCCACCACCTCCGCCCCTGCGAGAAGTGGGTGTTTCTGTTCTCGCTTTAAATCCACATAAATTTTAGCCCATTCACCACAGCTCTCGTTGTGGACCTTTGCAGGCTGTGCCTGGTGTTGGGCCTTTTGTGGCAGACAAGGTTCCTGTTGATGTTGTTGGGGTTGCTGTTGTTCGTATTGGTGTGGTTGTTGTTTTTGGCTTTTACAAATTCATTGCATTGTTAACAATTTATTGCTCCGCCACTCCAGTCGCAATTTTTGTTATTTTTACTTGGGAACTCATATTTTTGCGTGCTTTTGTTTCGCTCTCTGTTGTGGTGTATCGAGATGCTGGTATTGTTGTTGCTGGTGTTGCTGTTATTGTCGCTGGCGCTGCTGGACCACCGCGTTGTCGCAGCCTCCACCGCGACGGCGACGCCAACGACTCGAACGCCGTCGACGACCTCCACGCCTGCCTGCCAGTTGTCGTTGCCGTGCCGTCGCTGTCGTCGTCGCCGTCGCTGGCATTCGTTCGAAGACATATTGTCGATTTTTATTTATTGCCGGCTTTCCTCATTGTTGTTGGAAACCAATTAGTTGCAGTTGGTTTTTTGCCTCAAGACCGAGCTCTTTGCCCGATCGGTTCCAGACACTGGTGGGCAGCGATCGGTGGGCGTGTCAATGGTCGGCGCAGAGGTCGGACTCCTGCCGATGTCGACGTCGATGCCGATGCCGATGCTGAATCATGGGAAACCTCTCGGAGGAGTTTCATTTGTGAGTGGCGAACTCGTTTCACCACATTTTCGCAAATGTCATGATGCCGACATCGTTCGGCGTTCGGCGTGGCCGGCACAGGATGGAGTCATTGGCCACCCCTCGGAGCCCCTGGTGAACGACGTCACCAGAACGCCGCCCGGGACGCCTGCAGGACAACGCTTAGCAAGTAATCAGCTCAAATGACAGGGACGGTGATCGGGCCATCAACGGAAACCTGATTTAAATAGGCGCGGAGTGGTAAAAAAATGATAAATTGCTCTTGATTGAACCGAAATGAGCAAAGAACAGAACAGAAACAAGGAAAACGTCGAGATGGCGGCAACAAAGGGCAAAATTAAAATTTTTCTCAAGAAGCTGAAATTGTTTTCACAATGCAATAATTTCCAGGAAAACTTTTTCGCTCGCCAGCAGAATGCACCAGCGGCCGGTGGACGCCGAGGTATGCGAGATTGCGCGAAAGAGCGAAGTAATAGTAAAAATATATAGGAGGCAGAAATCATAAAAAACAACAACGGCCACAACATCCACATGACTCCAACAACATCCAGCAACATTGCAAAGGGCAGTCGACCCGACGAAGAAGTCAAAGAACTGCGGCAGACGAAGATCGAGAGCGGCGATGACCGATGGAACGATGGCGATGGCGATGGAGATGACGATGATGTCGTTGTTTATGTCGATGTCGATGTTATAGCCGATGTAGAAGTCGATGTCGGTGTCGATGGTGTTGTAGAGGAGGCCGTGGCGACTGATGCTGGTGGCTGGGGCGAGAACTGCCCGTGGATCAAAACATCGCCGCGATCGGAAACCCCGATAATGTGTCGCACACACCGACACGCACGCGAATCCTCAGCACGACCCGACGGATTCATCGTCTGCTCCTCTCGCAGACTTTGTCGTCCTTCAGCAATAACAGAAGTCGCATTTCGTTGGACCCAACACAAAGAACTATAAATCGAATAAATCGAGGAGTTTCAGTCGTTGATTAGGCGAATTGGAAGAGCTCAGTTGGCTCCTTTGGTTCTCCCCTTCTCCACCCGAACTTCAATTTCATGGAATTTTTCAATTTTCCTCGCCAAGAAAAACTCAACATAACATCAAATCCCTAATGAACTAATATTGTCATTAACTTCCAACTGCCAGCTGCCAGCCTGTTCCTCCCGACGCAGGATGCGACGTGGCGGCGGACCCGGGGTCTAAAATTGAAAAACCGCACGACAATCAGTCGACCGACGGGCGCGGACGGAGCAGCCCAACCGCAATTATTAAATTACGAGCCACTGAGCCTTTGTCTAGCACTCCCTCTCGTCGCTCCCTCTCCCGCTTCTCTCACACTCGTACTGTCTGTCAATCCCGTCTGTGGCGCGCTCCAAAGTTGGATGCAAATAATAAGGGTTTTTACGTCGGCCAGAGCCGGGCAAGGGCTCGACGGAAGGCTTCTGTGGCTTCTGCGCCGCTCGGCCGGCAAATGGTTGTCCTTTCGTGTTCCTGGCATGCGTGTTAATTATGCGGTTGATATTCAATCAAGTCGCGCCGTACCGTCCCGTCCCGCGTCTCCCCGACTCGGCATAGAACACGGCCAGAGCGGGTTCGCGCTTGATTGCGCCGAGGTAATTGAATTAGACGTGACTTTGACGACGGCCAAATGAAGTCATTTCGCGCGATCGAGAAGCGAGCAGTGAACCCTGGGAGAGAGGAAGAGGATGTGGCTTTCCTCGCAGCACTCATGGTGGCAGTGAAGATGATTTACTGCGACTTCGATGAGCCCCGAACAGGCTGTGCGAAAATGTGTTCGCTCGATAGAAACCCCGAACGGTCGGTGGCGGTGGCGGTGCCAGAGGCTGAGGCTTAGTCACTGGCCCGCCACCACAAGAGCAGCGCAGATCGAAGGCAAACAACTTCATTAAATTACATTTGGCGACAGTGGCGACGCGCGCAGAACTACGTGGGCCTCGCGGCGCACACACACCACGAGCTACCCTCGCGATCTCCGCCAGCATTCATGAGATATCGAACAACATCGCAACCACAGCAGCAGCAGCAATGGATTTAAATAATTATTGAAGCCAATCTCGCCCAAAAGAAGTGGAAAACAATCCCATTCTCGATTCGATTCGTGTGGGAGCCCCGCGAGTCGCAAAAGGCAAGGCAGCCACCCAAACACTCGGCGAAGACAACGTTAGAGAGAGAGAGCGATGTAGAGCGAGTCGGTTCAAGACATTTGAGCCACGTTGCCGGAGTGTATCAGCGAGAACTGTCTCGCAAACAGGTTCGAATTGTGCAAGAGAAGGTCACCACCGAGCTCAGCCCGCGGCTGAGGGAGAGTCGAAGGCAACTGTCGACTGAATTAAGTCAGAGCAATTACTCGCCAGTGGAGGAAGGAAGGACAGATAAGGAAGCTAATTAGAATCACAGGCCTGGTTCGATCGAGAAATTTCCGCCAGTTCTTGCTAGGAACATTCAGCAGTGTGAAAAACGAAAGACTCGGGCGACGAACGTCTGAACGCCGCCCGACCGGTCGTCATTAGAATTGTTGAATGTTCGTTCCGTCGACTCGTGGACTGACGTCAGCGTCGCCCACGCGGCTGCATTTAAATTCGAGCGACCATCGAACGAACGGAGCACTCGAGCACCAACAAAGGCCCATTAAAAGTCCCCAGACATTTCCTATTAAGCCCTCGGCAATAATAGAGACAGCAACAACAAGAGCAACAACAGCGAGCCGGCCTTTTCTGCAGACAAACATTGGCTAATTGGCCGGAGACACGTCCCCGGCAGTCGCCAGGCGGCGCGGCCCGACAATAACAACAGTTACCTAACATGGCTCAAGTGGCTCTAACTATTGGCCTCTCTCACTCACGGTGACCGGCAGTCCGTGGTCGGTGGCAAGGGGCGGGTGACGTGAGGGCGCATGAGTCATGGCTCGGGTTGGTTTTGGCCGAAAGGCGGCGGGCGAGAACGAGAGCGAAACACGAACAAAGGTGGGCCAGAAGCAGGATTTGAAAGTCGTTTTGCGAAGATCGTTCGACTGGATTCGATTCAGGGCTGCGCGCTGCAGCCCGTGCGTCGCGAAGTGGTTCTGCAGCTTTTCGAAAATCAATTCGAGTCGAGAAAGAGACACAACAACAACAGCAACGGCAACAAAGGCGCACTGGCTGAGCCGGCAGCTACAGGTTTGTCGCTGGAGTCTTTCGTTTTGCCGAAAACATTCGCTTCGATATGACTTTCGTATTCAGCACTTTTTTATTGTTTTCTCGAATGCAGCCAAAACCACAACGCCGAAGGAAGGCAGCCATGACATCATCTTGCGATTTCAAGTCCCAGCCGGTCCGAAGGGCCGTGCAGAAGTCACAACGACCGCAGCAACAACAAGAACACCGGTGAAGGCAATAAAAACTGGTCCGAATTTACTTTCGCTTTTGCCGGGCGCATTCGGACGAGTTTTTCAGACTCCATTTCGCGTTTTCGGCAACTCGTGTGTTGGCCCAGAGCTGCGTGCACTCAGTCATCGACATCGTCATCGTGATCGAAACTGTGTTTCTGGGTCTGTGCGGATGACGTCTGCGCCTTTGCCATTGTCTTCATCGCATCTTCGCCTTCGTCGCCCTCTCGGTCCGTTTTTGCTGCAGTGTCAGCGGCTCGTGGTTGAAGAAGACTTTTGATTTTTGAGGTCACCAGTGAAAGTGGAAGGGAATCAAGAGAAGAACTCGGGGCTCAGGCGAGAAAATAATAAACTTTATTCTCGAATTGATCTAAGTTTATCAAACAATTTTGTGTTCACCCAACTTGTTAGTGGAAATTTGTCCATCGTCATTGGAGTTTTCTTTGAAGGTTTCCGCAATTCCACAAATTGTTTAAGGTTCGTCTACGCCGCCCGATGCCCCCCTTCCTCTACGCCCATCGTCGTCATTAATTAATGGCCATGTGTGTGCTCGCGCCTCTTCGTAGCTCGCGGCTTCGTGGCCGCCCACCAGCATGTGGCCAGCGTGGCTGACGTGGCCAGCGCTGGCTGTGGGCTAGCTTTTGAAAAATCGTTTCATTTTTCATCGCGAATCCCGGCCCTGCTGGTTCTTTTCCAAAATCTTTGGATTCGCCCGCTGCGAACGCTCATGGACTTCTTGCTGGTTCTACAAAAGGCCGCCGCGGCTGCAAACATACGATCGTTTTGTTGCTCGTGGCGTGGCCGGTGGTGTCGGTGTTTTAGTTGGCACCGAGCGAGGCTGAGTGGAATTGGCAGGTGGGCGCCGCGCTGTGAATTTCAATGCCAAGAGGTTCGTCTCAGCCGCTTGTTCGCCCTCTCTCCTTCTGCCATTCGCTGTAAGGTTTTATTTTTATCGCAATCGCTAATTAGAAGGCCTTGTTGTTGCTGGGCCCGCCAGCGAACGCCAGTTCAACAACTCAGGCACGCCGTATTTGGCCAGAACATAGGGGAATTTGATAAAAAGAAAGAACTTGACTGGGAATTTCATGGAAGCCCTTCAATTGCTACCCTGAGTTCAAATTATTTTCCATAAATCTTCCCGAAAAACGCTCTGCCATTTTTCTTGTTTGGCTGAACTCCTGATGAAATGAATTCCAAGCGATTTCACAGAAAACTCTTAACCTCAACCCACTCACACAGTGTACGAGTCCCAGAGACAATTGCTAGAAATAGTAAAAACAACAACAACGGCAACAACATCAGTAAGAGCCACAGCATCAACATTACAAATACAATCCAAACAATGAAGTGAAAGTTTTGCACCTTCGCCCGCACGAAGCGAGGGACGCGATAGAGCCAGACGAGGCAGAGCAATGGAAACTATGCAAATAAAAGCAGCAACAGCAGCAGAAGCAGCAGCGACGGCAACAACTGCCGAGCCGCAGACAACGACCGCAGCAAGAGTATAAAAACAAAATGAGGCAGAGCGAAGAGAATAAACAATTGATTTCTCGCTTTTTGTTTTTCCTGGGTGTCTGCAAATAAATGCAAAATAAATCAAAATTTGCAGAAAGATTGAAGTGCGACGGCACCTGGAAATGGGTCGCCGAAGGCAGCCGAGGAGTCCGTCAACATGTTGGCCAAGACGGTTGATGTGGCCGAACATGAGGCGCGCGGGGTGAGGAAAGAAATTCAATCGATTTTGGACAGAAAGAGCGAGGGCGACGGCGACGTCGACGTCCAAGTCAGGCGCTGGTGGCAGGCGAAAGAAAGCTCTTTCAGTGGGAACGCGACAGACACGCCAACTGCAACAACAATTAAGGCAACGCGAAGACAAACACTTGCGGGCCCAACAACAACTACAACAATAGCAACAACTATAACCACGAAAACCCCGGTCGGCAGCCAGAGTTGTTGACTTTTGGAACCGAATTTGAATACGAGACGAAAGGGAGATGTTACGTTTTCTGTGGAGTTTCTTCGTAGAGTTTGGTTTTTATTTTATTTATTTATTTATTTTTTTTTTTTTGTTATTAGTTTTGCTTTTGATTTTAGTTTTCGTCAGTTTTGTTTCTGTTTCTGTTGGCTTTTATGCTAAGTGTGTCACGAGCTTGTGACAAAGTGCTTGATTTTTTCCACTCCTATTTGTCATATCAGTTTGCCGTTGTTGTTGCAAAGTTTCTATTTGCCATCGAAGCGATTTTCGCAGTTCAAGTGGAGGCCCCGACTTCCTCCCCCCATCGTCCGTTGTTTGTTCAACAAATGAAAGTGAATCTCGTTGCTCTCGAGCCGCAGCCGCAGCCGGAGCTGGAGCATCGCCGTTAACGTAGTTTAAGCAGATTTAACAGCAAATTGCTTTCAATTGTTCATTGAATTCGTGTCAGTTTGTTTGTCGAAAGTCGATGTCGACGTTTGAAGTGTTCGAAAACGAAAGCGAGAGGACCGGACGGAACTCGGAAAAGGTCCCGTGAACTGCCTCAGTCAGTTCATGACTGCGATAGACGTTAAACACACTTCGCCAATTGTTCGGCAAGGAGACTGAAAGGTATTGAAACTCATTCTGATTTCATCACTCGCCTGTCCTCGTCAGTCAGGGGTTCACACTGGCCCGAAAAGGTCGTGGGAACATTTGTGGCAATTTATTCCACATCCTGCTGAATAAAATATTCACGAAATGAATTTCTAACGGAAACATAAATTATAGTTCACTTTTTTCCAAACAAGTTTGTCGCCCAAGTCTTTCGTTGCCCCTCACTCGCCGACCGGAGACACTCGAGAGGGAGAGAGGAGAAAAAAGACACAGATTAAATCAACGGTGATTTCATTGGTTTCCAGAAATTAATAACAGAAAAAAATTACTTTGATTTTACGAGGCACGGACTCCATCAAACATTTATTGATGATTAATTTGAATTTTAATTATTTGCTGCAGAGGGTTTTTATTGGTTTTTATTGGCTTGATTAGGAAATATCACTTGGAACAGGTTTCTCAACACAGTGCAATGCTTTAGATAAAAGTCGACTCTAAAACTTGATTCAACATTTTTGAACAATGATAAAAAAAAAATGTTGCTCCTGATCCCTTCATGGGTTTCCTCGGAGGATTTTCAACATCGATCTGGACATTTCCGATCGTTTCTCGCGGTGGCCGGATGTGCCCTCACTCACCATTGTTTTTCGTCGCAAAGTAATCCAAAATTATAACATTCCGCCACCAGTTGTGCGCAAGACGTCGTCAGCCTTCGGGAGTCGGCGGTGGCGGCGCAGCTGCTGCAAACACCCGATCTAAAACACCTCACCTTTCTTCGCACGCACTTCACTCTTCACAATTTTTACTTTTTCACTCGAAAAAAACTAAAAATTAGTGTGATTTGGCAATTGCAATTGGATTTCAACTATTTATTTATTGCTCTCGGATTTTCCTCTGTTGAGTGTGGACTTTCACTAAAACGAAACGAATGGCTCTCTTAGCTCTTGGCTCTCGGCTCTGGCTCTTTTGCACTGGGCTCGCGACGTCGTCCGCTTCGATGCTCGAGCTCCAAACCGCACGCGCGCTCCTCACAAACTGAGCGCGCTGGTCAGCGACGAGCACCGAGCGAGCAATCGCTGCGGCTGCGCGGCTGCTGCCGCTGCTGCTGCTGCTGACGTCTTCATCGTCGTCGTTGTCGTTGTCGCTGTCGTCGTCGGTCGACGGTCGTCGGCCCACACTCTCGGCTCGCTCCATTTTTGGATCGCCTGCGTCTTGTTCGTCGTCGTTGCTGGCGCTGTCGTCGTCGTCGTCGTCGTTGGATATTCAGATGGAAGATGGCGCAAAGCAGCAACAACAACACTGCTTGGTCGCCGCCCGCGCAGATTTTGGGAGAAAATTTTGGCATTTGTATTTGGTAACTGATGTTTTTTGTGGTTTGGGTTATTTGGGGTTAATGCTGTTGTTGTCGTTGTTGCCATTGCCATTGGCCACTTCTTCAATCACGTCTACGTCTCCATCTGCACCTCCGTCGTCGCTCGTCGCTCGTCTGCCTTTCGTCATTTGCGTTGCGCCCACCTGCGACGCCCACAGGCGAGCCGAGCTGCCTTGGCGGCCGTTTGTCGAGCGGCGACACGTCGCGCTGCACATCTGCGAGCAAGTGCGGCTCAGGCGCAGAGGCGTGGGGTTTTCATTCATAAAAATCCACGAAACGCACCTCCGTGAATTTTTATTGATTTCTGGAATTTTTCCGCCTTGGTGTTTCGAAAGCCTGCGCTTTATTGGCCCAATGGGCCCGAGGGCAAGACAAAAGACTTGAGAGACGAACTTCGCCGAAATGCTTGGCATAACGTCGAGTTGAAATTCAGCATTTTGTTGTTGTTGTTATTGTTGTTGATGTTGATGTCGAAAAAAACACGACTATTGGTCGTGGTCCTGCGCCTCGTCCCAGGGCCCGGCCTCCACATCAATTGCGAACTCGTAACTTTGGCAATGGGTTAATTGGCAATCTACAGCAACAACAAGGACAACAAGAGCAAAAACGACAACAACAACAACAACAACAAAAACCCCTACCGAAGCCTCTTATATAGAGCATCGTCAGAGGCCACCGCATCAGGTTCAGAGCAGTTGACCGCAAGTGGAGGCTGAAGTTTCTCCGCATTAACTGAGGATGCGTACGGCAACAACAACAACAATACCAACAACACCGAGTGCACTAAGTACACCAGCAATTACAACAATAACAACCACAGCATGAACATCAAAAGACTCGAGAGCAACAACAGAGCGACGGCGAAAACGACAACGACAGCAACAGCAGAAATTAAAACCACCGGAAAAATTAAGCGCAAAATTAACGATCGCCATTAAGGCCCGCCGACTGCATCGCGATGAGCGATACGAGGAGGCGTGGTCGGGCTGGGGAGGCGGCAGGACGAAAGGACGCCGGAGACGGAGGGGGACGAGGGCGGACTAATTGCCGCTAAGGGTCGTTAAAACGCGCTCGATAAACTGCCTAAAACAAATTTATTTAAGGAGCATTAAGGCAGCGGCAGCACCGAGGAGGTGGGCGTGGCTCGGGCCGGGCAGTTGCGCGTGACTGCTGGACTTTTCGCCAACCGCCAACAGCCAACAACAGCAGCAACAACTAGGAGGCGTCTGCCACAGCTCGTTACAAGTTGTTGCTTTATTAAGTGACGGACGCATGGCCGGGACGTCGGGCTGTCGTGGCTGTGAGTTATTCGGGCGAATTTTCATCGTTCACTCAACGTCGCCGACCGCCACAACAACAGCAACAACAGTGACAACAACGACAAAGCAACCGCCGAGAAAGCAACAGGCCCCGAAATGGCCACAAGAAGCGACGACTCTGAACGACGTGCAACAAATTGTCGCCTGTTGCCGTGTGGTTGTCGTTCGTCTGGCGTTGTCCCAATGCATGTTTCGCGGCTCGTGTTGGGGCGTCGGTTGTTGGTGTTGTTGCAGAAATAACAGCAGCAACAACAACAACTGCGGCCACGGCTTGCTCGTGCCCCCAGTATCAAGGGCAACTTCTTCTCCTACGCAGCTCGACACGTTGCCCGATGTCGTGCAGCTTCATCGCATCTGCTGCTGCTGCTGCTGTGGTCGTTGGTGTAATTGTTGTTGTACTGGTTGTCGTTGTTGTAATGGGTGTAATGGTTGTTGTTGTTGCCGTTGGCTTTGCGGTTGTTCCGTCGCCCTGGCTTGACGGTTCATTCAGAAAAATTATTAATTATGCAGGCCCGTGCCGTCGCAGGTTTCGTCTCGAAAGCTTTTCGTCAACTTTTTGTTATGCGCCGCCGCGTGCTGCCAACGACCAGATGTCTTCATTGCGGGCCCTATCGTTGCTTTGTCGTCGTTGTTGTTGGGGTTTTTGTTGTGAATTATGCAACTCTGATCGCGCATAATGCGGTCCTTTTTGGCTGCGCCGCGGCCCAGGGACGAGCGACGGAGCCGCCGTTTTCTTCGAATCGATCGCAAATGGTTGCACTGGGCGCGGAGCGGAATAAATTTGTGGAAATTATTGGCCCAAAAATTGATTTGTTCGAGGACTACGAACACGTTCGTCGCCTGAGTCTTTCGTTATGCGCGCCAACGTCAGACGCAAAAATTCCCAAAATTAAATCAAAAAACCACCTCAAGCGAGGAAAATTCCCCGAATTTCGACAATAAAACAAAAACAACGACGAATTACCTACGCGAAATAAAAAAATTCCAATCGGATTTGAATCATTGTTGCTCGCTGCAATGTTGTTGGTGTTTTCACTGCTGCGGTTGTTTGTTTTCCAAATTCGCTTCGCTTGTGAAAAATTGTGTCACATGCGCTGCGCACGGTAAACAGCTGAAGCAACAACAACAACCACTTTCACTCGCGGATTACGTCAAGTACACACACATCACCAACAACAACAACAACAACTACAGCAACAAGAGCCGCGATGACAACGACGGCAGCGACGACAACTAACGATGCCAATTGGCGAAAATTGATCTGGGGCCGAAAAAAGGGTCGCAATAAATTGAACGGCAAACAATTGACGGCGCATTGGCAGCGATTGAGCGGTGGCGGCCGATTGAAGTCACCAGGCATTACGTAATCGACGGTCGTCCGGCCGTCCGTCCGTCCGTCCGGCCGTCCGTCGGTCCGAACGCGTCAGCAGCAAGGGCAGCAGCAGCAGCGACTGCAGCAGCAGCTCGACTTCGACCGCCCGCGACTTTCGCGATCGGCGGCGCCTTTTGAGCTTCGGCCACGATTTGGGCGTTTTTCGCGACAGCTGCACGGAAAATAACACAGAACACGATGTGCCGAGGAGGCAGAAGGACGGCGAGAGGCAGAGAGAGGGAGAGAGAGCGAGAGGAATAGAGAAACACCAACCCAGCGGGGGGCGGGAGCGTTGGCAGCAACGCGCACGAACCAACGACGAGCGGACGATGCGATCGCGAGAGGCCGACGATTTGAACTGAGCGGCGGCTGCAGCGTCCGCGGCTCGGCAGCTGGCGACGGCAACGGCGACAGGTGAGCGAGAGAGCGATCCGATCCAGAGCGAGCGAAGAGCAGGGGCGGAGAGAGAAGAGAGCGAGGCGGCCGCGAGACCTCAGGTGAGCCGAGGGACGGACCGAGTGGGAGAACCGGAGGACGAGGCTTGGCCGGGAAAACACAAGGCAAAAGGAGAGCGAGAGAGGGTGGGGAGGGGGAGAATCCGGCTGCGATGAGAGGAAAGAGAGCATAACGAGAAGAGAGCCGAACCGTGGTTGTTGTTGTTGTTGCTGTGGATGTTTTTGCTACGGCCATTTGAAACTGTTGCGCGATCAGCTGGGCCGATCTGAACCGAACCGAACCAAAACGAGCTGAGCTGAACCGAGAGAACGGGCCGAAACAGGTTCGCGAGCAGGCTTAGAAAACTGGTAGAAGCGGCCGCGGCCGGCAGAAGAGAGGCGGGGAGGAAGCGACAACGACGACGACGACGAAGGTGGCGAAGGAGGCGAAGAACAAGAGCAATGGGGAAGGGGGAAGGGAGGCACAAGAAAACTATAACAGCGAGTGCAGCCAACACGAAACGAGCCAAGGGAAAAGCGATCGCCGCGGCGTTGCCAAAGTCGAGTCAAAATTCGTGTTTCGTTTTCGTGCGGTTCAGATGCGCATTTTCGGAAAAGTTTTTGTAAACAAATCGTCCCTTCCTATCGTTCCTACAGTGGCCGATTCTTTCACTCCTCTTAGCCAAGGCGGGCGCGCCTTTGCAGACGGTCGTCTACCGTTTGATTTCCTCCATTCGCTGCACTCACGTCTGCGTTTTCCCGTTTTTAATAACTTTTATATTTTATTTCTACTCGCTCCGTTTCTCATTTTACGCCTTTCCTCCTGCAGCCGCGCCGCGCCGCCCCTCGCCACGCCTCGCATCGCCTCCGGCCGAGTACGCGGCGGGTCGCGTCACGCTGCACTGCGTTACGTTACGTTACGTTTACGTAGAGCGCTCATGAAGTGCTCGCCCGATCTCTCGATCGCTCGCTCATCGCTCGCGTGCGACGTGAGCGACATGTCAAAGGAAAGAAAGAAATTTTGCGTTTCCATCTGGTCGCTCGGGGAGCTCGAATGAATTTGTTTTTGCTTTTCTTTCTGTCGTTGTTGCTGGTGTGTTGTTGCTTTTCGTGCAATCACAACCAATCAACTGCTATTGCGATTGTTGTTGTTGTCGGCGCCGCTGTCGTCACTGCCACTGTCGCTGTCGCTGTTGTTGTTATTGAGGTGATCGCGAAAATTATGTCATTTCTTGTTGTTGTTTTCCGGTCGGTATCGAACCCGACTTCGACGAGTTCGCCAAGGCGGATCCGGCATCGTGGTCGGCGAGGACGGGTTCATCAAATTATTTCCTTCCGCCACGGATTCCCATCTCGCTTCAGCTGGGTGGATTTTTCAATTCCACCGACCATCGACTCCTTTGATTCCCCGGCCTCTTCGATTTCAACAAGTTGTGCGCCCTGGCGATCAGCGTCCGTTCGATTGAAATCCATTTCGTTTCAACGTCAAGTCATCAACTCCACCTCAGTTCACTTTCGTTCCAATTCGATTCACTCCCATCCACATTTCAATGACATCATTTGCTTGATTGATTTACACGCTGTTGTTTTTTATTTTTCTCCGGTATTATTTTTGCGAATCGCAGCCATTCGAGCGAATTCAACTGTGAATTCGATTATCGTTCTTGCTCGCTCGTCAATACCTCGACGTAGGTGACGTCACGCGGCCGGAATGCGGAGACCCAGAAGTGCGATGAATTGACCGGAGTCCAACAGCTGACGGACGCCTGTGGTTTTTCTCGGAGGCGGGGGAAGATTCTCGACCAGACGGCGTTCATTTGCTTTCTCACACTTGCCTGTAATTACTTCAATTCGGAGATGATGAATCCTGGAATTTCTGTTCGGTTGGCGGGCAGTTGGTGGGGAAAACCAAACAACCCGAAATGATTGAACCATGTACGAGAAGGTCGGCCAGGAGCCGAGATGCCCGTAGCAACCAATGATGGCAAACGAAAGACTCCAGGCACGAACCCTGCATTGCTATTCATTTCAGGAATCTTCTCCGGTGTAAAACGTTTTTATATAAATAGTAAATACCCAAAATTACGCAAAAAACCCCCATCCCCTCTCGACCTCGACACTGATCCGCATGCCGACGGGGACCTTCCCTAATGAAGCCGTCAATTTCGACAGCCGGGGAGGCGAATCAAAGAGGAACGAATACAAAATATTTAAATTGATTTTTTCAGCCACTCAATAAATCGCAAGCCCACTGCACAGTTTTGGGTTTGGTCTTTTCTCGGCTTTTCTCGGCGGCGACTTCGATTTGGCGTTGCCAATCGGCTGGGTCAACTTGACCTTCGCGCTGACATTTCCAGCCGTTGAAGCAATGTTAATGTTGCCAACGTCATCATCACGTTGTTTTCGGATTGTTGTCGTTATTACTATTGGTGTTGGTTGCTCGGTTTGGCAGCCGCAGAGCGCCCGAAACTCGTTTGCAACGCTTTTGGTCAAGTGTTTTGGCCAGTTGCCTATGACGGCGCGATGTTCCAGCGCTTGCCAAACATTTCCGTAGAACTTGCAATAAATCACAGAAATTCCATTTACAGCCTTTTGTTTGCACCCAACACGAGCTTTATTTGTAAATCGTTACAGCAAACGTGCTCGTTTGGGAAAAACGGACTCGCTGTGTTTGGTGTTGTCGGGCTCAAGAACTCGATTAATTGAAAAGCCACTGAGCAATCGATGTCGACAAATGATTGATGTATTTGGAACTGGACCCATCGACCTCTGGTGCTGAATCGAGATGGCGGTAAGCATTTAATTTGAAGACTCAGAGATTCTGATTCAATGGAATTCCCCGCTGACTCCACACACCAGAAGATAGACAAATAAACGTCCCATAAAGTCCGATTCGGATGTCGCAGACCGAGAAGTCCCAACGCCGTTGACCAGGGATCGGCTGTGGCTGCAACTGGAATTCTAGCGGTTATGCAAATGCACTTGACCATCACGATAGCCAGAGGTGGAGGGGACAGGAATATTTTACAAATAAATGAAAGGCATTCCGGATTTTCCACTTCGACCATGAGACCAACAAAACACGAGGCCCCCACCAGACGTTGAGGCAGCCTCGAAAGGATTTTCATAATATTTATTTTCATGCCTCTTCATCCACACTATGGTCAGATTTGTTGTTGCCGCTGTTGTTGCCTAATATTTTCAACGCTCTCCACGGCAGCCGCTCGCTGGCCGTCGACTCTTAATGGGTCAGCGAAGGCGAAGAAGCGCGTCGTCGAGTGGCGGCAGCAGCAACAACAACGACAACTAGGAGAAGGTTGATTTTCCCCGACTTCCTTTTCTGTTTGCATGCGCTCCCGACTGTGTTTGCTGTTGTTGCCGAGCCTCGGTGCATGACGAAGCAGGGCGACTTCTCAACACATTCTGCGCCTCGGTGCAGGGTTCACGACGCCGAGTCGGGTGACGACTGAGACGACTGTGATTAGCTGCGAGGTCTTCGACCCCCTCTCCTTCATTCTGGCCAATTCCTCATTATTTCACTTCCCTCGGCCCATTCTCCAAGCGAACTTGGACAACTATGCCCGGAGACGGAGCCCGGAGGAAACTGCTTAATCAGCCTCTAACTGGGCTCGAGGGTTCTTCTTCCTGCCCTGCTTCGTGTTGTTGCTGCCTTTGACAGGCCGCCGCCGAACAATGGCAGCGCTAACGACCCGGCCCCCTGGCTTCGGGCAGCGACGAGGATCAAAGGGCTCCAAAAACAACATCAACAACAACAACAACAACGAAGATTCCCCATCTTCAATTGGCCTTTTCATCGGGGCAGCCGAGCCGTCGTCCACATGACAGAAAATCGCATCGCGTGCGCAAAAAGTCGTCTTCACACACACACACACACACGCACAGGCATAGCACATGAGCGAACGTCGCCCGTCGTAAAATTGAATTTTTATTGAAAAAGATCTCAATTTTATCTGCAAGATGATTATTAAACATTAAACATATTCTAAATGAAAATATCACAGAAGAGCCAGGAACAGTCAAAGGCGCTGGAATTCCATTAAAATAAAAAAAAAAATAACGTTCGCCTGCCAATTTGCGGCCGTTTCTCTAAACTTAATTTGATCGGAGTTTCTGTGTTCTCTACTTTTATTTCTCTTTTGCCTCATCCCTGACGTAAACTAGACGAGTTTATTCTGCGGACTTTTACGGCCGCCAGCCCGTCGGAGCCGGCGCGGCAGATGCTGTTGTTGTGGTTGTTGTTGCAGCGCTGTCAGGCCCGTGCTGCAGATGAAGGCTGCCTTCAGAATGTCAAACGTGTCGAGAAGATCGCAATAAAAGTCAATAAGCATCGGCGACTTTACCTTCCCCTCCGCTTCTGCAGGTTCTATAGCAATAAAATGATGTCGGACTGGATGCTGGAGAGGGGAAGCCAAGGGGTGCGAGAGGAGAGAGAGGGAGGGCTTAAGATTTGTCGCACGCAATTTTTTGCCACGATTGTTGTTTCATTGGGTTTTTGCAGTCAAATTTGATTTCAACTTTTACCGGTCGCTCGGCTATTTTTAATTTTAGTGCCGAGTCGTGCCTTGGAGTGGCTTTTCCACGCAATCGCCTTTCAATTCATTTGCCTGTCGATTAGCACGGCTTGCGGCGCATGGGTTTGCGGCGAGTGCAGACGCAGACTTCAGCAACGAACCCGCTTGAACTCGCAGCCGCACGGATCGCGCTCACGTCCGTGGCAAACCGTTCAAAGCAGGTCAGCTCGAAGCCCCTCACCGGTGTTGTTATTGTTGTTGTTGCCCTTGTTGCTGTTGTTCGAGTGCCGCGAACCGCTCAAGAGTTTTCGAAATGGACGACCACGAGAAATATTAGAAAACTCCGGATGTGATTCAGCAGTTCGCATTGAATCAGTTAAGCCATAAATATTCATTTTGCTCGATCGAGGATTAATCGCAAGAATGCCAAATCGGTGGCCATAATTCTTCGCCTGCCTTCGTCCAGCGTCTCCCCTGCGCACCTCAAGCACTGCCCTGCTCGCAGGACCCTGCGCGCGGCCGTCGACGTCCTCCCTATCGCTCGCTTATGACAAACGACGTCAACTTAACGCTTCATTACGTCGACCGCGTGCCGCGGCTCCTGCTGCTGTCCCCATTCCTGGTGCCCGCCCCGCTACCGGCCGGTCGTGGGGCTGTCGGCCGCAACGTGTTATTAAAGCGCGGCAGAAACGAAAATAAATATATTAAGTGCGTCTGCGATGTAGAGCGCATCGCCAACAACCACAACAAATGCATCAACAACATCAATAAATAATGCCAGCATCTGCACCACCAACAGCCGCAGCGGCAGCGGCAACTGCGGCTACAACGACAACAACGACCACACCAACAACAAGAGCAACAACAATAGGAACATATGCATAGGAGAGCTCGGAATTTTAAACGGCGCTGCAAACGTTTGTGTTTTCGCTCCCCAAATGCACTACTTTTCGCCCCGGCCTCGCTTTTAATAGTATTTTCCATTTCTGTTATTCGTGTCTGTTGTTTTTTCTTGCCAACGCCACTACGGCAGCAACAGCAACTGGGCCCTGCCGTTCTTCTTCTCCTTCTGGCCACGGCCCTGCGCCTCATGAGCCGCTCTCACCGTCAGCCCATCCTCATCCTCAGCTTCTCCACGATTCTCCTCACTCCAGCCCACACCTCACTCCAGCCGACCCCAGCTCGCAGCCTCCTCGCTCTTCACCGCACCGCACCGCCCCGCCCCGCCCTCGCCGCCGCCCTTCGCCACGCCACGCCACGAACTCGCCTATTCTCGTGCCATTGTCTGCAGCCGCGATGGTCGTTCACTCGTCCACCTCGTCGTCTTCTGCGCCCTCGGGTTCGCCGGTTCTCGCGGGCCAACGCGGCCAACCTCGCAACAATTTATGCGGCAGGAGCGCTCGAGCTGCCGACCCGTGGAGTCGCCGCCCGGTCGCTGGTCGCCGGTCGACGGTCGCCCGGCCGGCCGCGGCCCGGGTCCGGGACCGCGAGCACGCCTTCGGAAATCGCTCAATAATTCCGTTTTCGCGTCTCGTTCAAATCAGATAAATAGAGTGGTTCCCGCCGGACACATGGACGAGCGACCGGACAGACGGACGGACGGACGGTCGAGTGGACGGACGGGCCAATGGACGGTTGGACGGCCGGGCGGCCGAATGAATGGAGGGGGCTCGGACGGAGGAACCGCCCGAAGACACTCGCGGCGGCGAAGGACGGCGTGAAGGCGGCGCGAAATGCGGGAAGGGCGCAGGGACAGGCGGACGGACGGACGGACGGTGGAACCCATGAGAGGACAGACAGGCGGACGGAGAGACCAGCGGACAGACAGAACGACAGACAGACTCCCAGACCGACTAGGAGAGAGACGGGCGCCGAATGGTCGGAGGGACATTTCTACAACAACCATTAGCCCGAACGCCTGCCCGGCCAAGCCTGTCTCGAATGTTGGCTCTCGCTCGCACCGACCGCAACTCACTCCCTCTCCCTCTCTCTCTCTCTCTGCACCGCCCTGTTGTGTTCTGTCCTCCCTCTCGCTCGCATTCGCCACTCTCGCAGCGAAACATGATTTCGAAATTCGTTATCACGATTTGCAGTCATATTAACTCTTATTATTATTATTGTATCTGTACTGTGCTGTTGTCGATTTTGTTGCTATTGTTGCTATTATTATTGTTGTCGTTGTATTTACGGTCAGTCGTTGTTAATGTCGTTCGTGTTTTAGGTCTTGTGCAGAAAATATGTTAAAATTGCGAATCGAACAGGATTTTATTTGTGCTCGATATTTTGAAGAGAAAATAATAATAAGTAATAAGGGTATATTAGTAACAATTCAAAGGAATCTTCTGTATTACTGTTGCCTAATATTTGAATATTTTCCGGAACTATTTCAATTTTCATACGGAAACCGTTTGTTGGCCAAGTCTTTTGTTCAAGCCAAAGTCTGGCACAAGAGAGGGCTCAAAGTAAAACGAATGTGGAACTTGATTAAGAAAGAGATGTTGTCGGAGAAGAAAATTTATTGGAATAAGATCTCATAACAATAAAATTGCAGTCACGCTTTGTAAATATTTATGGAACTAAAAACCACGATATTTTGATCGTTCTTTTGTTCGCAAATTTATGGCCCTCATTAAAGCCCCGTAATTAAGCTGTTGAGAACTGCGAGCCCCCTTCCTCCCTCACTGGCCCCCTCTCTCTCGCTCGCCCGCTGGTTCCACCCCATTCGCCGCAATCGTTGGTATCAAGGCACGTCCTTTTATTGGTGGCTTCCGTTGCTGCCATTGTTGCTGTTGTTGCATAATGCCGACGCCATTAAATCCGCGCTTCGACCACGGAATCTGCAACACTTAAGTTTTATGTTGCTGATAAACTGTGCGCCAACGACGTTTTTACGACCTCGATCAAGGAGTTTTCGGCGCGGCCCGGCCCGGCCCAAGAATGCTTCGTGCTGCCAGTCCCGTTCTGAGAGCCGGCGGACAGAAGCTTCCGCGAGGTGGCAACTCCTGCAAGTTCGGCTGCGAGCAACGGCCTCGTCGTCGTCGACTCGGCCGCAGCATCAATCACGGTTCTGATCGACTGCGAGCCGCGCTTGGCAGAGCCTGACGTTGCGCCTGCGCCTGCACCTCGCTTAATTAAGTCTAATCGGAGTCCAATTAAGCTCTATTTGAATTAATGATCCGCTCAACATCCACCGGCTTCCTCCCTCTCCCTAGTCATATCTCAGCAGTTTTGCTGCGGAGGGCATTTGAGGAACGGTCGGAGGCTCCGCTTTGAACTTTCTTCGCCGTGCAGACTTCTTCACCTCTCCTTGGTGTTTGCGAGTGCTGCTTGGGTTCTTTGTTGTTTTCGTTGTTGTTGCTGCTGCTGCCGTCGCGAAGGCCGCCCAGTTGTCGCAGCTCGCCGTGGTCACTTCTGACATTTCATTACGCGCTAATTCGTTTCCCTCGCGACCGGCACCTTAAACGAGTTTCGTGTGAAGTGGAAGTGGACGAAATCCGTAAAAACTTGAATTGTTTTCGATTCGAAATAAAAACACTATCGATGAAAGGAGAGGGGAGAAGACACAAAAGGAGCTCGAATTGCCAAAAGTGATCAACGGTAAACCGAATGAGGTTACGGCGTTATGGCGTTCGAGAGCCCGGCTCGACGAAGTTCGTGTGCGAGGTCTCTCGATTTGAGAGATTTGGGGTTTTCGCCAATTGAATATTACGATCAGTAGTGACTTTTATTGATCGGAAATTATCATCACAGCCATCGGTCGTGCGCGGCATCTCAGTTTAACACCCTACTTGCGACCGTTCCTCGTCCCCTCCACCGGCCCGCAGGCACCAGCCAGCCGGCTTTGTGGCCAAATTACAGCCTCGAGCGCGACACCCACGCTCGACATCAGCCGCGGTCGCCGATGATGCGGCGCCGAGCTGCGAGTTCACTGCAGTTTCACGGCGAAAAATAATTGCGACAACGCCCGAAATCCAGCGGAGATTTTCGTGGCAATAAAATCCCACGTTCTTACCTGATATCATACAAAAACTCCTCTTGCCGTCAGCCAAAAAACCCGGAATTGTTTTTTGTATTGGCTTCGGTTCCGTTTTCGGCTCGCGGTTGCCACACAAGCCAAACAGCACTGAGCTGAGAGCTGAGAAAACTGTGTTAAACACTCGGAGTTCGGTTTCCATTTCGGGCGACAGGTACAGTAAGACATTCCTGTTGTTGTTGTTGTGCCGGCAAGATACCAAAAACAGCCGTGGAATCCCATGGCAAGGGGAAGCCGGGTCATGGGTGTTGGCTGTTGGCGACCGCCTCGACATGAATCATGCGGTGACCGCCGACGCCGCCGCCGCCACCGCTGAGAAGGAAAACTTTCACTCTCGGTGAGAAAAGCATTTTCGGCGAGTTCAGTCGCAGTTCAAAGGATCGAATGCCAGACACCAGGCCAAACGAGACAAGCCCAGGCGGCCTTCGCTCTCGCCCAACCGCTGCAGAACCCATAGGTGGCAACAACAACCACGGGGGCTGCGCTGCAACAATGTTGCCGATCGCGAGCCGTTCTCAGAAGTCCTGGCCGAAGGTGCCTTGCCTGAGAGGTGGTGCCGACGCCGTGAATCAACAAGAGCGGCAATAAAAATCAAGTCGATTTCACAGCCATTGTCGACGATTATCAGCAGCACTCGCGAGCGATTGAGCCGGGTCGTGAGCCGGCAATTTTAACGCCAACGAAGCGAGTGGCGAGAGCAACGTGTGAACGCAGGCGTCCGCAGCATAGAGAGAAAGAGCCAATTCCGATTTCAATTTCCTCCCGATTAGCTCCTCGTCCCACCTGGCCGGGAAGTCTCTTCATTCGCTCTGCTTCTTCCTGGCGAGCCGCGGAAATTTCAACGTTCGCTCCCCAGAGAAAAACGCAGACGACTGGCGAGAATTTTCGCAAACTCAAATTAACTCATTGCAGCAGGAATCGCTGCGGAGCGCAGACAAATGAGTCTCATTGTCGGACGCCGCCTCCGGGGACTCGGACGAGAGCCGAGAGGGAGCCACGAGGGGAGGCAATCAAGATGTTCCTCCAGATGAACCCTCCAGACCTCCAACGAATCCTTGCGGCCATAGTCCGCCATCGGCCAGAGCTGGAAGCAGCCGTGGACGAGGTAGGAAGGTGAGGAGAGGGAGGAGGAGGAGGGGCGGCACCCGAGATGGAAGTGGCAGGCGCGACCAGGAACCGCTCGAACAACAGCTGCGCGAGCGGCTCCCAATCTCCGGCCAAGACCCCGGCACATCGTGATTTGTTCAACTTGACTTTAATTTGTTTTCGCCGTTCGTGTTCCAGCACTCGTTTTAATTTCCTCGTAATTAGTAAACGATATGCATGAAGAACCCCCTGCCGGCCGGCCGGCCGGCCGTCCGCCCGAGCCTCTGGGAAAAAGCCATCATCGTCATCGCGATGACGTCGATGGCATCGTCGTCGGCGTTGAAAATTCTTGTAATGTTTCCACAATTCCTTCTTCGCCGTGCCAGACCAACAGCAACAGGAACCTTTCGGGTGTGCCGGAGCATGAAAGGCTGCGGTGTTGCTCGCGTTGTTCTCGGCATCGCTGCTGGAATTCGTGTCTTGCGTCTTGGGGTTTGAGTTTGTTTTTCGCCGCCCGCAACGAGATTCGAACAAAACGGCTGAGCGATAGCACGCCGGAGCAATTAAAGCCGGCCTAATGAGCGTACGAGCGAACGAGTGACGGACGTATGGACGTGGGCTTGTGGGCTGACTCGGGGCCCTCCCCGAGATTTCGTCTTCATTCACGGGTCAATGCGAAGATTTATGCTTGTGTGAGCGCGGAGCTGGAGCTGGAGCTGGTCGTTGCATGTCTCGGTCGACTCGGTCGCGGTCGCGGTCGCGCTCTGGGTTTCGCTAGTCACTGACCTTTGGCCTCTGAGCGGCGCCCAGTTACGGTCAATTTCTGGCGCCCGGCCAGACACGAACTTTTCTCTCGGAGCCAGAGTCCAAACGCACTCCAGAGATCGAGGCAACGAGCCGAGGCTCAGTTACCAAGAAATAAACTGAAAGTTTAAGACCTCAAGTTTCCCCGCAATGGGAATGAGAAAACTATTTACGACTCTTCGATCGGCGCAAATCAGAAGACTCAAGCAACGAACTGGCGTCGTCCACGTCGCCGTCGCCGTTGCCGTCGAACAAAGTTCATCCAGTTGGCGTTGCCAACCACGTTCGTTCCGCGTCCGCCTCGGTAGCCGGGCAGACGGACAGTCTTCAGAATTCGCAAACATCGAACAAACGATGCCGAGCTCGTCGTCGTCGTTTAAGCCGTGTTGCGCCAATAAACGGCGACCTTGGCTCTGCTTCAATGCACAGCGCGCAGGGGCCAGCGCCGTTTTTCGGCTCAACGGCGACGGCTCCCATCGGGCCACTGAGCCGAGATTCGGTTTACGCGAATCGAGGAACTCGAAAACAAATAAATACGAATTTTAATAGAAGTTCTGAGCAAATATTTGCACGTACATGGCGATGGCTTTAATGCTAATTGGCCGTGGTAGGAGACAACGTCTTGCAAGCAATGACTGATTTTAGGGGAAACTTTTGTTCTCGTAAACCTACGACAAGCATAAATGACAAAAGTACTGAAACTACACTCGATTGTCGCTGAAACCACCCCAAGGAAGAACTCGGAATAATGTGAAAAATTTGAACTCACCAATATTTTTCTGCTGATCATGTCTCCGCGAAAAGTTCAATATTCATAAAATTGCTGCAGTTGTTCCCACGATCTCGTTCCGCTTCCGATGCTCCCGAACGACGATCGTTTGCTTTTGGGAAACGCGATCAACACTCAAGACGACTTCGATTCCACTATTTCCAATTATTCTCTATTCTATTCGCGCGTTCTGTTTGCACAATTCAACTTTTCTTTCCGGTAACTTTTCACGATTTCCTCGTAGACACACGTTCAACAGTTTTCATTCATTCAAACACTTTCAACTGTTGCGTTGTTCGCTGGAATGAGACAAATTTTTCCAGTATTAAAAGCCGCTCTACCACTCTCTCCGCCCCACGAGCTTCGGCGAATTCCATTCGAGCTCTGGCCAGGTTTGGTCCTCAGGCTCTGGCATCTGGGTATGACCAAGGCGAAACCCTTAGAAATGCCCTTTTCGCCAACTTCTCCGGCATTTCTTCCCCACGCTCGTTCGCTCACGTTTCTCCAGCAGCACGGAAAAAACAGAAAAAACCGGGCCCGAGACAAACGCGCGCATGCAATTCGACTATTCGCAGAAATGCAGCAGTAAGAACAAGACAAGGAGGTCTGCGAGAACATGCAAAGTACAAAGTGCTGCAACTGAAAAACAACCACAGCAACAACAACAACAATAACAACAACAACAACATCGACGACGACGACGACGACGAGGGCCAGCGCCAAGGAGCCAAGGAGTCAACAAGTGCGTCGCTGCGTCTGCGCCCGAAAAATTTGTACGACATGAGAGGCAACAGCGAGAACAACAACAACAACACCAGCAGCAGCAGCAACATCAACAACTTGAAAACGCCCGTTGCCACCGATGGCCAAAGAATTTTTGCATTTCGTTAAGACCAAGATTGCTCCATGTTTGCAGTCATAGTTCTTGCTGTTGTTGTTAAGGCTGTTGCTTTTAAGCTTCTTAATTCCTTTGCATTGCTTTCTTGTACGACTCCTTGTAGTACTTGGTGTGGTTGTGGTTGTTGTTGTTGCTGCTGTTGTTATTGTCGTCGTTGTTGTTGCCTCGGATTCCTCCTCCGGCTGCTGCCTTTAACTCTAAATATAGACCTTTTCCCTCGCTCCTGCGGCAACGATTTTGCGCAGGAACCGGATATGGCTAAAACGGTCCGGCAACTACAACAACAGCAACAACCCTACCGGCAACAACCTCCGCGCCGACAAGGCTCGCTTCACGCTGTAGGTATCATTATTGTTGTTGCTGTTGTTGCTGCTGCTTTTAATAGCTGGCGCACAGCACACAGTTCAATTAACAAACTTTACAACAACAGCCGTGGAACTCAGCCATATCAACAACAACAACAACAACAGCAACAACAATGAAAAAATCAGTATTAATTTTTTGCCCTGCTCCCTCTCCCTTCCTCCTCTCGTCCACAACTTCTTTAATCCATTTTTAAGCCGTTTTCATGCCGAACTCTGTTCTCTCTAGGCACATGGCCGGGAGGACCCAGGCGAGGAGGAGGAGGAGGGCCAGGCGCAGGGCCTCCGTCGCCGAGGCGGTGGCCTCTCGAAAGACTCGTTTTTCCCTGTTGCCCGCTGCTGTTCGATTTGCATGTGCAACAGCGATTTTAAAGAAGTTGTTGCTGCCTCAACTCGATTGCTGCTGCTGCCGTTGCCGTTGCCGCATAGAACCGAGTTGCTTAATGATGTCTGTTGTTGTTCCTTGTTTGAAAATTTATTGCATTTATGTTTAATTCTCTCCCTCTTTCTTGCGTTTGCACCGAGGGCCGAAACTCGAATGGAATTCGCGCAAGCCTGAACGTAGGATCGTAGTAAAAAATCGAACTCTTTAAAAATTTTTGTAAAAAACATCTCAATAAATGCAACTGTTCGCACTGTATCTGCACCAGTTTTAAATTTTATTTCGGATCGTGTTTCTTGCTTTTTATAGTTGTTTAATTTTCCACAGTTCTTTCCAATATATTTTCTATTGGATTCAACGTTTCTTTCGCTCAATGTCCGCCATCGCAAAGTCGTCCAGGCAAAACGAAAGATTTGAGCAACGAACGCGATAAAACTCAATTTGCAATTTTTTCGAAATCGTAACAGAAACAAAAGGCCCGCAATGTTTTGTTGAATTGCATTGTAAACTAACTGATTAGGTGAACTTCATAAGTACTTGATTTACTTTCATTGTAGAAAATTGTTAAATTTTGGGGAAAAAATTGTTTACGTTGAAAATATTTATTGGACCATTGTATCATGAGAATTAGTTCACATGTTATTTTTTCAAGAATTAATTATAATTTATTTTTTGAAAGTTTCCTTTATATCCTGAGCAATCAGTTTGAAAAATAATCCAGAACTTTTTCAAACTTCAAACCGGTCCCGGGTCGCACGGGCACAAAAAATTTTCAAATGTGTCCAGAGAAACCACAAGAACATCCTTAAAGTCACTAAAATGACCTTGAAAAGATTTAAAACCTTTCAAGGATACATTTGTAAATTTCATAAAAATTTGTCACTGTTAGACTGTTTTAAACCTCGAGCCTTAAATCCTTATGTTTCGCTCGACTCACTTTTCAAAATTAAATTTTTATCTTATTTTTTTTATCATCCTTTTATTAATTTTCACTTTTGCACGAAATCCATATTTACTGTTTTTAAATGTTTATTTTCATCAGTTACTGCATTAGATTCGTTTAGAATAATCCTTAAGCACGTCCTTTTCTTATCGAACATTCGAATAACTTTTCACAGAAAGCGAATGAAGCACTCGGTTGCAGCAGCTGCTTCTTCTTCACCCCCAACAGGCGGCAGGCCACGAAGGAGCTCCAAGAACCCAACACTCAGAAGCAGAAGCAGAGGCAACCGAGGACCGCAGCCAGAATCCGCCAAGACGACCAACTCACCGTTTAACACGACTTCAAATGCCGCTCGAATCTCGGCGCTCGCTCGGCGAACCCCGACGAGTGCGCGAATCTCGGCGCCGGCTTCGGCGTCGGCGTCAGCTGCGACAGAGGCAGCGATGGCGACAGCGCAGCCGCGAACGACTGAGAGACGGCGCGACGCGACGCGACCGACCGATTCACCGGACGACGACGGTGACGGCGAGGCGACGGGTGGTGCGAGTGACGAGAGAGCGTGTGCACGAGCGAGACAGCAATGGGTGGCTGCGATTCCCTGCGGGCGGGGGGAGGCAGCGAGTCCTCGAAGTCGGAGTCGAAGTCACCTGGCTGGGTAGGGAGAGTCCACGGCACGACGACCAACAGCACGCAGCTAACTAAGCACTAGTTCTTCTTCACTCGAAGTCTGGAGAAAGACTGAGGCTGGCGCGCTCCCGACCGGCGCTGATATCCGCGAAATCGATCGATCGGTCTGGCCGCGAATTCGCGCCCGAGAGCGACGACGGAGAGCGTCGAGATGGGGCGAGAGCGAACTTTTTTTTGTTTTTCAATCTCGCGACTCTCTGGCGTCCGGACCAAAGCCGCAGTTGCAGTCGCGCATTAGACGCGGCCGACGAAGGCGAAGAAACTCACCACGAGCCACGGCGAGAGCGAGAGAGCGATCGTTCCAGTGTCAGAGTGGCCGAGTGACAGCTGGAAGCTCGGCGCTGGAAGCCCGCTGCACTCACGTGGCGGCCGGCTGTTGTTGTTGCAGCGAGCGGAACCGGCCGCGGTTTGTTTACGCGAGTGACGTCACCGATCCATCGAGCGAGCGCCCGACCGACCGAGCAACAAGTGTGTGTGCAGAGGTGAGTTGATGAATCACGGAGAGTGGAGTCGGCCATGGTGCGAGAGCGATCGCGTCGGCGAGAGAGAAATGGTGAAGACCGTGGAGAGCAGACGAAAGACTTGGGCAGCGAACTTGCTCGGAAGCAGCCAAGACCAAGACCAAACATAAAAAAATTGAAACGACTTTTGTTTGCGTTTTATTGCCTTCTTTTCTAATCTGATGAGTTCTTCGGCGAATTTGCATTCGTGGGAGTCGTTTTGCCATTTTAGTGCATTCCACGTATTTTTCCAGAAATATTCAAATATTCGATTTTTTTTCATTCACAATTCGGCAGGTTACGTCAGATGCGAAAGGGAAAAAGTGGCAAAAAAGGGGACAAGGAAGGGACCGAAGCGCTTCTTGCATGCAAATGTCAAGGCTTGACGCTTATCTCGTCAGTTCGCCGTCGGTCGTGGGTCGCGCCCATGTAAGCGGCTTCCGCTGCCAGCGAGCATTTGTCAAGCTAATTGCGCCTTAAGTCGCAGCCCTGCACCGGCGACGATGGCGACGACGACCGGAGCGGGCCCCATCGAGTGACGCTCCAGGAGACACCCCGAGTGACGCCCGAGTCAACGAACTGTCAGACCTTTTGATACTTTGGAAGTGAAGGCTCGACGGACGGTCGGAGGGAGGCTGGAAGGGCGAAGAAAGTGCAGGCGCTTCACGAGGCCCCAGTGAATTCGGCAACGAGTCAGGCCAAGTGGCGCAGAACCAACACCAAAACAGCCAGAAGCGGAGGGACTGACGAGGGTCAAGGGGTCGAGGGGAGTGGGGAGTGAGGAGTGGGGAGGAGCAGGAGACGGCGTGAGGTGCGTGTCGTCGTGACTGTGCGGATTCTCGAGCGCCGGACACCCACCGAGGCGTCGACTTTTTTATGCGGTTCTGACGGGTGCCGATTCGGCAGGGCCCAAGAGCTTGACAGCTTGCTCGTTGTCTGAAACATAATATCGGTTCGCTTGGGCGTGAGAGGGTGCGGGCGAAGACAGGACGGCGATGGCGGCAAAGCCGACGAAATCCTATTGAGGCGTGTTTATTTTGGACCCTGAGATTTCCGACATGCCTGACGTGAACCAAACAAACACATTCGATACTTTGCGGCCCAGTTGGCAGGGATCACACGAACGCCATTGTAGTGGGCAAAGAAAGTGCCAAAAATGCCAACCACTCTCAGTCACTAAGGCATATTTGTATGCGGAGGAAACAAATCTGGAGGGGTTTCAAAAGCCTTGCTGCGTGCTTTTTTGCTCGTGTCGTTTGGCATCCACTTTGAAATTCAACGCAGCTTTGCATTCGAAGATAAACACCACGAGCATTCGAGTATTTGCATGTTTACTCAAAGCCACCGAGACGCAAACTGCGAGCGAAAAAACAAATTTAAAAATAAAAATACATGTTGTCTATCCATCGAGTTCGTTGCTCAAGTCTTTTGTTTGCACTTTTGTTTGTACTCGATGGTTCCGAAGAAGCTTCGAGCATAAAGTAGACATTCTGCGGAGAAGTTCTTGGAAGACAAGAACAACAACAACAACGGTGCCACCATCAGCATTTGAACCCCACCCCCAAGTGATGCAATCGGAAGCTGCGCCGGAAAACTGGGGCGCGAAATCGACCCAAAACCCAGGCAACAGTCGGATATTTCGGATTTCACGGCGGGTAATTCGCCCATCGGAGCAACAACAACACACGGCGATTCCGGCGAAGACGAGGCGGAGCAGCGAACGTCTTCAATGCCTGCTTCTTTTTTTTGAACCCGACATCCGCATGTGGGGTTGGCGCACAGCTAATTAAACCAAACAACGAAGACAGCAACAAAGACCACAACAAAGCGTCGAAAGCAACGTTTTCTGATTTTCGCAATGTTTAATTCCATGTGCATTCGGGCGCTGGTCACGGACAGCTCGATTTGCATATTTCGCTCAAATGGTGGTTTAAGTTCTCAGTATTAGCCCAATGTCAGACCACAATAACATAGTCAGAGGACCTGATGTCATCAGCACATGTACTGATCGTCTTAGTTTGCGAAATAAAAAATTGAGTTCCCAACGCGTTTCTTGCAATAAACCAATGTTGAGTTGATCGTTGAAATCTGGCTACCCTAGACGACGGTGGAATTTATGACAACGACAGGGCTCCACTGCTGACCAAGCAATCCTTCAGCAACTTCTCTGCGTTAATGATGGAGAGAAGGGTTTTCGCCATGAAGTTTTAATCAAGCCCCTTCCATCACTGCATTTTCTGCAACTTTGTAGCCCTTTCCTAATAAACACAGTCATCCCGAGGCCCTTCGCCGAGTCGTAAAAGCCCCTCGCACATTATTAGGAGCCCGTCATCGCGGCTAATCCTGCAAACATGTTGGCCACGGGCTGCCTCGGGACGGCCGGAGCTCGTTTATGGCTCAATCTCGACGATGGCGACGACAGGCACGTGAGTGAAGGGGGAGGGAGGACGCATGCGCAGGGCCTGGAAATCTAATGAGAGGAAAAGCCTCACGAGGCGCTTTCGCACGACAGCAGGTGGCCGTCGGCCTCGCGTGTGCTGCGAACGAACCGGATTTTTATGGCGCGGGAACGTCTCGAGCCCGCCTGCTGGGAAGGAATTCCGCGTCCAGGGCGCTTTTCCACCCATCAACTGCGTCTGTCTGTCTGGGCTGGCGTGCCAAAGACGACGTCCCGCGATCTAGCGAAGGCTGATCCCCCTCAGGGGACTCTGAGTGGGAAAACCCTTGAACGAAATTCGCCCTACAACCGCCTATCGAGGTCGTGGCCGGAGTCGCTCGTTTACGTCGGCCAGCCGAAGCCGCGACATGGCGTTCACCGGGCCGCAATTAAAACCGTACTCTGCAATTACCACTGAAACAACAAGAAGAGCAGCCAGAAGACCTCACTCTTGGCCCGAGCTGCGATTGTCGCGCAGTCGAGGGCGCTTCCGTCTGCGTCGTCAACGTTACCATCGTCGTCACCGTCACCGTCGTCGTCATCGTCACCATTGTCAGCGCCGTCGAGCCCGACGTTGAGTGAAGTTTTAATTTTTAATTGCTTTTGGCGGAGCTCGCGTGAGGAGCTGGTGACAAGATCGGCCGGCCGGCCGAGCCCGCGGCCACGAGGGCGCGCAGCGGTGGGCGTGTCCGGCGGCGGCGAGATTGCATTTTAATTGGAAATCGTCTTCAGTGACAGCGGTCGCCACCACAACACCAACAACTCCTGCAACAACACCACAGCCAATGGACAGCCCAAGGAGACGACGAACCAGACGAAGGCGGAGGAGAAGACGAGGAGTAATCTAGGAATCTCGTGGGAATGAAGACGAGCGGGAAAAAATAAATCCTTCCGACGACTCGCTTCACTTTCAATTTTCGCCGGCCCCATCGACTCGACTCGACGCAGAGCTCGTGGGCTCGCTTTCAGTTTCAATTTCAGCCACTCAACGCGTGTCCCCCGACTCGCTGCGTGGCGGGACGACGAATGGGCCCTCGGAGCGATGCGCTGCGATGCGAACGCGGCCCGCGTTGGTCCTCGCGCCGATCCCGAGACCCTGCTCGGTGGCGAGCGAGCGAGCGCTGCTCGAGGCTGTCAAAACTGTCAGGTTCACGTTCAAGTTCGGGTTCTCGAGTGCGTGACGCCCGAAAAACCCACATCGCCAGCTTCGGCAACGGGTCCGGAGGAGAGGCCCGAGAACGAGAACAAAGGGCGGTTCCCCGAAACCCCGGCGCAGGCTCCAGCAGCAACAGCACCTTTAATTACAGGGCTGCCGCTCGGTCGCCTCGCCTCCCGCCAGACGGCGCGCCCCCCGCTCACTAATTGAATTCCCGGCCGGGGCGGAGGATGGAGCTTTAGCCGCCTCTTTCTAGGCTCGCTCGTGGGAATCTCTCGGCTTTTGCATTCATAATTTTACATATTTAAATCCCTCTGCTTCCTCCTCCTCGTCGCTGTTGATGTTGTGACCACACAAAGCGCTGGTGGGCCGGTGTCGGTGGCTGCACTGAACAGTTAAGTCGGAGCTACGAACAACATGCAACGGCAATTATTTCGCAGGTGAGCGGAGCGAATTTCCGGAACTCTAAATGGAACCCTGCAGCTACTCGTCCTCTTCGGAGTTCGAGCCCTTGGAAGATGGAACGGACAACGGGTGAGCCCGAGGCCGCCTGTTCGAGTTTCCCAGCCTCGCCCCGCCGTCATTAGCGATGTCACTCCGTCAGGGGAGCCGTAGAAGGGATTCATTAGGCGCAGATGCCGCGCCAAAATAACTCCAGCGAAATGGAAATCGAAGCAATGGCGAACAGTTATCTCTGTCGTCACAATCGCCGCCATCGCCGCAACGATCGTCGTCGCCGTCACCGTCACCGTCGTCGGTCACAGCGGGGCGTCGCTGCGGTCGCTCGCATTTGACAACATCACGGCGATGAGCGCCGTCGTCTCCCGTCACGCGACAGGGCCTTCGTTGCAACCACCGCCAGACTCCTCGGTTCCATCGGTGGGGGCCGCGGAGCCGCCACGCCTCGCCCTCTTCAGCATCGTTCTCGTCCCAATCAGCCGCGGCCCGTCCAGAACTCGTATGGATTCGCATGTCGCTCATTTGTAAAAATGTCGCTCGACCGACGTGGCCATAATAAAACGGCCTGGTTTATGGTCAGAAGCAGTTAACTTCCAATTGAATCCTAACAAGCCGACCGAATTGCTGGCGATGCTGGTAGTCGCTTTGGCATCTCGGCTTCATTAGCGGCCGAAAACGAGACGCTCGCGTATGTCGTTAGAGCCATGACCGGAAAGCGTCCTTCGAACGCTGGATCCTTTCCAGGCAGGACCCCGACACTTGGACTGAATCCCCAAACAAAGGCCTTTTGGTCCTCGTCGGTAGCTGCTGCTGCTGCTGCTGCTGCCCCTGAGCGATTGTTCGCGAATCGCAAGAATGCGTTCGTTCACACTTTTCAATTAAAAACCCGGACTCGGGCGTCGCGTTCGTGGGCTGAGGAGCGGGGGGTGGGCGAGGACGCCACAACAAAGAAAACAACTGTGGCCTGCGACAACAACAACGACGACGTCAAGAACAGCGATAACCACAACAACAATTGCGGCTACCACTGAACAGCAACAAAGACCAGCAACCGAAGGCAGCTGCTGCCGGGCTGCGCCTTCGCGGACCGCGGACCACGGCCCGTTCTAACAGTCAACGAGTGCAAGAAGGCAACTAGGGAACAACGACAACAACAATAGCAACAACAACATTAGTAACACCAACAAATCGAAAAACAACAACGAATGCCAGCTGTCAATTTGCAGTTGGTAGAATGTGATGGGAATCTGAGATGCAAATGACGTTCAGCGAAGTCTCTTCGGCCATCCGTCCATCTGCTGTCTCTCTCTCCATCCATCCATCTCTCTTTGTATGCTATCCGTCTGTCTCTCTGTCTGTCTGTCGTTCAATTGTTTGAGCAGGAAAAATCAGTTAAAACCGAAGAAGAACAAGAACAGAAAAACAATAACTAGGAAAGCATTTTCAGTGAATGATGAAAGAAGGTTCGTTGTTTTCATTTGTTGTTGCTTTCGTCATAGTAGTTCATAGTAATTGTAGTTGTTGTCATAGTAATTGTTGTTGTTCTCATAGTAATTGTTGTTGTTATAGTTGTTGCAGTTGGATCTGTGTCTGGTCTTCCTCTCTATCAGGCCTTCCGTCGTTAACTGTCGCTAGTTGCGATTCTAATGAGTTTGATGACTTCGTTGTTGTTGCTATTTGTTGTTGTTATTGTTGTTGTTGTGTACATTGCCATGATTGTAATTGTGTGTTTGCGTTTGTGTTTGTGTTTGTCTTTGTTTTTGTTGGCTTTATCGTTGTGCATGTCAGTCAACTGATTTACATTTAAGAGACGTTGACACTTGACACAAACTCCGAGGCACGCTGTCGTTGTGGCTGCGAAACGGCTTGCTTTAAAAACATCACAACAACAACAACAAGTACAACAACCCACAATAACAAGAACTTGCCGTGGACATAGAAGAAGAAGTAGAAGAAGCAGAAGCATTGACGACGACATCGGACCAGGCAGCGAAGACGAAGACGGCCTGAAGAGGAAGCCGACTAGAAATAATTTGTAGAGAATGTTGGAAATGAGTGAAAACATTTGCTGCTGCTGCGGCTCTTCACAGCCGATGACGGCTGGACAGCTGAGGCAGAAGCAGAAGCAGCAGCAACATCTGCTGGCCGGACCTGAAGGTCATTGAGCCAAAGACGCCGACCCGCCCCTTCTGGCTGAGGAGACGCCGCAGGACCCCCGGGCAGACCTCTCGTTAAACGGACTTGGAAACGAAACGATAGCAACCGATTCGCGACGGTTCGTCCCGAAATCGCGTCGATCGAATGGGTGACGGACGTCGAGCCGAGTTCGTTGGTGGCTTCGACCACTTTTCCGTCTCTTCTGCTGTTTACAGTCGTCGCCTGCTTCTGATAACGACTGCAATCATAAAAGCCAACAAGATGCAGGGCGCCGTCGCCACAACGACGGCGACGGCGACGACGACGACGACGACGACGACTTCTTGCCGTTGTCGCAAAGGGCAGCAACCACTAACGACAACAACAACGACGTCGACTACATCGGCAATTACAACGGCCACAGACCGACATCGTCGGCTGTCTTCGCTTTTCATCAAAACATTGTTGATTCGTTATTGTTTCTTGCGCTTTGTTTTTGCCTTTTGCATGTTTTCACTGTCGATGTGGGCTGTTGTTGTTATTGTTCTTTTTGTTGTTACTGTGGTCGCTGTCGTTGTCGTTAGAGCAGTTGGTACAGCCTCCGTCTCCTCGGGATCTGCGGCCACTCGCTTGTTGGCCAAATCCAACTACATGGCAACGGCCAGAGCAACATAACGTAATCATTTTTCCAGTTTTTCTCGGGTTTCGTTGTTGTAGTGGCTTTCAAAGGGATGGTTGGGAATGAAGCTAATTGGGGATTCCGTAAACTAGATGCAATAAAAACATCAACCGCAACTAGAACGGATTGTGGGGGTGAGGGCGGCTTTTCGAAGAATCAACGAAACCCTTGAACGCTGTTGAAGATGCCACCGACCTTCTGATCGAGTCCCTACCGCGTGCCACAAACACACACGCAGGTCCCTCGCAGGCGCCCCGAGTCCGTACCCGCTTCTGGCTGCCCTCTTGAACCGCGGCCTCCGATCTGATTATCTGAAGTTACCAGAGGCAGCCAGATCGAGTCGAGCCGAGTCATGCCCTGATGAGCCGGGAGACGGAGCACGGGAAAGGGCAGAGAAGGCGAATGGGAAGAAGAGCCCAAGCTCATATTTTCGGAAAGCATCAGAGCAAGTGCATCAGATGGACCAAAGTAGGTGATGGCAACGACAACGTCAATAAAGAATCTCAATCAGTGGCCTCGTGAACCGCACGTAGAATTCCATACTTGAAGCAATGACATCATCATCGTGGCAATTGTGAAGCGTCATGGAGTCATCTCCGTGGTCGCCGTTGTTGCAGTCATCATCCGGAGCAGCCTGGTCAATGACTTCATCACCCATGGCGCAGTCTTTATCCTTGACAGATCTGGACGCACCTTTTTCAATTGTTCTCCACGCTTTGTTTCCCTCTGCTGTCTTCTGAATGCCTCCAGCACGGCGAGCTCTCTTTCCAGATGTGGCCATCGATGTTTATTTGGAATCCCAAACATGCTCACCGGCCATATGTCTGTGTCGCCCGATGTCGCCGATCCTGCTGCTGCTCCGAAGCTTGGCAATCGGTGCTCCAGACATGATGTCAGCTGTCTAGCTCTCCTCGCGCTTTCTTTCGTCGGTTCGCCGAAATATTCCGGCGTCAACTCGTTCGCGGCTCCCCGAGACACCGGCTTCGGCTTGCGACGGACGTCCGTCCGGCCCCCGTCATCGGCGTCGTCGTCGGGCCCGCACCAGCGCTTGTGACACTCGAACGCAACCCACATTTTCGGCTCGTCTAAGCCCATCCGACACGCCGCCGTCCGTCCGCCCGGTGCTGTCTGGGGGTTTCGTCCGGAGCTTGTGTTTCTTTGCACGGGCTTAGGTTATCTAGTCATCTGCTCGGAAATAATGAAGTTTATTAAAAACGAGACGGCCGTCGGGCGCACCTCCGGCCGTGGATCACGAGTGGCTGCGACGGTGGATGGCGATGCAGAGACCCTGATTTGGCGATACCGCCGACAATGGTCTGACGCATACGTCGCGCTTTCGGCCTGCTCGGGCTGTCACGGGCCTGCGATCGAGTTGATAAACCGAGCGATCCACCTTTATCGACACGGCTTCACCTCTTTATTCGATCTAATTCCACTGGACCGCAATTAATTTTGAAATATTTTTTCAATTAAATCCCGTTCACTCTTTGTACTCGTTCTCGGCCATCTGCCCCCCTCGCTGCTGCCTAGGGAAATTGGCCGTCTTCCCGACGGCCACATATCGACAGCAGCTTCCTGCGGCGTCGTGCAAATGATAATCATTTGCAAATGAAATAAATTTCCGCCCGACATTTGCCGCTCGCTCCCGTCCCGTGTTGTGATTGTGCACTTCTGTTGTGATTATTCACTTTTGTTGTTGTTGGCTTTGCTGTTGCAGCAAGGCTTGACAACATTTAAGCGCAGCCAAAGCCGTCATTTGGCGACTAAGCGCCGTTAAACGACAACGAACAACCGCAATCGCCACGAACGACGACGACCGCCGGATGGCCGGACGGACGGACGCCATGGCCTGAACGGGCTGGACAGACAGACGGATGGCCGAGGGGTTGGGACGAAGGGATGCCGAGTTGGCCGCGCGGCGGATGAGTTTGGATTTTGCCGCACTTCCGCGAGATAAACGTCTTAATTGCTGGCAACCTTCACACGGCCGCTGCCGCTGCCGCAACGGCAGCCGCATGCAATCCGCAGCAATGTTCCGTCGTATCAGCAACTGTTGCCGTCCCGTCGCCGGGGGCTCCCGGGTGGAGTGGGGTGAAGTGGATTTGAGTTGCCACCGATTTGAGTCACGCCGAGGCGGTCTACAGGCCTGGGCTACTTTCTTCCCTGGCTGTGGGTCTGTTGCTTCTGCTCCTGTTCTAGCCGTTGAAGCTGTGGCCGCTGCTGCTGCTGCACGACTTAGGCTGCTGACAGGCCACCGAGCAACAGCACTACTTTGGTCTAATGAAGCTTCGGCTCCAATGAAACGTCGGCTTTCCTCGACGAGTTTTCCCGCAATTCGTGTTGTTTTCGTTCTCGCGTTGTTCTCTGCCGATGTTCCTGTCGCCGTGTTGTTAGATGTCCTGATGCTGCCACCGCTGGCGCTGCTGCTGCTGCTGCGCTGGTGGTGGTGGCGGTTGTGGCGGCTCTGGTTGTGGTGAATGTCTTCGCCTACAGCATCGATATTTGCTTTAATTAATAGCCTCGCTGTGCTTGATTAATTCCGGCCGCTCGGTCGATCCGCGGCGAACGAGATCGGATTCAGGTTCGCCCGCCCGCTCGTTCGGCCGTTGGAGGGGAGCTCGTGTGTTGCCCGACCTGGAAGTGTGTCAATTGCTTTGTGGGCTGCAATCGGGTGTCAATTTTGTTTACGGCCACGACTCATCGGCGGCCGCCATCTGGAGCGAGAGCCCAGTGGAACCTGTCCGAGGCTACACTGACCAAAGCCGCAGCTGCAGCCGAAGGTGTCTCAGCTTCCGCTGCGGCCAGAACCAAGAACCCAAGGCACGAACTCGCTCTTCGGTCTGCATCTTTTCGAAGTATGTCAAATAATTACCCAATATTTTTATTTATTATTAATACGTTTTTTTACTTTTGTGTTCTTTTTGATACTCCTTTCTAAATTCTCTTTGTGCCTCGATTGACATGCGTTCCAACTGATTCATTCACCCACTTTCATGTTCCACTTCTTTCTAAAATCCTCTTCTTCACCCATTGAATCTAGAGAATCCATCTCCATTCTTTTCCAACTCGGTATTCTTCTCTTCTCCGATTATCTCATTTCTCCGGTTCTTCTTCGAATTTCACATATTTAAATCTTAATGATAGTCTTTTAATTTTATACTCTTTTCTTGACCTCGAATGAACTCGACTCGGCTCGATGGCGACTGATGCCTTTTCCATAATTTCGTATCATTCCACAGCATCGGCTCCCCATTCTTCCATTATGTTCCATTTTATTCCAACTCAATCTGGGGAGTGGATGCTTCCGAGACAATCGGCCAGACATCTCTTCTCTCCTGGCTTTTCTTCCCATCCCCACCCCATCTCTCGCCACTCGTCGCTATTTACACACCGGCATGATACAAAGGGTGCTTCGGATTGACGAATCGGGCTTTAATTCATTTTTCAACAGATCCACAGATCAACGGAGCCACCAGCAACGAGGTTTACATCATGTGTTATTTACGGAAATTCGCACGCCGAGCTTCTGGCCGCCGACGATTCAATCAGACGAACGGTGAACCGCAAACCATCCGTCATGGGCCCTTCCTCGCGGTGCGGGAGGAGGGAGCTCGAGCTACGAACCTCCTCACACATCTCTGGTTCTCAAACATTTGGCGGTGTTTTGTGCCTCAAACTAAAGCAGTCAAATTAAATTGTATCGCTGTCAAAGGTGATTAAATTTGCGTTTGTTTGCCTTTCGAGGATGTTGCTTTTTCAGTGTGTCTTGTTTTGGTTTTGATTGGGGTTTGCTTTGTTTTGCTAGGGCTTTTCTTCATTTCGATGTGATTTGTTTTCGCTGTCATGTTAAACATTGATTGATGTGAGCAATTACGGAGTCACCTTTGCGTCCCCGGCCCCAGCCCCGGCGGCGGCAGGGGGTGGGGAACAACCGGAGATAATCATCAGCCGACACCGACACCGACACCGACGCCGACGCCGAAGACGACGGACGCGGTTCAAAAGTGTTGAACTCCGGGCGCAGACTCCGCCGTGGACGACTCCAGGTGGCGCAGTCAAAGATCGGCCGGCCGAACATCGGCGAACGGACGGAGAAGAGCTTTAAAACCTCAAAATAGGCTGCGGTATTTAATGCAATCATTCAGCAGGCGGAGAAACCGTTGATTAGGGCAAAGGCGGCTGCGCGGCGGCGGCGTCCATCCACAACAACAGCAGCGACAGGAACAATAACAAAACCCAATGAGCCTGTGCTTGGCGTGCGACTCAAATGGAAAATGCACTTGCAGATGCAGCATCCAGCGGAGCGACGACCAGCCGGCCAGACAGACAGAAGGACGGACGTTCAACGTGTGTCAAAAGGTTTAATTTTTGAGTCTCGCTTTGTTGTTTTCCTTCTGTTTCCCCCTCACTGGACCGACCGCTTAATGCGCGCTAAGATGTAGGTAATGAAATGCTGTTGCTGTCGCTGGCGGTGTTGTTGCCGCCGCAGCCGCCGCAGCAGCCGATGATGATGATTGCCGGGTCTGCAGAGCGCGTTAATCTGATTGCCATGGTCAGCGGCGGCGATGCAGCGGCGCGAACTTGAACCTGCATGGCAAGTGTGAGGCAGGCCGCGGTTTCAGGGTCAAGTTCAAGGCGTTTTCGGGGATGGGTCGCGACTCAGCTTATTCTCGATCTCGCCGGTGAAGTGGGGAGACCGGAATTTGGACTGACTCATCGGTATCTGGGGCCAATTGGCGTGTTCTAGATCGGGAATAGAAATGCAGAAATCGATCTCGTAAACCAGTCACCATCGCCTCAAAAATTTCCATCCCACTGCTCCACCTCCTCCACTTGACTGCCGCAGACGCTGACGGAGTCGTCTCGCTTTTGACATTTCGTTTTCTCCAGATGCTTCTACGCCAATGACGAACGTCATCGGGTGCTCTAGAAACGCTTTCGATCACACGTCCATAACCGGAACCAGTCGCTCTGGCTCCGGCTCCGGCGCTGCCTCTGGAAACGAACGACCGAAGACGCGAACTTTCGAGCATGCAATCGCAGGAGTCGGGGCCACTTTTATTGCTGACAAAACCGGCAAGGAGCAACCACTTAATTGCAACGAGATCATCCATCATTTCCGCCTCAGCGATCCACGCCCGGCCCCGCGGTGGATGCCGGTTGTGGAAACGAAGAAGTTCGAGGGGTTGGCAAAAAATCCAGAACTCTAGGGTCGGAATTCTGGAGTCTGAGACGACGGATTCCAATGGGAATTCGCCGGCGCGCAGATGGCCCCGAATTGTGTCGTCATTAGTTTTATGCGAGCGCCCCCAGCAGCAGCGGCAGCGCAACAACTGGGACTCGCAAATAACTGTTCGGGCCGCGCTAATCCAGAGCCATCGCCGCACCGGGGGCAGCGCTTGCATTCCGCCGTGGCCGTGTATTTGCTCAGACGCCTCGGCCACACCATCTTGAGCAGCAACGACGCTGCACTCGCTCCACTGGCAACGTCCAACGTTCAGCTCGCAGCTGCCCTGGTGGGCGGACGACCGATTCGGGGGCCCGCCTCTAAATCGTTGTTGCCATCGCCGAACTTATTGTTGCACTCGGTCGTTAAAGTCGTTGCCGTTTCGACGCTTGTCGTCTCGCTCTTCTGTCGCCTGCCCTCGCCGCCCGACTTTTCCGACTTTTCTCCGCAACAGGTTTCGGGTTCCTCCGGCTCTGGTTCTCGGTCTCGGTCTCGGACCCCAACGTCCGGGCGTTGGCTTCGCCCGGCCTAATGAGGCTGCAGCAAATCACAACATCAGCAACAACAGTGATTTGTGCACGTCGGAAAACGAGGTGCGTCGAATGGGCGAGTGGAAAATATGCCGAAATAGTTCCGTTTCCACGGAAGAAAGCCCTGGTCAGGCGGTTCCCAGAACGCGAGCTAATGGGGGACCAGCGGGAGCGGCTTCCTTCGGTGACTCGGGCTGCGCCTCGGCTTTCAGCCAGTCATCGCCGGATTTATCGCCCATAACTGAACAATTCGCTAATAATTCAGCGGCAGCGGCAGCGGCAGCGACTCCAGACCTCTGCAGCATCTGCCGTCGTAGCAGCAACGGCAGAAGCAACGGCAGCAGCACCGAGCATTTCATCATCCATCGCAATTTCGCTGACATCAGCCGCTGCAGTCGAATCGAATGCGTCAATCGCCGCTCCGCCGTCGCTGCATCGCTTTAACGGGTGTTGCTCGCAGCTGCCCCCATCGTTGCTGCCTCCGCTGCCCGACGCAACCCGGCGGCCCACTGCGAGCTGACTCGGAACCATTAGCCATTTGTCATGGACTCGGCCTCCTCCACTCACCCACAACGCCGTCTCAGTCGTCGTGGTCGTGGCCGTGGTTGCCGCCCCGAGTCCGAGCCCTGCTGCAGCGGCAACTGGTCTGGGGCTGGCCTGCGAGCGACCCGCGACCGCGCCCCCGCACCTGGTTTGCCGCACCGACCGCCGGATCACCGTTAGCCAAATGTTATGATTGCTTTTGACTCATAAACAAGTTGGCAATTCGATGCTCTTCATTTGGTAATTGGCAACAACTCGACGAGGCAGCGGCAGCAGCGCCTCGCCTCGTAGCTGGCACGCACAAATGGCCAGAACTAGTCTTGCATTTGGCGCGAGGAAGTTTCTGGTTCTGCTTCTGGACCCTGGACTCCGGCTCTGGAGCCCGCATCACGATTGCTTTTCCGTGGGAAGCCACTGCGATTGCGAGTCTTTCGAGGCTCGCGATCGAAAACTCGAGGAGGCCTCGAAGTAATCGGAGAATTCAAGTAATGTTTGTTCGAGCATCCGAATCTATTGGCGGCAGATTTCTCCAAGTCGATTCAACTAGTGCCATCAATTAAAAATTATGGTAAAAATCAGGAATATTTTTATCAGTTTCCCCATTGCAGCAGTTCGTTCTACACGTACACGTCGTTATCGTAGCGGCCGAGCTCCGCGCTTAAGTCCTTTGATTCTCTCGCTCGTCCCCTCACGAGAGCTCCTCTGATTGCCCTGATTCGCTGTCTCTTCGCTCGCTCCACTGCAATAATTTGTCGCCAATTTGAATATGCAATAAAGCTCATAAGATTGTATCATTTGACAGCAACAATTGCTGCCGCCGCTGCCGTCGTCGTCGTCGTCGTTGTCGTTGCTGCCGATGCCATCGCCGTCTCGTCCGCCATTCGCTCGTTCATTTCGAGCTCTCGGACGTCAGCCGAGTCGATCCGGCTCGACTCTAATCGATACTTTATGCGCGTCTTTAATCTAGACTTCGTTCTCCACTGCGAGCTCCGCGGCTCGGCGGCTCCACGGCGCGCCTCCAGACCTCATTCAGCTCGCGCGCTCTCCCTCCCTCCCTCTCTCTGCCGCCTTCCTTCGCTTTGTGCCGTGGACTCCACTGCTTGGCGCTCGCTTTGACCCTTCGTAACAGTAAATTGTTGCATTTTCGCATTCGTGGCCGCAACAATTGCTCGTTGTTGTCGTTTCTGTTGCTGTTGCTGTTATTGTTATTGTGATTTTTGTTGCTGTCAGCGGGCTCGCTGGCTGATCAGCCGTCGGTCGGCGGTCGCTCGTCCGATGAGCAGCGCATGCGCAACGTAATCAGCGTCAATCGCAGAAATGCAAATTATTTCTGTTCCAATTTCCCCTCGACGTTAATTTCGTCGTCGTCGTCGACGTCCAGGTCGGTCGTCCTGTTGTTGTCTTTATTCTTCTTCGTCGTTGTTGTTGTTCTTATTCTTATTGTTATTGTTATTGTTATTGTCGCTGTCGTTGTTGTTCTTGTTGTGGTGGTTGGTCTAATGCGATTGGCTTTGTTCTACTTTTAGCCAAATCTCAGAGTTCTTGTTATTTTTGTCGTTACTCTTGTTGCTGTTCTTGTTGCCATTGTTGTTGTCCTTCTCTTAATGTGGCCAATAACTGCCATCGTCGTGCCAACAAAGCGCATCAACGACGAAATCAAATCTCGTCCAGCCTTTATTTGTTCTGTTGACTTCCATTCCTTGCCGTGGCCAGGAATGCGGCGGGAATTTCGAGATATTGAGGGCTGATAACTCCAGGAATTGGGTCGAAAACCTCGAAATGATTGCAAAGAACAAAACCATTGCAGAGGTCAGCATGATTTACCGAGGAAAACCGACAGAAATCAAGGAAAACAATCAGAACATTGATAGCTTCAGTTCAGGGGTGTTGGTGGGTCTCGCAGCGATTCCCACACGGTGGTCGCTCGTGGTAGTTGTCGAAGAAATTAAGCCCTCGCGTCAGCGAAGTTCAAACAAGTTTGCGCCTCGAGTCTTTCGTTCCACAGTCAATATTTCTATAATAAAATTAAATCCGCCCTGGGCGTCGTAAATTCCGGACACAAAGGGACGCCTGCCGTGTGCGTTGGCCACGCGTTTCGTCGCGATGATTTTATTATGTCGATTAGAGACGTTCGCTTCGTGTCGCTGCGAACGAAATCCAATAAATTAAATGTCGCATCTATAAATTGCGCCATAAAACGCAGCAGGCCGCAGCGAAAGATGACACCTTGGCCAATGCAACAGCAGCAGCAGCAGCAACAGCAAGAGCAACAGCACGAGCAATGGCAACAGCAACAGCAACCTCGGAGTGACCGCCGTGGAGCAGCAACAGGCATCGGTGGCAGCAACAGCAGGACGGCATCAGCCAACAGCATTCGTGTTTCGTTTTAATTAAATTTTAACGACTTATTTTATTTATATGCAGATATTGCATACTGCAAGAACAACAAGGCCGGTGTTGTTGCTGCCGGTTACAAACACCACAACGCAGCGAGGTGAGGAGATCACAATGTTGGTGGCACGGCACCAGGCGGACAACAACATGCGCAAATAATATGTTGCCGCGGCTAAGAAGGAACGATTTACGAGACAGCGCCCAGTGCGAGCGGCCGCGGAGAGGCGTGGCGAGGGCAGGGCTGGGCAGGGAGACGTCGGCAGGTGGAGATGGGCGGACGGGTGGCCGGACTCACACTCGGCGGGTCGAAAAGACATGGAGAGAAAAATTAGCTGGTCGCTGTGAGATGTGGTCCGGACACACAGGCCACAGACGGACGGACGGACGGACGGAGAGACAAACCGAGCATGAGCATGGACGAATTGATTAACGCGCGCACAGGAGGGAAGCCGGCCGGGCGAGCGGACAGCGGGGCAGTTGGCCCGGCCGATGACGGGGGAGGAGTCGGAGCAGGAGCAGGGACTGGAGGAAGCCGCGACCCATCGAGGGGCCAAATGAATGCACTGGGTTTGTGCCCGGCGCATTTGAAATTTAAAACGTTCTCTGCGACTCCGAATTTCGACCATTGGAGAGGGCGAGAGCGAATTTCGTTGGAAATGTTTTAAACATTCGCTCTTCATGCACGATTGGCAGTTCCAGATCAAGATCCACGTGATTTGCGATGCAATTCGGATTGAGTTGCCTGAATTGCTGCCCGATGCCACTCATGGCTCGCCAAATTATGGAATTAAATCAACCGAAACAGTGACCACTACGTCGACAACAACAATAACTACAACAACAACAGCACTGTCGTCGCCAGAACTTCCTTGACTCGCGAAGAAATGGAAAATGGCGAACGATTCTTTGATTTCCTCAACTGCATTTATTTGAATTTCAAAATAAAAATGCCGTGTGGCTTCCGCGGTATTACTTTATTTTATTTAACTTTTTTGTTATTTTTTTTTTTTTTTGTATCCCCATTGTTGCAGTAAAATATTAATAAAATTTTATTAAGCCATAAAATCGCTGCTCCTCGCGGTCCTCGACGTTTACATAAATTTGCCGAATGCTAATTCGCTTGCGGCCGCTGCCTCTGCTGTAAGTGCCATGCTGTGTTGTTGTTGTTGTTGTTGCTTTTGTTGCTGCCACTGATGTTATTGTGGAAATGCAGGAAGTCTTTTTACGATTCCGAGTGACTGACAGTCGCATGGGGAGAAATTCTATTGTAAAGCTCGTCTTCCCCGGAGCCTGCAGCTTCCGAGCTCGCACCGAGATCGCGAGTCATCCTCGATGGAGGTGCGGTGGTGAGGCGAGGGAACGATGGATTCGATGGTGTCATCCGAAGCGCTAACGTGGGACTGGTCTGGACTTGAGGGCTAATTGAGAATTAATTAGAAAAACTTAATCGATTTCTCCGCGCTTTTCTTCGGTGCTTCCCACCAAGTGCGATCGTCTGTCTCTGAGGACCTGCAGCTCGGTGGGAGGGCGGAGTGCGAGGTCGTGGACATATGTCGGTGGTCGGTCCGTCGCCCTGGCGGTCTCCGGGGCGTCCGTCGCCCGTCTCATTATCATCACATTCTAAATGACCACAATTTGCATGTAAATCATGCTTGCGCCTTATCAATTTGCTTCTAAATGTTTTGACCTAATGATAGCTTCTGACGCGCTCTCGCTCGCCACTGTATCGCTCTCTCTCTCTCCCTCTATGTCACTGCTTCGCTCGTTCGCCCTCTGTCTTTCTCGCTCTCTCTCGATCGGCCGTGGAAGCCAAAAAAATGAAGAAATTTCCCTCCAGTACGTAATCGTTTAACGGCCCTCGATTACCATAATGTTGGCCTAAACGATGTTGTTGTTGTTCTTCTTGCTATTGCCGTTGTTGTTCTTATTATTGTTGTTGTTGCTGCTGCTGGCTAATGACTGCCCATGCCACTTTTTGTACATCGCGTTCTGACCATGCAAATACCAACAACAACAATATGCGGCATTACAACTACAACAAATTTAATGTAATGATATATCATTAATTTTATTACAGTACGCTCTTCTTCTTCTTCCTCTTTGACTTTTTCTGCTTCTTCGTTTGGCTCCTCGAGCTGCTGCTATTGAGCTATTGCTGCTGCTGCTGTTGTTGTTGTTATTGTAGCTGTTTTTGTTGTTGTTAGTGTAATTGTTGTTGTTAGTGTAATTGTTGTTGTTTGTGTAATTGTTGTTGTTGCATTGTACTTACTAGTATTGTTAATGTCGTTGTTGTTATCATTATTGTTGTTGCTACTGCCGGAATTCACGCTCGAAATTTGTGAGAAATCGCTTGGTCTCTCGCTGTTCCTCTCCCCCACCCCCCCCCCACTCCCTCTCCCTCTCTCTCTCTCTCTCTCTCCCCCTCTCTCTCTCCCTCTCTCTCCCACTACTTCTCCCCACCTGCGTCCTCTCCTCGAGTTCCCGGATTTGAGTTTTTTTAAACTCTAACTTTGAATCTCTTGATCGTCATCTTATTTGCTGTTGGCCTTAATTGTGACTGCGGCTGTGGTTTTCGTTGTTGTTGCTCTGCTGTTGTAACTGCAGGCATAGGTCAAGTTGATTTCGTTGCCTTGTTAGTGTAGTTTGTTGTTGTTGTAATCCCGCTGGGAAGCGATTTTATCGGCGGCCATAAGTGTAACCCATGCAGTCAATTAGGGTTCATTTCTGTTGATGGGGCCCCATCGAGCCCCGCCGGTCGACCGCGACTGCAGATCGATTCGAACCCCTTTCGGTCGACGGGTCGGCGAGGCCGCTACTGTTCGGCATTCCAGGGGCCGGCATGTGGACATGATGAGAGATGGAGAAAGCGAGCGCCAGGGTCGACGAAAGGTGCACGCGACCGTTGGAGAAGGCGTAAATCAACAAAGGCCGACGATGAGCCAGCCCTTGACCGTTGACGGCCCCTTGCAGTGACACGGCTGGGCATCCAGGCGAATCCCCAAATATTTTCCAATAGACATTTGCACTTGACATTTTACCAGACAAATCAATGGACAGACAGCGAAACAAAAGACTGCGAAACGAACTTGACATTCATTGCTTTCGCCACTCCATTGAAGCGAATCAATTTGCGACATGGTGAGTCAGAAATAAAACTGTGTTTTTATTTGTTATATTCTCGAAATATGTCGATCGTTAGTCTATAGAAAGCAAACAAAGCTATGGCAATTAAGATATGACAGGCAAACAACTACTGTTTGTGGCTGATGATTTTCAATACACACCAATTACCACAGAAAACATTCGCCTGGCGAAAACGTCAGTCGCGAATTCGATGCGAGAACAATGCCTGGAACTATAAAAAGCCAGGGGCAAACAGAAATAAAACTCATTAAAATATTTCCGTCGTAGTGAATGAAACCAGTGCAGTGAAACAAATCCGATCCGTCAGCGGTTGTCGCTCTCAGGCCATGCGATCGCGATCGCCCGGTTTTGAAAGCCTCCCGTGATGACGATCCCGTAGCCCCATCTTCCTCACTCCCTCTGCTTTCGCCGCTCCGGCTCTCGTGGGGTTTTCTCGCCACTTATGCCTCCCACCCGAGCCCGGTTCCTCCTCCCACTTTGACGCCGTTTGACTGCGATTTCCCACAATTACGCGGGAGGCGACAAAAACGACCACAACAACCACGACTTCCGCTCGCGCTCCGGCCCGTTGCCGGCGTTGATGGGCGGCGTCGGCTGGACTCGGAACCAGGCCAACAGTAACAGGGTGATTTCGCTACTTGTTTGGTGTTCGTTGTTGGCACTTTTGATGTTTTAACTGTTGTGTGGCGACGTCGTCACTGCCGACAGAGCGCGGCTGCTCGGCATCAGCGACACGGGTTCGAGTACAGCAGCAGCAGCAGCAGCAGCAGCAACAACAACAACAGCACTAAGTACGACACGGCGATAATGATTCGCGTTTGTCGGATTCGGAAAATGAATTGAGTTCAAGTTCGAATTCGGTTGATGATTGTTGTCGATGAAGCTGCCGTCTCCATTGTTGTTGTTATGCTGTTGTTTTTGCTGTCGTTGCATTGACTGACTTGTTACTGCTGTCGTGTCTGGTGCTGTTGTTGCTGCAGCTGCTGCTCGTCGTTTTTGCTCGGGCGAATGAAGATGCGTGCAGTCGAGCTGGGACTTTGCATATGTTGCGGGGGATTCTAGTAATTATCTTCGCCGTTGTTGTTGTCGTTGTTATTGTAGTTGTATTTGCAATTTGTATTTGCCGTTCTTGCCCCGTTCATTGTTTGGATTTCAACCTTTGAGCGAGCAGAATTTTCCCGGCGTCGCCTCTGCACGACAAAGTCGTTTCTATCTTATTTCTATAATATTTTCCCCTGAAATTACAATAATTTTAATTTAATGCAATTTTAATGCCGACAGGTTCCGCCCCCTTTTCGTTGGCCGCAGTTGCAGTCGTTGTTCTTGTTGCTTCTGTTCATTGCTGAGACGCTACAGCAACACCGGACGAAGGACAGCCGGCTGCTCATCGACGAAAGCTCCTGGGCCGACGCGCCCGACATCGAGAGGGCGTCCGTCTAATTGAAGGCCGCGCCGAGCCGCGCACGCGATCCCTCCCGCGTCAGCCACGCGTCCCGGCCGCCGCCGTCACCATCGGCATCGCACGCATCTTCCCGGGCACTCGAGGGCATCGGACACATCGCGATTCGTCCGCTCCGTAGCTTCTGTCAGGCCCCGCCCCTCGCCATCGCCTTCGCCCGTCAGCCGTAGACGCCGGGCTCTCCATGGACACGGCCGCCGATGCATTCGCATTCACCGTCGAGCCCGGCCTCGGACCGCAGACGCACATAAATCGTAGAGTTCGCCATTTTCCGCCATTAATTTGAAATTCCATAAATGGACAAACCTCAAATATTTATATCAGCGCACACACATTAGCTTTGTGCGTCCGCGCAGGCGCGCCGACAGCCGACAATCGAGGAGCGACAGGCCGGCCGGTCAGACATCGTCGTCATCGCCGTCGACTCGCGGCAGGACGAGGCGAGGATCGGGGCATCGACGGCGGCATCAAAATTATGTTGGCGTCCGTGGCGCGGCGAGTTCTGCGGAATCGATTCGAAGGGCAGCAGCAGCAACAAAGTTGCCGATGGCCGAGCGAAGTCGCCGCCGGGGCCGTGGGTAAATTTGAAAAATACGCCTTTGGACAATTGCACCGCGCAATGCCGCAATCGATCTATCAATTTGCGAAGTGAAAAGAGCAAGAGCGAATCGAAGGCCGGTTGTCAGGACGAATCATTTCAGAATTGCTTTAATTTATCAAATATTTTCCCCCACTCCACATTCTGCAATTCTTTTCGACGTTCACATGAAACGACAACAGCCTAGTCTTCACTGGGTCCGCTGCAACCCGCAGCACCTTCAGCACAACTCGAGGCTTTTTCTATCGGTCAGGACCGAGCGATCCATCAACCAGCGCGACGTCCTTCGACTCCGCCGTCTCGACCCACATCGCGCCGCTCGTAGAGGCAGCAGTGACTGCGAATGGAGCAGCTCGAAAATAGAATAACAACCGAGTCCGGCCCGCGCTGCCACCTCGAAGCCACTCCGCGAAGCGCCGCCGCCGACCAGCCGGCCACCTGATTGTTATTCAATTCAATTTCCATCACGGCACAGAAGCCCTCCGAAGCGCCGCCCTCCGCGCCCTCTCCCATCATTCGTCCGAGCGTTGAGAGGCGCTAAAAATAGAACAATCCGATTGCAATCAATGTCTGCATTTTTAATGTCTTTCCCCATTCGTTGTTTTTGCCGCATCTGTGCGACTGCCCCCGTTGTTGTTGTCAATATTGCTCCCATACATACATATTTATATATATATTATATATATGTTGCCGTTCTTGTCTCATGAAAATGTCGGCGGCCGCGACTGCGTCGATCATAGAAACGATTTCCGACCGCGGCTTAATTTATACGCGCAATCAGCGACGTGCCCGGGCCGCGACTTGGCCAGGCGGTAGCGGCACGCACCAGCAGCAACAACAACAACAACAAGAACAGCACCAACAGCAGCAACAGAAGCAGCAGCAACAACCATGGCAACATTAATGGCAACGAGATCCCGAGCAGGAACGGGCGGCGCAAGCGATCGGACCCGATCATGTCGCCCAGCCCGATTGATCAGTGGAAGCGCGCCCGCGCCCGGGCCCGGGTCCGTGGCGTCCTGTCCGGATCTTGTTTGCTTTTAATTAATTAATTAACTGGCGACTGGGAATTTTTCAATTATTTCTACATTAACGGCGGACGAGGGCTGAGGGCGCGGGGGCCGCGGCCCGGATCCACCACAGCGATCAGCGGCCGGCGATCGAGCGGTCGGTGGTTGGCAGTGCGAAAGGTGTCATCATCCATCCGCGAGCCGCTCTTTTGGCGGCTCAATTAGAGGCCGTCGACTGGGCCCTTCTTTCGAGCGAATTGAGACACAATTTCTCGGCTAATTCGCTGATGGGCCCCCAACAACGAGAGTGCCGATTACAACAACAACAACAACGACACCAACATCAATGGGAAAACCAACCCCAGCCACACACACGGCTCGACTTCCTCTGCTCCGACCGAGAGAGCTCGCGAAGACCGCGAGGCACGTGAATTAAATGGAAGATATTTTATATTAAAAACCCATTTCCAGGTTATTCATCTTCCAGCGAGGGCCGCCGTATTGGGGCTAATGGCGCTGAACAGTTAGGCGGAGAGCCAGCGCTCCTCAGTGGGCATACGAGACCCCGGCCGACTCGATCTGGATGACGTAGGTCGGCATGGGTCAGAGCCATCCGAGCCATCAGAGCTTCCGATGACGCATCGCCTCCCGCGCACGCTCTCAAGGTCGGTCGCCAGGTGCGGTGGGGCAGCCGACCAGCCGGCCAGAAGCACGGAAGCAGAAATCCTCCCGCAGACAGCAGGTGAAAGCGGCAGAGACAGTGGTCGGTCAAAGCGTCGTTTCGATTCCTTGAGCGCTCCAGTGAGTCCGGCGAGTTCGGGGCCCGGACGTGATGAAGATGATGTCATTTGGCGCAATTGAAGCGAAGCGCGAAGACGACCAACCGACCGCCGCCGACGAAGTCTGGGCGAAAATTGAGGACTTCCTTTCGCAGCCGCGTCCGTGGGAGGAAGTGGGTACAGAACGAAAGACTGAAGTCACGAACTCGCCGCTCGGTCTCACCTGAGTTGGTCGCCAGCAACTGCTCTGCAACGTCTTCGGCACAAGTGAGTTATAGACCGAGGGAAAAACAGCGCGCTGTGTACCCGAGCTACATGACAGTTGGACCAAGCCTGGGTTGAGCCAATAATTAATTATCTATTTTCGCACAAAGCGATGTTCTTTTTCACATTACAACGGCCCATATCGGAGATCCGCCTGTTGCCACACACGGACACCGCCAGCACCACCACCTCCACCTCACAGCTGACGTCATGCCCGCCTAGACGACTGAAACTGAGATGGTTTGAAAAATTCCCAATGTTCTTTTACTTGATATTATGTGATTTTGTTTCCTGTGATTTTCGCAAATTTGCAAATCTCCGATTTCCAATTAATTCCGATAGAGTGATTAGTCATGGTCTTAAATGGCACTGAGCCTCATAAAAGCCTACCAAAAACCGGCCTCGCTCAATTTGTCATTGCCTCACACCCTGCCCAATCCCCTGTTGGCGGACGATAAGCCAAATTAATTACAATTTGGGCGAAACGTGCTCATCTCCTCAATTAGCCGAGAGCCACGGTTTCGGCGACGACGTCGGCTGCTGCCCCCACCTGACATCCATCATAATCGTGCTCGCCAACTCCGCAGCCCCAACCACAACAGCGCGACATGAACCGCCGCCATGGGAACAGTCGAGTGGCTGCTTTTAAATGTCGCCCACATCGGCCGGCCCGGAACACGTCGTCGTCTCGCAGTTTGTTAACCTTTGGAGCAGACGGCGCCGCAGATCGGTATGACATAATTGGGGCCTCTGCCTAAAGAGCCAGCCCTTTAGAATGTGCGTCAAGGCGGTGGGGGAGCCCGATTTTCGCTTTCGATCGCAGGTTTGATTGGAATTCAGAAACGGCCTGAATCAATTTGAATCTTGGGAGATATCAATAAAGCAATCGAGATTATGAATCGTGGCGTTGTCATGAATCAAGTTAATTTTGAATGGTAATATTTACTCTTCAATCCATTTTCCATGTGTAGGGGAATCATTACTAAACAAAAGCGCTCTATAATGGCTACACTTCGTTCAATAATTATTAAAAGTATATCCATATAATAGTGGTTTGCAACGTCTAGAACCGCTGGAAGCATTTTCTCCCTCTGACCCAAAATTAATTTCATAATATTAAAATCTTAACTGATGTCTAAGTTGCATGCTGAAAACAAGCGAAATCAGTGATGAAAATACAGAAGAAGTAAATAAAATAAAAATTTCGCAACAGCAAAAACAGCGAAAATGTTGGACATGAAATGTTGTCATTCACGCTAATCACCGGTAGCTCGACCGTTGGCTGCTCCGCCCCTCCGCAGCCCCGGCGCCGACCCTCCGCCGGCCGCCACTCCGTTAGTTACGGCCGCCCGGCTGTCTGTCCGTCCATCCCTCCGTCTGTCTCTCGGCCCAACGTCCGTCCGCCCGATCGATCATTAATTCAGCTCAGGCTCCTCCGGCGGCTGCCGGGTTCCGTGTTTTGGCGCTTGTTTCCAACCCCCTCCCCCTCCACTCCTCTTCCTCCTCCTGCCTCCTTGATCTTCCACCGTCGCCGCTGCGCCTGCGGTCGGACGGTTTCCCGCAAATTCTGTCCGATACGTTTTATTGCTGCCTTTTTCGTTGTTGTTGTTGTTGTTAATTTCGGGAAGTTTTTGCTTTTCTGTGGTTGCTCGGTGTCAGTTGTTGTTATTTTCGAGTGCCGTTGTTGTTGTCTTTAACACAATTCCGTCAATCATGCATCACGATCAAACTCTACGGCCACGCTCCATACGGAACGACGCCGAATGTGTTACGTGACGTAATGAAGCGTAGCGAGTTACGTCTAGGCAATGCAGCCCCTCGCATGCAAAGCAGCTGGAGCCGACTTGGACTTGAGTGGGAGGCGCAGCGGCTGCACTGGGAACAAGCGGGGTCGGCGTCGAAGTGGAAATGGGGAAAAATCATTCTGAAGATTCGGAAAAAAACAAAATCAAAAAATCCAAAAATCTCTGGAGATTAGAGGATGAATATACAAATAATAACGATCAAATAATTGCATGAAAAATCATAGTGAAGGCAAGATGAAATCACTTGTTTCTCTAAATCCGGATTGGATCGTATTAATTCCCACTAATTTCGGTGTATTCCAGCTCACGCCTCGACATTGCGGACTTTCGTTTCACCTCAAAAGGCCTTCGAGACACTGCCCAGCATGTACGGCATGTCGTTCGTGAAATTGTCTTCAAAAATCAATCAATTTTTCGAAATTTCACATGAGAAAAGAACGTACGTGGACATAAAAGTCAAAGAGAAGCATTCATTTTGAAAATAATTTATATTAAAAACCCGCAACGCACACGTGCCCGGCATGCGAAGTGAAAGATGAAAACTTTCGGGATCTCGGAGTTTATTAATTAAAATTAATGAGCCATGAACACGAGAAGTAAACGAAAGGCATGGGCTCGTAATTCAAAGCAAACACGGTGTTCGAAATACGATCATCCCGGGATTATGTTCTGTTCTCTAACACTCGAAAACACGAGGCCCGGACGGCACAAAGGGGGGGGTCGCGGGGAAGGCGAAGAAGCACGCGCCATGGTCGGGTTCTCGCTGCTCGTTCCCGATGATGAATCATGGGCAGTTCCGTTTTTGGCGGCCCGACGAGCTCTGCTCAGTGGGGGGACCGCAGGCGTTTATTCGGGACTTGAGGGAGGTCGACTGTAATCCGATTGGGTTCTGATCGAATTCAAATCGGTTTCCACACAATTTTTGGAATCAACAGAGGAAGGAAGGAGTGAAAAATTAGAGTGAAAAATTAAAGTGAAAAATTACAGTGAACAATTACAGTGAAGAAAACAGTGAAAAATCGAAGTTGAGAAGTTTTCAGAGTGCAAATCTATTATTGTAATTTTTTCCTGTACCCAAATTCCCCAATTTGATTTTACCATCTCTCTACGAACGGTTTTGAGGAATGATTTTGCGAAAACCAGAAACTAAATTCTCACAACTGCTTCCGTTACCGCAGTTTTTGCTGCCCATCGTACACCGACCCATCGTCCATCCATCCATCCATCCATCACGTAAACAGGACACCAGGTCATTCGCCTAACGAGCTCCGTTCGGCCGAAATCAGAATTCGGTCTGAATCAATAACCCGAAGCCTCCGACAATTTTTCATCGAGTGATTTGCGGCAAGGAACGAAACCCCAGAAATGTGAAGGGGAGAGAGAGAGAAAAACAAAAACCGACTGGAATCGACATTTGAGCAAATCGCGTTGAATCTAATTTCTCAATAATAATAAATGATTATTTAATGAAACAAAATGGGGTGATACGAAAGACCAAAACACATAGACCTTGGGGCTGCGCGGGGTCCCGGCGTCCGACTGAGCGGCCGACCGAGCAGGCCGCTGGAGGAGGGCGCGAACGGGGAGACGAAGTGGAGAACAAAATGTTGTGGCATGCGTTAATAGTTCGACAACCACAGGGAATGGGCAGGCAAACCCACAGACAGACGGACGGACAAACAAACTGACGGACAGAGGGACGCACAAACAGATGGACAGATAGGACGCACACAAAAGACCGCCGTCAATGACCTGATGGCCGTTGCAAAAACCACGATGAAGAAAAGCGCGCCCGACCGAACGACCGAACGACCGTCCGTCGTACCGTCGGCGGCATCGGGCAATCAGCGAGAATCAAAGTCTCCATTGTTTTCCCCGCGGCGAGGCCGGAGTCCGTCGGGGTCCGGGGTCCGGGGCCGTCGGGCGTTCGCGGAGTCGTCGGCGTGGATTATTGGCTGACAGGCGTCAAAAGCTCGCGCTGAAGAAAGTTCGAGGAAAGGAAAAGCACTGAAGTTCAACAACCGAGATCTGGAGATACACGACTAGATCGCAGACAAATCGATGCCGGTGATGATGGAGGCGATGAACGATCGTCTCGGTGGTCGATCGGTGATGATGACGGCGGCGTTGCTCGGACTCTGGCTCTGGTTCTGGCTGCGGCTCCCCGGTTGGCAGCCTCGTTTCACACGAAGTGGTCTCAGGAATGTGTTACATTAATCGATTTGGCTCGAAGATCGATTGTTTCCTGACGTGCTGGGGAACGAGAACGGATTTTCCATTTACCACAGTTTGATGTGCGTTTCCTCCCATGTTCTTGTGCTTATGAATTAATTAATTAATGCTCATTAAAGAAAAGTGGTCTTTTAATAAATTGGTAGAACGAAGTACTTGCTATAACCCATATTTCAGGTTTAATTGCTCAGATATTTGAACCTTAAGCATGGGGGAAAATATACTGCAATTGATAAAAATTCATAAAAAATTATTGTTATTCTTTTATTATGATTCAAATAGTTTTTACTCTCAAAAGTTTATGTTAAAATTCATACACGTTTCTCGTTAATGGTTGTTGACTTCTATCAATTGCTAATCCGCGTCAATTTTGCAAATTCCATGTTTCCCACCAGGCCGCTGCTGCAGCCGCGAGGCTGACAGGAGGCGAAGCAGGAGAAGGACTTCAATCGCAGGCACGACCTTGACAAGGTAAATAAAAACCATCGTCTGTCCCCTGGTCGCAGCAGTTGGTCGCCAGCTGCGATGACTTTGTAAGGCAAATGTTGCTGATGCTGCAAGTGCAGCTGATTAAAACCCAGTCCGCGGCACACACTCGGACAGACGGACGACGGACAACGGACGACAGTCGCTCAGACAGATGGACGGACCGTCGGCCGGACAAACAGTCGCAAGGGTGAGATCGGCGCAAATACGAGCGTGTTCCTGTAATTTCCAAGATTATCGCACATAATCGAGGAGAAACAAGAGAACCAGAAACAAAACGGCGCAATAAGAGAGCAAAAGAAGGAATGCGCGAACATGGATGGGGATGGGGCGATGAGGCGAGGGGCCTCGGCGGCAGACGTCGAACGTCCTTCGCTGGAATGCGCCAGCGAGGGTGGGGGCGATGCGGGGCGGGTCCAGCGCCGCGCTAAGCCGACAGGGGAGACGCGCGAGTCGCGGCCCGCGCCGGTGATGGACGAGAGCGGCCGCAGTCGATGAATCCGGCACGGACCAGCCCAGGAGCAGGGAACAGGAGGACCGCGAGGACGGCGAGGACGCGATCCCAGACCCTGCGGCCCACTCGGATTCCGAGGAGAGGGTCGAGGGACGGCGATTAGAATGCGCGCCCGTCCCTGTACACCGGGGATTGTACGAGCCGTCGAACCGCGGGACGCGACTGCGACGGCCACGGGAACAAGAAGGCGAGGAAGCAGAAGCAGATCGGCAACGAGTTGCTCCGCAGAGGCCGAGGCCGAGGACCCAGGGCGATGGATGGATGGATGGATGGCGATGGAACGCCGATGGTCGCTTTAAGCGGATTAATTATTGGACTTAGCAGGCAATAAGACAACAACAGCAATAATATGACAACAACAACAATAACATGACAACAACAACAATCATATGAGAACAACAGCAATAATATGAGAACGACCATCTCAAAGCCACAGCAACAACAGCCACAGCAACGCTCGCCAAACAGCAGGATCCGCATTTTTATTTCGCAATTTGCCATCGCGGGTCCGGTCCGGGTACGGGGCTGGTGAAATTTGTCAGCATCTGCTGCTCGGATAATTAAATATTAGATCGTACGTGCCGCTGACTGCGATTGGACGCCCCCTGGACTGCATGGACTGCAGCAATGGACGATGGACGCTGGACGTTGGACGCTGGGACATCACCGGAGTCAAGGTCAACAGCAGCCGCGCCAGGAAGAATTAATTACGAAATCAATAAACCCCCGAGAAATTCATTAGGCTCTGGAGAGGCTTCGGAAGCCGCTTCCCGTGTCCAGTTTGTCGGATCTAAGAGAAGACGGACTTGTTCGAGCACTCGAGTCTGAAGCAAAGTCGCTTTCAGCCGTCCCTTCCACGGCTCTGTCACTTGTCTGCAGCATCCACTCAAGCTGCAAATCAACTACGCTTCTTTGGCTTACATAAATGACGCTCTGCTTTTCTAGCCTTAGACACGCCGATGCTTTACCCTCGAAACCACATCTATTCATCCAATATTCCGTTGTCATTTCGTGGTTTTAAGGCTTAAGCGATCATTAGAGCCGATGCCATCCTTTCAGTTCGCTCTGCAATTCTCCCCGCCCCGACACCTCTTCACTCCTCCGTCCATCCTGCTGGTGGGTTCGCCTGGCTCCCGCCGTACGTGGACTCGCCCTTATCGCATTTCGCAATTGCACGAGTTCTGTCATCCCTGTCCCTATCACTGCGGCGTCGCTTTCGCCGGCTTCTGATAATCGTTTCCGATTCGCAAACATGTCCGCCCCTCGCTGCTGCTGCGGCTCCCACGGACGATGGATGTGGCTCGGCCGGGCCACCACAGGGCGGGGCTCCGCCCATGTGCATGTTTTTGCAAACCATGCGTAACACATTTATTTTAATTTCTCGCTGCTCCTCGATAAATACGAGGCGAAGTTATGGTCGTCGTCGTACTGTGTGTGCGTGTCCATAATTTTGCCCCAACTGAGCCGGCCCGGCCCGGCCCTGCAGCGCGTACCTCGAGGAATTTTTATGGCCAATCTGTGCAGCGGAATCTAGGCGTCGATCATTACAAGCGAACGTTTTTAGCATTTTTAATGCAATCCTCCCCACGCTCCCTTCCCTTCCTTCCAACTGGGTGACGGACGGATGGCGAACCGAGGCAGGACGGCCGACGTCCATCCACTGATCAGCGGGTCGAGGACCGAGTCTAAGACGACGGCGGCTCCGAGCGTGGGCCGCGGAGGAGGCGAAGCGGTCAACGGATCGGCCGGATCGGGCCGCGGCTCGGACGTCGTGGGCAGATTATCTCAGGGCGCGGAACGAGTCCCCGCACCGGGTTCGTGCACTCCCGACCCAGTCCAGCCCAGGGCGCGAACGAGAGCGAGAGTGGGAACGAGGGAGAGCGTGAGGACGAGTGCGTCTCATTAGTTTATTAATTAAGTTGTGTGCTCGAATCTCCGGCAGCGGGGCCCGACCGCGAGCCGCGACGGGGTTCCGCAGCGTCCCACGTCCGATCCACACCTGCACATGGCATCCTCGACAATGGCATCAACGACAACAACAAGAAAATCGTCTGGAACATCGCCAGGGGCGCCTCTACAGGTTGGGCAGGGACTGGGGAAGGAACAAAAAGTCTCCGATTTTTGTTAATGGCTTTCAGGGACGTCAAAGAAAACTTTTGCAAAAATTTCACGCTCGTTTTTCTCGTCTCCAACCAATAACAAGTTGTGGCAATTTTTATGTTTGTTGTAATTATTGTTGGTGTTGGTGTTGGTGTCGATGTTGTTGTGAAGCCCACTTTGACGCTCTTCGTTGCCGGCTTCCGAGAACAACGAGCCAAATTAATCTTTTTATAATAGCAATATTGTAGCAGCGTCATTGTTGCTGCCGTCTTTTGTTGCTGTTGTTGCTGCCACAGTCGGAGGGATAATTTGTGGTTTTGTCGAAGGGAACAGAGATTAATTGTGAAAACCTGCTGCATCGAAGCTTCGCGTAGGACGAAGGCAGAGGAAGCGCAAAAGACCGAAAGAGAGAAATAGTTGAAAGGCTGAAAAGCTATTTATAGGCTTCTTAAAAGGAATCAGAGGTAAATTAAAGACAGCCGCGGCTTCAACACTGGGCTCCTTCATTGTGGTGGGGAGGGAGGGGCCGGTTCTTAGGTTTAGGTTTAGGGTGCAATTAGTCACAATTCCGCATCGATCGACAGAGATTGAGTGCTGTGAAGAGCTCTTCGATCCCAGATTGTCGATGATTGTCGATTTTATGGCAAGCAACAAGTTCCGGGAAGGAATCAATTTATTTGCGAATTCATTCTAAAATGAATGGCTGTGTCGTCGTTCATTTATAAAGATTTTAATTTTATTAAATGGGAAAACAAGTAAACTATCTTTTACTTCTTATCAATCCATTTTCTTCTCTTCAGTGAAACAAAAATTGTTGTGAACAATTTTTCTTCCATTTTCAATAAAAATAAAATTAAATAAACATATGTGGATGCAAACTACACATTTTTCTAATACAATCAATATTGCCTCCATTTTCAACTCAAGGAAATGAATTAAAATGTTTATGAGAACAAGTAAATATTTTTTTTTTTTATAAATTTCTCGTTTAGTCTTTAATACTAAGAAATTTGCAAACATCTCAACGTCAATGGCTCACATCCAATCGGACATACGGTCATCACGTCCGAATGGCTGCAACTTTGCCAGCCAACACGACTTCGACACACTTATGGATGGCTTTCCACACACTCTTTCGGCCACCTCGATTATTCTCCCTCTTTCGGCCTTCCAGAACAGTCGCCCATTTTCCATTTCCAATTATTTCCACCGAACGACCTTCAGCACAGACTCCATCATCGCTCGGCAAATTGCTTCTTCATCATCATCGTCAACACCACCGCCACCAGCAACCAGACCCGGCCGCTCCCAAATCGGGCGACCGACGCCGCGCCGCCCCGCACACATGACTTCATTCCAGCCGAATCGCGGCCGAGCCAGCCCATGCCCGACCAGGCATCCGGCTCCAAGAGCTTTCCGAGTGGGTGGACTGGTTGATGGCAGCCACGGCAACTACGGCGACGACGTCCAGCTCAAGCCACAGCCACAGGCGAGCGGGGCCCCGATTACAGCCGCTGGGGGTCAGTGCGGCGGACCGCGGGTCTGATTCATTTCCTCGCATTAACTTCGAATTAATTCCGAAAGAGCGCGGTCATAGTGGATGTGCGCGAGGTCGGAGCCGCTCGATCAGTGTCTGGGATCCGGCAGGCGGGCCACACGCACACACACACACGCATGCACACGCACCCAGCGTCCGACGACGTCCGGAACAAACTCGGCCCAGTGACAAATTGCAAGTCTTTTGTTCGATGAACCTAATTTGTTCAGCGCGCCTTGTTGTTGGCGGTTGCTTCTATTGCCGGCCGCTCAATTAGTTGCGCCTCCATCAAACCGCCCCCTCTACTAAATCCGTCCATCTGTCCGTCCATCTCACCCCGGTCATCGGTCGGTCATCTCGTTTGTGCTTCTCCGTCCCTGCGCCGCTCCTCCCTCTCCGGCAGAAACACTCGCCATAGAGACGAATAGAATACGAACATGAGCTGTCCATGGTCTCGCTGCCAAATTCGTCGCCTGATTGATGAAGGCCATCGCTTCGGGCCGCCAAAGGACGCAAAAGGCAATCGCGCGATGTCCAACCTTCCGAAAAAGCCCCGAACAAGGAAATTACGCCCGGACCGCTGTGATTGAATCATTAAATTTGTCACAATTTTTCGGATTATTAATACGGATTAAAGATCTCAAAAATTAGCGGATCGAGCGGAGAGAGAAAGGGGAAAACATGTGGAAAGAACTCCACAAGATGCAGACGAAAGACGAACGAAGACCGACCTTATCCGCCGTCCTGGTCCCACTTTATTTAATTCCCCTTCCTGAACTCCCCTTCCAGCCCCCTCGGCCCGACGAACTTGACTTGACAACCAGGCATCACAATATTTTCGCTCCCTGTGATTAATGAAGTCAGCCACTCTTTGTGGAAGTTGCTCTCGTTATCGTTGTTGTTGTCGACCACTTAAATAACACCGGAGCAGCCGATAAAAGCGCGGAGGAGTGAGAGAAAATCACGGCTACAGCCCGGCCCACCTTCGGCTTCGCCCCGGTGCACAACCTTGAGTCGAAAGTCGTCGGCGACCAGGAAGGGGCCAGCTCGAGAAGCCTCCAGAGCCGGCCGGTGGGAAACTAGGTAAATCATAGGAGCACCAAGAGCGGCTGCAGCAGCAACAGCAACAACAACAACAACGACTACGACAACCACAACAACGAGAACATGAAGAGTCAGCAACAATTGGTTGCTGGGGCGGCAACAACTGCGGTCTCGTCCCGTATCCTACGCAAAGTCAATTTCAATATTTGCACAAGGTCCGCAACCCAGTTTCACATGGCTCGAGTCTGTCGACAGGACAGGCAGCAACAACAACTATTACAGGCTCCGCCTCGCCGTGGTCGTAGGCAATAGCAACAACACCTAAATCCACAGAGCCAGCAAGAAGCAAAAAATATCAAAATAGATCCTCTCGACGTATATTATTATGAATATTATTGAAGGGCGTTACAGCGACGGATCAGCAACAGATCAGCCGCACTAGCAGCGGCAACAACTGGGCCTCATCGCCGCCAACAGCCCGCGGAGCAGGGCCCAAGGCAAGACCATTGACCACTCCCTTCATCGCCCATCGGGGTCTGGCAGGTCCGCCGTGCAGGTCCACCTCTCGTCGGAGACTCCTTTTGTTTGTTGAAAATTTCCACATGAAAGCAAGAGTTGAAAACTAGGAGCAGCCAAGAAGCGGTCAGGGTTGCCGCCCAACTGCCATTTACGACTCGGGCAACCAGGCAAGTGGCCTTCAGCAGCAAAAGCCGCAGAAACCCCGAAGGAGGAAGATATTGGTCGGCGAAACTCGGTACAAACTGCTTGCCTTTGGTCAGAAATTCGCTGCTCTGGAGCTGCTGTTGCTGGCGGATTTATTGCTGCTGCTGCCAGGGGCCAACTTGACGACTCGACTTCCGTCAGCCTGATTTCCTCGGCCGCCTGCCCTCCGCACTGCTTGGTCAGCTCTCGGTCTTTTCTTCGACTGTCCATCCATTCATTCATTCATTTTTCCGTCCATTCAATCGTCGGTCTGTCCGTCTCTCCGTCCCTGTCTGATTCTAACTCTCAGGGTTTCGCTTGGAGTATTTCGTTCTTGCTCCTCGCCGACTCCTCGGAAATTCCCCCACCGCCGTCCTTTCGTCGTCGTCGTCGTCGTCGTCGTCGTCGTCGTCGTTGACGTCAACGTCTCTCGCCACATCGCCGTCCACTAAAATGCGAACTTAATTGTGGGCCGCATTCTGGACCTGCGTCGGGCCACGTCTGACCCGGTCGGTGTCGCGCCCAGCCAACCATGGACGACGATGCCTGACCGAACCAGACTCTTGGATTCGCTCTGCTCAGTCGAAGCCAGAGCTGAAGCCAGAATCTCCTGGGCACGGCGGACGTTCCGCAACCTCTTCCGTCCAGCGCCGAGGGCCCAGCCTTAATTAACACTTTGGTGCGAATTAATTGCCCAAACAACGCCGAAATTCGCTCAAAAATTTTCGTGGGTCTTCGCCGGTGGAGTCGCGGAGCCATTGCGAAAGGAACCGCCAGACGGACGGAGAGGCAGACGGACAGTTGGTTAGACATCCGAGTAGTCATAGGCCAACGTAATTTGCATTCGCGATCTCGGCCGCGGATTACGCCACGAAGTGTGCTTTTAATTAGTTTTCGTTTTTTGTTTTTCTTTCTAGCGCTCTTTTTGCAGCCCCGATTCGCTCGTTCCTCTTTTCGCACCTTCCGCCCGAGTGCGAAGAACATTTCCATTCGCTTCCACGGAATCGCTCAACGTAATTCGGCACGGTCCGACTCCGACTCCGACTTCGACTCCAACTCGGACGCCGACCCCGCCTCCTCCGTCGTCGAGGTCTTTAATTGCCATGTCTGGAGTGCTTTCGAAACGCTCGGTTCTTTCACTTTCGCCGAAGCTGAAAATCGCGATTCTTTCCGGGAACCGAGTTCATGGAACGCCTGGCCGTGAGGCCTCTGCTCATGGGGACGGAGGAGCTGTTGGACCCTTGTCGGTGGCTTCATCCCGAACAACTTCTGGATCTTCCGAAGCCCTCCTCGGCATCCTTCCTTCCTTCCTTGCTTCATCCATCGCAGGCAGGGAGCGGCACTTGAAACGGCTTAAACTGGTCTTTCATTCCAGCCTTGCAGCGACCTCCCTGGAGCCCCGGAGATGAGCGACCTCTGCGACGATGGGGTCTCGAAACTGGGACGCATTTTGCAAGAACCTCTCGCGGGTCCCCACGAGCTACGCTGGCGGATCTCGGCCGGCAATTTGGCGTCTTCAAAGGCCGCGGGTCACAAATCGACCCCGGACTCCTCCGATCCCAGCAGTGAGTAATTGGCAATGCAACAACAACAACAACAGCACCCAGCCAACGACAGACGTACGCAATCGGATTACGAGATCGCAGCACCAACAGCAGGCAGCCACACTGCGAACGACAACAACAGCAATGGCAAAGTTAAAAGGGTTCAAGAGATCCCAGCCCCGACAACGCCGTTTGGCCACCTCTGGTCACCTCAGGCGCCCTCGCGACTTTAAGCTCATTACCGGCGACGGCTGCGAGCGAAAAGGCTTTTCGTGAAATTTAAGACCCTCGGCTCGGCCTTCGTTAGCCCTGGACTAATGCAAAAGCGAGAGCCAGAGAGAGAGAGAGGGTCGTGATGGCGGAGCCCGCTGATAGCCAGCGACAGATCAAGTGTCATAAATTTCACGGCAAACGCATTAAGGACAGCCCCATGCTGTGGGGGGAGGGGCGGACTGAGGGACGTCGCTCTCACGAGATCCGGCCGAGGCCATCGCTTTGCAGGTTTTAAATTTCTAATGTTATGCGAGCCGGAGGATCTTCACGTGATGAGCCTGGCGAGATGTGCAGTTTAAGTGTTTGCTGTTCCTCTCGTCGTCGTTGTTGTTGTTTTTGTTGTTGTCATCGTTGCGGCAATCAAGTACTGCATGCGATCACCAGCACCATCGCCACCACTGGCAACAACAACTCGAACACCATCACCGCCAACTGCACTAAGTGCGAGTGTCCGGAATTTACAAGGACAATAAATTTCTATTACCACTGGATGCGGACCCCGGGCGCTTCTCCGACAGCTCAGCGGGCCGTCGAGGGGGCGCAGGGACGTCCTCTCTGGGCTGGGAGGCAGGTGACGCTGTCAAAGGTTGCCGTCGACTGGATGGACGTCATTTCTCGCGGTCCGAGGCCGGCGTCGAGCCTCTAAAGTCAGCTTTTAATGCTTCGCCCCTCGGAGTGATCCACACGCACACACCCTTCGGCTGCCCCCGCTCCTCCGCCTGTCTCCTGCCTTCCTTCCTTCTTTCCCATGGCATCCGCTGTCTGTCGCCTGCCCTCGAACCTACGCGGACAGCGACCCGAGGCGCCCTCGCTTCGCACCCAGCTTCTGTGCACGTAAAGGCAAGATCGGTAGAAAGAGGTGGAGGAGTGATTTTTCATGCAATTTCGCCTCCGGTCTTCAGGGAATATTTCACTCTATTCAAACAGCTCTTCCTTTCGCCTACCTCGGGAATTTCGCTTCATAGTCATGAGTTGATGAAATTTGTTTTGAGCTTGTGGACGGATCGAAATAATCAATATTTCAGGCGCATTTCGAAGACGTATCGAGGAACAATCGAAGTGGTTTTCTGGAAAAGAATCTCCCATCTCGAATGCCAATTACCTTAGCACTTAATCTTTAATTGGCGTTTCTTGTCTCAGCTAATATATTAATTGAAATGTGCAACCGCCATCTCAAATTATCGATCGCCTCGCGGTAATATCTTCATACTAGAAGAGACTCCTGTGCTGCAACTCCATCTGTTTTCGCTCTTCAAGTCCCTTTCTTCGTTTTATTCCCTGCTCCTTCCCCAATACAGTTGCCTCTCCTGACTCTGTTCGTCCTCCTGGACATCCACGGCGAATCGAAGCACCTTTTCATACCCTTTCACGCTCCTCGTCGCCGTCATCGACGTCGTCGCTGCCACCCATCGTTCCACACTTTTTATGCTCGTTTTAATGAAAATCCCGAGATATAGCGAGAATTTCATTTACGACCCTCTTAATGAGTTTCGCCGCCAGCTCTTGGCGCAAATCCTGGCTGGCTGGGGCTTAGGCTGGGGTCCGGCCTAAGGATTCCCGTTCCCAGCCGCCGAGGACGATGGCAATTGCAATAGACTCGTCGTGCTCTCTCTCGCTTCACTCCTCTTTTTCTTCTACGTTTTGCGTCCTTTCGGTTAAATTAAACCGCGAAATGAATTGTTGTTGGTGGCTTTTTTGCACTTGTTTTTCGAAATGTCTTCTGTTGTCTCGGGTTTTTATGTCTTTTCTAGTTGAGCGCTAAATAGACATAATTAACTCGTTCTCCGTCCGTCGGTCAGTCTCTCTATCTCTCCGTCTGTCGGTCTGTTTAATCGCTCTGTCGCTCCGTTTGCGTTGATTACTGCACTTGTTGTTGTCACGCTTTGAGCCGCCGTTCACAGACCAGCAGCAATCTCGCTGCTGGAATCATTACCTTGACCAGCGGTCTCTTCGGCCCAGTCGCACCCTGAGCATTTCTTCATCTCCACCCAGAGGCGAGCAGAGCGCGATCTTCACGAAAAAACGATTTGATTCAGAAACTTTGGATCTTACAAGGGTTTCACAATTCAAATTAAAGAAGTCCCATTTCGGAAGAATCGTATTTCAGTCATAGCTGTTGAATATAAAGTAGACTAAATCGCTTACTATTATTTTCATAATCCGAACTTAAGGATGCAGAGAGTTTTCTTAATGTAGCGAAGACGTTTCCAAATACATCAAGGCGATATCTTCAGACCCAGCTCTGCTCAACCCCGGATCCACCAGAAAACCATCGTCGTCCTCAATTATCTCCACATTTTCGCCTCAATTTTCCCATTCCTGCCTCACGAAAACTCAATTCCCCACATCCCCTTCTTCCCAGCTGCCTGCGAAAAGCATTCCCAGGGCATTTTCTCGCCCTCCCCAAAGAGCGAACTCAACAAAACAAACAAGTGCAGCACCGAACAAGCGAGCAATTTGCAATTTAATTCAATCGAAACCACAACAACCGACCGAACCGAGTGCAGGGCGATGCCACGGGATGCCAGAAGCGTCAGATCGAGGTCCCTGGGGTCCCATTTGCAGAGAACGAAAATTATTAACATTATCGCAGAACTTAAGCTAATCGCGGCGAGTGACTCAAACACCAAAAGAGGCAACAGCAGATGCCGCGAACACGAGCGGCAGGCGGCAAGTCCTGCAGAGCGACAGGAATAATAACAACATGGCAAGAATGGCAAGAAGCCGGCAACATCGGCCGGTCGGTCCGTCGGTTGGTCCTCTGCAATTGACCAACGATCGGACGATGGCCGATCGCGGAGTCACGACAAATGGTGCTGTGGTCGGCGGGGGGCGTTAGGAAAGTGTTAGGAGGGGCGAGGCGGGTGGAGGGAGGTTCATGTCGTGGCTGGTCGTGGTAGGGGATGGGGATGGCCATGCCGAGTGCGACGGCGACGGCGACGGCGAGAGTCCATTATGGTTGACCATTTTTGCGAGGTGTGAAAATTACAAATGCAAACAATGCCTTAGCGGCCGACTGCACCAACTGCTTGCCTCCAAGTGCGGCAACAGCGACAGCAACAACCATTCCAACGAGAGCAGCCACACCAACAACAACAACAGCAAGAGCAAGCCACAACGCACAAACAACAACGCGGATCGCAAACTGTGTCAGTTAACATGAAAAATTCACGCGATTTATTTTCCGCACTTCGGCCAAGGCAGCCGAGCAGCAGCGCCGCCAGCGACGACTGAAGAAGAATCCTCGGCCTTTGTCCGCCGCCTGGCCGATCTTGTTGTTGCCGTTGTTGCTGTTGTTTGTTGTTTTATTGTGGTTGCCGTTGTGGCTCTCGCCGGCCCTTTGGGGAGTTTATGGCGGCGGTCGTTGCGAAGGCTCCGCCGGTCGCCCGATCCGCCGCCCGGCCGGTCGCTCGTCCGGCCGGTCGGAGTCGCGTCCGCGCACATCTCATCGCATGAATTATTTATTTTGTTGACGCTGGAATTTGAGGCGCTGCGAGGCGTTGGAAAATCGTTTGAGAAATCAGTTCACTCGCCCTCTCCCTCGCCTCCCCGCGCTCCGGACCGGGCCCTCTCGGCATTCCTGGTGGTTAACGCGCTTGCCCGCCGTGTTGGCCACGTCGTCCTCCGTCGGGAATTTCACGAGGTGTTCGCGGGAATTTCTAATGGAGAGACCGGGCCCGGCGCACAGTGGTGGCGAAAAAATAAGATTTCGCAATCAAAATCTGAAGAAGTTTCTTGTAAAGCAAACAGTTTTAAGCCAACTTACTTTTTAAAGCCCTTTGTACGCACCGTTTGAAATCTCATTTTGTTTTTAGGATTTCGCTAGAAAACACTATAATCCTCACTTAGTACCCTTAACCCTTAGAATACACTGTTCAGAATTCCATTTTGCAGCTCTCAGCTCTCTTTGCAACTTCGCCCCCGTAGAACAAAAGACTTGAGCACCAAACTCGAAATTACTATATTTAATTCCATCGCCTTCGCCTAAATTATCGTATGTCCAGAAAACTTTGACAGATTCACAAAATCGCATCAAGGACTGAAACTGCTATTTCGAGCCCCGGACCATGCGAAGGACTCGGGCAACAAACTTGCTCTTATTTCCGAGCGAACAATAAATTCCAGACAATTATCCTCGGCTCCAATAAATAACTGAGAATTTGCCAAGGGACAGGGCGGCAGAAGGGGACGATCGGCGGACGGAAGGAGGTCCCTTTGCATACCCGCCTCCGGTCGATCAGCGCCGACTGGGCCCATTAAGGACCATCGTTTGATTTATGGCCTAGACTCATATTAAGTTTTATGCACAAATGGCAGCACCAGCAACAACAACAACGAGGGCAGTCGCTGCGAACAGCGAGGGCGCATGATGCATTTCGTCTTAATTCAATTTAACAACTTAAACCGCCATAAAGTGTTCACATTGTAAATCATGTCGCGCGTCGCGACGCCTCAATCGGATGCAAAGCGGTGTCCACCCCACCCTCCTGGAAGAGAGAAAGAGAAAGAGAGAGGGAGAGGGAGGACATGGAAATGTCTCGACGTCCAATCGCAGGCAGCCGCCAAGGCCCGGCGGGTGGGGGAGGATTTATTACATCGCCGTTTAAGCGGAGAAAACAAATTGCACGCAATTGAGGACGTCGGCCATGCGCGGGCCTCGAACACTTGATTGACACCGCGGCCACAACGACAACAACAGCAATCACAACAACAATAACAGCAGTCCAAGAACAACACAAGTAATAAGAATAACAACAATAACAACAACACGCCATACACGTCGCTAGACCACAGCGAACAAGAACCAAAAATTGCCTCGATCTCGCGCTCCAATTGCGATTATTGCTGTTGGTGGGTATGTTGTTGTCCTGTACATAGTTGTTGTTGTTGTTGGTGGTGGTGCAGGCAGGCAGGCTGGCATCGCCAACAAACTAGATCAACGCGTCAATATGGCCACAGCCAATTTGGCCGCCATCGCCCGCCTCCTGCGCAATTGTTTGGCAATAAATCAGCGATGAGTCCCTCATTATGGCAACAACAACAACGACGAAGACAAACCCCTAGCCGACATCATCTTTCGTTGAGGCGTTGCTGCCACTCCGAAGCCTTCACCGGCAACAACAACAACATCCACAACAACAACAGCAACCGAGCCCGGCCGCGAAGCTCCGAGAATTTGCTTCCGATTCGAATCTGCGATTGCAGGAGCCGAGGAATTCTCTGAAGCTTGGACTATTTCTCCTTATTGTTGTTATTATTGTTGTTGGTGTTGTAGTTCGTGCTATTGTTGCTGTTGTTGTGGCCTCCGTTGTTTATTATAAAATATATTTATGACTTAGAACCGCGAGTTGCGCGCCAAATATTTGCGGTCGAGATGCCAGAAGGTCCAGAAGATCGGGACCGGGCTGGCCCACGGTCCGGTGTCTGGGCCGATGGCACATGTGTCGGACTTCGCACCGGGTGCGTGGAGAATCAATTGCCACCGAGGTGCCCCACTGATCGCCGAACAGCGGGCAGTGGGGCGAAACGAACGGAGCGAAGTGAAATGAAAGGAATCGCAGGGGCCGCGAACCACACGGAAGCCAGTTCGTGTCTTGAATCTTTCGTACCCTCGACTCATGCTCGTTCGCCGTAGCAGATGAAGTTCGTTTTCGACTTTGGACTTCCTGGAATCATCTCCCGTTCCTCGAGAACTCCGCCCTCGTCCTCGGTCGAAATAAAAGAGGGCTTTGTCGATATTTTAGTGTGCTATTCAATGTCCAAACACACAAATTAAATAATTTAAGGCAGTCTGCTGCGATGTCCTGGTTCTGGTCCTGGTCCTGGCCGTGGTGCCGGCGCCTCAGCTGCTGCAGTAGCAGGCGTCGCGCGTGTTCTGCTGGATCCAGGGCAGGAACTTGCTGACGCGCGCGTAGACGCCCGGTGCGTTGCGCTGGGCGCACCCGAAGCCGAACGAGACGACGCCGGCCAGCTTGAAGCGGCCCTCGTCCACGATCAGGGGGCCGCCGCTGTCGCCCTGGCAGGCGTCCTTGCCGCCGGTCTTCACCAGCCCGGCGCAGAGCATCACATCGACGATCTTGTTCTTGTAGCGCGTGGCCCGGCACTGCTTGTTCGTGATGATCGGCACCGTGGCCTCCTGCAGGTAGTTCGAGGTGGAGCCGCCCTCCTTCACCAGCCCCCACCCGGCGACGATGGCCTGCCGGTCGCAAATCGAAAGCGAATATTCAGATTAATAGGGCGAAGTCGGAAATGGGAAATCGCAAATCGAACAGGGCTCGATCGCAGGCACTCACGTTGCGTCCGTCGAAGTTGTGGTTGGCGTTGGGCAGGCACACGGGCCGCACGTTCTGGTTGATCGGCACCGGCGAATCCAGCTTCAGCAGGGCCACGTCGTTCACAATGCGCGTGGGGTCGTAGTTCGGGTGGACGATGGTGCGGGCGACCTGGGGACGAATGGGAGACCCATTAGAATCGAGGCCCGGTCGCTCGAGTGACGCATTTTCCACTCACCTTCCGGGTGATGCCCGGGTCGCGCGACGACCGGTCCAGCTGCAGCAGGCGGATCGAGATCTGGTCGCGGTTGTTGTGGACGCAGTGCGCGGCCGTCAGCACGTAGCGGTCGTTGATCAGCGACCCGCCGCAGAAGAGCCGCGGGTAGTAGCGGCCCTTGATCAGCTGCGCCGTCCAGGGGTACTTGTTCTGGCGCACCTGGGTGCCGCCCACGATGCGGTTCACGTTGGGCGTGCCGCAGACTGAAACGAGCAGAAGCGAACACAGGGCGCTTAGTACGTGGGCCACGAGCAGTCGGCCGGGGATCGGGGATCGGTCTTACAGCACTGGCCGCAGGTCTTCTTCTCGGACATGCCGAAGTCGTCGCCGTCCTCCTTGTCGGGCACCGACGGCGTCCCGAAGCCGGCCAGCACGTCGTCGAACTGCAGCAGCGGCGTGGCGCCGCCGACGGCCGTCCTCTTGGGCTTCTCGTACACGTAGGCGCCGTCGGCCCGGAGGACGGCGCCGAGGCACGTCGTCGCCAGCAGCAACAGCAGGCACTTCATCTTCAGCTCGCACCTAAACTTCAACTGGGATGTGGGCCGGGACCCTGGCAAGGCTTCGATCGGAGAACTGGCGAACCAAACACACACACAACTGAGCCCTTCGTCGAGCTCCGCACAAATGCCCGGAGAAATGCGAGGCCGGGGCTTCTTATAGGCCCGCCCTATTCGCAGGCGGTCGAGACGCCGAAAATAAACCTCGCTCGAAAGCTCTTACTGAGAAAGCAGCCGACGACGACGGGGGCCGTCACCGGCGCGACTTCTTCGACGGTGGCATCGACAGCAGCAGGGCAACAACAACGAAATGATCGGCAACATCAGCCACTTGGCCAGTTCTTGCCTTCTTCTTTCTTTCTTTCTTCATATTTTTCGCTTGTTCTGCTCTCGATATGCGCGCTTTCTTCGCGACGATCGTCGGGATTTTAATGACCGCCATTTGGATTTTATCGCTTTCCTCTTACGACAGATAATTTCTGTAACAGCAACAATAACAATGACAAGGGCAACAGCATCGATGAGGGAGTTGGCGGGATCAACAACACATCGAGCACAACGGCAAACGCAGCCATGCACACTTGATCGCAAGTGGACCGCAGTCCTCGTCGTCCTCCTACGGCCGCCTCGTTGGTTTCAGTGCGCCGTCCGGGCACCGCAAACATCTTTACGGCTCCCGATTTGGACGGAGTTCTGGGACTCGAGGGCCGCGCAGGCTTCGTGAGGTGGAGCGAAGGGGAGCGGATGTTGCCGAAATCGCGAGTTGTCAACATGCTGCTGGCTGGCCGTGGACGGCGAGCAACATGTGGCGATGTCGCCGTCGACTCTTCCTGCCCCAGGCGACGGCCTGCGACGCCCGCCTGTGTTGACCCTATTCATTAGGAGTGGGGCTCAAAATTTCGCATTCGACCGAGTCTCTCCTAAAAGAAGCGAAATTCAACATCTGCGCCTCGATGACAGTTTGATGTCGCCTGCACGACGAAAGGAAACTATCGGTGTGTGTAGAATGTTGTCGCTGCCCGAAAGCGTGTGCCGCAGACGATTTGCATAAAATTTGCATAATTGTGTGTTCCGCAAATCAAAGCAAACGAACTGAAAATAAAAATAGATATGTAGGGAACGAAAGAAACAAAGCGAAACAAACATATCCAGAAGTAAAAGTTATTAATGCGTCTAGACGAGGGGCCGAAAAATTTCCAAATTTCGTAAACCAGCAGTTTTGACTGGCCCGAGTTGTTGAACCCGCGCCTGTCGTTACGACCCCATTACAAGCACCTCGCCGACGTCAGACGACGTCAGACGCCGCTCTCATGACTTATTGTTCGCCCATCTCAACCCGCCGCTTTGCGTCGCACGCTTCGCGCAAATTAATAACCTTTACGACCGCCTTGAATTAAGCCCCGACGGCCCACCGCCGCCGCCGCCGCAGAACCCTTGACCGGTTCCAGGAGCCTCCGCACGCGGCTGCCGCCACATGTTCGTTACACGAGCCGCGACACAAATTTATCATTTTATTGAACAATTATTCGCGACTGCCCGGCGGCGTTTTATTGCACGCATGCGCCCATGCGTGGCCGGGGACCGGGCCGTGGCGGTGTCGGTGTCGGCGGCATCGCGTGATTTCGGGCAACATTTTGTGGAAGCGAGTCGGCCGCATGCGTGCGCGGCTTCTGCAGCTCCGAGGACGGACTCATGAGCGCACTCGGAGAACGGGCCGAACTCGGGAACTGCTGTGGTCCTCAGCGGTGGAGGAACCTCGATTCTCGCCCATCGCTCGGTCCAGCGTTTGCCCAGGCCTTTGTGCTGGAAGGTAATTAATGAGTTTTTTCCCATTTGGCCAACGTTTTCGGGGCTTCCGAGAATGCTGCAGGAAGGGCGCTGGGCCCAAGGGTCGTCAAGGGCGATTAATTTATGCATTGAATCCGCGGTCGAAATTTGGTGCCCTCGCTTTCGGGACCCCTCGGACGTCGGCCGTTCGACATTGCGCAACACGCGTGCGTTGCACGGAAATTGAGTAATTTTTCAGTGCTGCGATTTCATTCCTCCGATAACTAAGGCCGTCTCAAAGGACTCAAACGGGAGACTTCGGAGCCAAACTGGATTTCCCGCTCCTTCTCCACGCAACCGATGTAATTTCCTAAACGACTTTGCATTTATCACATCGCATTTAGCGGTTGCTGTGGCGCATTCGTGATTCGCCATCGCCATCGCGCCCAGGCTCCGGACTTGCGGCCGGACTCCAGGCTCGGTGATCGAGAGCACGCAACAGCGCTCAATCAAGCCTTCAAATGGCCAAGAGTGGCGCGCAACGACTAATGGAAGCAGCCCAGATCGGGACAAATGAAGCGGGAATGAGGCGCAGATCTTGACCACAACAACAACGACGCCGACAGCTGACTAAGGTGAATGGCTAGAATCTGCTCGCTGCCGACGCGTCTCCATGCGTTAGTTGTGATTTCAGCCAAGAATAGTTGGCCAAGTGGACACAAGGCGTGTTGCACAAACACACACAAGCACTTAGCTGGATAAGGCTTCCTTGCCCGGAGACGAAGATGAATTGCGTCTTCGTCTAAGCCTCCGCCTGGCCTGGTTGCCGGCGATCGACTTCGAGAGCATTTGGCGAGTGAATCGGGTAATTGTTGTGATCGTGTTGTTATTGCAACAAATTGTGCACTCGATGATTTGCCAACTCCTATTTCCAAGCGCGTTTGTTGTACTTGTTGTCGGTCTGCCTTCAACCAGCGATTGATTGTGGCTGGCTCAGGCTGAACGAACCGACCTCGGGCGCAAGCGAAAGCAACAGTTTTGGCATCCGCCACTTGCAGAGTCCAGCCACGCCCCTTCTGTGTCTCAAGTCGTTGATTTCTCAGAGCTGGAGCCATCGTTTGCCGCTTTCGGTTTCACTGCAATCGCACTTTCTGCAGCGGTCACCACAGCACATACACAGGGGACGAAGCGGGAAGCGGACGAGTGATGGACAAATGTCCAGCGTGCTGTCTGATAATTAGGTTTGAAAGCAATCCCAATGCTTCTCCCAATCTCGTGGAGACTTTCGAAGTTTCGAAGCAGTACAAATTAGAAATTCTTCTTCAATAAATCGAGGTTAGAGAATAACTGGAGAAGCAGGCGATGCAATCTTCAGTGGAAGGGCAATTGTCAGCAGCACTGTTGTTGTTGAAAGCGCAGGCCAAGCACACCTTAAAACAAAAGACTGCAGCAACGAACCCGGCTCACTGGGAGAATTCCCGAATTTTCCAAGCAGATAATATCGACAATACTTCGTATGAAAAATATGAAAATAAATGAGAGAAGAACACCAACAAGCGAAGACCAACAACGCCGATTCGAACATGAGCCGAGGCAGATAAAAGATTAAGCAAAGACCCTCGACAATTCGTCATTGATTGGAGGCTGCCATAAATCGCGGAATCTCGGAAAATCTCACGAATCCTCGACAAAGGAAAGGAATTCGCACATAAACCACCGACCACAATCGATATTTCAAACCGAACGGCAACAGCAACAGCAACAACAATTACAAGCCACAAGCTGTTCGAAGCCGACTAAACTCAAGCGCCGACAAAGCATCCTGGGCAAACAATGGCAGGCCGAGGGCTCGGACTCGAGGAGGAAGACAGCGGGGGAGGCGCCAGAGGGGGCGGGGCGAGGAGAACCCTTTGTTCGGCGCGGAAGTCCTGCGGCCAGAAGAACAAGAATTTCCAGCCGAAGCCATGGTGAAGCCCTGATCACACGAACGAGGTGGTGAAAAATGTGCGGAAAACCTTTTAAATTGCCTGGCGCGAGGCACGGAAAAAAGGGACGAACACGAACGAAATGAACTGAAATGAATGAGCGGCAGATGAAATCAATATTGGTTTCAGCGGGTACAAATGAATTGAGCATTGAGAATTTATTTATCGGCACTGGAAGATCTTAACCATAACTCACAAATCGTGTCAATAATTTATTTAATAAATGTATTTATATATAAAAAACATCCGATTAACATTTTAATGAGTGTCGTCTAAAAATAGGCGATGATGTCGACAGACGTACAGATTTGTGCACATGCCGCAGGAGAACCGGAGGGACGCGGGCGCCTGGCCGAAAAGTGAGGATGCAGCAACAAATAATAGAAAAAACCCAGCAATGAACCGATCATCTAGCCAACAACAACAACAACAATAACATTGTCAAAGGCAACAACAACATCGATGGAAATGCATGCATGACATCAGCGCCGAACATCTTTAAATAGTATCTGAGCATCTCTATTACCGGTGATGTTAGGACCGATGTAGTTGGCAATATTTCGCCGTTGTTGTTGTTGTTTTTGTTTTTGTATGCTGCTAGCATTGAGCTGCAGTCAAGTGGGGAGTCTGTCTGTCCCCAGAAACCCTTCAGAAACATTTCCATTTAATCACCAGCTGCGAAAACGAGGCGTTTCATTGGAATTTTTTTCATTCTTCGCTGCAACGCGAGGTACACAGCTATTTTGCATCACGGCTACCACTGCTGTTGTTGTTGTTGTCGTCGCCAACGATGTCGCCGCAGCTGTGGGAGTCGGCTTCACTTGCCTATTTATCCGTCCTACCGACCTCAAAGCATCGCACCATATCTTGAAAGCCACAGAATTATTGTATTAAAAATATTGCGAAAACAAGAAATTGACAAAAAACAAAAACCGAAACCGATCTTCGCTTAAGCCGCTGACGTCGAAGAGGAAAGCAGGATAGCGGGACAGCTCGAGCGGTTCCCGTTGGCTGTTGACTTGTTGATTTCGATGTTGACGACTTGGTTGTTGACGACGACGTTCCGGCGTTCCATTCGAAGCTGCAAGTGTTGCCATTGAATTAATTGCACTTTTCTCCTTCTTCTTCCTGGCCTCCTGCTGCAGACGCTCGTCCGCTGGGTGACGCTCGATTGTCAACTCATGGGCTTTAATTGCCATTGCCAGCGTCCGCTTCCATGCTCTTCATTTCGAAGACGATGTCTTCGTTGCCGCTGCACCGCCACCGCTGCTTGTGTTGTTTCAGCGATTTTCGCGCACTCATCACCGCCGAGCAACGGGTTCGCGTCTTGCCTCAGCAACTTTAGGAAAACACTTAGCGTGTGATACGTGTGTATCCATCTATTGTGATTGTTATTGTTATTGTGGTCTCTGCTCCGCTCGATGTGCTTGTTTTTATTACTATTGCTGCTGCTGCTATTGCTGTTGTTGCTGTTCTGTCAGTGCTGGGTTCCTGCAGTGACAGGGGCCAGGGGCTCGTTAGACTGGAACCGATTAAAGTTGCCTGCGAAAAATAAATAAAGCGTCTTCAATTGCGCGAGTTCAAACCAAAAGACTCCAGACACGAACTCGCGGCGCCCTGGCCCGCGACTCCTTCAAGAACTGCAAGACGTCGTCGACGACTCTCGATCGCCCCACGATTACCCCCGTTCCATTTCCAACCCAATCCCACTCCCACTCCAGCGCAACCCACCGCCGCAGCCATGGCCGTGTCTCGCTGCCAAGGGCCAAGTGCACGGCCTCGGGTTCAAGTCGCGCTGCGCCAGCCCCAGCATCGGCTGCGAACGTGTCTGCCATGAGAACCCGGCCCTTAAAAGCGCACACACACACACACACACACACACAGAGAGAGCGACGAGCACTTGCAACGCCCGAAGGCCTCCGCTTAGCATTTTCATAGCCCGACTCTGCAATTTATTTCAGCGGCACTTGTTGCCGAGATTCGTTTAGCAACGTTTCGTTTCGTTTCGTCCGCTCGACTCGGCGTTTTCGTTTTCGGAAAATTTAAATTTCCTCGCGCAACCTGCCTGACTCACGCGATGAGTTATGGCAATAGACGGCGGCTGGGCGGACGGACGGACGGACGGACGCGATGGAGGCAGCACCGACCACATCGCAGCCCGGCCTGTTGTCAGCACTCACGTCACACGGATGCTTGTAACGAGCATTTTCGGGCATCCGTCCCTAGATGGCGCTGCACGACGCCGCAGTGGCCACAGCCATGGATAGGTCGAGGACGGGCACGCGGACGCGGACGAGGACGTGGACGAAGGCGATGACTTATTGGGGGCCCTGGCGACGGCTGGCGTGATGTGCTTGACGTGCTCCCTCCACCTTTGATCGTCGTTATTTCCGTTGATTGCCTGTCGTTCTGGCAAATGATTCCCATTTTTTCTCCCCGACGTTCTTCGGCTCGTTCCCAGCAGCTCGCAACGGCCGGTGCCAAGGAGCGAAAGCGCCGGCTAGTTAAGGTGGAACTTAAAGAGTGGTTCGAGCGAGAGCCGGGTGAAAACGCCGAGCGTCAGCGACTAATGGTGTGTTGTCGAGGTGTTCAGGCATTAGTTCAGCACGTTCCACGCCTCATTTCAGTGCGCTCTTCAGATCAACTCATTTTACTCCACTCCCTCACCCATGTCCTTCTTTGAACTCCTTCACCGACTCCTTCTGTAGCCGTTTCTGGCGGCGTTTTTTCTCCACGCAATTTGGCCAAAAGAATGCATAACCTTCAGCCGGGTGAATACCTATTCAGTTTACTCCAGATGAACTCGGCACCCTGTTCGATCGACCAACAGGCCGTCGCCCAGCAGCCCATTTGGCCACCTCTCTCTCTCTCTCTCTCTCTCGTCGACGTGTCATTCAGCCGGCCACTCAACCGGCCTAGCATCCAGCCAAATAGGCGTGCAATCGTAGTATTAAAAATTCCTCCGAACATTTCACGGAGCCCCGGTCCTGCGCCATCCATCCGCGTCCATCGGCGTCTCGCTCGTCCACATCCTGGTCTCAGGGTCTGCCTCGTCCTCGGTCTCGTCCTCGGCGTTGCTGTCGCTATAAATACTCGATGTTATTGTTGGACATCGTGTTCGAATTGCTGTTGAGCGAATTGTTTTTGTAATAGTTGATGTCGTTGTTGTTATTGTTGTTGTTGTAGGTATTGTTATTGTTGTAGCTATTGTTGTTGTTGGGGCTGTGAAGCTGTCTCGCTGCTGCCTCCTTAAAATCAAATGATAATAAATCACCGCCAGATAGCATAAAACATGAAGCCCGACTCGCAGCCAGCCAACCATCATAATCAGGACGAAGAACACACACAACAACAACAACAGCAACGACAACAACAACGACAACATTTACCAGAGCAGAAGAAGAAGAAGAAGAGTCGAGGTGGCAGCAGATCCAGAGGATCCAGAGAGCGAGCGGCCATCGAGTCGTGGACTTTGACAAAGATTCCATTCCGTTCCTCGCTCTTCGACGTCGCGACTTTGACGCAAGCGGCCGGCGCGCCCTCGGAGCCCTCCGACGGCCCCGCTGCTGGTCCGGCTGCCGCCGATGTCGCCGCCCTGTTGGCGGCGGTGACTCCCAGGTCGTCTGCGTGGTGGATGCTGGTGGGAACCGCGCGTGTCGCCGAGCAGGGCGTCGATGGGGGGTGGGCTGGGTCGAAGACGACGCGGTTGCCCGGCTGCCAGGCCGCAATGGCTACTACAAGAACAACAACAACAGCAACAACAACAACTGAATTTGCATAAACGACAATGAAACTCATAAAGCATGCGTCGAGCATCTCCCGACGATGGATCTGATCTGGGTGCAATCGAGATGGTAGTTGTTTTTGTTGTTGTTGTTGTCATCGAAAGCCATCACAAATCGTTTTCATTATCTTGTAGTAGTTGTTGTTGTTGTTCATGTTCATGATGTTGCTGCTGTTCTTGCTGTCGTCGAGCCGGCGAAGAGATCTTCATGTTTTCCCGCCATAAATATTTAAATTTCGCTCTTGCGGACGCTTGGCAAACCCGGCGTTTCTTGCTCGCGGATTTTGAACATGCTTAAGAAGATTATGGTGCTCGGGCCTTGGTCGGGCTGTAAAAGCTAGAGAAAAAAATGTGCCTGACGAGATTGGGATTTATTTTTATCGCTGGCCCTTCGTCGCCAAGGGCGATTGCAGCCAAACTATTTTTCGCTCTCTGTTTGCTGTGGCCCGCGGCCCTCGTTTCCGGAAACAGAGAATGTGCTCAACGTGTTCCAACCACGGGCCACCACCTGTTGCTCCAGCCACTGCCGACCAGTGGCACGTCCTCTTCCACATCGTCGGCTGCCGGCTGAGGGCGGCGCGTCGTTCATTTCGTTGGCAACTGGGCGCGCAAAGTGGCCACACCGACTCGCGCCCTCCCCCCGTTTTTTGTTTGTTTTTGTTTTGGCTGCGCTTTTCGTTCGATTTTCCATTTCAAAGGAAGGCCCGGCGGCAGCTGCCGTCAGCTGGTTGCGCTGGAAAAATACCCGAAGTAGTTGGTGTCGAAGTTGTTGCTTATGTTGCTTGTGGTAGTTGTTTCTATTGTAATTGCTACCGTGAAGGCGAAGAAAGGCAACTCGAGCTGCACCGCGGCCGCCGCTGCGTGACGCGAGAGCGTGTTGCGTTAACTGTAAAAATGGTTTACGCATCGCAACAGCTTTTCAGCAGCGATATAATTGTTGTTGCTGCTGCTGCTGCTGTTGTTGTGCATTAGCGTGAATCTCGTTTTCTACGAGCATCTCCGGCTTTGTCACAGATGCGTCCGTCAATCGCAGCCCAAGGCTACGCGTGCAGCATCAGAGCCAGCACCAACAACAACAACATGCAGAGATTTTGCATTGCAGATCTTCCCCGCACTGATTCCCGAGGCCGAGGTGGAAAATCGAAATGAAAATCACGTCGACTTGAACACGTCTTAGGAGTGGGAGAAACCGCGTTGCTCGCCTGAGTCTTTCGTTTCGCTCGCTGCCAACGAAAATCGAAATCGGAATCACATCGAACCGAACCGATTCGAAGTGCGTGCATTCGAAATCACTTCGAAGCGTTTCTGAAACATGTAAATCGCTTTATTTGAATGCGTGCACGAGTCGTTCTTTTCTCTGCGAATCATTTTACATCTTCACATTCAGCCGATTTCACTTTCCTTTTTAATTACACCCTTCACTTTCTGTTTTTCACCGATATAGTTGATGCTAATTTGGTAAATTTACGTGTATTTACAGTTGCATTGCCGATCATGAACCCCAATCCGGCAGTCCAGTCTCCGGGAAAATTCGATAGGTTGGACCACAGAATAAAAACCTGAGATCAAAAGAATCACTTCATTAACCTGGACTGCGTCAAATTGCGGCGATCTCTGCAGACTTCGGGACTCAAAACCTGGTTCTTCGTCAGTATCCAGCGGCATTAGGCAGAAGGCTTCGTTTTCATGAGCAGTCCAAGTCCAAGCCCAAGCCCCAGGCCGCGGCCAAGCCAGCACCGAGGGCGAGTGGGAAACAACTAATTAGCCAACGTCTGCAGGCTCCTCATCCCCATTAACGGCGGGCCGAGAGCCGAGAGCTGCGAGCCGCCAAGGTCAATCGATCGCCCCATGCCGCCGACCACTGGCCGCAGTCGAAGGTCCGGCCGGCGGAGAAATGAATGGGCGAATCTCATTTGGAGCTGTGAAATTACTCGAGGCAATTAAAGAGGCGTGGAAAATCCAGCGGCGGACAGCAGGAAGCATGCGGAACCGAATGGAACTAAACGAAACGGACGGCTTTGGCTCGGCCTCAGCCGCCAAAGTGAGCGCTCAATTTAGAGACTTTAATTCGGGTTCACAAATTGCCTCTGACGTGTTTTCCAAATGAAATTCCTGAACGAAATGCTCAGAACGAACAAAGAAAAGCACTCAGTTTCCGGTTGGAAGAAGGCGAAATCTTGCAGAGATCGAGACACAGCCTTGGGCGGCGAAATTCCATCGGCAGAACGGCAACAATTGCAGAAATCAAGAGCAACCAGCAGGGTCCAGCAGCAGCAGACGGCAGCTGTTGCCGCAAATAATTAAATTCAATTTAGAAAGAAGACATAAAATTTGCATTAGGAATCCGGGATGAGGCCGAGCTCGACGTGGAAAATGAAAACGTTGCTGGTGATGCGCCAGCGACATGTTGCATGTGGCGCTCGAAGCCGTCAACAACAACAACAACTCATGAGACCGGCCACAGAAACTCATGAAAGCGAAGACGATGTTGCGGACAGTGGATACAGTGGTTGTTGTTGTTGTTGTTGCTGTTCGGGTTGTTGTTACTTTTCATGCTGATCTTCGGCATTAGATAAACAAGCAACAACAACAATGTGACGACAACGGCTTTGTTGTAGTTATCTCCGCATGAGAATCGAGAATCTAATGGAAAAGCGAAGAAATCAAAACGATTCAAATTAGCCGAGCGTCTTCTCGGATCCGCACAACAGCACCAGCAACAACGACGCAATCGGCAACATCGAGCCGCAATACTCTGCAACAACAACAACGAGAACGAAACCACTCCACTCCAGGAAGCAGCCGTCGCGACCGAGCTTCAGAGAACAGCCTTCTTTTTGGACGCTGGCTCTGAGAGTCGGCCCATCATTAATTCATCCCGCATGCAACACAGGCAGGAAGAAGCCCCACACAACAACAACAACAAGAAGAAGAACAGGAACAACACGAGCAACAAGAATCAGGCCCAGCTTAGAAATGAGCTAGAAGAACGGCTCCCAGTCCAAGGCGTGCGGCCGGTGGGGACGAGGACGAGGACTTGGTGAACTGATTTGCATGGCACGATTTTCGACTTAATTTAACATAAAGTAAACATCATCTCGTAACAAGCGCTGGTCAAGTCAACGACGACGACGACGACGACGACGACGATGGACAACGCGGGCTTCCTCTGGCCACACGAAGGACGGTTGGGGGAGGGCGGAGGTGGTGCCCAGAGACGGGAACCGACCACGGAAGATGCTGCAGTTGATAAAAAGCCAGCTTGTCTGTCCGTCCGCTGGCCTTCTGTCCAGTTGTCTGTCGGTCTGTCCAGTTGTCTGTCGGTCTGTCCAGTTGTCTGTCGGTCTGTCTGTCAGTCAGCAGTCAGCGCAGGCTCGATACTGCAACAGTTGAGGCCAAGCACGGGGCCCGAGGTCGCGGGCCGGAGAGGGCAGAATGTGAGAACGGAATTAGAAGAGGGTCAGGGGAGCTGGAAAGGGCTCGGGCTCAGGCTCAGGCTCAGGCTCGGCCTCGGTGCAGCAGGAGGAGCCCGGATGCGGACCCCGGAGTAACAACTTCACTTGCGTCCACTTCAGCCGACACAGCGTGTGATCGGTAATGGCAACAACTAAATCTAATTTTCTCAGCGGCAGGACCGACCGCTGCAACAAATCAAAAGGCAAACAGAGGAGGAGAACAAAAAACCCACAAATCAGCAACAAGTCACCAAAGGGAACAAAAACAACAGCAACAAGTCAACAGAGGAACAACAAGAACAAGAACAAGGCAGCAGAGTCAACAGCAAGAACAGGGCAACAAGGGGAACAACAACAACATGAAGAGGAAGAAGAAATCAACGGCAACGAGAACAAGAAATCAAGAAGAAGAACGACAAAAGCCACCTGACAGACGAAGCCTTTGGAATCAACACGCCGAGGCCCTTCAGAGCCGTGACGCCGAAACAACAACAACAACAACAACAACAGCAATAACATCAACAATAACAATAACAAATCAGCTACATCTAACAACAACAATAACAAGACCAAGCAACAACAATAACAACTACAACGCGCTAGTCGAATGCCAACAACAGGCGGTGTAGAAGAATAGAAGAATTTCATTGCCAGCAATTGTGCGGACGCGTGGAGTGGAATCTCATTTGAAGCCGAGAAAAAGCAATTCCATGCTTATCAACAGCAAGATAACAACAACAACAACAACAACAACGACAACAAGAACGGCTAAGGTAACTGAATCGCAACAAGAATGACAAGCACGAGAGGGAGAAGAAAAATCGCCTCGGGTTGGCTCCCACTTTCGACGGTGCAGCAGCAACAAAGTGTGGCACCGACTTCCTGTCCAGCCGTCCGTCCGTCCGTCTGTCCCTCAACCGACCGCCCCCCTCACAGACCCTCCACTCGCCCCTCCATCGCCCATCCGCCTCCTCTCGATCTGTCGCTAGGTCTGTCCGCCAGCGGCAACCAATTTGATGCATTAGTTGTGGGCACGCACAGCCCTGCAGAGGGCGCCTGGCCGGGTGGGGTGGGGTGGTCCGAGGCACTCGGTCATCGGATCCGCTCCACTCCACTTGAGATCCCTGCGATAGGCGACGGCCGGGCAGACGGACGGAGCATCGGCTGGAGCATCGGGCGGCATCCGTTTGCCGTGGCGTGTGCAGCAATCGCTGCTCTAATTGCATTCGCTGCGATCGGCGCGATGACGGACGGCCGGCCACGCCCTCGCCACGCCCACTCGATTGGATTAGAAAACGTGCGACGCGACTCGCGGACAATGCGGGATCCCAGATGGCCAGATGCGATGTAAAACCTTTCACTCGATGGCAATGGCAACTCAAAGGCAGGTCGGAGGAATTCGCAATTGACCGGAGAAGGGGACGAATTCACGCGGAAGGTGGAATGCGGACGATGGACAACGAGGGCGTGGAGGGGACTTTGGAGAGTTTACGATTTCAGCCACGGTGACGGGACGTCGGATGGAGAGCTTGTGGAGGCTTTTGATGGCGATTTACATAGATTTGGACGGCGCCCGAGCGGCGATCGTGATCGTCATCCGCACCACTCGACCTCCTTTCATCAACACGTCGCCCGTCGTCACCGGCCGGCCCGTCGTCGCCCCCTCCTGGTCAGCCACGAGATCCGTCTCTTTGGCGGGTCGTGCGGCGTCGAGTCGTGCCGTGTCGTGCCGCGACCCTCGGGATCCACAGCGAACTCGGACGCGTCTCGACCCATGCGGCGGCGTCGGGCGAACGAACTCCGAAAGAAGGCTCTGCACGCAATCGCACGCCGGCCGGGAGTGACCGCTGAGCGCGTCATTAGCATGACAGCCACAACAACAACGTGAACAGCAACACACGAAAAATGACAGCCACGGCAATAATGATGACAACGACAACAACAGTAACAAACCAGTACAACAACAACGTTAACACAACAACACTGACAATCGATGCATGAAAATCATGGACAATCAAATCGTTTGATTGCCGCTTTTTGCCAACCTTCAATCAATCAATCCATCTATCTATCCAACGAATGCTCCTCTGATTGTTGTTGTTGTACTGTCTGTTGTACTACCAACAACAAGTGCTTTGGTTGCTCCAACGAGCATAAGCGTTTGTTGTTCATTATTGTTGTTGTTGTTGTGGTTGTTGCTACTGCATCTCCTTAAGAAAGCCAAGAACTCGTTGGTGCAACAACGACAAATACAACAACTCCTACTCGCTACCGCATGCAATGCTTTTTTATTAGCAAGAAAAAAACCTCCCATGAGCTGAGTATTTGGGGAAAGAACAGCAACAACAACAACAACAAGAAAACAACTGCTACAACAGCGGCAACGTCGGCATGACTTGAACTTGGCGGCTCCGGCGTTCGTGAGAAATTCGCACGCTTTTCCATTGAGCTCGTATTCTTCTTCCTCCTCCTCCTGCTCCTCCTTATTGTCAATTTTTGTTTGGTTTTTTCGATTTTGCCGAATCTGCAGTTGTGTGCTGTTGTCGTTGTTGCTGTTAGGTTGTTGTGGTAATGGCGTTCTCAGAGCTGTTGCTGTGTTGTTGTCGAAGACACCGCCATCAACATCGCCAGTGATAATGAATCGCCGCCTCGCGTTGCCGACGCTTGGCATGGTTTGTGGCACCATAAATTTGTGCTGTTGTTGTTGTTCTCATTGTTGTTTTTCTACTCCTAGTCTGGGAGCAGCAGCTTTCACGGCAATTTGCGGGCGTTAAAAGTTGTTCCTTCCTTGTCGCTTGTCGTGTCGACGATTCTTGTCTCCTCATGTCGTCGTCGTCGTCGTCGTCGTTGTTGCTTCTCCTAATGTTGTTCTTGTTATTGTTGCCTTTATCCACCTTTGCTGTTGCCTTTGTCCGCCTTTGTTGTTGCTGCCCCTGCACGTCCCAGCGGGTCGCGGCTGATGATGAGTGAATTAAATTTGCAATTCTAACAAGGCCCACAACAAAACCCCCAACAACCCGCAAACGTCTGAACCACGGGTTAATCCCGACCACGAGATGCATTTCTGATGTCCTCCGATTACGATCGGCTCTTCTTCTAATAACTTTATTAAATCCCCAAGATCACGTGACCATCACGACAACCTGGCAGGAACTCAATCGAGGGTCGCTGGCAAGGGATCGAGCAAGGAAGGCAGGTGGAATTTTTTCTGTTATATTTTGCGAACTTAAGAGAACCTTTTAACAATCATTAGATCAGCGATTGCATTTTCTTCCCATGCGAAACATTTTTCGAAATTCCTCCTCCAGACGGCAGATGACTTAAATCGCCAATAAATCAACGTAATAATGGGGAGTCGATTTTTCTGCGACTACTTGTAGAGAATTTAATTATTCCTCGATCGCAGTTGTCGCGTCATTAGTCGTTGAAGTCTTAATATAAATGAAATACCTATGGATTATTTGCTTTATTTGCTTTTGGTTTATTTATTATTTTAGCGAGTTCGCCATTTTTGGAAATTACCAGTGATGGCGAGAAGTTTTCCCAAACTCGAGCCTTTTTCGCTTAGCACCCAAAACTCCATTCAAATTCGAGATTTCGCCGCCTTTTTCATGGAGCTGACTCGGGACTCGATCGCGATAGAGAGGCGAGTGCAAATGAATTAATTGGCGGATTAATGAGTGTAAATTAATTCATTGGAAGCTAAATCGTTGCTTGTGATTAAGAAAATATTAAATCATAGAAAAAAAATGCAAATAAATAAATTTACTTTATTTGATGTTTTCTTTGCTGTTGTGGCGAACAAATTCCTTAGAAGAACGTCACGGAACAACTCCTTAAAAGCCACTGAAGGACTGCGGATTAATTGCCATTAGCGAGAATTTTAGCTGAATCGGCGACTGCGGCTGGTGAACGCATGCAACAACAACGAATGACCACACCAATAAACATTCCCCTTGCCATCTGCCGGCAATTAGCATTTTTACAGAAAAATTTGCATTTCGCATCCGACTATGATTTTACGACTTTCGACACCTGTCCTCCGATCGCCGCGGCTTTGACACGAAACATATTCAATGAAACGGACTCCGCGAGTCGACCCTGCAGCGGCCGCAGCGACCTCCAAGGAGGGACAGGGGGGCTTTTTCAATGTTCTTTCAAGTGTCTCTAAAACGCTTGTTTTGACATCAGCGACATTCTCCACATAAACAATTTTCAATCTGCTCGTACCTTGACTAATCGCGTAAGAAATTCGCCACATAAATGAATTTAGTCGTTTCAGAAAAAGTAATAAAATCTCATTTCATTCTAAATTTATTGGTTGTTCGCAAGAATCAGTTAGACAGACCTTTTTTGTTGAATTGAAATTCATTGATGTTCAAATTTTATTCTCCGTTTTTGTCATTTTTATCATTATTTCTTCAAAAAATATAATTTTTTTCCCATTCTCTTCCGCGCATTTTTATTTTTATTACCTTGTCTTTCCAATAATTTATTGGTAATTTTTGTCTTATATCTTCCCAATTTTGTTTGATTATTTTTATCAATATTTTCCACCAATTCGCATGAGAATCCACTGCCATCTCTTCTCGTCTTTTCGACGATTACTTGAATTTTCCTATTCGCGAAACGTCTCCCGCCCACCGTTCGTCGCCTCGTCGCGGTTGAACGACTTCGAGCCGCCGTCGTCGCGGCTGCCTGCGCCATCGCTGGACACGAAAACTCGCCCAGCGATCGCAATCGCTTGGCCGGCGATGGGATCTTGGGCAGGACCGACCGTCGTCCATCGTGGTCGTCGCCGGTGTTCGCCGCCTTTAATTGCCGTGCTAATTGCCGACAACATGAGGTGGACGTGTCCGGAAGTCCGACAGCACCAAATGTTGATTGTGGCAACAACTTGTTGCAGTCGTTGCTAATCGTGATGCTGATCCTTGTAATGGCAATGTGTTGTTGCATCTGAAGCGCCGCGCATTCGCCGAAGTCCAGTGAGTCGGAACTCAGTCGGAAAGAGCGAAGGGACGACGAACGGGGTGGGAAAGGAAAGAAGTCAGGAACGACGGCAGAAACGTAAGGCGAAGGATGGCAGGAGAGGAAGATTTATTGGACGCCCGTTGCCCTCAACGTCATCGGAAGATCGAGAAGGAGCGATGGCTTTTCGCTCTGTCGGGCCCGAATACGTTCCAGGAATCGCCCTCGCAGCCCTCGTCCTCTGCTCAGAGCTAAGCCAGCCGTCCTCCCTGTCTCCAGCCCTGCCTCCCCCCCATCGCAGCACGCAGATTAAGCGGACAACTTAATATTTATATAAACGCATTTAATGAAGCGCCCTGGGCAGCCACAGCAACACCAACAGCCCCCACCACCTCCCACCAGCGGCCACTCACACTCAGCAAAGGCCATCGTGAAGACCACGCGGCCCTCGGCCGTCCATTGGCCGTACTGGACAACCGACCGGGGGTCGGACGCACGAAGGAAGGATGAAGGCGGAGACAGTGGGTCGGCCGGTGGGTCGGCCGGTGGGACGGTCGGTGGGATGAAGGGATGCGGTTGAGGGTTGGAGCGGCGGACGACGGACGGCGGTCGCTTCAACCAATTCAATCAGAAAGGGCGACAACTGGAACCGCAGGCAGCAGACGAAAACCAAAACAACAACAAAGATAACAACCACCCAATTACACACGCACACACACGTACGTGACTCAACCACACACACACACACGATCACGTCCTGTCCTCGTCTTCGTTGGTCTCAGCAACAAATGAACTTGTCTAAATTTTTAATTCTCATGCAACATGACGCGTATTCGGGGCAACATCACTCCAACAACAGCAACAACAACAATATAAAGATCAAGTTGTATGAAAAACAACAACAACAACAATGACAACAAACAGAGTTTTTAAAGAAGCAGCAGCTGCGTGGTCGACACGCAGGCGTCTTCGTTGTTGATCCTCGGCGAATAGTGTTGTTATTGTCATTGTTGTTGTTGTTGTCATGGCTGTTATTGTTGTTGTTGTTTTTGTTGTTGTTGTCATGCCGGTTATTTTTGTTGTTCTCATAATTGTTGTTATTGGTGTTGTTGCTGTTGCTGTGCATGCCTCGCGCTCACAAATTATGTTGCCGACAAAAGACAATAGGAACAGCAACAGCAACAGCAACGGCAACAACAACTACATGGCCGCCAGAGGAACACGGCGGACAGTTGGAGAGACATTCTGTTCTTGTTGTTGTTGTTGCTTAGTTTCGTTGTTATTGTTGTTAATACGGTCGCTTAGTTAGTGTTATGGTGTTGTTGTTGTTGTTGTCGCTGGTTCCAGCAACATGACGTTAACTTATTACGTGCAACTTTAATTGGCAACGCCGTCTTCGCCACATCCCCCAGCCCCTCCCCCAGTCGCCAGAGCCCCGCCAAACCCCCCAAGGGCTCAATTACAATACTTCGAGCGATGATTCGCAGCCGGCGAGATTCTGAGCTGAGGCCGGGACAACGTCCAGGCCAGGCTGTAATTTGCAGCCGGCGCTGGGTCCCACCGGGCTGGGCTTTGCCTCCGACGGTTCGCAACGGGCCGACGAGTCTGGTCGAGGCGACTGCGCTCTGGCCCTTCTTCCCTTCCCTCGCCTTCCCTCTGCCATCCCTTGCACCGCCTCCCGCGCCCGGCCCGGCCCGCATTCGAATCCAGGTCTTTGGCAACTTTGTATGAATTTCAGGGGAAGAAAAGGGAAAGGGAAAGGGAAAGGGGCGGGGTTCCGTTTGTTCAGCCGGTCGGTTTCGCTTTCAGCCGACACCCGGACACGTCTCCAGTGTTCGACCACCGATGCAAAGAGCAAACGAGGCCACAGAATTTCCACAACAAGCAAACGCTTTCGCAAACTTCGGCAAGTGTGGACTTTCAACTGATGCGAAAATAATTGTTTATAAACTAGCACAAAATAAAAATATTGGTCAACAACTTAGCTTAAACAGAATAAAAATTAACACAATTACGTTGACGGCAATAAAAAAATAATACACTTACGTTGGCGCCAGCTGTCGACTGGAGATAGCGAATAGTCAGCAATAAATTGTTCACTCTACAGCATCAACTAATGCATCGTAAATATGCCAATGTTGTCAGCGAACCCGACTGCAGTCGATGCATCGAACGACCGACGACCGGAGGACGATTGGGTCGGATCCACCTGTCCGTCCTCTTCCCTGGCACGTGGGTGTCGATCGACGCTCGATCGCTCGGTGCACCTTGGATGGGAGAGTCTTCGGAGCTTCCCATGGACTCGTTCGTGGCCTGCGAGCCCTTGGCTGTGGTCGGGCTCGTTCAGGCCGTCGCCATCGGGTCATGTGGAATCGTTAATGGATCCATTCGCCCGTCCCGCCAGACCATCTCTGGCGATCGACTGAGGGAAAACCCACCTGATTGCGGAGGTTTTTTTCCCTTGTTCATCTCTACTTGGCGGTTTGCGCGCTTCAATTGCTTTGAGTGGATTCAGCAACAACAACACCGCCAGCTCCACCTGCAGCAAAAGCTACAACAACGTTAGAGAGATACAAGCAATTACTGGCATTCGAACCAGGCACCCATGTCGCTGGCCCCGTCGCCCTCACCGCAGGGCTCCAGCACTGCGCCTACAGCGATGGGTTCCGTCGATTCGCGACCGCCCGATGCGATGCGATGCGATGCGATGCGACGTCATGTCAACATGACGCCATCGCCTTCGCCAGCGACGCCGGTGCTCCCTGACACGGCGGAGTCGGGCGACCTCGCGCTGCGGACCCTGGTCAGCGCGAGTCGTCGAAGGGCAGCCATCGAGGGACCCGGCGACAACGGGGGAGCGGCGAGAAGGCGGAGTCGGTGGAGTCGGCGAATTTGGTAGAGTCGGCGGAGTCGGTCGTGCACATGAGGCGGATGGGGACTGACGAGACGTCGCCGGACGTGGCTGGAATGCGAGGTGTCGCAGGTGACTCCGTCGCTGACTCCGCCGCCGACCGAGGGCCTGCAGGTGGGCTGGGGGTTGCTCGGGTGTCGCGAGAGCCCACGTTTGCCAAGTGGACAAAGGACAGCAGCGCCGAGGAGGGGCCGCCACCACGAGGGGACTTCGTTGGGCGTCTTGTGGCGTTTCTCTCAGTGCATATCGGTAGCTCTTGAGCGCCAGCCGCCGCGCATGCCCGCTATTTTTAGACGTTATTAATTAATGCGGCCAATGCAATGTAAATACAACAAATGAAACAAGAAAAAACCCCACCACAGCACATTATTTACACATGCTGTTGTTGTTGTTGGCATTAGTGTTGTTGTCAATGTGTAATGAGCGAGACATGAGTTCATCACTCATCATCAGCAGCAGCAGTAGCAGCAGCAGCTGCCGCAGAAAAGCAACGAACGGCCTTGTGAGCGGTGCAGTGGGGTGAAGAGGGTGGAGCTCGCTTGGAACTGCACATGAGCCAACAAAAACAACAACCACACCAACAACAAGAACGACGCCAACAAGCCAGCACATCTGATACCGAATGAACCGCTTGCATGCGCCTCGCATACGGAGCTCATTTGATATTCTATGCTAAATATTAATTACCATTGAATAGAATATTCCTCTAAAGACGTTGTTGCTGTGTTCAATTTGCTGAAAGTATTATTCAGACCTCTTCGAATTTGCATGCGAGGGAAAATCAGCGAAAATCATCATCGCCCAAAAGGCGCTGTGAAACAAAAGACTTAAGCGGCGAACCAACGGCCGTGTTTGCATTTTGCTGGCTCTCGCTTCGTTTTATTGACACTAGACGGAGACCAATAACAACGATTACCACCAGCTGAAGGAGCCAAAACTACCCCCGCCCCCCTTCGCATGCCATGCAAATGGCCTTTCGTCAGCTCAACAGGTCCCAAGGGTCCACACGGCACACGAACCAGGCTCTTCCTCCTCCGCCAGACTCTTCCCATTTCCCCCCTGCGGCTCGAGCCATTTACCCAAGCCTTTGAGGCCTTTGGCCAGCTCCAGCTCCGGGCCCGACGCATTTACAACAAGTACCTTCGTCGTTGTTGTTGGTCTTGCTCCGCAGTTTTTGAGTCGCTTCCTGACCGCCCACTCAACAGGGCTCCGGCGAGGGCCTCAATAACCAACAACGGGGCACCAAACAACGCCGACCTCTGGGCGAAGGTGCCAGCGCCGCAGGGCAGGGACTCCGAGTCGAGTCAAGTTGAACGGTCGGCCGAGGGGCGACTTTCCAAACTGGAGAAATGAACTTGCGAGCGCATTCATTACGGCAATTGGCGAGGCCGCCGTCCAAGAGCCGAGATCGAGCGAAGTCTCCGTCGACTCGTCCCAACAACGATAACGAGAACAACCTCGACAACGGCAACAGACCCAAGATCTTCAACATCAACAGCGATGGGAGCAGCGGGAAAGCGAGCGAAATAAAAACCAAATAAAACGCTACGATGGGGAGCACGAACGGAGGGAGAGGGGGAGGGACGTCGGTGCATCCCAAACAAGGAAGAAGATGCCCGGCCGATTTTTCGAGTGCAGCCCGCGCAGCAATCGCATCGCGTCCAATGGATCCGGCCCATTCCAATTGACCGCAAATGGTAATGACGGTGATTTCGACTGGATTCGCTCTGCTCGATTCGACCGGGTTCGACGTTCGTCGCGGAGTCGGGCGGGGAGGGAAGGGTGGACGGGTGGACGGGTGGACGACAAAGGGCAGGGCACTGGAAGCGATGCGACTTTGTGCCGCGAGCGCACCACGGACAGCGGCCGACGGCCTGCGGATGGGCGGGCGAGAGAGAACAGGAAAATTAGGAATTTGAACGGGCGTTTGAGGTGGGCTGTGGCGGGATGGATAACGGGAGCAGCGAGGAGGCGGCCACGGAGCATTGAACGACGGCCGAGGCAGCGGTAGACGAGACGACACGGGATACATGGATACTGAGGGGCAATGAGGAAGGAGCATAAAGGGGGAATAAGAACTCCAGCAGGAGAAGCAGACGATCGGGTCCCTGGTTCGCAGCCCTACGTTGGGATGCGCCCAAGTCAAGTGGTCAAAGCGATACAAATGCTCTTCGTCGCAAATCCTATGTTAATCCCCGGCGAGGACTGTGGGAAACATAAATTTCTTGCGTTCCTGGGCCACGGCCGGCGTCCGTCGACCACCGTCCACCGTCCGGCGTCCATCAGGGTGTCATTGAGAGATGCAATTTCATTAAATCTATCCACCCGAGGGGCGACAGGGCGGACCCGAGCGTGCGACCAGTCCCTGCTCCCAACAAATAGACGCACAATTTCCACAACAACAACAACAGCAGCAACAATAACAACCACAACTCAAACTCCAGCAATCACAATCCCGACAGAACAAAACCAAACGCCAACAACAACTTTTGTTGTCAGAAAGAAATTCTTTGATTTCCTTCATCGTCGTCTGCCTCGCCCGTCGGAGACTGGGGCGAGATGCTGCAGTTGTTGCTGTTGTTGTTGTTGGAACTCCTGCTGCCGATGATTGCGTGGCTTCAAACGCTTCTAACGACTCGGCGCATCGCATGTTGCGGGCCCTGCGAAGCCCGGCAACGCTGCACATCTTCCTGATTTTCATAATGATGGGCAACTGGGAGAACATGGAAAACATCTCGACGGAAGAGAGGCCCAGGCGAGGCAGGGGGCGTTCGGAGGGCGAAGGCAACGGTAGGAGTCGAAGCAGGAGGCGAACGGGCAGAGGCGGGCATCGGAGCAGCCAGAGACGACTCTGGAAGCGACGACTTCCACGATGACGACTCGGACGACGATGATGAAGACGAAGGCGAGGAGATGGAGTTGGAGTTGGAGGACGAATGCGAGGCGAGGGAAGTGGGAGAGTGCACGAAATTATGGAAGAAATTGTCCAACTGGGCTGCGGCGCACGTAGCTTGGCGTCGCTCCTGCGCCGCCCCTGCGGCCCTCTTCCTGCTGCTGCAGGGTTGCCGTTGAGCACCACTTGTAATGACGGACCCGAGGTCGCCCCGACCCCCGTCGCTGCCTCCCGACCGCCTCCTCGGCCGGTCCGATTTTCGACAGCGCTGGCTTAGGTTTTGAGTGTTCAACTGTTGTTGTTGGTGTCGATGTTGACTTTTTGCATGTTGTTCTTGTTGTTGTCGTTGTTGCTGTTCATTTGTCTGTGTTGTGTGTTATTGTTGTTTGTACAACATTTTAAGGCCATTGCACTTTTTACCAAGCACCGAGGTTAACAAGAAGGAAGAACGAACGGAAGAGGGCAGAATGAGAAGAGAAGGAGAGGAAGGGGAGACGAAGAAGGAGGAAGGTGGGCAGGAGCATCTCGTTGCAGCTGGAAAGGAAATGAAATGGATCGGAGCAAAACACGACCGAGCATGCAATGAAAAGAAAATCGGAAACCGTCAGCCCCAAGAACGGGGCGGCTGAAGCTGACGGCAAGCGACGAAAGACGAGGAAAAGGCGGGAGGAGGGAGAAGATGAAGAAGACGAAGGGGAAGGGGAAGGCAAATGTGGGACTCGAAAGGTCGCTGACTGCAAATCGCCGGTCGACGGCGAGGAAGAACAAGACTGGAGGTGTGAGATTTTCCGAAGCAAAACAAAAGACTTGGGCAACGAACTCGAGCCCGCCCGCCCCCGACCAGCGCACACGCAATTTGGCCACACAACAATGACGATGCGCCTCGGCCTAAGCCAGGAACACGAACGCCCCTCGAATTCCACACAATCGGCCCGGCACCCGCCCCGCCGCGGCACTCAATTTGCAACTGTTTCAGGCGAAAACCAACCACGACACAGCAACGGACAATGACGACAGTGCCGCCGTGGCCCTGGGCGGTAGCGGTAGCGGGAGCGGCCGAGTGCATTTTTTGGCGCACTTCCGTGATGTTATCGCCGGCTCGCGAAGCCTCCGACCGGCTTCGGCGGGTTCTCCGGCAGCCTCTCGACCCAGACCCAGACCCAGCTCCGCGCGCTTTGAATGGAGCTGTTGCTCTCCGCTCGTTTGTTGGTTTGGTTGCTTGGTTCCTCCATGTTTTACTCGTTGCCTTTGATTTGATTTGCCTTGCTTTGGTTGCTTTGCTCTTCCTCTGGTGGCCGCGAATCAAGCGCTAGTGCCTAGAACGAAACAACTGCAGGAGGCCCGAGCACCCGGGTCCGGCGAGGACAGCCGAGGACATCGCTGACCACCGGAGGAGCGTGTTTTGTTCTTCCTCTTTCTCCTCTTCGTCCCTCTATTCATCTGGTTCCTTCTGGCTGCAAATTTATTGCTGCCGCAGTCGTCGTCAGCGACTCTTGGGCTCGTCTACGTTTTCGGCGAAATCGGGCTCGGATTCGGTGTCGTTGCCAAAATCGCGCGCGGTCGAGCCACAGCCCGAGGCAGGAGGCCGAAGCCTTGCGTCGTCGGCCGCCGATCGCTCGTTTATGGCTTCGAGGTGCAGAGCCGTCCGTCGCCCAGATGGCAATTAGACAGGAATGCGCAGACCCTGTCGACGACGCGTTGGGGGTTTGGCCGGGACAAGGAATCGTTGACTCGTTGACGAGACGCGACGCGACCCCATGGGGAGCGAATCGCGTTTGGGTCCTCCGTTTTCCGCTGAGCCTCAAGGAATCGATGAATACGATGAGTAAACGGGGAGCAACGCCTTCAAGAATTATGAGCAGAATTCCCCGACTTGTCCAAACAGAGTTTTTCAATTGCAATCACTTTGGGGCCACCTTAACGCGAGGGTCATCAGGCCACAAAGGCGAAAAAGCTAAAACCAACAAGCCGAGGGAAGGAGCCAAGGCAATGCCAACAACAATGTTAACAACACTAACAGCCATAAAAACAACAGCTCGAACTGAAACCATAACAAATCATGGCCGTGCAGAAATCGTGCCACTAGCGCTGACGGCACAAAAACAACAACTGCGACGACAACAACAAGCCTCACCACATTTTCCAGCGCAAAGACTCACGTCGAGCGCCGACGGAGCCCTTCGTCGACCTCAACCTCTGGCGGGGTCTCTTTTAATTTTATTAAGTGTAACATTTTTCCGGCTTGCGATTTCCCAGGAATCGTAACTGTAACTGTTGCTGAAAGCGCCGTTAATCTGCAGCGATTTTCCACAACACACCAACACACACACAAAGAGCCCTGCACAGTAACCTACCGTAAGGCGATGACGGCGACGGCGACGGCGACGGCGACGACGACACGTGAGACTCACGAACACAGACGAGGACGCGCTGACCTCGCGCCGCTGTTGCGTCAGCGGCTGGCGAGGGGCGAGGGTGATTTTCCGAGGGATCCGCCGGCTGCCTGACGAATCGGGAGTCGTGCCCGAGAACGAGACCCAGCCCGCGGTTCGTCCTGCCGCCTGCCTGCCGTCTGTGGTCCGTCGTCGTCCGTTGGCCTCCCATGTGTCGCTTGACGACTGCAATAAAAGCGCACTTAAAGCGTCGACAACTCGCACACACACACATGCACACGGGAGAGGCACACTCACACTCTCGCACACAAACTCAAACACCGACGCCAGGGCGCTCGCCGAATGCGCGCCAAAGTCGTGCAGTTGTCATTTTTCGGATTTTCCCGCATTCGCATTCGAGTCGGGAGCCGCCAAGGAGAGAAGAGAGCAGAAAATTGACTTTTCCTCGGTTGCTACGAGAGAAGAAGGAGGAGAAGGAGAAGTGCAAGAAGACAGCACAGCAAGAACAGGAGAATGTGAGCAGACGAACAACAACGACGACGACGGCTGCCAAATTACAGATCATCAAGCGCAGCGCGACACGAATTCGCATCAGCGCCTTTTTACCTTTTTTCCCCCTCTTCTTCTTTGTCCTCCTGCTCTTCTACCTCTTCTCTCTCCCCTCCTTTTTCGCCTTTTTCTTCTGGTTCGTCCCCATCTGCATCTGCTGCTCGTTTCCCTGCATTGTTTTTGTGTCCTCAACGGTTCCATTCGCCTATGTGTGAGTTGTTGGTTTTCGGGCTCGGGCTCCCTTTGTTGTTGTTGTTGTTTTTGGGGGAAATTCCGCCACCGCGACTCGCGGCCCCCCGACCCGCCGTCCCATCGTCCCGGCTTATGACAGTCGCGGTGGCCCCGGATTCGACGCCCTCGAATTCGGCACCCGCTGCGTCTCGTTTTGCGTTGCTCGACAACGATGGCGGCGACAACAACAACAACGATGGCAACAACAATGGCGACAACGACAGCAATAAAACTAAAGTTCAAACGTGCCACACGACTCGGGGCTTTCTTTTGTTGCCGAGAACAGTAACAACAACAACGGCTCCTGCTGCTGCCGCTGCCGCTGCCACCACGATAACAACAATAGCAACAACAACAACAACTATTGCCGCCTTCTACAGGCGGCTTCTCTCTACATGCACTATTGTTGTTGTTGCCAGGAACTCACAGCTGGCGAGCTTTCGTCGAACGCCTCCCTCGTTGCCGCCCTACATCCCTCCCAGTCACGTGAGTCGTAGATTTATCGTTCTTCTTCTTCTTCTTGCTGTCGTTGGGCCTCTCAGTCGAAGAAGGAGTAAAGAAAGTAAGATAATAGGAACCAAATAAGAAATTAATTATGAAAACCCATATCTAGATAATTCCATGAAATAAAATGAAAATAAATGAATTCAAAAAAAAATAAATAAATTCGAATAAATTCGAAGTGTTTTCAGTTCCGGTATGGAGTCATTGGCAATGAGGTGTGAGGTAATGGTAGATACTAGTGGAGAGGAAAAAAGTGAAAAAATCCCAAAATGAAAGGTACATGATCTAAGCAAATAAGCAAGGTATGAAGTAGCAGAAACTGAAGCCCAATCACAAATCGATGTCAATCCAAGCGAACGAGAAGAGCAAACGTTTCACAAAAAATCACATGCAAATGGCAGGAATAATTAAAAACAAATAGAGAATTAGACAACTCGAACAAAACCGCGAAATTCACCGAGGTGGAGTCGAGAAGTGAGAAGTTTTTTTTCCGCCAGTCACTTTTTATAAGAAGAAAAGTTGTGACAAAAAGTTATGCAAAAGCACTCGAAGAAAAATAAATAAAAATCTCATCACAAAATAAAATACAAATTTTAATTCTTCAAAATAGCCATTAACAGCAGACTCCAACATTAACCGCGTCCGAAGCGAGCCCATTAATGAAATAAATACTACTAAGACAGGGAATAAAACAGAAGTTAAAACACAATGTACGAAAGTCAGGCGCAATTTCGCGCTTGTTTATTCTTAGCCACACGGCTGCAAGTACGACTGGAGATGTTCCGACGAACAACTGCCAACCGTTCGGATGCATAATTTAAGCCTTTAATTGCTGTTAAACAATAGACGCAGGGGCAGCAGACACAGCAACAACCATCGGAGCCAAGGCGATCGGTGGACGGTTGGCCGACGAGCGGTGGACGGCGATGATGGAGTGGTTATTATAATAGCCCGACGACGACGTTGTTTGCTGTTGTTTGTTTTAAAAATTTGCATTGGATTTTTATGGGATTTCATTTTATTTTATTCTTTTTCGTTTTCATCTTCCCCTGTCGCTGTTCCCAGAAAGGAAATTCAAGGCGATGATCGCATGCGTGTGACTCACGTAAGCGGCTGGTTTCGTTTTTATTGCCACCACTGTGGTGCGGGTCGACGGTGCAGTGGTGGCCGCAAGGGACGACCCCTGGAGCGTGAGTGGAGGCGAGGAGGTTGGTGCAAGCTCCAACGGTATTTCCGACCCACAGACCTCAGATCGCGGATCTAACGTCGGAGGGTTTCAAAACTTTTACAGTTTTACATTTCGGAATTCTCTTCATTCAAATAGTTTCTAGCCAGAGCTTTTGCGTGAAAATCTCTAATTGCAGTAGGTCATTTTCGCATGTCCTTAGGCCCTTTTGGACATGACTGCTATTTGGACGCCAGGCACTCGACAGAAACTCGATGCTATTAAGCTCTTCCCTGTTTGGCCCTCGTTCCCGACGTCCTCCCCCGCATCCTCAGAGCAGCAGCAGCAGCGGCTGCAACGGCAGCTGTAAAACCACTGCGGCGCCTGCCCGCCGCCACCCGCGGGTTAATTAAACGCCACTTACAATTTAATTGCGCCAATTGGCGTTCCAGCAACTGCAACAATAGCAACAACAGCAACATGCAATGCACTCCTTCCGCTAACTGTTTCCCGCGGAGCTCCAGGTTCGGTTCGGGGGAGGAACGAGCCAGAACGAGAGGGTGCGGAGGAAATGCACGGCGAGTTATGATTTTATCGCATCCCGCTTCGCAAGCACTTCGTTCTTCCGTTTCTCGCTCTCTGTCCCGCGTCCCCACTCACTCATTGCCTCGCTATCTCTCTCTCCCCCTCGGCCTCCCTCCCATTCGTTCTCTCTATCCGCGTAATCACTCAATTAATTACTGCAACAACATCAATAAGAGCCACAACTACATGGGAACATAATGAGAGCCAACGACGAGGACGAGTCGCTCCCCGGCCGGCGTTGCCAACTACGTCTGCGACTACGTGAGCACGGCGGCAGCGAGACCGCAGTCGCAGTTCTCATCATTAGCAGTCGCCGGCGAGGTTTAATCATTAATTAAGTTCTCCCGATTGAGCGATAACTCCATCGGTGAGAAGAAAGGAGCGAAATATGCCATTCACAACTTTCGTTGGACATGCATACGAATCGATATCTTCTCCATGCCGAGGGAGAGTAGTGGCAGGGGGACGAATCACCGGGTTTCCAATGGCCCGACCCACATGCGGAATAAGCCAGCTTCCAGCTTCCTCGAATTGGGTGAAGTGCTCCCAGAACCAGGTGTGACCCGCCCGCCTCCGCCGCAACAACAACAGGCGATTTGCAGCCGTGCGAAGAACGACTGGAAGGAAGCCAAGAACATGGTTACAAATGGCTCCAACGGCCGAACACTAATCTAGATCTGACTCTCAAGACGAGGTCGACTGCCGTCAGATACGGGAGCCGAGGCTGCAGTTGTGGCTGCCGGTGCACGCGTCTCTCCTCGAATTACAAACGAACGCGCATCGACGGACCTGGGCATTTCCTGCTCCTGGCTCCTGGGGCAGCGTCGCCGTCGGCGTCAGCCGCAGGGCCCCTGAACGTGATCGGTCGTGCGTACAAGCGATAGCGTTAATTGATCCCACCGCTGCGCCAATTGCAGAATCCCAGGAGCAGCCTTCGTCGACCCACTCCCCGCACCCGCCCCGTGGGTCCGCCGCTCACCTGCGTCTCGAATCGCAATGACGAGTGCGTGATCCCTGATCCCAGATCCGCAGCCGGCCGGCCGACCAGCCGATCGATCGATGCACCAGTCGGTCGATCGGTGGATCCGGCGATCGCACACGGATCGCAATTGTAACAAATGCAATCTTGATGTCGAACTGCAACCGCAATTTAAAAACAATCTTATGGATATAAAATAAATGAAGTGTTGCCCCAACAACGGCCAACAGCCGGCCAACCGCCCGCTCGTCGTTCGCCAGACCCCTCCAAGGTCGTAAACCAAGTCCAATTGCCATCGGAGCCACACACCGTTCCGTAGGCCGGTCCTCGCAGAAAATTGAATATCGCGATCGTCGGACGCAGTTGGCCCTCCTGTGGTTGTTGCGCTGCCCTCCACCACTGTCGTTGCCACTGCCACTGCGACTGCCAATGCCGCGGCCGCGGCCGCTGTGCGATCAGGCGTATCTTATCATCGTCTCCTCATCTACCGCAGCGCAGCTTCGGCTGCGAGGCGCGGAAGGCGAAGGAGCTCGATTTGGCTCGCCGCACGGAGCTGCTTTAAATCAATCCCTGATCGGGCTGATAATCTCCATTCTTTATTTATTCTCTCCGGTTTCCCGGTTGTCTGCGTTATTTCGGTTGCAGCGATCGCTCGCAGTCGTCGTCGTCATCATCGTCGATGGTTATGATTAAATGTTGGAGTTCTGTCCGCAGATGCGATTTGTAGGCCATTAGAGGGAGCCCGGACGCGATAAGAACGAACGTGTTTGCGATGATGACGGCCGATTGTTGTGGATATTTTTTTAAATGCGAATATATTCCGTTTCCACGGGAATGGTCGGCAACGTAAGGGATGTCCTACCATAATATTCCGGATTCCACTGTACATCCCTTCTCCACCGCATCGAAGACACAAACCTCGTGCGGCAGAGTACAGGATGATTATAATCAGCAACAAATATCAAATTTCACATCCTCAAGTGAATGAAGATCATTAATAACATTTTTTAAATGAAACCATAAAAATTGTACTTCAGATTTTGTTCTTCTACTTCCACAAGGTAATTAAAGCCAATATCTCATCTCAGTTAGTCTTCGATAAGTGAAGTAATTAGCGAATATTATGGAGAATTATTTTAGTTATATACATCAATATTTTTTCTTTTTGCAGTCACTAAGAACGCCGTATCATTCGTGATTTTTTAAATTTCTTAATTACCCTGCTAAATTCCTCTTACGTTTGACAGTCAGCTACGTTGCTAACTTTGCGCGTTCTCTCTCTACCTTTCGATATTTGTTCTGACGTTTTGAATTGTCTCGCTCTCTCTGTTAACGTTTCCATAACATTCTTAAAGTTCATTTGCACTGGGTTTTTTAGAGAACTACATTTAGTGGAAACCTAGTGATAAACAAGTCAATTAAATTTTAAGGAAACCCACCAACAATAGTGGTCTCGATATTAAAAAGTTAGGCTAAGTTAAATAAAAAACCTAGGAAGAAAGTAATTGATAAGAATTGTGTGAAACGAGCTGATAGCAAGGAAAGCAACAAATTCAAGTGTCTTGGAACTGTGTGCAACGGAGGAGGGGTCAAAGCAGTTGGCAAAAACACGCCGAATAAACAACAAGAGAAAACATTGCGACGGGGCCAGTTCGGATAATTTTTTGTTTTTCTCTTTTATTTGCGAAGCTGGCAGGCAATAAACTTAGGTTTGTTATTAGATAGGGAGCTGGGGTGGGACAAAGAGCAGGCAGGATGAAGGTACACTTTCGTGAACAGTACGGCACCAGGGGGGAGGAGATCCTCTATGTTACTCCTGCTGGTAAATAGCCATGGGCATTTTGACGGCCTGTGCCTAATGGAAATAGTTATAATTTATATTCGATTGCAGATCAAAACACGATTGTTCGCGTTCCCTTAAGAGGCGATAAGTTAGTCATGCATGAGAAATTTTTCCTCTTTCGCTTACTGCAGAAAATCTTCCTGCCCAAAGGATATCCGGATAGTGTGAGCGACGATTATGCGGCATACCAAGTATGGGACACTGTTCAAGCCTTCTGCAGTACGATTTGCGGTAAGTTTTAGTTTGGAAGCTACCTTTAATCCTATCTCTGACAGCACTTCACACTTGCAGGCACTCTTTCCACACACGCTATACTCAAGGGAATTGGCGTTGGAAACGATAATGTGAATGCTTACTCGGCGACAGTGACGTGGATTTTTAAGGAAGGCAGCGGTCATCTGGGACGCATCCTGTTTTCATGGTGGAAAGGTTCACAGCTCGATGTGGACTCCAAGAAATGGCGTTTACGTGCCGATTTACTCAATGACTTGGCTATGGGTGTGGAAATCTATGTGCTTCCCAAGTATCCGATCTACGGAACGTACATTCTATGTGGTTCGACGGTGTTGAAGGCGATTGTGGGCGTTGCTGGTGCATACTTAAAAGACACGCATGTTTTTTTATACTAATTCTTTGACTGCTTTAGGCGGCGCCACACGAGCTGCTCTAACGCAACACCATGCTGTGCGTGGAAACTTGGCTGATGTCGCCTCAAAAGATAGTTCACAAGAGACGTGCGTTAATCTCATTGCTTCCTTCCTTGGACTGTACCTCTTGACCCTCATAAAAAATCAAATGTGAGTTTGTATTCTCTAATAGCAGTTCATATTATAATAAGCGATTTTCAGAGTTCTGTACTCAGTTTTCGTTGTTGTTATATTAATACATCTGTATGCAAACTTGAAAGCTGTCAAAGCCGTTTGCTTACGAACCTTTAACGAGTCCCGCTATTTAATCACTCTTGAAGAGTTCTTTCGCTCTGGACGTATGCTGACACCTGAACAGGTTGGTAGTTATGATAACTTAATGTACACAAGCATTAAACAAATTGTTTTTGGTTAGGTCAACGGATTGGAACGCGTTACCATTGGTCAGACGGTATCTGTCTCGCTAAAAATACGCCTGGGTTTATCTATCAAAAATCTCATAGACGAATTTCGCAGTAGTCATGTAATAGAGAATATAGTTTCTTCGTTCGACCCGCACGAGCACTTCATCATTGCTGAGAGTAAAAAATATCTGGGAGTTTATTTACATTTCGACACTCGTCCTCAAGATGTGTTGAAGGCATACTTCTTCGCCGTATCTTATCTTCAAGATCGAAATCAGATTAAGGAGAAATACTGGGAGGTACAATCGAAATGGCAAGACTTTCTGAATATGGCGCAAAAAGAAGGTATGGATGATTTGTCATTAATCTATACTCAATTCCGTTGTCTATCCTACTGTAGGCTGGATAACAACGCATCACCTATTAATGGTGGACGAGTATAGACTAGACTGGAAGGCTTAAATGGGCCTCTTCTAAGAAAACCCATTGGACCAAATCACGTCGCTCAATGCTATTGACTACCACGAAACGGAAAGACCACTGGTTAAGTATTTTTATCGATTTCGTTTTATTAGTAGTGAAAGTTTTCATTGTTAATTGTTTTTTCAGTTCACTTAAATTAGCTTTATTTTAAAAGAAACTAGAGATTCTCAAAACTATATTAAACCCATACAGGTGAACACAGATATTATATATTTAGTTGTTTCAGTTGAAAATCATATGTAGAAAAATATATTCAACAGGAAATATTATTGTTAACATATCCTTCAAGAATTAAACAAATAGCAATAGCAATTAAGTAGAACAACAGTAGCCAACAGTAAATATAGTTCAAATACTCCATTATCATTTGATGTAGCAAATTCTATTAGTTTGTTATTATTATGTTAAGTATATATAATTATAGATTTTGTATTTTCTCGAAAAGCTCTTTACTGCTCTCTCAAACTTCAAGGAAGCCTACCGAATCAACTCTCTATCTTCCATTGTAAACAACCCTGCTGCCTTAGCACAGATGATAGATTTCCATGATATAAGTATATTTAGGCCGTTTTTATTATGAATTGGCGTTTAAAGCTCGCTTAGCATTTACAAATTGGAATGAATAATTTAAAACTAAATCAATTACGTCGCTTTAAACCTTTTGTTAAAGTACGCGTTTAGATGTTTGCAATTTTTGCAATAAATAATCATTAATAAACTCGATATTATTAAAAATTAAGATAAAGAAACTTTCACAAACAAGCAATAGAGAGCTTAAGAAGTTAGACTTTTGGAATATTAATATTTTGTTGAGTAATATAAAAGGGATGCTCTGCTCCATGCTTTCAATGAGTGTACGAGAATTTTAACACAGTGTATTTTAATCTATATCATAGTAAGAATATAGGCAAGACATATTTTAATATTAACTTTGAGAAGCATTTTTAGAAATTAAATTACATTTATTGCATATATATATATACATCAATATGCAGAACAAAACTCACTTACAACCTTGCTAACGTATTTATACAACACAACACAAAAACTCCAATAAATTTACAAATATTAGCACTTACGAACGAGGAGTAATTCTTTGATGAAATACTGATTTTAGATAACATTATAACAAAAACTCATTCCATTCAATTCTATGCAACGAAATTGTGTAATTTAGAATTTAGTTATCAAAATTAAATATTGAATTAAATCAAAGATTTAGGAATATTTTTAAAATTGTTTAAAATGAAAAATCCAAACAATCAAATCAAAAGTGTTCTCACAATTGGCATAAGATCAGTTCTTTTAATGGATATTAGTAGATATATATATATTTATATATGTAGTAGCGTCATTCTGTCTCGATATTATTTTGTGCTCCTGTAGTTTATTCTTGAAGTTAAAGTTGTTCTTAAGGTTTTCGTTATTGTTTTTTTTTTTTTTTTTTTTTTTTTTTTCAATAATCTCTTATATTGCTCCTTTTTGTACTCATACACACTTAGAGCTTCCGTAGAATAAATGCCAGAAATGGCGCCTATTCTGTACCTATACATGTTCTGTCATGGATAATTTTTGGAAGTTTGTCAGTAAAAACGTATAATTTTCTCGACGCATAATTATTTCTTTCCGTTCGTGATTATTATTTTTTTAATATTCATTAATATTCATAAAATTACCATATACAAAACATGAATGAATTGCATTTAGATATATAGTAAAACATTATATATAGTATTTTTAAAGTATGAATTGAAATAAAGAGCAAAACGAATTTTAATATGCGTTTAATCTTGGAGGATATATATATATATATACTTAACATACTGTGGTTTGAAACTACATCGCTTACTGGGTTGCTTATAATTTAATCCACAAACGTCATAAACAGCTGATCGTTTGACGGAATTTTCTTCCGCATTCCTTGAGAAGTTTTTTTGTACTCGAATTTCAAAAGAAAAACAAAATTTCAAGACAATAACAAAAGACAATCAACAACGAATATTGATAATTATTTAAGTGTAAAAGCAATGCAAGTGAACGCGCATGCAGAAAATCAGGTGAAAACGTGAACACGAAAACAACCAGATAACCGCACGCAATGACTTCCAAGCCAACCACCGAGTGGGAGTGCCGCAAACTGCAGGAATTCAAGGAATTCTTGCATTCCCTACCAGTGGACCCTGCTGTTGTGAGCAGTGGTGGCGTGGAGATGCGTGCCTGCATAACGCGCAGCAGCAATGAGACATATCCAGTGACCACACAAGAACTACGGGCCGAAGTGGTTATGGCCATTTGGAACCACCTGACGACGAAGCGTTGTCCACGCGACTTTCAGGTCTCGCTGCTTCGAGCAGCTGTAGACGAGGTGGAGCAAGAACGTACAAATATGCAAAAGTGCGATTTCGCAACTGTCGGTAGCGCAGGTGGTTGCAATGATGCCGATGATACCACCGGCGACCAAAAAGCACTATACGATTTAATCAAATTACAAAAGTTTGCTTTGAATAATCTCGAAAAATTGCTCACTCGTCTAACAGATAATGCGGAGGATAATAATTTGCAAAAGTACGCTACAGAAGGCTCACTCTGCATGGACAAGTGCAAGTGTGAAAAAACAATGCGAATAACTACCGCGTTTCTAGCGGCTGCTGTCAAAAATAAGCCTCGCAAAATGGAAGATCGTCACTGTTGTTGGGAACACTTCAGAGATGTATTCCAAATTAAAAGTTCAACATTCCAATACAGCTTTTACGGAGTATTCGACGGACATTCGGGACCGTTGGCGGCGACATTTGCAGCCTCACAGTTACCATACCTGTGTGCGGAACGTTTGAAACAATCGGACTCTAGTGTAGAGGACAGAATGAAGGCATTGAAGTCCGCCTTTCTAGACGTGGATAAAATGTTTACAGATAAACACATCACTAGCGGCACAACGGCCGTTTGTGTACTGCACTGCCGAGGAATCAACTCTGCTCAACTGCATGTTGCATGGGTAGGTGACTCTAGAGCCATGCTGGTCAGCAAGACATCACGTACACAACTTGTGAAACCACACAAACCCGATAGCCCTGATGAGCGCCAACGCATTGAGTCGAACGGCTTGGGAACAGTCATGTTCGTTCAGGGACAATGGCGCGTTAATGGCATCCTTAACGTTTCCCGTTCCATTGGTGACTATTCAGTCAGTTCCGTTATAGCTGAACCTGAAATGGTTTGTGTTGACCTTCAGCAAGATGAAGATTTTCTGGTGCTGGGTACCGACGGTCTCTGGGATCATGCGAGTGAAGAAGATATTGCCAAGACCATCTACGAAGGACTGACGACAAAAAATACAATTTTGGACGACGTTCCCAAAATGTTGATCGACTTGGCGAAGCGCGGAGATTCTCAAGATAATATTACGGTTGTAATTGTATTGCTTCGAGAGGCTGCCAAAATTGCTGAAGAACACATGAGTGAGAAACAGCAGAAAGTAACATAATCTTATGAAGGTTTAGGGAATTTATAAATCAGCGAATATATTGTACATTTTTCGAATGAAGTAATAACGTAGCTTTCGCTTGTATTAATTCACACATTGTTAACAGAAATATAAGCTTAAAGCTGATATGTATTTATATACATACATTGTACATTTGTGCCTACATAGAAATTGTTTGCTCATAGTATTTAGTTGAGATAAATAAGATACAATTTTAACCTGCAATGCGCAACATTAGGTGGCATTTGTTATAGTTGTTTAGAAACCTTTGCTGTATTATAAATATAGTGGATGATTTTGGTTTGGTTATGTCAACGATATATACACCTATATATACACTTACAAATATATATTTTACTAATAAATCACATACCAGTTTTTAACAACTTATTTACAAACCTGTGAAACCAATCCTTTTTAATTGAAGTTCAATATTGAATAAAGGTTTTTAATAAAAATTAATAACAACTAAAAAACACTTATTCAAAACATAATTCTTTATTTTGTGTTTTGTTTTCTAATCGTACTAAATGTTAATCCTAAAAAATGCGTAATAGATACAAAACATAATCGAACTGGTATAGTACACGAGTCAGACTATTGTGCGCCTGGCGGAGGTGGGGGATGGTTTGAAGAGTACGGCTGCCCACTTGGTGGCAGTACCGAAGGGCGGATGGCATACGGATTCAATACGTACATCGGCTGTTGATGTTGCGGTGGCTGTTGAGGATATGGCTGCATAGGAACCCCATGTTGAGGGTACGCTGCAAAATTTGGTGGCGGATGCATCATATTCGGATATGCCTGCGGAGGAGGTCCGAAATGTGAGGGTGGTCCCTGGAAGCGCTGAGGATAGTTCGAATGCCAACTACCAGCGTTATAGTTATGATTTTGATAGCCCTGAGAATGTGGACGTTGATTATAACGCTGTGGTCGGTAACCTCCCCTCCCGCGATTGGGATTATTGAAAGGTTGGCGTGGAGACGGTGAGACAGACGCTGAAGACTGGGAATGGGAAGTTGTTGGGCGTTCTGAATCAGCACGAGCCCGTTTCATAGGATCATTATGATCGGTAGGTCGGTCTTTATTGCGCAATCTCGCACGAGCCTCCTTTTCTTGCTCATCATCGGAATAGTCGAGATATCGTGGTGGCGGTTCAATGTCGTTCTCCCAAGATGCATCAGAACCACGCATTTTCATCAAACTCGAGAGTATTACAAATTGTGTGTACTGAGTTTTGGGCGCCACAAACACAACATCACCCACATTAATATTTTTTTCTTTTATTTGCTTGTTTGAATTAAACCGTACACAGTACAATGGATCAGCCACTTGTCCGAGAACATCGAAGACCTCTCCGAGAACACGTTTGCCCTTATCCAAAAACAGAACTGTATCCAAGTCAAGCAGCACTGAATCAGGCAAGGTATTGACCAGTACCAATTGATCCACAATCGAATGAACTTTGCCCAGTTCAACGCACTCTTCTTCGGGTACGGTTATATGTAGGTCTTGTATGGGAGGCAAGTCATCAATTAGAAACTCTCCTTTAACACGTGGAGGTTGCCGTTTGCCTTTACCACCATTTTCGTCATCATCATCTTCATCAACATCGACATCAATAGATTTATCTATAGCTTTACGAATTTCATTTAAGTACTCTACATCAGAACTAGAGTCAGACGATGAGTCGGACTCAGAATCCGAATTGATTTCCACAGTTTGATTACGATAATCGTTTATAGTATTCACTGGAACTTCTACCACAGAATCAGTATCTGAAATTTTTTCTACATCATTGTCGGTATTGTTATCATCAATATCGGAATCATATTGAGCAAGAAGGGACAATCCAGATTGTGCAGCTGTAACATTATGTTCAAATTATAACATATTTAATTCAAATAAAATTTATAATCTTACGTTTTCCCGTGTGAACTTCAAATTCAGTTTGGTTCAGAGTTGTTGACATTTCCGACACGTTTGATGCGATTTCTACCTGTGCTTCATTGTGATTTATCAAAGAAACATCTTCAGATGATTCGACAGAAGTATCTGTAGTAGTTTGCCTTATCACAGAATTATCTTTCGCAGCTTGCTCCTCCATAGAAATATCTGAAGGAAATTCCTCTACTGCGGCAGATGGATTTACCACAGAATTATCTTTAGCAGATTGGTCTTGCATAGAAATATCTTTAGCAGATTGGTCTTCTAGAGAATGTGATGCATTTGAGACAATTTTATCACAATCTGGGTCATCGCGAATCGGCGCTATACCATGTTCATTTTCGGTAATCGACATTACATCTCCTTCGATATTTTTAATTGTCTCCGCAATAGTTTCAACGGCCTTACTTGACTGGTCTACAGAACTTTCCATGGTGGCAGAAGTTTCTACCGATGTATGTAATGGATCTTCTGTTGATACAAGTTAGTAAACATAAACATATATGACTAAAACTTTGATAATACCATCGACATTGTACCTTCATTTGTTTGTTTCAATTTAGAAATTTGAGTTAGTTCGGATGCATCCGCATTCATAAACCCTTCTGTGCTTTTATTACACAATTCCTCCATTGTAGCAGTTTCGTTGTTGGTTTCTGTACCAGCACTATGACTCGTATCATTATTTCTATCACTGTCCATTATTTAAATATCGAAAATACTGTAGAACCAACGAAAAAACGTTCCTACCAGCAATCACAAAGCGCGTGTTTACTATAATTGTCAAGAAATATCAAAGGGTTGCGAAAGTGTTGCCTACTCACAAAAAAAAATTCTGAAGACGTTAAATCAACTTTGTTTATGTTTATCTAATTTACAATATTAAATAAAACTATTGCACACTCAATATGAAAACAAAATGTTAAAAGAACGAATTAGTTCCCCAAATTGATTAAATAAAATGACAGCATTGTAATGCGGGTGCACGTGCATTTGTTTTGATTTCAATATAGCACTGCCAGCATTAATTTTTTTTTTTTAGGAAATGGAACATTTTTGTTTGACATCTATTTGCAACATGGTTACAAGCGAAAAATAGAACGAAAACCTTTTGGTTACCGGTAAACTCTAGTTTACTGGAATACTCACGTTCTTCTTGACGTCTCATACACCATCCACCCAATGTTTTGGTCCACTTCGGACAACGCGTGTGGACAATATATGTTGATTACATGTATTTATTTTCAATACAAAATACTATCTTTTTTTAATTTGTTTGTGCAACAAATTATGTAAAAATTGCAACTAACTATGAAGTAACTATAAGTGGGGCAGTTCATCGTCTGACAGACATACTCGTGTCCAGATTGAAAACTCGAGCGCTAAATATTCATTGGCTGCAATATAGGTGCCGCTGGCATTGCTGTTACTTGGTCATCTTTGCTGCCGGTCTGCGATAAGTGTTTCACAATGTCCACCCAATCCCAACCTCGAGGACGGTCGCCCTTGTGATCGGTGCGTTCCCACTGACGACGTTTTTGTGACTTCGTTAGCTGTTCTTTCTTCGGTTCTTTTTTCTTTAAGTCACTGTTATCCGAGATTTTGATTGCACTAACACCTACACTTTCCAAGTCAACGTATGGCACAGAGGCAGATTCAGGTTGTTCGGCCACAAGTTCGTCAATGCGATCTTTGAGGCACTCAAAAAGAGTGTATGTCATGCCACATCCAATCCACTGCTCTGCCTCTTCTGTTAAAGCAGCCTGAATTTTCTTCTTTACAGGAGGGATTCTATGCGAAAAATAAGTAAATGATACACCGAATTACTGTCATATATTACATACAAGTTCCTGTTGTAGAACGTGTCCATGTTTATGTTCGGTATTTCTGCCGGATAGTTTTCACCCCATTTTATTTCGACCAAAAATGACTTAAAATTGTCTTCTTCGCCGTACTATAATATTGCGTAGTCTTATTAAACAGTTAGAATAATAAAAGTATAAGTGTATCTTACTTTATATTGAAATGTGGTTGGGTTAATTTCTTTAAATGCTTCGTCGCCCTCATATATCGATAGCAAAGCTTCGCGTTCCTCCGTTTGTTGCTCCAATTGTTCTGACATTATGTTGCAATTAGAATGATATGTGTTGAATAACAAAAATGTTAATTCAATTCAAAATAACTTAAATAATGTCTCGTCGACATTCTTTTTACAAACAAAAATGAACAGCTGCTTCTTGACAGTTCTACATAATCAAGAGTGCAGGTGAGCAATGTTGTAACATGAAAATATAGGATGATTCATAAATAATTTATCTTTTTTTATTGTAATCAATTCGGTACCTAATCCTAAAAATTTGTATATGTATTTGAACGAATGAAAGTAAATTATTTATAAAAAATCATTAACATACAATAACAGAAATAAAAAAGGTAATAATTAACCACATGTTTACAACAAGACTTTTTTACAAATATCAAAATTGAGAGAAATTAACTTTTCTTCTAATTTAACGGGAGTTGCTGTTTACAATAGATGGTTGTTGTCATGACTTTAGCCAACGAAAAGTCTTCCCAAAAACAATACTTGATGGCTGGTTTATTTGATGTGATTCCTCACATAAAAATTCCTAGAGGCCCTCATATCAGTACCTTAGAATTGCATCAAGTCGTTACTTTTTCAATTTTATTATTTTCAAATTTATTAAAGATTTAAAATCAATCAGATACAAAAGTAAAGAAAAATATTATTGAATTTTAATAATTTTAATTTTTTTTTGTAAATTTAAAGTACTCAATTTCAAAACAATCAGAAATCTAAACCACTTTTAAATTTCAAGTTTCAAGACATGTGTTTGACATGTCTTTGAAAACAATATGAGACACAAAGATACCATGATCTTACTCAAAACCAGTACTGGTATTTTTTAAAGCGTATTTTGAAAACCATTATGTTAGGAGAAACCTAGCCGCCGGAAGCCATGATTTTCATAAACAATCGTTAAAAACACACCTTAAACAAGTTTCAGATACCCTCAACAAATAAGCCTCTTGCAATCATTCACAACGTCAGCCATAGCAGCTCAATTGTGGCTCGCACGTTTTCTTGTCCAGCGTCCAGCCGTACGAAACGATGACGTTGTTCGTTATGGTCCAGCAAGGTCGCCCAGAGGAATTCAAATGTCTTGACATTAACGCATCATCTACTCCAACCTAGTATTACTTTTCTTGTTCATTGAGAGACTCCCGTATTCGTTCACTCCAACATCGGACTCTATTAAAATTAGAGCAAACTCTAACTAAGGAGTCGATTTCCAAGCTGGCTCATTGGAGACGTGTTTTAATTGAAGTCTCAACTTTGAAGTGTAAACAACAAGTGTGCCTGCTGGCTGCGTCTAGAATTAATAGCGAAATGGAAAACACATAAAGAACATATTTTTATTTATTTCTTCGGGGAAAATTGATTCATATGTGGCTCAAGTGGAGGTGGCTCAAAAATCGCTCAAAATACGCGACGTTACTTCGAATGTCATAATTGAAAACGACAATTGGTCGACGGCGTTCGTTGAGTTTGAAAGAATTAGCTGTGCAGCGTGACGTCATTTTGCCCAGCGCGTGCTGTAAGTAAAATTTACATTTCAAGGCGGATTTAGTTTTAGAACCGGTTACTCGCGGTCAATCTATATATATTATATCGAAGTATTTTGCTAACATAATATCTGTTGTTTGATGAGACTTCGATTTTATTTATTTATTCATTTTTTTTTTTTTTTTTTCGATATATAAGAAAAACAAACAACCAGTGTGAAAGATCTGCAAAGTGTGTGCATATGCGAAAAATTCCTCTCATGAATAGACAGTATTCAAGGTGAAAAATTAACGTAATGGGAAACAAATCATCCACCTGCTCTAAATGCTGCTTCGGCCGCTGCCAACACGGCTCCTGGAGCCCGCATCAGAAGACGGATTCTGCTCGCCTGATGAACTTCGACGTGAGTTCGGGAATAGTTTCCAGCAGAGCAATCGACGTAACAGGTGAATAGCGAATGCATTCAAATCTATATTAATCTGTAGTGTTTAATTTATTAGCAAAACGTGACGATTTCATGTATTTGCTTGTTTGTTTCGTATTTACAATCAATAAATAAAGGTGCTTCAAGAAAATTTGCTATTGAAACGTGTTAAACGATTTCACTTGTGCCATTGCATAGGTTACTCGCCAATGCCAATGCAATGCAGTGTTTAGATTGATTGCTGGTTGGTTTGTTCTGATGTTGCTCTTCAATTATTGAGCAAAACACCCCGTCACATCCAAATATTTACAGCCACTTTTTTCCTTTTTTAAAACTTAAAAAAATCATATGAAACTATGTTGAAATAAAGGGTTAAAGCGGTTTCGATGTATTCACTGATTTGTAAAACAATGATTTGGAAATTGGTCGATTAATCAAATAGCCATCAACGTAACACATCTGTCTCTAGACATTGACTCACTGCTAGCTCTGTGTGTAAATACTGATCATGATAATAAGTAAACTTAGAACTTATTTAGCAACACCTTTGAAAGTTCCACACATACGAATCCATCAAGATTTCGACTGATTCGGTTGTGTACACTCTGGGCTAATCAGAGTGTTTGAAAAATTTGTATCCCACATCTGACAAGAAAAATAAAATCTAAATTTGGCAAAACATCCACATACATCAATCTTAGCTCTGTTCATTCAATGATCAATATATGCAGAGAGCCAGAGAACTATTTAATGAATCAACCTACGCTGAAAGTCACCACAGAGTGGTTCTGGCCAAATGCGAGTTGGATATTAAGTATTCAAGTGTAAGGTGGAGGGTTTAAACTGCAAATTGCAATTCAAAACAGTGAAGTAAGTTGATGGTTTCAAGGCCACGGCACACATATCAACAGGTTGCTCAATTTTACGCACGTACTATGGACTGAATCATCGGTTTCCGAAATTCCGTTCGAACATACTCCATACAGTTTGAAATATTTTCCATGTTTTCTTCACTATAAAGCAATTCAATCAGCTATCAAATGTCAATTGTTTTAGCAGCTGTTTTCAAACACATTGCTCATCGTGTTTTCCGAGAAAACCGCTATGCTTCCGTTTAACGTAATTACTTCGACGTGTGTGTGTCTTCATGGTGTAGGACGCTATTATAATTCAAATATTCAAATTATTTCTCCCAATTGATTCTTTGAAAAATATTCAAAACTACAATCGATGAATTTTTCTCTTTTCTGCGCCGTTTTGAGATCGTGCAAAATCTGCAAATTCTGTTCTGTTCCATGTGGAATTCGATTGCTTGAAATGTCTAAGGTAAACATCTAATCACTGTAGATTGTAAATAAACAATATTATATTATATATAAACGATGCAATTATCGACATTTCAATTAAATGACTTTTAATTGTGGAAATTGTAGAAACCTCACTAACAGGGTAGAGATGAATAAATCATTTAGTGGATGCTTTATCTTTATATTAATTTATTGACATATATTAGTAACGGCCCTTTAAGAGTTCCAAATTCTGAAACAAAGTTCGTCCGCTATCGAATCTTTATTTTATTAGCGCCCGGAATTAGAATTTTAGAGATTTTCCAAATTTCTTCTTCAGTCGCTTCGTTTGTTCGTTTCCTGACTTCCGCAAATCTAAGTAAGTATTTTACAAAATTAGCATTTCTAAAAATAAACCCTTTCTTGGGCACGTTCGGAAGGTTCCATGAGTGTTTGGTGATTCGAGGAAAATATGATTAATGTTACATACAACATTTCTCAATTCATTATCAGATCCAGACTTAATGCCACCACCAACAGCACCCGGAACCCGTCATCGATTGGTACTGTCGCACACTCATCGGGATCTGGCCGAGCTTTGGCTTTCGCTTTCATAAAAGCGGATCCCCCGAGATGCCCGCCCGCACGCACGCACCCGAGGGTCAGCTGTGAATCTTGCTTGGCTCGTCCGAGAGCATTAAGAGCAACGACTGGGGTTTGCCCCGTGGAACTATATCGATGACGACATGCCAGCTCGGTGACGACGCGCCCCCGCCTAATCGCCACAAGCGTCGCCACTCAGACTTTCGCAACAATAATTAAATAATATTGTGTTTTGTTTTCTTTTTCTTGTTTTTTCTCGCTTTGCGCGTTGCCATGGTTCGCGCGACGCTGGGCTAATCGAAATCGGTTCGGACTGGATGCTCTATTCTGTTCTCTTGCCAGTAGGTGGACTGACTGCCGGCACTCAGTCATTCAGTGCCAGTCAGTAGTCGGTGGTGGCAGCGCGAGCAAGCACGATCGCTAGAGCACAATATTCGGAAGACCCAGGACGCGGAAATCAAAAAAAATCTGTGAAGTGAGATCGGAAGAAGATCGAGAAAACATAAACGACTCTTTACGTTAAAAAATTATTGTTTATTGCGTGCCGGTCCAACACACAACCGTTCGAAGTGATTTCATTCGCATTCTTGCGGTTATTTCGACCAGTGAATATTTAGGGAAAGACACTCAAATACTTAGTGATCGCTTAACATGAGTTCTTGGTACTCGAGCTACGTCCCCAGTTGGGTGAACAACTGGTGGTCGCCACCCCGTAGTCTGAACCCTTACCGCAGCATTCGACCCCACACAGGTAACGGTCCGATCTTCGGCGATAAATGACTGACACTTTAGAATGTGGTTTAACGAAGAATGACTTCATACATTTATTTACAAATACGTTTCTCTATGTTGTTTACCACTCTTTCTGCGTCTTATCATCGGTTGTTTGAAGAGTTTTTTCTGATTAAAACCTGTATTGTCAAAAAAATTAAGAGAGTATCTTTATGAGACCTGAATATTCGGGAAACAACTAAATAACAAAAATATTATTAATTATTACTTCGGAATTGTATTGTTCAACAATAGAAAAGTATTTGAAGATTTTGCATATGTAGACCGACTGTAGCTTCTCACCTCTATTAACTTAAGCATTAGATGACATCGCCGACAAGAGTTCAATGATATATAAATAAATTTAACAACATGTCACCTACCCGTGGTTATATCTTCTGCACATGTCCATATATCAATCACTTCTTAGAGTCGTCTTACTGAAACAAATCTTTTCCGTTTCGCATAATAGCATTTTTATATAAAAAAAAAAGAATTAGTTCTTAGGATATGGTCCAATAATAAGTGCTGTTTTTTTAAAGAAAATATCGAATGTTGTTGTTGATTCTGATTCATCGAACATATGCAAGAACAAGTTATTATGGTTGATGATTTGTTTCGGGCTGGAGCAGGGCCAATTGGGAGCAACATTCTTCATTGAGAAGGAAATTAGTTATTTTTATTGGCTTTTAATGAAATTAATTCAAGGGAACTTGACCCATAGGCCAAGTCAATCATTATATTGAAGTTTTGCCTTATCTTAATTTAGTGTTTCTTTGTTTCGAATAGTGGAAATCAAAGGTTTTCATAAAATGGATGATCTTCTTAAAGGTTCTTGTAAAAGGGATGAAAAGTGCAGTTCCAAAAATATTTTGGCCCAGTTTTTTAGCAACTTCCATGCAAATTCCTCGAGCTTTCTATGAGCACATATCTAATCTCTGAAGTATACTTTAAATTTTGCTACAACAGCTAGCAGTACTCATGAATAGTAATTCGTCTTGATTAGATCAAATGCTGGCGATTGTCTTTGAACCATACAAAACTCTTCTAGATATCAAGTGTCGACGATTTGAATGTTATCAGAAGAATTATGACTTCCATAAAGAACAGAAATGTTTATATACGAACCTGTTTGCAGGTATTTTTTGGGTCTCTGTCATGTATACAACGACAATTGTACCTGGTTAATCCAAAAACGTTCCATGATCAATGACAAACCCATGCCTTTCGTCTGCCGGGTTTTTTACTTCCGACCGAATGCGCGAGAAACAAAAAACTGCGATTTGAAAATAAAAACAAAAATGTGCAATTGCTAAAATCGAATGTATTAGAAACACAGAGCACACGCTTCGAGAGCCCATGAGATCATCGTTTGGCACCAACTCGCCGATCGAAAACCCTCTCTTGCGAATGCAAATGAAAATGTTGAACTGCAACAAATGCAAATGGGCGCGTCGGAGTTCGCGACTGAGTTGGGGATGGCGTCGAGGCCAACGATCGAGAAACACACGACGCTAATGATCCATCACGATCGCATTTAAATCATAATGTTGTCATTGCCTCTATCCAATTAATATGTCGTTCATCACCAGATCGACCTGCTCACTCAACCACTCATCCACTCACCATTCATACCCTTTATACTTGTAGATGCTGCCTCAGAGGAAGTGTTGGGCGTGCGTCACGTCGACTTGTGTCTGAAGGAGAATCATGTGGAGCACCACACCGCCTATTTCTACGCTGCCAATGATTCGCTGATCGTAAGGCGCGGCGAGCCCTTCCGGCTACGCATCCACTTCAACCGCTCCTTCATGCCCACCAAGGACGCGATCAGTTTCATCTTCACCGTGGCCGACGAGGAGAAGCCCAGTCCGGGACATGGAACCCTTATCGGAATCGTGCCGCGCGATGGAATCGACTTCCTGGGCGATCCCTACGAGTGGGCTGCTGGGATCGAGAGCCATGAGGGCGACACACTCACGGTTCTGATCAAACCGGCCGCCACCTGCCCCGTCACCGAGTGGAAGCTCGACATCGACACGAAGCTGTTGACCGACGGCGCCAAAACCTTTTCGATACCGGTGCCCATCTACATTCTGTTCAACCCCTGGTGCCGCGACGACCAGGTCTACATGGAGGACCGGATGCAACGCAAGGAGTACATCATGAACGATACGACGCTGATTTGGCGCGGGTCCTACAACCGCATGCGCCCGTCGGTTTGGAAGCTGGGCCAGTTCGAGCGGTTCGTGCTTGAGTGCTCGATCAAAGTTATTGGCACTGTTGGCGGCATCCCGGCCTCGCATCGAGGCGATCCGGTTCGCGTGGCTCGTGCCTTGTCCGCCGCGGTGAACTCGGTGGACGACGATGGCGTCATACTGGGCAACTGGACGGAGGATTTCTCAGGCGGCACCGCTCCGACCAAGTGGACCGGCTCGACCGAAATCATCCAGCAGTTCTACAAAACCCAAAAACCCGTCAAATTCGGCCAGTGCTGGAACTTCTCCGGCGTCCTGGCCACAATTGCCCGCACCCTGGGCATTCCCACGCGCATCGTCACCTGCTACTCCGCCGCCCACGACACCGAAGGCTCGCTCACCGTTGACATCTTCATCGATGAGAATAACAAGAAGGTTGAGACCGGGATCTCGGACTCGGTCTGGAACTACCATGTGTGGGACGAGCTGTGGATGGACCGGCCCGACCTGGGTGTCGGTCCCCAGGGTTCCTACGGCGGTTGGCAGGCGGTGGACGCCACGCCGCAGGAGTCGTCGGACAGCCTGTATCGTTGTGGGCCGGCATCGGTGGTCGCCGTGAAGAACGGCGAGGTGCTCCGGTCGTATGATTGTGGCTTCGTCTTTTCGGAGGTCAATGCGGACAAGGTGTACTGGCGTCATCGAGGAGTTTTCAAGCCGTTGAAGATGATTCGCAAGGACACCATGGCCATTGGCCTGCTGATCAGTACGAAAGCGGTGAATAAATGGGAGCGCGAGGACATCACGAGCACGTACAAGTTCGAAGAGAGGACCGAGGAAGAGCGTAACACAATGATCAAGGCTCTGAAGCAGTCCCGACACGCCTTCAGCCGCTACTACTTGAACGACACCTTCAACGAGGTCGAGTTCGAGCTCCAGCTCAACGACGACATCAAGATCGGCGAGAACTTCTCCGTGGTGGTGAAGATGACGAACAAATCGAAAGAAAAAGTGCACAACGCCACGGGGCAGGTAAGTTGCGACTCCGCTCTGTACGTGGGCATCAACGCGGAGGAGGTGAAGTCGATTGGTTTCGATGTCGAGTTGCAGCCGGACTCAACGGAATACATCCGCATGGAGGTCGGCTTCGAGGACTACCACTCCAAGCTATCCTCTCAGGTCGGTCTCATCGCTCTCTAACGGCCCAAAGTTCGAGCTAACACATCGTCTCGTCGTCTCTCTTATAGGCCACCTTCAACATCTCCTGTTCGGCTTCCGTAAAGGACACCGACTACGAGTACTACGGCCGGGACGACTTCCGCTTGCGGAAACCCGACATCAAATTCAACTTCCAGGGCGATGTGGTATCCCACCAACCAGTGGACGTTATTGTGCGCCTGACCAACCCACTGCCCATTCCAGTGAAGAAGGGCATCTTCTATGTCGAGGGTCCAGGCATTGAAAAGCCGTTGCGTTTTAAGGTAAGATATATCACATCAATTTGCATAAAATATCATAACGATCAATTTTGCTCCTTTTTAGATCGCGGAAATTCCAGTGGGAGGCACCGCCGCATCCACCTTCAAGTATGTGCCCCCATACGCCGGTCGTGCCACACTTCTGGCCAAGTTCTCCTCGAAGGAACTGGGCGATGTGGATGGCTTTTTGCATTACGAAGTGGCTCCCAGACCGGAGGACGTCATTAGTAACGGCCATAGTCGGACCACCAACACCATCATTCGGCGCAACGATGTCATCCCCTAGGAGCTGGAGGGTGATGGGTGGATTGCAGATTTATAACTGAACTCGAATCGTTATGTGCACCGCATATTATGAAATGTATTTTATATATTGTTAGCTATGTATATGTTTTATGTAAGGAGTGAAATCTCGATAATGTCATAGAAACGTAAGAACTTTATTTATTAAGAAAATAACGAAATAAAAAACCATATGTGTGAATCAGTGAATATTGGAACACTGGCATTACCACTCCATTCCCAAGGCGAAACTAGGTCGACTTGAAGTCTTCAGGTAATATATGCCACGAGCGTCCATGGGAACTGGGTCGCCCATGAGTACCTTGCTGCCGGTACAGTTTTTGCCCTTAATCTCGTCCAGGGTGCTGCACTGATTGGCAAAGAAACCCTTCTCGCTGTTAATGGACTCGGCATAGTACTCGTAAGAGCGGCCATGACTGCATCCAGCTGAAAGAAAGCACATGATTCAGAATCCTGCGAACGGCGATCTGTGACAAGGGAACTTACTAAAGATCTGACTAAGCTCGGTGCAACCCGGCTGTGGTGGTGATCCTCCGTTTGGGTAGAAATCGACCATTCCTATGGGATTCTTGAAGCCCAAAACTCCAGCGCAGCTGTGGATTACATCCACAAATTCCGCATCGGTAACATCCAAATGATTCTCAGGGCCAATGCAGTCCTCGAACGCAGGTCGAGCCGGGTCCAATCCTACGAGAGCGTTGTTAGTCTGTGAGTCCATAGGCGTATCTTTTTGTGCATTTTTGTGCATACCTGTGATGCGTCCCACTCTGTATTTGGTGTAGGAGCCGGCATAGCCCATGATATGGGCGCCCAGGCTGTGGCCAATGAGATGAATGCGCTTGGGATCGGCTGACTTCTCCTCGACCAGTAGGTCGATTAACTTAGCCACCGCTCGCCCCACCTGTACCGTGTAGCGTGCCGGGCGCAAATAGTAGATGTTGTCGGCCTGGTCCTTCCAGTTAATTGCTGTGAAGGAAAGTTCGCGCCTCTCTCAATATCTCGAAGTCCCGTTTCGAAAACACCTACCAAAAACGTTGACTTGTCCTCTCTCCGTGTAGGCTCCCCTGATCGATTGGATGGAGTTGCTCTGTGTGCTCGACTTCCAGCCATGTACCAGAATCTTCGTATCCAACTCGGGATTGAACTTCTCAGCCATTTCTTCCCAGGTGTCGCGCTTACGTCGCTTCCGAAAGAGTTCATTATCGTTGATCCAGAAGTTAGTCCGAGTGGGTTGCGAACTGTCACTGAAAGATGTCAAGGCTCGTAAAGGCGCTCCAACAACACTGATGGGTCAATGGACGGTATATACCTATTGTAGTATTCGAATTGAATTATTTGAGGAATATCGTCCCGATTACTCTCCGGCGGTGGTTCTACCAAGTAGGCCACCTGCGGGTTTCCATCTCCATCAGGCATATACATCCAGGTGTTGTTGTAATCCTCCTCATTGAGCTCGACCTGAGCGCGTATCCCCACTGCAAATTTAAATGTAGATACTATACTAACTATTTTTACTGAGTTCTGTTTCTAACTAAGAACAATTGAAATAGAAATTAATTTACAGAACGACAAAACCGGTCGCACGATTTGCACAAGGGATGCGAATCCCGTGATGAACCACTGGATGATCAGAAAACTTGTTGATATTTCATTGCGACAAGGATTGATTATATTGCAAATGCACGCCAATGAATTGGACATTGTAAGAATTCCGAACAACGTAGTCTAAAGACTCAGAATGAACTGAGCGTCAGAACTCGAAAGGATATGAGGTTTCGCCGTTTATTGTTTTGTCGCGTTGTCGTCCAGCAAAGAGAAAAGTGAACAAGAATATTCGATTCTGTCGAACAGTTATTACTGGCAGATGATCGTTTTGTTAACCTTCTAAAATCTTTTTTTGCTGCTACATCGTCACTTTTTCTCCAGACATAATTGCATTGAACAGAACCACAAAGGAACAAGTTAATACGAGTTCCACTTTTTACCTCAAACCCGAGGAGTAATTAAAACATTTGTGCGGTTATAAAAGGAATATATGTATAAATGTGAAAATTAAGTGGGAAACGATGTTGAATTAATATTTAAAGTCATGTTGTCATTAAATTTTTCAGTAACTGGATCAAATACGAATTTATTTATATTTACAAATTTATTAGGTGAAAACAACAAAAGAACAAAAACAAAATATAAGAAGGATTGTTTTTCGTAATCAAAATTCAGCAATGGAACATCTTTAACATTTTTGAATATTGTGAATTTTTACCATTCAGTATTTGCAACGCAAAAAAAATGTTTGCAGCCAAATTCATATTTTTAAATTTAAAATTTCACTGCACCAATGTATGTGTTCCACAACCGCACTATTAACTCAACAATAACTTTAATTCAAGTAACGAAAAATGTGGCTTATATACAGAATAAAAGTCTGGTTTATTTCACTATATCTTCTTAACTAAGCCTCACAGTGCACGTCAATCAACACTGTTAAAATGTGAAAAATGTAGCAGGGTTTTGAATAGTTAAATAGCCTTAACTCTGGAAAAACTTCAGTCAAAAGCCATGTTGATGTTGCCTTGACGATTCCTTATCGCCTGGTAGCCCATGAAGACCCTCCGCCGATTTATTGCACCAGAAACAGTGCTGATAACGTTAACAACGCCCTGCTGTTAAATAGGTTAAATAATTGAAATTAATGTTTAATTACCAAATCATCGAAAACGAAGTAGTTCAAAACCTAACTGTGAACAATTACAGGTGTAATTTAAATGTATAAACTTTGGTATTTTTTCTTTATCTAGAAAGTTCAGAAAACAAAGGTTCACCAACAAATTTTCTAAATTCAAATAGATAATTCGAAATTTCGTCACAAATTTAGCAAATTGGTTTTGTTACTTTATCAAGAAGGTTCAAAAAGCGTTTTCCAACTATTACCAACAAATTTTTGAAATTCAAATACACCCTGTAAATTTCTAAGTTACAAACCCTTATAAAAGCAACGAGTAAATCTTCATTCACTCGATATTTTTTATATATATATGAAAAGTTGTCATTTTTTTAAGCATAGTTAAAAAAAGATTTCGATTGCACCCCAAAGTAAAAGAGCGGAATATTGCTATTAAAATCTTGAAGAGAAAATTCAACATTATAAATTTACCCAACGAAAGCAATGAACGAATTGAATCGTGACTGAACAATAAATATATTAATATGGACAGAAATTTAAAAATACGAAATTTGATGTTTAACAACACTGATTCTTTTTACTCGCTAGTTGACACCCATTTTACTCGCTGCGGGTCCATGCAAATTGTGAAACACAAACAAACGCTTCGGTTAGTCAACACAACTACTTGTGCGTCATTCCTTCGTTTTAATAGAACATTGTCAATTGTTCCTCGGTTTCTCGATTTTTCTTTGCTCAATAACAAATAATAAGTAATTTTATACGTATAAAAACGTGTGTTTTAAAGTTATCAATTGCTGTTTTAAGGAATGTCCGGAACAACTCAAAAATATCGTAATTTTATTGCTGAGCCAATGGGAGAAAAGTCAGTAATGGAATTGGCTGGTGTTGGAGAAACTCTTGGTGGACGACTTACGGAAGCCGGATTCGATAAGGTATTTTATAAAAATCGTAGCTTAAACAACTAAGAGGATTTTATGCGCCGTCCAGTAGAATATAGAAGTCCCGCGTTTCGGGATGCTTCGTTTACGATTTCTCACGTTGCCAAATACTTTGAAATGTATATTTACAGCAGTGAATCAAAAACTGTTAAATTTCCGTTATTTTAAATAGAAGTTAAACATTTCTTTCTACTGCAGGCATATACAGTTCTTGGTCAATATTTGATTTTAAAAAAAGATGAGGAACTCTTCAAGGACTGGATGAAGGATGTGTGCAATGCTAGTTCCAAACAGGCCGCCGACTGTTACAACTGCTTAAATGATTGGTGTGAAGAGTTCTTGTAAAAAAAATTTCACTCAGGCTTTTTGCACTTTTTTCTACGTAGCCTAGAAAAATTAAATGTCTAATATTAGTAAATAAGATGACTTTATAACTATTTCTGTAACATTTCAATGAAATTTATCTGTATCACTTTTAACTCATGTAAATGAAGAAACTATATACTTTGTGTTGCAAGTTCAAATTTAAATAAATGTTGATTTTATGTATATATGTTCTCTGCGTACAGTAAATAAATTAATGTTACAGTATACCAAGTTCTCATTTAATATAAGGTTGGGGTAAATTCATTGTATAGTTTAGGAAGTGCTGTGTTGTTTCGTCGAATTTACGCCATTTAAAAAAAAAAAAACAGCATCGTTGGCAATCACACACACCCGGAAAAGTTGACTATCATGAGCATAGATAGTTGTCTCCTTTTCTCTTTGACAAAATAAGCCAAATAATGTAGTCATTCGTTCAGAGAGAGAGAAGAGCATCCCTTTCAATTAAAAATTTCTTGACTGAGCAAATGACGATGAACAGTGACAAAGGCGAGTTTTTGTGATACACGGGCGAGAATAGAAAGTAAATTTTTATGCTCCCGATTGTTTTATAAAATTCGTATTCAATATTGAAATCGAAAAATAATCATAACAAAAAATAAGTGTGTGAAAAGAATGAAGTGTAAAGATAAAATATTCTTTTAATTAAAACAAATTTTGTTGTCGCCATTTAAATACAAAACATTCACAAAAAAAACATCGAACAATTTTCGACAAAACAAAAAAAAAAAGTATTTTTCTTCTATATACTAAGAGTCGAATACGCAAGCAAATCTAGGAAGTTGAACATAATATTTTTTGATTAACGTCAATTTCGCGATCTTAGTGTAACAATTACAAGTGTTCGGGAATTTAAAATTCGGAATTTAAAGTAAAAACAACAAATTCGACACTGTCATGGATTTACGAAGTCAACGTTCAAAATCATAATCTGAATGGTATTGTGTAATTTAACAGCAAAGTGCTGTTTACTGTAAACATTAAAGCAATTATAAATATAACGCATTTTAAAAAGGAATGCTTAGATAAAATTTGACAAGCAATTTTAATAGATTCATTGGATTTCGGAGAAAATTGACTCCTAATTCGTTGTGCACTCGTTTCTTGCCCTCAGCATGTTCCAACAACAATTTTATGTTAAAAAGCAATCGCAACGCTAGTAGAGGCTTTCCTCCACGAAGTGAAATTGATTTATTTCGATTATATATCCGATTTTTTTGCATGACTGGCAATGCTCGTTCTGCATTCATTAACTCCCATCGATAAAAGATGATGCTGAGTGAATGAGACAACTATATTAAACCACTATTGTCTAAGAAAATATAAGCTGAAAAGAGACATTACGATTGTTTGCGTTGCCACCTCGATGTCGTGACTCACATTCTTTAAGTGGACCTCTTTTTAAAAGTTTGATTTTATGTATTTTATTAATATTTTCTTTTCTCGAAATGAACAATTAAATCTATCTGAATTTTCATTTGCTCAAACTAGTTCACTATTTTATAAAAGTAATACACATGTTGTGAAGAATGGTGGCAACACAGGCATTGACATTTGTGTTTTTTTTTTGTACTCCTCTTTGTAGGTAGTTTTCTCGTTTTTCTTCGTTAAATTCTGCGGCGATTTTTGTGGTTAAAAATTTTCTCTCGTTTTTAATAGAAATACTTTGCATCAAAATTTGCAGCAGTTGTCATCATATATATATTTTTTTGTGGGAGCTCTATAATAAAATTAAAATAATATGGAAATGATAGGGACGAAAATGTGAAAATTTTTAAGACTTGAAGTGAAAGCACTTTTGTCACATCACGAAAATTGACTTTTCTTTGGTCATTGGTCGACGACGAGCTCCAATCGAGTTTTGCACGTTTAGTTGAATGTTGTTGATCCAAGGAGCTGCGGACGACGGGTACTGGGCGCTAGGTTGGGGCTGATGCCTAGTGAATGGCATTGCTGTTGTTGGGTGAGTGGCGATAGGCGAGAGGGACTTGCTCGTGTAAGGAGGAAAAGTTTTAGAAATCCTGAATCATAGTGAATACTTGTAGTTTTTGCTAAAGACTTAGTAGTTCAATATTGAGTTGAAGTTATTATCTAAGTTTTTGTCGGCATAATATCGGTTTATTACCTACGTGAATGCCTACAAAACATTTAAGAATATAACGTTAAAAGCTTCATAATCATTTGTACTTAATTTGAGTTTCTCTTTTCCAAAGGACAAACATACTTGAGAGTGAAGAAAAACAGAAAATAATCAATAATTCAGATAATTAAAAATCAGAGGAAAAAATTTAGTTTAAATAACCACGAGACATAACGAATTAGCAATACCATATTAATACTACTAGAAAAGAAATAAAAACAAATACGCATCCAACAAATCCCTGTAAGTTGCAATAATTCCCACCATCTCACCACAACAATAACAACGACGATCCTCAAGTGCTAGTAATTTATCAACACAAATGGGCACGAATTCAGGAGCCACCACTGGTATCAATAACAAGCCAGTTGGCGGAGGTGGAGTAGTCGGAGCCGGTGTTGCCATTGGCAGTGGCGTAGGTGGCCTTGGTGGTGGCGGCAGTAGTGTCGGAGGAACAACCGGAAATAATGGTGCTGATGATGGCAACGGCGGACCCGGTGGACCAAACAATCAACAAACTACAGCACAATATACAATACCTGGTATTTTACATTTTATACAACATGAATGGTCGCGCTTCGAACTGGAGCGTTCGCAGTGGGATGTCGATAGAGCAGAACTACAGGTAAGTGATGTTTATTTATCTTCAATATATAGTTTTGCATTTTCACTCGTTCTACAAAAACAACAGCGTTGGGTGTGCTCGTTGTCCGAGATTTTCCAAGCCAGTAATTTCTATACCCTTTAATATTGGGTCGTTGTATAAACTTGTGTTGCTGTTGTCATCGGGTATATGTTTTCTTTCTGCTTTGTCGTTTATTTTTAAACATGTAGATTCTAACGTATCACCTTTGTTCTCCAATTATACTTGTCTCAATCTGTTAATCATCTCGAACAGAGCACGTGAATGACCCAGGAAACCCTGAAATTAATCCATTTGTTTATATAAATAATCTTCTTAGCTCCATCGAAGCATTGCATTGTAGAGCCATTCATGCTCTATTTGAAATGTACATAAAATCAGGGATGTATGAACTAGTGCGAAAACTACTTGAGATTTTCAGTTAGATTTGATTTGAAACTAGCTCTGACAAGTAATCTTATTAACTAATATAATTTGTATTAAGACTATTTCCTTTAGTTAATTATAAATAACATTTTTCATATAAAACATACAACACCTGATGTGCACCTGACATAACAATAAATCTCGCAAAATGACAATTTATTTGGGAACTTAGTATTAATTTTTCATGTAACCTTTCATATTTGCAGTTATTGATCTTTTTCTCTGTCTCTGTGGCCAGTGTTTGTATTTAATTGCCTCGTCAACTTTGTATTCGTTCATGATATTTTAGCACACGCTAAGACTTTAGACGCATTAAATATTGTTCTAACTATCTTTATACTGTCGGAATAGTGTATACACTACCACAATGGTATTTTTATCGAAATTTATTTGAACCTAAAAGTGTAGAAAAGAAAGCATTGACTACCCGGTGAATCAGACGTCCAGCCACTCTCGTCCGACTTCTGTTATAATAAGTGCACGATTTTGATATAGATTTAGTATTATATACAGTTGGAATGATTGATTGATTTTCCCAAATGACTACTATTGAAGTGAAATATATAGAAAATCTCTTTGGTAAACATAATATATGATGTAATCGCAGAGAACACGAGCATGCCGCACGCCCAATTCGTAATATAAACAAACAAAACTCACTCGAGTTCAAGAGGGTTTCAGCAGTTCCATGTCGACACCATACTTCGGGAGGGCAGGTAAACAAATATTTGACTCTACCAGCACTTCGATGTGCCGATGTGATTCTACACATTTCCTTCAGAATGGTTGAAAAGCTTAATATTTTCCATGTTATTGCCATTTTCATAAAATCGTATTTTTAGAATGGCCGGCAATGCTACGTTTACCTCGCATTAAAACCTGAAGAGAGGAAAATAAAAAATGGATTAAACGAGTTGACAAGAGTTAAGACGCCTCATTTGTTGCGGGACACTTGCTCTTCACCTTGTCAGTTGCAGGAAAAGAAAAGGAAAGAAAACTAGCTTGAGAGGCAGCCTACGTCCACGCATATAGTTTTTGAATCTGCCATTTGGCATTCTTATATATGGTGTGCATGAGGTTTTAAACCAGATCTGAAATATCTTCTCTAGCTTTCTAAGCTGGCACACAGAGTTTTATTTCGAGATTTATTTCGAGTAGTAATATTGCAGTAGTAATAATCCAGTAGTAAAGAATGACTAATTATCTAAAATATCCCCACAGCTATTGACTGTTCTGTGGTCATTTCGGAATAGTCTCACTCCTTTTTCCGTCTCTCTATCTCTGTTGTTTTTCATTCTTTCTGTCTTTTTGTGTGTGTTGTTTCATGTCAGTGTTGTCATTAACCTATTTGCATATTTGGATGCATAAATTAAACGGCCAAACTTGCTGCTTTGTCATCTGTAAAACCCGTTATTGACTTCGTTGGTAACACTACAAAAGCAAAATGAAAAAAAAAATATATCAACAGCAAAACACATTTATATGTCGTAGTTAACGCGATTGAATTGATATTCGCTATTATTTCTACAGCCCTATGTGTATTTCATTGTCAGTCTTCATGTATACCCGGTTATCGACGCCAAGATAACTTCCGATGAACAGCTGTTTAAGCGTCATTTCATTGTTAAATGTCCTCTTTGTTGTTCACAAATTTCTAAGTAATGGGCGTATATCGATTTGGTTGTTGATATTGCCAATATATATATGTGTGATAACGACATTCTTACCTGCTCTGCCCGAAAACATGTATTTGTCATTTTTTATGTTTCGAATAAACTTGATTTTTTTTTTTTTGTAAAAATAGTTCTTCATTTAACGTTAAGCTACAATTTTTACTATCGTAAATGTATCTCTCTAATTTTATTATGATAATAAAATCCATAGGGTTCTTTGGCGACAAGAGCCCAAGCCAAAGACTATAATTAATATATTATAAGTATTAGGCATTACCTTAAGTGAAATTAAATGAAGTCTAACACTTGCACATATTCCTCCTTCTCTCTTTGAAGTTGAAGGCATGCCTACTAGCAAAAGACATAATTGCTCTTTAGCTATTTCTTACATAAACATTTGCAATGTTCCTCTAATTCTAGGCTTTTGTACGTTCTATCGCATGACGTTCCTATCGCTCTCTCCGTTGATGTTGATAATGCCATTTCTTCATTCGCTAGTTCGTTTACGCTCCCTCACTCAATTTGTTAAATTATTTATCACTGCATAAAATTATGGGCGTCAAACGACCAAGGACGGGGCTGTGTTCACAGCATCAGAAACATTGCATCCCATTGCATCGGAAATTTTTATTTAATGTTTGTGACTTTGTCTTCTTTTATGTCTGTGTCTTTTTCCCTGTTTTTACATTTTTTATCCACCTTCGTCTTCTCTACATATTTCCATTACTACTCGTGCTCGCTCATTCACGTCAAGTCCGTTGTCTTCGTCGCTTGCATTGCATGTGCTTAACAATTTAAAATGTTAATATAAACAATTGTGGCTCTTTTCCCGACACCATCGGAACGCCCGCTTCGTCTGCAAAGTGTGCGCTTTGTCACGTTTCCTTGCTTCGAAGCGCACAATGAAATAAGTGTGAAATAGCAACAACAATAATAATTACAATTGCGATAAACCAAAACATGCGAAATGTATTTTTGCTGTTGCTTCTGATTCGGGTAATAAAATTATTGCTCCATTGAATTCGGTTCATATTTTAATATCAAATGAATTGCATCATGTTAATTTTAGTGAATTTCTAGTTTCAGAATATTGAAAAGTACTTACTATACTTCGAGAATCGGGATATTAGAAGCGAATGTTTTGTGTTATTTAAATTTCTATTATTTACTTTTGATTTATTTTATTTCCGTTCAAATTGCAATTTAAATGCATTTTTTTTTTTCAAATTATCTCTAACATTTAATATTATCAAGTACCATTGTGTACTTATTTAGGATTAAATTTCTCAAATCAGCGTAAACATGAAAAGGAGCTATACTATACTTTACTCTCCTACCACATACAGAATTTAGCGACATTTTGCCATCTGGGTGGCTATTCCTATGTTCAGCTTTGTTGTTTTGAAGAAGAAGAAAAATACAATATCATAACAGCCTGCTCCCTATCTTTCTTGTGTTTTTGAGTACAGAAGTCTGTGCGTGAGAATGAACATAGGATGTAGGCGGTTGGGTGGCGTGTTGTGGCGATAGGTTGTTGTTTAGGAAACTGATTGTTTGGGTGGCAGTTGCGGATTGAGGAGTAAAGTGAGCGCGAGTTGAAAGAGGCGATCTGTATCATAGAAACATGTGGGAATTGAAGTTAACACGTTTGAATTAAATAGGGTTTGGACAGCATAAAAGTGGAGGGCGAAAGTATCAGAAATATGAGTAATGATGATATAATATAGACGGAGCAATAAATGAATTCCGTTTTATCTAATATGTTCTTATGTCCTAGAACTCAGAATATATGGCATTTCTTTATAATGATGAAGGTTCATTGCATATCTCAATGAAATTCTGAAAATACTGTCACTACTGATAGAACCTTAAAATCATTTTAAAACATGACAAACGAATGGGTTTTAATTTGCTTAGTTTTTAATTGTCTCAATTAATGTTGCAATAACATTGCATGCTCAATAGCAATAACGCAAAAGGCGTTGCGACCATAGTTATTGTTCCCAATTACGCTGAGCTTTAGAAGAAGTGAAAATAGTAAAAATAAAAACGAACATACAAACATCTACATGCATACATTAATTAAAATTTGTTTCAAAAAACGCGTTCTCTTTATCTATTGAAATGCCCCTCTACTTTCTCCTCTTCTTCCTCGCAGTTGTTCTTTGTATATAGTACTCATAAACTGATGTTAATTCCAACAGTATTTCATTATGCATAAGCATAATCCTATTCGTACTTTTAACGGAGGTACCTATTCACTATAATTTATTGATTCATGTATAAAAACCTTCCATATTCGTGTCTGTTGTATACCTCTTTACTCGTTTGCTATCTTTGTAATTAATACATGTAATCAATTATGAGTTTCAAATAATTAGACGTACCTATAAGTAGTGCCCATACGTTGCCTACTGCAATGTTTATACAGTGTGGAATATAGGTTGTAATGCAATCTGAATTGCCTTATTGCAATCTTTCGTTATGGAATCAACTTGTTTAATCCGAATCAATCTGTTCGTCTAATTCCTCCATATAACTATTTGGACACCTATTTATGGATTGAACTCTATTATATTGTTGGCACCAAAAGTAGTTTTGATTGCCTATTTACCTTTAATTCGTTGTTTCCTTTAAGATATAGAAAATTAGGTATGAACCATATTTCTTTAGAATTAATTGAATTAAGATGAAATTGACATGACTTTTATATATATATTCTAGGCACGAATTGCTATGCTCCTTGGCGAACGAAAATGCCTCGAAAGTCTGAAATCAGATTTAACGCGGCGTATCAAAATGCTCGAGTATGCCTTGAGACAGGAACGTGCCAAATTCTATAGATTAAAGTATGGCACCGACCCACCTCAACTTACGGAATGGAAACCACCGGCCGACGAGGCAGGTATCGGGGGTGAGGTTGCACCTGATTCGGAAGTGCCCTATAGTTCTGTTTCAAATACAACATGGCGACAAGGGCGCCAGATGCTGCGACAATATCTACAAGAAATTGGCTATACAGACAACATCATCGATGTGCGTTCGAATCGTGTGCGTTCCATTCTTGGACTCAATAACAATTCGGAACAGGAGGAAAATGTCAATCCTAACGTGAATGGCAACGAGAATAATAAACGCGCTTCAGAATCGGAAGGCAAGTATTCAATCAACGTGGTAAATTCTTGTATTTAAATAGTATTCTTATTTGCAATGCAGGTCGTCGCACACCTGCTAAGAAGTCGCAACAACAAAACGATGCCATCATTTTGGACACCGAGGCGGCCGTTATGGCAAATTTTGAGTTTCTTGGAACAACTGAAATGTCTGATGACGATGAAATATCAGATGATCTAGACATAGTTGCTGGCGACAATGATGAATCCGATGTGAAAACAGCAAAACGTAACAAGACCAGCAAGGATATAATTAGCGAAGGTAATCCATCTCATTAAATATTTATTGTGCTTACAAACAACTTGAGCTAAGCTATCAAACGCTAATAATGGACGTACAAATTTACTTCGCCATTCACATCTAAACTGCTTAAATACAATATAGGCATATTCACTATTTGCATATTCTAACAACTAACTTTAATTTGCTTCGGTGCTATGCATTTTAAGAGTGAAATTACAATTATAATTTTTATTTTGAGTTGTAATCACGATAAAAATACAATTTTTATAAATTCTACATTTGCAAATTCTACACTTCATATTCATATAGTATATGTATATAAATACATTTCTCCAAATTGGAAATCATTAAACCCATTTGCGAAAAATAAATTTATAAATACAAATGAACAAAACACTTGCAATAACATTCATTTTTACAATACAGTGTTTGTGTTTCTCTTTCTATGCTGTGTATTGTTTTCGTAAATCGTTTTTGTTTTTCTTTCTCTAAAGATCTTGTCGCCGAGGTTGAGGACCAGCTTCTGAATGATATAAACCTAATCACAGAAGGTGCTTATTATTCACATCAATAATTGTGTTTTAAAGTTAATGGTTGTGATTGTTTAATAGCACACAAATTTATTCGTGATGTTTGAAATCCATTAAAATTATATTAATTTGAAAAGAAATTGTAGTAAAATTTTAACTTTGTGTGCTATTATTGGCTGTACTAGTTTTTATTATTCCCTATCCAAATTAATATTGATTGTCTTCGTAGCACTAACTAACTTGAAATCCCTGAATGCATTTAATTATTTAAGTATTTTGTTACGTTTTAATATTACAATAAATTATAATTTAAAATTTCAATAATTATTGGTTTCTTCTTATTTTTCTCTTTCCCTACTACACCATGGTTTCATTCCTGCTAAATGACCAATTATCCATCCAATCAACCATGATCCACCCTCTGTTCACCATCCACTACATCATCTCCTTATCCAAGGATACTCATCAAACACCGATCAAACCAACAATGTCAACGCAAATAATTCAGCTGCCAGTGTTGCTGCACGTCGCAACCTAATTACCACTGACGAAGAGGTCGATGGTTCGCTAGGGCTCGGCGAACTCGCTCAACTAACGGTTAACAATGAAGCCGAAGGAAATTACGATGCCAACGCTAAGGATGGCACAGGCAGTGGTACTGGAGCTGGCTACCGTAAGACATGGAATGCCAAATACACGCTTCGTTCACACTTCGATGGTGTGCGCTCGTTGATATTCCACCCTGAGGAACCGGTGCTTATAACAGCCTCCGAAGATCATACACTCAAGCTGTGGAATCTGCAAAAAACAGTGCAAGCCAAAAAATCAGCTAGTCTCGATGTCGAACCGCTATATACGTTTCGTGCACATACAGGGCCAGTGCTGTGCCTTGGTATGTCCACAACTGGCGATACATGTTACTCTGGCGGCCTTGATGGTAATATCGAGTGCTGGCGTCTGCCGTCACCTAATATTGATCCATATGATTGTTACGATCGAAATGTACATTCGGGTACTCTCGAAGGACACAGCGACGCCGTATGGGGTCTCACTACCATGCATAGTAATATAGTATCGTGCTCCGCAGATGGTACGGTGAAACTATGGTCACCTTATGCTAAGGAACCGCTGCTAAAGACCTATACGGCTGAGGCAGAAGGTGTACCATCCTCTGTGGACTTTGTGCGCAATGAGGTGAATCACATAGTGGTGGCCTACAACAGCGCCCATTGCATTATCTACGACACTGAAACTGGTAAGCAAATAATCAAGTTGGAAGCGGCCCAGGAAATGTCTGGAAATACGGGGAAATTCATAAACAAGGTTGTCTCACATCCAACGCTGCCGATAACGATTACTGCACACGAGGATCGCCACATACGATTCTGGGACAATACTTCAGGGACGTTAGTGCATTCGATGGTGGCGCATTTGGAGCCGGTTACAAGTTTGGCCGTCGATGCGCACGGATTGTACTTGTTGTCGGGATCACATGACTGCTCGATACGCTTGTGGAATCTGGACAATAAGACGTGCGTACAAGAAATCACAGCACATCGCAAGAAATTCGATGAAAGTATATTCGACGTGGCGTTCCATGCCACGAAACCGTATATCGCTAGCGCTGGGGCAGATGGCTTGGCGAAGGTGTTCGTTTAAATCATATAGAATCCGTAAACATAAATAACAGAAAACATAACAAAAACTATTGCTACAGCGGAAAATAACCGGTAAGGCAATAGAAGCAGAATTTTTCTTAATTCATTATCGTGAATAAAGCATTTCAATAAAAACAAGCAACACACAAAAGAAATAAAACCTGTATGGTGAAATTCAAATAATAACTACATTTATAAATATAAAAATGATTATAAATATTTAATGAAACTCTTCAAAAATATGCTAATTAAGCAGTTAAAAGGAATTAACCCATCCCCAATTATAAAAAGGAAATTTCAATAACTCAAGATTTGATGATTTTTCTTTGATAAATTCGGTTAAAGAATTATTACTATAAATTATATATTATTATGATTATTGTCTTATTTTACGATGCATAAAAATATTAAATGAAATTTTTGATGATATAAAAAATTATAAGTTAAAATACATTAATAAAAAATGTGGAAAATAATATATATATATATATACATATACATACACACACATGCATACATTATTATTATACATACTTATATATATAAAAGATGTAACAAAAATATGAAAAATGTGAGGAAGTAAGGAAAGTATAAGCATGAAAATAATATTTATAAAACCCAAGGATTTTTCTATGTATAGCATTTAGAACTGTAGCAAATTTTGTAAAGATATGAGAATGAGTTTGTCAATTGTTTTTTTTTTCGGGTATTGACAAATCAAGCCTATACTTCTGAAAATGTTAATTGTTATAATTTCAATATATTTGTTGACATTTTTCCTACGATTTTATATTACTTAAAAAAAGCTCTTGATAAACTCTTTCTTAGATTCATTGCTATGTTTTTAATGCTATTCATACAATGACGTTGAAGTATAGAATAAGGTAATAATGCAGGTTTTTATTACTTTTGTTTACCACCATGCAAGATACAAATATGCTCGAGGGATGTGGCTACGACGAGTATTAAACTGATAAAATAATCTTTGCGCTATTAAAAAGGTAAATTTAACTTTTTATTTATTGATTTATTGAATATATACTTAATTTAATAACACAATATGAAAAATCGAAAATGACATGCGAAATAAATAAAAGATTTTAGGAACCCCTGCTCTGTAGCAAAGTAAAATTCAAATTAAAAAATCATCTCAACAAATATAAAGAAATAAATAGTAATAATAATAATATAATAAAATTCACGTAGTTTTAGTAAGTGAACAAGAAAGAAAATTAGTCGATTGATGTTTAATGAAAAATGCGAGAACAAATAATATTTATAAATACATTTTTGTTTGATATTTTAACTATATTTTTAGATTTTTAATTGCTGTTCACACTTGACGCCCAGATATTGATTTAAAATTTTATTTGTATATTTGAAATAAAGCTTTTTAAAGCAAAAACGATCAAAACCCAAATTTTTTTTTTAATTTTTTTATTGTTCGAGCCTCTGATACTAAATCAACCTTTAAATTTTTCAATGCATTTTAAGGTAAGGTAGCACATAATTTGACTAAATGATTCAAATTACATTTCAATAACAAATATATCTTCAGTGAAACATTATGTATTTAACACTGAAATATTATTTGATGTATTGAACTCGTGTTAAAAATTACTGATTTAATGGATATGTCGCAATTTATTGACATGTTAACATTTCCATGAAGAGATTCGAACAATTACAAATTTAAATGGATAATTTTCTGCAGAAAACAGTACTGAGTATTTTTCTGACCAAAAAATATTAATAATTCGCTCACGAAAGTAGTTAAAACATTGCATATTCAAAACAAAAATTGACACAAATAGTAAACTAGCGTAAGTCATAGTATTTTAATAAACTAAGCTGAAATATTATGGGAGGATAGGAAGTTTAAAGCAATATAACCCCTGCTGAAATCACATATATTTTATTTCCATATATTATATTTTATTTTATGTATGTATGCATATATACATATATATACACAAAAACTTTTATCACTATATATAACTGTTTTGCCATTCATCAATAAACACCAATTAACATTTAACAATACATTTCTAAAACTGAACAACTAATGACAAATCTAAAGATAGAAATTGGCATTAAAATACCTTTGCAATGCCTTTTTTTTTAAATTGTTATCATCAGTATCTCGTTCTCAATAAACACTGATTATCCTAAGCGTTCAGCTGTAAACGTGATTCTGATTCCTGCGCAGTTTTTGTAAAAATGAAAGAAAAAACGAAATTATAAATATCCAATTTTAGCATTATAATCATTGCAAACAAAAATAATAATAATAATACTTAAGATATAATAAAAAATAAACATCTGATATTTATATATATTGAACACTCATAAATATATAATTACACAATAGGACTTGATGATGTATTATTTGCTTAAAAATTATAAACTGTCATAAGGTATAATTTTGTTAATGTAAGGTATTGAAATATATTAAATTTCATATATTATAATTTAACATTTATATTTTTTATCAACTAAAGATTGTTTGATTATGTAAAGAAAATTGTTTTTAATTTAATTTAAATATACTCTTTTCTTCACTTTGAGTAACATTATTTTTAAATATTGTATAAATAATATACCTAACAAAATACTTCATAAATGAAATATGCAAAACCAAAACACATGATGTTTTCATTTAATTTCCCTCTATTTTTTATGCCTTCCACTACCAATGATTGAAATTTTTTTTTTTATGAGAAGGTTACTAGAAACATGATACTGATTAAGAATTTATTTTAAACCTAAGCCATTAATTTTCAAATTTAAAGGTGTGGCGTTATCCATAACAATTTAATAAATATTTCTCACCATATATGCTAATGCCGATTAATAACGCACAGCGACATTAAAAAAAATAGATTATCATTGATTTTAGATGATTTTAAAGTGATTTACAACCCTTCCCCACCTTCCGGGTTTCAAATATTTAACAACATTGAAAATAATAAATTACCACTCATCCAAATACGCATCCCATATCGTTTCTCCCAATTCTAATTTTGATATATTATTAATACTAAGTAAATTTATTCCTACGATTTATTATGGCTCTATTTTTATTTTATCAACTGGTAAGTAAATTAATTGTTTTTAAATCTAATGTTCTTATTCAATGGAACGTGTAGTAATTTGGGCTGGTCCTGGCTACACTAATATACATTCCACATATACACACATACATTTCATAAAAGACCGCTGGCGGTTCCAAATGATCTCTAATCTAAATAATCCAACGCAAATGGTTTTAATTTTTAGTATAGAGTGCACATTATGGTTTTTCCTACAAGTCGAATTTTATATGAAGTCACACCCAGGTGCTTCATTCACATCAAAATCCACTGCCAGTCAATGTTAGTTTAATTTTTCTTAGAAATACTTATATTTTTTATTTAGTATTTATTGATTTCACGGAACTCATTAAGTTAATTACGAAATAGAAAATGTTTCATAATTCGATGAAAATCGCTTATATAGTTTTAAGCTAAATCGTTTGAATAAAGTCACGAACAAAGAAAATTGTCAACAAGATGTAGTTAATAATATAACAATACAGAGACAAGAAAATAATTTAAATAATAATGAACAATTAAAAATCATTTACATCTTCATGTAGCATTTAAAAACCAAAAGCAAATTAACCCATATAGTTTCTGTATTCCATGCTGCACATCTCCATCAAAAATATGATTATTAGAACAAATAGTAATATATTATATATACACTGATACTAGATGCATAAATATAAATATCAGCATTACATTTAAATTAAACTTAGCATAATGAACCATCAAATGTTGCTACATCAATATTGATATTGATGAGAAACGTAAAATAAATTATAAACTGAAGAATTCAAATAAAACGATAATAGTATTGTTTTTAATACAATATATCTAAAAATATTGGTAATCTACTGGATATGATATGATGAAAGGTAAGTTATCATGATTTTCAAATGATTCTATACTTTTCAAAAATTTGATTCCGAAAATTGTTATTTATTAATTTAATATTTTTTAATAAATTTAAACCAACAAAACCAAAAAACAAATTCAAAATCCAACTGAAATTTTTTAATTTTCAATGGGTTTTAGAACAATGTTTTCAATTTTGACCGAATTTCTTATTCGTGTTAACGAAAGGTGTGCATATTATTTTTGAGGTGAATTGTGATTTCTCGAAAGTCTGACAGTTCTCTGACTACTACCATATATTTCACCATTAACTCAGCTGATTTCTGCTATCATAAAGCACATTGAATAATTTTTCGTAGTTTTACGTAAAGTAAAATTAAGAATTTATTAAATCAACGACTTATGTTTTATAATTAAATATATACATTCGTTTGTTAGAAGATGACCCGAAATTTCCATCGGTTGATTACCTCATTCAGTAAAAATTCACTGCTACACCGTTCGACAGCGATAAGGACACCGGCACAATGCCAATGGATGCGAAATTCATCTACGGACCCTACTAAAGGTAAAGGACCAATTTCCTGGAAAAGCTTGGGGTTTGTCAGCATTGCTGGTGCGGCAGCATTAAGCTTCATGTGGTATGTTAAGAATGAAAAGGAAGAAGCCTTGATGCGTGAACGAAAACGGCAACTTGGCAAGGCTGCAATTGGTGGCAAATGGGAATTAATTGATTCACAAGGAAATTTAAGAAAATCAGAGGACTTTCTGGGTAAATGGCTCTTAATATATTTTGGATTTACTCACTGTCCGGATATTTGCCCTGATGAATTGGAGAAAATGGCAGCAGTTGTGGATGAAATTGGTGAGTTAATTGCAATAGTATTACTTGAAAATCAAATTGTTTTACGTTACTAACGTTTTTTTGTATTTTAAAGACAAATCGCCTGAAGTATCAGACATTCAACCCATTTTCATAACAGTCGATCCTGAGCGTGACACCAAAGAAGTTGTAGACAAATATGTTAAAGAGTTCTCGCCTAAATTATTAGGTCTTACTGGAACTGTTGAACAAATACGCAATGTATGCAAAGCCTTTCGTGTGTACTTCAGTGCGGGTCCACGGGATCAAGACAACGACTATATTGTAAACATACTAACAGTCACTATACATATATCTGTAAATTAATACTATATTTTTATATTTATAGGTTGATCACACTATTATCATGTACCTGGTGAATCCTGATGGCGAATTCGTTGACTACTATGGACAAAATCGTGACAAAGATCAATGTGTTAGCTCTATCATGGTTAACATGGCAAAGTGGAATAAAATGAACAAATCATCATGGTTCAGCTAAATGATCTTTCATCCCAAATTTTATCTAATATCAACTATTTAATATTTTTGTTAAACACTGCATAACATGTTGCATTTAACTGTATTGCGGCAGTAGTATTTATGATTAATGTACCTTAATTAACATCTGCAAGAAAAAATTTTTAATATATTAAAAATAATTTGCATTAATTTGAAATTCAAACAAAAAAACTCAAAGCTAGATGGGAAAATATGGTTATTAATACGGTCCAGCAATGTACGAATTGTTCGTTTTTTTCTTTTCATTTAATCTCGGACGTCCACGATTTTTAAGTGTATTGATGTACATTAAACATATCTTGTTGTTTTATGTCAGTTTGACAATTTAATGTTTTTGCTATTGCCAACCCTGCTGTACACGAAACGCTCCCTTTTGACAGACACCAGGCGCTGCATATGGGATTTGCAGAAATTGTTTTTGAATAAAATACAAAAATATAAATAATCCGAAATGGTGAATAATTTTTCTGATTTTAGTATATTATTATAGTTAAATTTTGGTCATTGAACATATATAAAAAGGCATCATTCGTCGATAAAAGCAAATATATTTGTGAAATGGTTGCACCGTCACCTAACCTTAAATTTGTAGCTATTTAATGGATTTGGCAAAATAAATTAACTCAAAAAGTATTGTATATATATTTTCAGAGACCTCTAATGCTGCAGGGCCATGAGCGTTCCATAACGCAAATTAAATACAACCGGGAAGGCGATTTGCTTTTTTCCAGCTCTAAAGATCAGAAACCAAATGTTTGGTATTCGTTGAACGGAGAGCGCTTGGGAACTTACGACGGCCATCAGGGTGCTGTCTGGTGTTTGGATGTAGATTGGACTACATCGAAATTAATTTCTGGAGCAGGTGATATGACAACAAAAATCTGGGATGTGGAGTACGGCAATATTATTGCTTCAATATCTACAAAGTCCTCTGTGCGCACCTGCAACTTTAGCTACTCTGGTAACCAAGCCGCGTACTCAACTGATAAGGCTATGGGACAAAATTCAGAGTTGTTCATTATTGATGTGCGTACTGCGGATTCGAGCATTGCTGAGCAGAGTCCCATTTTGCGTATTCCAATGTTACAGTCAAAGATAACATCAATGTTGTGGGGTCCGTTGGATGAAACTATTATCACAGGTATGAATTAAAATACAAAAGTGGTCTATATTTATTCATAAATAACTAATTTCAGGACACGACAATGGACAAATTTCCATTTGGGACATTCGAAAGGGTCGCGAAATAAACTCAGTCAATGATCACACTGCGGGTATTAATGACATGCAAATGAGTAGGGACGGTACTATGTTTGTCACAGCTTCAAAAGATACGTCGGCAAAGCTATTTGATTCAGAGTCATTGATGTGTTTAAAAACATATAAAACAGAACGTCCGGTCAATTCTGCATCAATCAGTCCTATTTTAGATCATGTTGTACTGGGCGGTGGTCAAGATGCAATGGAGGTTACAACAACGTCTACCAAAGCAGGCAAATTTGATTCTCGCTTCTTCCACCTCGTCTATGAAGAAGAATTTGCACGCCTTAAAGGTCATTTCGGTCCTATTAACAGTTTGGCGTTTAATCCAGATGGCAAGAGTTATGCTTCAGGCGGTGAAGATGGTTTTGTGCGTGTCCAGACATTTGATAGTACATATTTTGAAAACATTTTCGAGTAATCTGCGACTTCATTAGTGTGAAGGTTTTGAATATAATAATTTAAAGAAAGTTAAATTAAAATCCTTTTGTATTAATGTAGTGATGCAGAGTTTGTCATGTATGCAAACAAAATTAATTTTGAAATATATCCAAGAACAAGAAGAAAATTCTTACCGGATTTGAAAATCTAGCATTTTTATTTTTAGCGTATTTCTGGATTATTTCCATACATCAAACATTTCATTAGCATTTAAGTGTGGAGTATATTACATAGGCAATACCAATGTGTCAAAGCATAAATTTGTATCTCTTAAAAAAAGGATTTCTTTGTTTTTTTCACATATACCGGTTGGCCCTGCATCGCAGCATATTGGGCTGGTGTGGGAGCGATTCCTGGAGGTGGCGGCGGTATAATGACCGCGCCAGAGGCAGTAGTCCGTAACTTAGCACCTTTGGATAATGCCAAAACCTGATAAACATGAAATATATATCTTAATTAATTAGTAATTGAAAATATAACCTACTTTGGGACTCGAGCTACCATCAGCCTGCATTTGATAATTATGTGTTACCGTCATTTGGGATGAGGGAGCAACTGCTGCCGCCATCGGTTGATAGTATTGATTTTGCGGTTGGACCGAGTGGTAAGGATAGGAGACTCCATATGCACCATTTGGCATTGGTGCGGCAGTCTCATATGTTTGCATATATGGTGGACATTGCGGCGGAACTTGAGATGAGACAGTCATTCGCTGACTTTCTTCATAGGAAGGTGGCGGCCCTCGCTGCAAATTTCTTGTGATTAATATATCTGAACAATATGTTATTTAATTACTTGGGCAAAACGATCTGTACCAGAATCAAAAGTTCTAAATTGTGTTGGTGCTCCACTGGCCAAATCCGTGTCCATGCCTAGCTTTTCTGTTGAAGTATGTTATTATTTGTCTTGTTCTTTTCAAGATAATTGTTATGAAATACTTGCCGTTTATTTGTTTCGACATGCTATTGTTGCAAAAGAACGCTATTTTTACAATAGATTTCAAAATCAAGCACTTAATGTGGTTATTCTCTAAACCTTAAAAGTCATCAATTCAGGAAGATATAACGCACCAAAACTACTGAAATTTGTACGTCAGAGATTGTTAAAATACTGTCAAACAAAACGACAATTCGTCTTTGCTACAACAAAAACAACATTGTGGAGAATGACAATGCTTTGTTTTATTCCACTGCTTCTCACATATCTACTCAAAATACAAAGATAACCCAAAGTAAGAGAGTGTAAAATACCACCAATTTTTTTTGGAACATTTTTTATATTTTAAAAATACCTATAATACATATTATTTATATTATTATGACTTTTCAATTATATCTAAGAATTTCCGGCATTTTTTCTTTAGAGCTTTCACAGCTTCAATAAAAATAACATCTGGTTTCATAGCACCCACAGACTCGACAGTGAAAATATAGTGATCCCGCACACGGGACATCGTAACGGCATCTGCCAATTGAGGGTAGCGATATACATTGCGACTGCAAGTATCGTAGCGGGCGTCCTTAACGTATGCACAGTCGTTTTCGTCAATTCCTATCACACCAGGAGAAAAACATTTTTGGAGAAGAAATGCTTCTTTGCCTGATACAGTTCGGTTTAGTTTAATTTCTGGCAACAATCGATAGAACGCGGTCGCCACGGGGGAAAATTTTGCATGGTCCCTACCAATACCTTTTACGGCATACATTTTCAGATCCAATTCGTGACCCGGTCGCATTTGAGTGATAAGGATGTCATCGTGTATGCATCCAACATCTGCTTCTGTGTAGAGCTGTGCCTGCTTGCCTTTAGGAAGCCATTTCATTTGTCCAGAATATACTTTATGGTTCTTATAAATTGTATCAAAATTAGATGAATCTTTTATATCTTTCCGACGACTGCATTTCACTTTTAGCTCGAATTCAAGAGTATCATGCTCTGTGCCAACATCATCGCTTTCTTCATTTTTGTATTCGAACAGACGTGGATCGGCCTTGATTGGAATAAGACCAATGCGATGGGCCAATACTTCATCTTGTATAATAGAAGTGTTATTATATATGTAAACCTTTTCAATTGCCATGCTAGGAACTTCACTCAACATTAATCGTCTGAAAGCGTTCGCAATAGCCGGATGTACTCCAATCATATCGAATTCAAGTTCATTGCCTTCATATCTGAAATTAATCAATTTATTACTATATCATTAATGAATTGTAGCAAATACGAATTACCGAACAATGACTATTTTCAATTTTTTCTTGTAGTTTTCCAAATCGAAAACCTCATCGGCTAATCCATAGTCATGAGGATCCTGTTTAATCTTATGCTCATCCAGATAGAGTCTGGGTCTCTCGTCTTCACTTGCCATATTTTTTGCTTTGATAATTTATATTTTATAATTTATATTTATATTTTATACAATTTTATTAAAAAAGTTTTTAAATCCAATTTTTTTATATTTTATTAAATCATAACACGTGCTTGTCAACGTTCTTCGTTTTGTTGTTATTCGTCCGAGCTGCCACCCTTCCGATAATAAACATATTAGACCTTAGGTTACTCCAAAATATTTCCGTAAATAAGGGATTATTATATACATATAATTGCTTTGAGTTATAATAGTAAGATTTCAATTTTAAATATTATTTTACCCTCTGAACGGGAACATGGACATTCCATAAGAAATATATTCGTTTATATTTTGACAGATTTATAGAATGAATTAGGTCTAGTGAAAGATAATAAAAATATATTTTATATAAATATATTTGGTAACTGTAATTACGAAATTTTTTTAAATAAATGTTTAAACCTAGAAGTAAAAAATAAGTCTACAAGTATAAAATACTAATGAAGAAATTTAGAATAAAAACAGGGAGTAATTCTAAAATCTTCGCATAAATATATTCATTATCATATTAAGTAAATTATAAACTTGATATATTTCGTTTCAAATATCGGGAAGTATCATGTAGGAAAAGTAATCGAATGCAAAGTAACTAATATTACATTTGAAGCGACTAGTTGCGCTCGTGAGTCACCGGCTGACCAGCTGATATAGTCGCGAATTAAATACGCTACTACTACTTAATCTGGATACCGCTTAATATTTTTAAGTTTGCAATGTCAGATTTTACTGACAGTTAGAATACCTATTACCGGCGAATTTTAGTCTAAATCTTTATTCGCTATGTAAATGAGAAATTAATGAATTTAGACATGTCCAAGCGGTATGAACCTTTTAAAGAATTCGGCCGATCCACAAAGAAGCCCAAACTCGACATCTCCATCAACAAGGGGCGACCACCTCCAAACTCAAACTTTGGAAATGTGTTTTCTGCAGGATTCGCTCCCAACGCTCAGCGTCCAGGTCATGATAAAAAACGATCACCAGTGAAATGTAGTCCGAATAATTTCTGGGATGATGACGATGATGATGTTATACTGATGGCAACACAAGTTGCAGAAACGCAGGTTCTCGAGGCCTTTAAAGTATCCCAGGTCAGGGAAAGTGAACTGACTTTTAGTGAATTCGCGCCGAATATACATGCGTCCACAAGTACGCAACGTCCTGCTCCTGATATTCTGTCAGATATGTTCAACGATGATGATGATGATGATTTCGCAATGTTGTTGTGTGGAGATGCAGCTGAACAAAGGCAAAAGGAATCGCTGCCAGAGAAAGGAGAATCATTCAAGAAACCTTTGGTGCCTACAAACGGGATTTTGCATTCCAATTCGAAATTGCCACCTCCGCCATCGCAAAAACCAATTAACTTATCTCAAGGAGTCGGAGTAGTTAATAACAATGATCTTACATGTACCCAAAGCTCGGCTCGTCGTCAGCTGGCTTCTGAACGCCAAATTAAATTTTTAATGGAACGTGTAGACGTTTTGAAAAAAGAAAACTCAAAGTTATCCAAAGATCTAGCTGATACCAAGATGAAAGTGGAAAGTAAGGAAGGGGAGGTAAACTTATTCACATTATATATCTCTGTCATATTTTAAATATCTCCACACATTTTAGTCTACTTTACTTCGGGATGAACTGCGGCACATGAAGCAACAGATTCAAAGTTTGAAAATGGAAAAAATATTCAGTACGGAAGCAGCAAAAAGTGAATGCAAAACGAAAATTGCAGAACTTTCAAAGCAAGTAGAAGTCAAGCAAACTGAACTCCAGCTAAAATCAGTGGAATGTTCTGTACTTAAAATGAGACACGCAGATGAAACAAAACGATTTGAGATGAGTTTGCGTAATGATTCTATGGCACAAATACAAATGAGTAGAGAAGTTAAATTGTCTACTAAAAAAGGAAATAAGAGTTCTTTACGTTCTATAATGAGACTTAGAGTTTTATCTCTAGCTGAAGCACCTAGAACAGATGCACGATGTTCAGAGAATTTATCTACCGCAATATTTGAACAAGTTCATGAACGTGGGACAAGCAAGAAACAGAGAACGGTTTTTCAATTAGAATTGGAGAATATTCAAGCAATTATTGCAAAAGTACAACTTAAAAAATTATCTTTTTTATCTGCGGAAGAGGAAAAAGATCTCAACAATCAGACAGTTGCATCGGTGTGCAAAGTGTTTCCAGAATTATGGACTTATGTCCATAGTTTAGAGTTTTTGAAGAACTGCCGTATTCATCCTTATCATTCGTACGATTTAACAAAGGATACAAGTGATAAAACACGTCATTCTATTCATCAACCACAAGAGTTATACGAAGAAGAACGTGCCTTAAGTCTTCGTCGTTACATCGCTGGCTTAAGCGTTGTGTGTTCCGTGCTTCCATCAGTGAACAAGACATTATTGACCTATCAACATGGGGAGTATATGTTGATACAAATCGCAGTGGATGCACTCAATAAACTTGGATTTTCACGAGAGGTTTGTGAACATTTTGGTTTATTAGAGGCTTTTGCTCTACTCTTGCACAGTCTACTGAACAATGTCTATAACGATTCCAAATCTGCGGAGTTATTAGTGGCATTAATGAAAAGTATAATCTTTTGTCGCCCTAGTCCATGGGTGTTCGCTGAAATTTCGACATGTTTCTTGCAATGTATACGAGTAGATCAAACATTACCTTGGCTCTGCGTTAATAGCGATCCGAATACCTTTCTCACTGATCGGTTTCATTCGATGTATCGGTTCTCAATGGATTCCTGTATACTACAGGTGGTAGTCTGAAGTACTTTCTAATATTCGTGCAATTAATAATCTTTTTATCATGAATTTAGGTTTATGCTGGACTTTTGGAAATAGCGTTTCCACTTCATACTACATTACGTCCAAAGTATTTTAAACTATTGTCTGTGATATGTGAAAATCATGTACGATTCATTTATAACTGCTTTGAGAATCCACCTAAGTTTATACACAAACACCTTCCAACTTACGAAGACGATGAGGATGAAGAGGATCTCACAAATAAACCAACAGATGTCGAAAGTGATATGACTTCAGCAAATGTGTCATCTTCAACATATAATAGTCTAACAACTTCGACAATCAGAGCAGAAACGATGGAACAGGAAGACACTGGTGTTAAATGTGATTGCTACACGAAATTATGTCTGAGTGTTGTGTCATTACTGTTTCAATTGTTACGGCAATGGAATCTTACAGAAAAGACTTTGGGTGAGTTTTAAATCATGTAATACCATTGCCATAATACATTTACATATATAATTACAGAAAATTGCAGAATTGAACATATATCCAAAATATCTGTAAAGTTATTGCATACAATATTTTGCGATAACTATATAACTCGTTTGTTTCGTGATGCGGAGGAGACAACAAAGCATTACTTACATTTAATATGCCAGTGGTGGACGGAAAGTTCGGAGTTGTTAAAATTTAATGATATTCAAAGTAAATATTTTTTTTTAAACTAATAATTTTGTAAAATTATTTAATGTATTTGCAGTAAATTTTCTACAAAAGCTTAAAACTTCTCACATAATGCCAAAGCAACTAAGTGACGAAAAAAATGTGGCTAATATAACTGCGGACTTATCAGAATGGTATCGCACTACAAGCGACGATAGCAGGAATCAAATTGAAGCCGAAAGAAGAACAGTTAGCGATTTGAAACTAATTGATGATGCTGTAAATCCGGATACGTTTTTTGAAGGACTCAAGGGATATGCATTTAATTTTCAGTAGCAGTTGTTAAACATCACTAAAAGTTTTTAGTGTAACATAGACGAATGTATTTTATTTATTTATTAAATGTAATTGGAATTGTCATTGTGAATGGATAAAAGTATGTGTTTCCTAATTCCTGGAAATGTTTTTGGAATAAAAATAATTGAAGTTATAACAAACTTTCTACCTATTGTAAAAATCACCATTTTTGTTTTTAATTTAATTTATAGCTGGAAATATTTGTAAATATAAACGAAACAATTGTATTTGGAAATAACTGAAAAAAACAGATCTTTTTCGCCCACTATTTGTAAAAAAACATACGATTAATTATTTACTTTAGTTTATTGTATATAAAAAATGTGTGAATATAAAAACGTTAAAAGCTTATAAAATTGTTTGAAATATAAATATGTTTTTTATTAGTGATTTGGTACATGTCTTTGATGTGTATGAAATTTCGAAAAAATCCACTTCCTCTAATGTGAATACATCGAATGAGTAATTTTCATTACTATTGAATTAATATTCAATAATTTTATGATTACATGAACTTCTGATTGTGTTAAACTTATTTTTGGAATTTTTGGATACGTAAAATACAACAAATATGTAAAATTTGTTTTAGGAATACTTACTTTAAATACTTGTAAATAAATATAAGATAAATTAGAAAGTGATGAATATTCTATATAAGTTGTGTTACTACATAAATAATAAAAAGCTTATTTAATATAAAGCTTAATCAAATAAAGCTTATTTAAAGTAATCTGAAACACTAGAAATTCAAGTTAATATAGAAATTATCCAGAGAAGACATGTAAGAGAGAATTATTCGTTAAAAAAACAATGATGAGAAAATCTTAAAGATATTAGTATGAACAACGATTTACTAGAAATATAAATTAGAAATAAAAATTACCATTTGAGAGGAGTGCTCCTATTGTTATAACCATTGGCTCTGTAAACATAAATAAATCAATAAATAGAACTCTGATAGAAACCTCTTTCAACATACTTAACAACTCCTTGGGCTTGAGTGGGCGTTAATGTAATAAGTGGCGATAAGCGTTCGGCAAAACGCTCATTATTTCGTTCTAATTCACGTTGATAGTCCTTCTGATCGGAGAGAATCAAATTCCGATTTTTCTTTAAAGCATCTGCACAGCGCTTGGCGAATTCTTTGAAACAGAGCCGCAATTTATTTTGATGCTTTGTTGGTATTGTGACACCATCAGAAAGATTTGAGAGAAACACAGTTGCCATTTCCATTGGACCCTGATTGACTGTTGTACCTATACACCCTTGTAAAACCATTTGTAATATTTTTGGATCCGCTGGTTCTTGATTAGTAGCAGCAGCCAATTCCAAAGTTTTCTTCTGAATGTCTTCTATAGCCACCTCGATGGGTTCAAGTATAATCTGCTGTCGACTAATAACTTGTATACGTGTTTTGACATATGGGAAATGATTTGCTGTGGTAAGAATCGTTTTTCGTTTACACTGCTCGTGCAGGTCTCCATGAGCTTTACCCGATTTTGTAAATGGCGTGGCGAAAATAAAACGTTCTACATATATGGAAACAATAAATAAGTATACCCAAAACAGAATGTAACAGTTTACACTCACTTATATTGAAATTCCTCTCGAAATATGTTTCACGATGACGCATTTCGTAGGTCTCAAAATATGGTTCGACATATGTAATTTGAATGTAAGCCTTATCAGCATCTAATGAATTAATATCCACTGAGTTGGAGTCTTTTATTATATGAACAGAATCAGGGCCAAATCGATCAGCATAAAAATTCTGAAATAGTTGGCGTTCATTAGGTTTAGTATTTAAAAATAAAAAGTAGATTTTACCTGCAAACGACTAAAGATCTCTGGTAACTTAGTCAATGTAGGCTCCTTGTAAATAAATTCCTGTTGATCTAAGTCACCAAATTTGGTACCATAGAAGCCCACACGGAAATATGTACCAAATACTCGTTTACCTTGTAGCTGTGCAATGCGGTTAAATGCTTCCTGAAGTTTACCATGTATTTTTCCAAGCTTTTGGAAGTCGCGATTTGCTTCACAAATTGGGATGAGTATCTTATATACTTCATTCATAGCTTCATACATGCCAGCAATTTGATATGAATTAGCTGCCTCCTCAAGCAATGCCTTCAGACCGATTTCTGTAAAATGATTTCCTAAACAAATTCCATCTTCACCTGGACTAAGAACATCATCGGACACTGCTGACTCCATCAAAGCATTCGGAGTAACCCGTTGAAAGCTAACTGCTCCAACAGGCAAATGTGTTTGGGATTCCAACATACTGAGGTATTCTGCGACCAAGGCAGCACTGTGCACATAGCACATGGCAGCTTCTGTATGATTTGCACGCTCACGATGTTTTTTTGCCATATTCTCTAACCAGGTGAGACGTAAGTCTGGATTATTTTGATACCCTTTAGCTATACGATGCATTAAATCGAGAAGCATTTCAGGATCCTCTTGATATTCTTTCATTTTGACGGTATCAGAAAGAATCATATGAAGGTTAAAAAGTAAATCTTGAACTTGCTCTGGAAATGAAGTATCCTGTAAATCCAAATCAGATTCGGCATATACAAGAATTGTTTTGAGGGCACGTCGCAGCGATTGTTCACTGAAAGATGAACTCGTACCCACTAGAGAACTCAGTGACATGGTCACTTGCATTTTAACTCTTGCGAAATTCTGAAAATGTATAATGATTACAGTATGTTCAATGTGTGCTTATCACCGACTAACTTACATTTCCAATTTCGAAGTTTTGTCTCATCAACAAATATAAAGAAGCTGCTGCTTGCGAGCGAATGCCTGGAAGTTGTGAGCCGCAATGTTTTAATAAGAGTAAGCAAAGGTCGGCGCAGATATCTGTTTCTTCATCAAATAGAAGGTTAGGAAACTTAAAAATCAAGGATCGTTGTGATGCGAATAAATTCTGCAATGCTAATGTGCTCTGATTGCGCGAAAGAGCATGCAAGAGAACTTTCAATACAGTGCCTAGCAAATTGTGATGTATTTCGGAGTTAGTAGCAACCTGCACAATTATCTCGAGAGCATCTAGTATAACTAAGGAGATTTCAGTAGCCAGAGATCCTTCAATGTAATGACTCATTTCCAATTCGGGATCACTTTTAACATTCGTGTCATAAAACTGAGAACGATACGGCATTTGATCTTTACGCCAGCGAAACTTTTCTGTAGAGTTACGATCTTTCCGCCTGTTAATTAAATCGTTACGGGCAGAACCTGTACCACGTATATATTCTTCTAATTTCTCTTTCATATCAGGAGTCTTACGAAAACTTTGCGTGTTATTTCGTTTAAGAACTGGCAAACGTTTTTGTCCTTTGTATTCGAAACAAGGGATACAGACATTCAATACCTGTAACATTTGATGAACACGGTGCGGACTTAGTCCGAGCACCCAACGATAGAGTATTGTGCGTTCTAAATTTTTTAGTATCCAGGTGAAACAAGCCAAAAGATGCCGCGTATTTTCACTACTAAGCTGTGACTTATTTTTAACCTGCTCAGTGACATACGAGTACGCTCGGCTTCCTGAAATAGCATAAGCCACATCTGGGCTAATAGTGGTTGTAGCAATTGTCTGTTGTGGACCCTGATAGTCTTCTAATAGACCGATGCTTTGAAGACGGTCATGCGTATCAGTTAAGTATTGATGTAACTGGGGGATACAGTCCATCACTATTCCCAATAGTGGAAGATATAGAGCTGCGACACGAGCACGTGCCTCCATTTCGCTATACCGTGGATCCAGATCATGCGATGTCATTAAATTACGAATGCATCGTATAGCCTTACCATGAAGTGGTGGATTCCTATAAAGAGATAATAGTTATTTTATTCGCTTATAGAATAGGTATTGATCTTTACTTACGGTACTTCGAGGACTGTTGCCAAGTCGCTCAACACTAAGCCCACTAAAAAGTGTTGTTGTCGAAAATCTGAGGTGAGATCAGCATGAAGTGCGCGTTCAATTGAACCCTTAAATAATATTTCATTCATGAAATTATTTTTATATGGAATTTGATAAGAATCATACATATGATGTTTGACTGTTATTTGATGTAACGCTGGGTGTGGGACTTCCTGGAGCTGAGATCGTAGTGTATGGTGTTCCAAATGGTAAATTTAAAGCTACGTAGTGCTCATGACTACACACTATACGTAGAAAGTCGATTTTGTAATTCATCAAATCAGGAATCGAAGCATTTTTGGATATTAACACTTTGTAGTATGTTTTAATCAGCCCAAAAACAAAACCACGGTCCATAATACTGAACAAATCGAATATAAAAAAACTCAGACTAGCATTTAATGACTGCGCCAATTTTGGTTCATTACTGTGATAGCCAACAACCTTTGTTGTTACCAAATGTACTAATGTGGAAATATCATCTGTAAATTGATGTGGAAATCGTTGTTTGCGTGGAGTATTTAATGTACGAGTGTAGTCCAAATGTTCAATCATCGATTTTACAATTAATTCAAAAAGAAACCAGGAGTTACTCATTGCTAACTCGGCAGCTTTACCACTGGCAACAACCCAATGCAGAGCTAGCTCCTCATGTAGTAGTCGTATTAATCCGTCGCGTCCACCAAAAGTAGGTGACATTTCTATAGCGATTTCTAAAAACGTGTATTATATAACGAATGTTTTAACATTACATATAAACATTATAGTCAACCTTTACGATCCAAACTACGCCCTGCTGTAACATTGTCATAAACACTGTAATTGTCTCCTGAATTAATCGTGGAGGATATCATTTCCTCTGCGTTACTCCGACTGCAAGTAATCCGTCTCTTTCCACAAAAAGGATGCGGGATTTTACATTGAAATTGCACGTAAGTAGAAAGGAGAGCTTGACGACCATATTGATCAACAATTAAGTCATCAGAGAGTATCTAATAATAAACAAATAATATGTAATAAAAAATAGGTATAATTTTACTGACATACTGAAAGATTTGCTGAAACCAGGCATAAAACTTCAAATATTGTTGAACCTAGCGATAATGTCTGTCCGCTAATCTTATAAGTTGTTACCAGTAACTCGATAAGTTTATCCAAAACTAGGTGAAGATTTTTAACCAAGGGTTCACGTTCAGCATTTGCAATATCCAATAAACATTTTTTCATTTCATTTTCCATGTTTCCTTCACCAATACGTGGAGGAATTTTTCGTGAATCCAAATACTCACAAGTTAAGAAAAATCTGCAAATATTATGGCATTAATTATAGTGAATAACTTTGATTTTACTAACTCACCTATCCAAATGCGAATCTAATGAATGTATGGAAGTGACTGCGTCAAGAGCGATTGTAAAAACTGGTCGATGGTTATCCAACCACTTTGTTCCAGGTAAATGAACATTTGGTGGTATAAAGGAATAATTTTCTGGTGGCGTTTCCACCATGACGGGCAATTGAAATTCACCCACTTTTAATTTACCATCTTCAAGTAGAGGCAACCATGTGTAGCCAACAGGAGTTTCCACAGAGGTCTGAATTTCTTGTGGCTTTTTTTGACAGGAAACATGGTATAAGGTAAAGAATAGATGATGATTTTGTTTGATATTAGCGGGTAAAGCTATTTTGATTTCATCATAGAACGCAGGACATTTATTATGGTAATTAACTGCGGTAAAAGCCTCTGAGGTGTACTCCGGACAGGATGATTTTCCAAAAATAGCATTGATTGCATCCGACGGAGTTTCCCCGCCCATTAGTTGAATTCGCACAGCAATATTACGTGCAGACCCTGCACGTGAGGAAAAATTTAGCTCTTTTGGTGACACAAACAGTAGATTGCGGTAAGTGTAGTGTGGATTGTAAATAGTCAACGAAGGGAATTCTAGGATTTCCTTTACTGGGCGTGTATTTTCATCTATGAAATAATAGACATTTTAATGTAACTTATAACAACTGGACATATTATTTATATAATTACCAGTATAAGGATCTACTTTGACCAATTCGGGAGTAAGAGCATTCTTCACATCATCAGCACATGGTGATATCTCCAATTTAATTGAACCAGGTATACATTTGTACTTTTTCATAACTGCACTAGGTCGTTTAAGTTCAGGAAGAAATTTGTACAAATCCTCGTCCTTCATTTTATCAGATTCCTGTATAAAAAAGAAAATCCGTATAGAACTATATTGCACATACGTGTAACTTGAATCATTTACCTGCTTAAAAAAGCTGGAAACAGTTATTGTAATCGGTCGAAACGTTTCGATGCTGTTTGTGAAATCATCAGGAGACCATGAACGACGTTTTTCGTTCTTGCGTTCCAGCGAACCACGTCTAGTCAGAGTACCGCTCATGTCATTCGCTTTCCGGCGTAATTGGTCAAAACTGCTTGTTGAACATTTTCGATCTGTAATTATTTTAATTAATAATAATAATTTAATAATGAAATATATATTCTCTACCCAGACTATTGGAACTTGCGGCTGATCCCAAAGAACCCCCTTCTTTTTCGCTGGTTGCATTATCTTTACTTTCAAAGTTATCACCATTGAAAACATTTGTTAAATAAATTCCGGTCCAAGCGAATGGCATGCGATATTTTCCTAAACGTTCACAGAAATCAGCTGCATTAGATTTAGCCTTTTCACGACACTTATCTTTGTCATCTTTTAAATAGGGCTCAACAGAGTCTTTAATATCGCCTTGCAAAACTTTCTCCAGTCTTATAACAAGAAATAAATCATTACTTGGATAAGTTATCTCAAATACTCCTGCACGACTTTGTGTGCTAGCATCAGAACAACGAACATGAGTACTTAACATACGTTTCAATGTGTCTGAATTCATATCAAAATATAAGTTTTCAGAGATCTTCTTCTTCTCTTTCGCATCGTAAATTGCCATGGATGCGAAAATGGGTTCAACTTCCAATTCCAAACGCAACTGTAAGCACTTAACATAAATGCGATGACCCATGTGTTCTATGGGTATTTCGGCTGGAAGACGTCGTTCAATTAAATCCTCGGGATCGGCTTCAGGATATAAAGAAAATAGTGCTTCTTGGCGATCATCTTGACGACGAGCCTCATTTGTTTGATCTATTTGTTCGGTTGGCACATCGTCCAATAAATTTGGAATCAAAGGATCGTTTACAGAGCGTCGCAAATCGAAACTAGCCCATGATCCCCGGGGTGTTAAAGTATCGGTACATGAAGAAACCGAAGAAAGACTTGCAATGGACTGTCGCGAGCTAGGAGTGCAACTGTCGCTTTTATCTGTAAGAGTTTCATCGAAAGAAGCAAAGTCTTTATCTATTTCGAATTCTTGCTGATATGCAGAAGGACTAATTGTGCCACGGTCGATACGTTCGCGTGAACAGCAGGAGCTGGAGTAATGCCGTTGTGAATACTCGACTACTTTCCATGGACGGGTGTAACAATTCACACACTCTTGTACATGCTGTGGCAATTCGGAACTTAAATAAATATTTTAATTTAGAAAACGTTTTACAGTTTTTAATTTATATATTACATATTTTCCTTGGGAAGCACATGTTCAATGGTGCGAATTTTTCTGGGAATTGTCTTTACTGAAACATCAGAAGGAGGGAAATCCAATATGTTCCTTAATGGGTCTCGAGTAACAATATTAATGTGTTGCAAAAGAAATTCTTCATAATCTAAAGGCTCCACAGGTTCCGTCAAAGATAACTGTAAAAAAAAAACAAAACAAAAAAAAAATGGAAATGTAAAATGTGCCTAAAATATGCCCAAGAACCACACCCATTTGCTTCCAAAAATATATTACTTACTGTGGAGGAACACATTGAATGAGAGTCAGTTGTCTTGGTTTGCAGATGACAATTTACCACATTTTTACGCACATCAGAAGCCAATTGCCTTAAAAAAAAATAAATATTTAAACGAATAAAGAGATGTTCAGATAGGTGAAACTGAAGGCCTTTGTTGAATTTTATTCGAACAAAATTCTTCACTCACTTCGACAATTTCTGGGCGAAGGAACGCTGAGTTAAAGACATTTTCATCCAAATTATATTTTTAATCGAGTTTACACAAATATAAATATGTAAAACACTTCCTTCATTTTTCCACACTATCTCTGAAATCGATTCAATTGTCGATATTCTGTAAATTAAAAATGGCCGATGGATGCAGAACGGGAACAGCTGATTGTGTACAAAACAAAATGTAAAGATAGCAATTTATAGGAATGGTTTGGTATTGGAATCTGAAAGTCTGTGTTCCAGTCACCCTCGAAGGGTACCCTCAGCAACGCGGAAAAACCATTCCTGACCAACTGGAGAATTCTCATAGATTCCTCTGGAACTCCTATACTAAGTTAGACAAGAACATTTGGAGTATGCAGAAATATCGAGAGATATGTCCTCTTCAATCCCTGATACTCGAATTTTAGTCACCCTCGAAGGGTACCCCCAGCAACGGTGGAAATCTCCTCCTGATCATGCCCATTTTTTCTAGTTTTTGAATTTCTGATTCACCCTGTGAAATTTCCCCTTCGAGCGTTGCTGGCGATTTTGACAGTTCAGCAACGTTGCTGGTCTAAAAAAAAAAAGAAGCCGACAAAAAATACAACGCTTGTAGCGCGTAATTTTCTAAAATCTAAATTCTTAGTGATATTCGTCGAAATAAAAGTGAGTTTGAAGTCAAACCGTTCAACCGTTGATTTACTGTCGAAATGGCTCAGGATTCACCCAGTTCAGTTGATGTACAGGTAGTATCGAGGACAAGACCCCATGAGAATATGAATTTCTTCAACGTGATTTCCAACGTTTGCATTACTTCTAGGACATACAATTTAAATTACATGACAAGTTCAACGTATTTCCCGTTGGCACTGAATTGCGTAGCAATGTAAATCTATTGACTGCGGCCAGTAGCCAGGGTCTCCTCTTCGTGGGGAATCCAAATGCTCCGGAATTAAAAGGTTGGATAACTTTGACTCGAGATCGCCCTTGTTTTAGAATAACGTAGCTATCTTTACACAGTGATCATTATTAAGGATCTGGTGGATGCCAAGACTAAAGGATTAAAGTTATCGGCCCGACAGTTGCCGCTCCCTAGTGTTATAAACACAATAGCCGCCAGTTCGGATGGCAATATGTTAGCTGTGAACTATACATTAAATGGATCAGGATTCTTACAAATCTATAGCGTATCGTCGTTCATAACTCCGGTATTACCCAAAATTATTTGTCCATTGTCTTGTACTCATCATTTTTTCTCTATCAGAATATTAAAACACTCAATAGCCTTCAACTTTCGCCAGAAGAAAACGTGACAGCTCTTCAAATTCTTTGGAATCCTGTGCTCACAAACAATCTGGCGGTGGTACTCAGCAATGGTGGACTTGTCATGTACACACTAAAAGATGGTGGGAACTTTGAATTTCATTCCCTGGATAAGCAACAACAAGTGAAGTGTGGCTGTTGGTCGCCGAAGGGAAAGCAAATTGTTTTAGGCTTTCCCAATGGCAAGTTGCAACAGTTCAAGCCAGATTTAACTCCAGCGAAGACTATTATGTGTCCAGTTGGTGTACATCCGGGACCGTTCGACACTATAGCCGTGCATTGGCTCTCGACTTTTCAGTTTGTTGCATCTTTTCTGCAACATGGCTCGGATATGGCACCTTCGCTATATATAGTTAATGCTCCTAAAGGTGGTCAACCCAATTACATAAACTACTATGACATCTGCTACAGTGCCACTGGACCTCGTAAGCACCAGGTCACTTTTACACATATTCAGCAGTGGAATCTCTTGCTAGTCACTTCTGCCAATGGTGTAGAGGTGGGCATACTCGGCACCAAAGACGGTGGCGAATCGCCGACATGGGTTCAGTATACACTGCTCGATGAGGCACGTATTGAAATGCCTCTAACAGAAGACAAGGATGAAACATATCCAATAGGATTCGCTTTCGATACAGCCTCCTCCCATCAATTAACTATTGGCGAACAAAAAATGCCAATCATGCCGATGATTCATGTTCTCTCCTCACATGGACACTTAGTGTCATTTAACTTCCTGAACATATCTCCAGGGGCTTCTGATGTTTGCTCCCCACCACCACCGATAACTGATTCTTCTGGACAGTTTAGACCATTGGACGAACTTGTCGGACACGACAAAGTTGGAGCGGTGAGTTCTCCTCCGGCACCATCACCAGCACCAAACGCACCCCAAAATCCTGACATGTCGTTCGCATTTAACCCATGTGCTGTAACATCCACGCCTGCTGTGGTAATATTTGTGTTTTACACATATTAAGAATACATTATTAAGAAGAACATTTTTATAATTTCATCATTTAGAAAGAGAAGCCAAAACCACTTTTCGGCAATATGGCTGCTCCTGTGGTATCAACTCCAGCGGTTAGCAATATTTTCGGACAAAACTCCACCTCAACACCGCCTTCCACTTCCTCAACAACACAAGGGTTTGGAAGTTTAAACTTTGGAGGGATGAACACAGTTGCACCAGCAGCAAATGCATTTTCTGGGTTTGGTGGAGCAACAGCTTTTAGTGGATTTGAAGGTAGTTTATATTCGCTGTTATAGTACTTTGACTTCATATATACCTAAATTCAGCAAAATCGACTGAGGTCCCAAAACCAATTGCGACACAACCTGCGGCCCCTCAGCCTACCGAAGTAAACAAACCGTTATACACTGTGCCAGCTACGTTTACGCCTCCCCAAGCAGGTGCTTCTAGTCAACAGCAGACTAAACCTTCAACCGCTCAGCCCCAACAATCCCTTATGAGTTCTAATGAGATCGACAACATTGTTAAACAACTTATTGCTGTACAAATAAACTCATTTTCCTCGGAACTGCAGCAAATAGCCAATCAGTCCAAAGGTCTTCTTGCAAGCGTGAGATTTACTATTTACTACGTGTATGAAGAATTGTTCACATGACCACTTCTTCACTAACAGATTGGTCAACCAGACGAAATGAAATCATGCACGAAACGCCTACATGACTTGCAGGAGATCATCGAGCAGGCCAATGATCGTGATTTTGAATTAGACATGCAGCACTTGAGACAATCATTGAATGAGTCATATGCCATGCTTGCAGAGTGTCGCACAAAACTGGATATGTATAATAATCCAGAGTAAGATTGCCTGTTCTATAGAAGTTCATATTTTTGTAATACGAGTTTATCATGTTTTTCAGTATAACACGGTTGACAAGTATATCGACGTTGGATCCCATCAATCGACGCCAATTGGCAAAACTGCAAAGTTATGTGGTGACTAATCAGACACAATTGCAGCAATTACAACAGCAAATCGATGCTCAATGGTCAAATTACCAGGATTTGGTGCGTCGCAACTCGAAAACGCAAATGCATATTCCCTGTCTAGATGGAATATATCAGCGTATGAATAAGTTAAAAGACTTGGTAGCACGTCAGCGAACGAAGCTCAACTATATTAAATCAAAGCTCAAGCAAAAAGGTTTGATTTTAAAATCTATAAATGATATGGACTCCAGAAGTTTTGGGAAACCAGAAGCGTGAGTTAATGTGTAATTATTTAAATATTTACTATATCTGTTGTTTCTTATGTAGCACAATGGAATCTTTGGCCGATTCCATTCTGTCAATGAGTTTGGCTCATGTTGTAGACGCCTCGCGTTCAAAATTATCAGAGGATAAGCTCAAATCCATTCGAGACTTCGTACGCAACCGTCAAATTGTACGCATAAAACCACAGCGTCCAGATCGAGTTGGACTCAAATCTGAGGTCATATTGGAAACAAAGCTGCAGGCAGAGCGGCGATCACGAGAAGTACCAGTTCCAAGTAAATCGCAACCGGAAAAGCCTCCAGCCCCTAAAGTACATACGAAACAACCTGCTAAACAATCTACAACTGCAGCTTCCATAATTCAGCCAAAACCAAGTTTTGCTCCAACATCGTACTTTTCTTCACCGGCAACTGCAACTGCACAAACTAGTTCCGGTGTCCAATCAGCGGGCTCATCGGGTTTTTCCGGCTTTACTGGTTCTGGATCTAGCAATCCAACTATGACATTTGGCCAAACTAAATCAACACCAACAGTGAAGTCAGAGTCCTCAGAAGGATTTACTGTAAAAACTGGTACACAACAGGCACCAATTTCGTTTTCGGCTAAGGTGGTTAGTAATGAAACAGCTAAACCATTATTTACTGCAGCTGCTTCAACATTTGCACCTGCGAAATCTGCAGGAGAAGAGAAAAAGAAACCCGAAGAAACCGAAGTTCCAAAGCCCTTTAGTTTCGGCAGTTCTGTCTCTGATGGTTCCACTTTGTTTGGAGGAGGCACTAAGTCCACGCTTGGTGCCACTTCGTCGACCAGTGATAACGTATCCACATTTGGTGGTTTGTCTTCGAATAAGCCTTCACTTTTTGAAAGTAAACCATCTCTTTTTGATAATAAATTATCCTCTACGTTCTCATTCGGAGGCGTTGGGGCTAGTATTGGATCTGTTTCCAGCACCGTTTCTTTCACAACAGCCACCACGAGTGCTCCATTCAATTTATCGTTCGGTACTCCTGTCGAATCAAAGGTTTCCTCAAGCGTATCCACAGCTTCTACACCTGCCGTTTCCAGCTCCATTACAACGCAATCTACGGCTGCTCCGGTAACAACCCAAAGCACTCCTGCCTTTAGTGGCTTCGGGAAACCGGTGGGTGATGCGGCTGCTCTCACCGGAGTAAATACAACAAGCTCCAGGTAAACATTTGTGAGAGTTATATATATTTATAATACATTATCAATCTGACTTAACTTCAGTTTCGGCGCATTAAATTTGTCTGCGACAACAACAGCGAAATCAGAACCAACGACCGTGGCTCCTGCATCCACTGCTGGCATTGCAGTTTTTTCAACAAGCAATCCCACTACGACGACAACATCCACAGCAGATTCTCTCTTTGGATCGCTTAACATTTGTAAACCAACCGTGAAGGATCCTAGTAAGTTCTTCTACAAAAAATGTATACGGAATCTCATATTTTTTCATTTAGATTCTGTTAAAACCTCAACGGAAGGAAATGTTTTTGCTGGGTTCGGCGGTGGAGCATTCTCCTTTACTTCTTCTGCAGATTCTGGAAAACCATTGTTTGGAGCATCATCGAATGCTGGTACGTTTTCATTTGGAGCAACAACCACTCCAAGCATTGTGAGCAGTGCCGCCACCGCTACTACGACCGCTGTTACTACGACGGTATCAGCAATATCTACTGCGAGCTCAGGAGCTTCTGTCTCTACCACTACTACCACATCTGTCGCTGGTAGTTTTCCAACTACAACGACCGCTACATCCACGGCACCAACTGCTATAACAACATCCTCATCCTTTTCATTTTCCTTTGGAGGACTTGCAACGAGTGTCCCCGCCGTAACCACCAGTGTTGCTGCAAGTACATCAGCTCCAGTTTCTACCACAGCTTCCGTAGTATCCACTACAACTCCTACGGTCTTTGGTGTTGCCGCTTCGAATGCACCTTCTACTATATTTGGATCACCTGCCGTGGCAGTTACGGCAGCAGTAACATCCAGTACTATTGCGCCAACTTCCACCACTTCATCTATATTTGGAGGCACTTCAAGTTTCTTAGGTGCAGCGAGTACCACGACTCCTGCATCCACCACAACATCATTATTTGGTTCCACAGCTACTGCTACGAGCACAGCAGCACCATCCATCTTTGGCACCGCAGCCGCAACTACTACATTTGGAGCACAGCCTGCCACAACAACTATAGGCAATGTCTTCGGCGGCATTCCCAAACCCGAGCAATCTGCATTCGGTACCCCAACTGCTCAATCCAGTGCAGGGACTGGACTTTTTGCTGCTGCAGCAGCTGCGAATCCTTCGCCATTCGGAAGTCCTACTGCACCAGCTGGCGGCAGTATATTTGGAGGAGGGGCAACGACAGGTTTTGGTGCAGCGACTAACTCAGGAGGATCTATTTTCGGTGGTGGTGGTTCAACTGCAAGTCCTTTCGGAGCTCCTACAACTAACACTGCATCTGGTGGCTCTATTTTTGGTGGTGCCGCTAAGCCGGCCGAAGGTGCAAACATCTTTGGATCGCCAACACAACCTGCAGCCGCAGCTGGTACTGGGTCAATTTTTGGTTCAAGCACATTCGGTCAACCTGCTGCACAGTCCGGTGGTTCAATCTTTGGAGCAGCTGCGGCCACCACTTCACCGCAGCAACAATCGGGTGGCGGCTTTGGTAGTTCGATTTTCGGAGGCGGCGCTACTGCCTCAAATACTGGTGGTTCAATTTTCGGAGGAGCAGGGGCTACCCAGTCTTCGTTTGGATCAAGTGGCTTTGGATTGTTTTCACAAAATTCCACATCTGCATTCGGCTCTCCAGGGGGCAATAGCTCTTTTGCCCAAGGAGGCGCATCTGTCGCTCAAAGTGGATTCGGTTCTCCACAAGAGGGTTCGGCATTTGCAAAACCGACATTTGGCGGCGCTCCCACTTTTGGCAGCCCACCGGCATTTGGGGCACAGCCTAGCTTTGGAGGAGCTCCGACATTTGGCAGTCCTAAGGGATTCGGTACATTTGCCTCACCAACTGCAGCTCCGGCTGCCGCAACTGGATTTTCATCGCCAACACAAAAGAATAATCTATTTGAAGCTCTGGGGTCCACTGACACCGGTCTGTCGTTTGGAAATTTAGCGCAGAACACGAATAATGCTCCTAAACCAACCTTTGGAGGGTAAGTTTTAGAAAGAATGGTCGAGAAATAATGCTAAAAAAGATTTAATTTCAGGTCGTCGTTTATGAATTATAGATCTTAAATTGCATGTGAAAGTATTTCGTTTGCTGTCATCGCGAAATTTGATTGTTAAATATTGTGATTAAACTCCTTTCAATTTTTGGAAATAAATGTAAATAATTTAAATGAGGAATAATTCGTTTGCAATGACGACAACCAGGAAAGCGACCGACTTTTCTCTAAAAGAGTCATCATTAAATTATTATCAATCTTTAGTAATTTGTTGGCATTGCTTAATCCAATATTTCATACTTAATAATACGTGTTTAAAAATATGTATGTTCATTGTGTACTTTTCGTTTCAGTAACATATTGACAATTAGTTGAAATATAAATAGGTTTTTTCATTTCAAATTCACATTTTTTAATTTAATTATTATTGCTTCGCATCAATTTCAAATTACATGTACAGCAGTATTTTCTACATCGGCGACCTTAAAGAAACCAATTACTAAAAGTTCTTTAATTTCTGTCTCTGTCTCTGACGGTATATCTACTCCATTCGAAAATAAAAGGGATCTTTCAGTTTTCTAAAATGATAATATTTAACTTCGGGGGAAAATATTTCTTCGATGACCTTGATTTGCGATTTCATGAGCACATATATAGATCTATCGATATTTTTATTTTTCAATAGCCGTTGAATGCTCTGCAGAGTTACTTAGCCATTAACCACTCCTCAAATGTGATAAGCTAAACTATTCCTTAACTAGGTAGAAAACTTTTCGCTGAGTATATCTCTCGCTCTTTAGAAAATTTGCAGCAGAGTCTTAATATACCTGAATAGTAATCGTTTATATTTATAAAATTAATTATATTGTAATGCAAATAGATTTCACCATTTAATTTTGATCACAAATCAATGAGTTGTTCATTTATTAATCTGAATTTATTCAGTGATGTCGTTGATGCGACTATTTCAAATATTGCATTTTTTAGTCTTAATAAAATAAAGAGATGTTGTATTTTAATGTTTAATTGCTATTTAAAAATAAGTTTACATTACATATGAAATCTTTTATTTACTTTTCGTTCTTATAAAATGTTAACAATAAGTCAAAATACAAAATCGTATTTTCTCATTGCATAATTTTTAAAATGTAATTTCGTTTACTTTCGACTAAAATAAAGTTTTTGGTTAATTTATTTCAATTGCAATGATTCATTTAAAATTTATCCTTCCATTAGTAAATAGTTCATAGTATAAAATGGTACTTTTTCTTGTTTTTGCCTTCATGTATATTCCCTCCAACGTTCTAATATCTTTCTTAACACTTAAAAGCATAGTCCAAAAATTTACAAATTAAATGCAAAAGTGTTCTTTACTAATAAAAATTAAATTAAGGAAGCCGATATCTCTTTTTCATAAGTTTTGTTTGCAAAGGAATTTGTAACTAATGATACAATCACATGATCGAAATGAAAATTTGAGTTACATCGATAAGCAGTTTCTGAGTTTTATTCCCAGAATCCAGATAAATTCGTCTGATGCTAGTAAAAATATTATAAGTTTGCTATGAAATATATTCATCACGTTGACTAATCTCTAAAGAAGTACATATTGTTTTCACACAAACCATTCTACACTTTTCAAAGCACTTCTACTAATTTTTTGGCAACTGTTTTCTGCTACAACTACTAATTATGATCCAGTTGGAGAATATGTATAATTTTAAAAAGTTCGTATCAAACGATACTTCATTCAATAGTTCAATAAAATTTCCGATAAATCAAAATTGCAATTGTAAAAACAAGAGTTTTACCTCGTAAAAAATTATATAGTAGAGGAAATTTTTGAAGATACTAATATCAGTAAATAATTGACTGTTGCACGATGTCGATTTCTATTGTTGTGCTTAATGTGTACCGAAACTTAATCCTTATACTCAATTCACAATTCTGTAAACAATTGGAGAAATTAATTTTTTTCGGTATCACATAATATACATTAAGTTTAAACCCCAAGAAGATCATAAGTAATTTATATATCATGTGTGCTATTAAGAGAATACAACGCGTGAGTTAATCTCCTCTAAGGGTTTTGAGAACTTATATTTCAACTGAAAGTTTTCAATAGATTATTGAATCTGGTGAATTTTGAAAGACTAGGGATTAATATAAAGAATTTCTAGTATGTTTCTAATTAGTCTATATGTTTGGAAAGAAAAGTTCAATGAAATTTCCTTTTCAACATCTACTTTAAACAACACAATTTCAATGCAATTTGACAAACTTTTTTCGCAAAGTTTATTATAAAAAAAAGTAGCTTTAAAACACTGCATTTCTAAAGGTAGACTTACACAACTATAACTCTAAACATCCTCTTACGCACTGCATTCACATTTAATAACTTAATAAAAATCACGATAATATAGCGACACTTCGACGCGGTCCACCCTGACTGATGTTGTCCATGGATGACCACTTCTTGATGCCGTTTTTCAATGCCTCCGCAGTCACTTTGTCCTGCATAACACGTGACATCGCCTCCAGCTTTTGTGCCCGCTCTTTCGACAACGGCTCTGTGGGGAAGGATAACTCGTTGGCCTCTGCTAGAGTGCGCAAATCGAAGTAGTACTTGGCATAAACCGATGACGGTACATTGATATTGAATTGCAAAAGTTCGAGAAATTCTCGCTCCAGTTCGTTCATGTCCTCAACTGTGATGTCTTTGAGAATCTGACAGTAGTCCACATTCCATACAGCCTGATCATCCCAAACCTTGGAAGCCAAAAGAATAGCCCCTGATGAAAACACAAAAACTTGGTTATTGTATGCCCATTAAGATTACAATACAATGTATGCTTTACCTAAAACCATCCGCTTCCAATTGCACGGAGCCACATCCAGTTCGGCATAGGTCAGTAGACGTTCCAAATAGACTAGCGTAATGATGGCACACTCCGCCGTCAATTGAGCGGCATTGAAGAGCGTGCGCACAAATTTGTAGATCTGGCGATGCTCCGGGTTGTGCGAATCATAATCCTCTGGCACCGGGTCGTGCGTCAACGGATGAAGCTTCTCATCGAAAATGTCCAACCGACGATCCGATTGCCGATTCTTAATGTGGTAATAAATGGCAAGTGATACGCACTTGACAGTATTCTTGAGATTGGGTTGCGACACAGTGCTGTCGTCCAGGTAGATGGTGGAACAGGAGGAGCTCTTCTTAAGGCCACCGCTGGTTGTGGAGTTGGGCGCCTGTTGTGCGATTTGATGTTGCGAACGCTTACGTGTGATGCCACCGTTTTCCACTTTGGAACGTTCGAGAAACATTGTTGCCGCCGTCGGGTCCACTGAGGGATCCTCCTCGCCCTCGAGCGCTTCTCGTTCTGAGATGTGCTGCAGGTTGTGCGGGTTGCTGATGGTGCCGCTGTTGTGAATGGCAGTCGAGGAAGCGTGCACCGAGTGTCGTCCATCGAGCTGGTGCTGCGAAGACGAATGGGAGGCATGGTACGGATGGCGCTCCTCGTAGACGGGTGGAATGTCCTTCGATTTACGGTCCGACTGAGGGCTCGAGTATGCGCAACAGGAATTTTTGTTCCCCATTTTAGCAGATATTTACACAGATTTCGTCCGATCGTTTCAACTAAGGTTCGTGCAATATGGAAAACGTTGCTACGCCAAAATGCAGTTTATGTCTTTTTAGGATAATTTGTTTTAGTGACTAGTTCAAAACTTAATTACGGGGTTTGCTTCGCTTAGTTTCTCATTTAAAATACATAGAAAAATATATGCTTTTGACGTTACTTTAAAATAAGTTTATCGTGAGTTGTTGTTGGCGGTTATCGTTCACTTTTGCATTTTGTTCAAGTATCAGATCATTGTTGTGGAAATATTTGAACGGTGCACTAACTATCGACTATCTTTGCGGTTTCATTTGGCACTTCTTCTGCTGCTGTTGCCGCCAATACTCCTTAACATGGCTGCTGTCTCTGTTCTCTGGACTTGTCTAAAAATATATGTTAATTGTATTTCAGTTTCTCGTACAAGTGACATTCGAAGTAATAATAAATCATTAGCAATATATCTCATTTATATAATGAATAATCAGCTCAATAAATATTCTTGAAATCAAATTTCTCATTTATATAATGAATAATCGGTTGAATAAGTTTTCTTGAAACCAAGTGGTACACTAGACGATAGTAGTGGGAAGGCGAAGGCTAACCTTATTTAACTGGAATCACGGTCCATTGAAGTTGAAGTTGTATCGCTCCAATATTGTGCAAATAATGAAACGATAAGTAGGGAAGAAAATCGTACAAAATATTTGCCAAAAAAAGGCAAACTGTGTTTGGCGGATTCTTTTCTCTGCGCCGTGGATCGCTCTACAAACACCCTGAGCAAGTCATTAGTGAAGTTTATTTGTTTTTGTGTTTGTTATCGCCGCAATGTTTACAATTGTCGGTGAAACTTTCATCGCGATTGCATAAATTATTTCTGCACCTTCTGTGCTTTTCATTCTTCTCTTAACTGACGGTGTTCATTCAAGCTCCCAATCCAGACGCAGACAGACGCTAGCCACACAATGAATGGCACTGATTCACCACCCTCCTGGCCCAGGCGAGAGACTGACTCTCGGCGGAGTGGACAGCCGTTTGGCGGTTCTTCCGCTACTAATCTCTTACTCAATTGCCGCGTTATTCACTGTCGCGGTGACGAATTTCGTGGGAAACGAAAGTGTCATTTAACTAATCGTTGTTGTTCGGAATATATTTAATAGCTGGTGTAAAGCGTCCACAATAGGTTGTTTAGAGACTAATTAACAGTTATATAAATTATATCATTTAATGGTCGGGTAACTTTGGACTAGTTGGAATCCAGGTTCCCGCGCAGTTCTCTATCAGAACTCTGCCAAAGTATTGATAGGAAGGGAAGGCATAGCACAAGAATACGACAGCGTGGCTAAAAATACCTCGAAATTATGGTGAAAATTAGCATGATAGCGAGCGACAAGAGATTGGTTGCATATGGCAAGTCGCCGCGCAGTAAGGAGATTTCAGCAATTCAATTACATGGTTGAATGGGCGATACGTGTCGATGAATAATATTCGACGAAACTAATAATCGAATGAAATCGAAACGAGACGCTCAGCCTATGACGAGAAGCAGTTGGAACCACAATTGAATACCAAAAAAAGGCAGCACAACTCGATATAAAGTGGGTCAAGCGTAAGACGAACAACAACAACGCAAGCCGTGTAAGTTAACAGAGACAAATACTAGAAAATGGAATCAAAAATTTATTGAATTATTATTGAATTATTATACAACTAACGGGTTGTCATCCGCTCGTAAGTGGGCTGAACGGAGGTCATCAGCCGGAAAGTATACAGCGCAACCGACAGAAGCAGCGTCAAGAACAACAGACAACAATTTCAGTTTTAGTTCGAAGTCATAACTGGAGCAAGTTTTGGGCGAGTCTCGCGAGTTGCGTCTCGCAACGAGGGTGGGGAGTAGTGGTGAGGATGGCGTCAAAAGTGGGAGGCAGCAATCCCACCCCAATCACCCAACTATAAGTAATTTCTCGCGAAACCGACGCTTGTCCCTGTTATCGATCTCGCAACCTGCGGCGAGGAGTGGACAGCGCACAGCTGAGAGAGGGAGTGGCATCGAGTGGGTGGTGGTGGCGGTGGCAGTGGCTGGTTGTGCGTGCAATGACTTCGTCAATAGGGCTTAAACCCCATTTAGTTGGCACGATAAGGGAATAAGGGAACTAATTTGCAAACCGTATCAGGCAACTAATAAAAATTGAATTTCGAAAGGAAAGTGAAAAAGCCTAAATTGGTGTGTATAGGGACACGCGACTTAGGGATGCGAGAGGGATGCTTGGAATCGAAGACAATCGAAGCAAATTAGTTAACGTTTTGAGGAAGCAGATGCGCGACGAGGCAATTGATAGCATCTCGACATAAATCGATGATAAGAAACTTCTTGAGAGTTCTTTGTCAGTTGCTGCAATGTCACTTATCACCACTTATCAACACTGGAGAGAATTCACTAAACGGTGGACGGATTCGGGTTCCGAAGGAGTATTCTCTGAGGGTTTGATAAACGATTAAGGGCATTTGTTGCACTAAACACTGTTCTTATACCTTCGTTTCAACACAAATTCCCAGACAGAATTCTTATGTGATTTCTTTGAATTTTAAATCGATTTGTGAATCCTTACTTGTATTGTTATTTGATAAAATTTATTCCAATTGGTTATTTCACGTCTTCTTTGTGGTTTCTGGTTTCTCCTCGTGTTCCTTTGGCTGCGGTCCGTTCCGATTTCATAGACTCCAGCAGAAATTCTCGTCGCCTTTCCCGTTCCTTTCTCTGGATTTTTCGCTTCAGCTGCTCTTTGCGTGCCACTTTTTTCACTTATTTTCATTTGCATTCACACGTTTTTCTGAGAATTTATAAAAGGAAATTGTCATTTCATCACCTTTCGCGACAAATTTTATTGGAAAATCGAATACGAGTGCGTGGAAAATTCAGCGCCGCCGTTCTCGTCTCTCTGCGGTTTTTTCTATTGTGATTTTTCTCGTTTCATTTTGTTTCGTTTTCTCAGCATTTCGCACGCAAGTTCGTTTCGTACTGTACCAATAAGTTGATATGTACTGTATTACGGTACAATTACGGTACGACGCAATGGATTAAGCGTAAATTGACAAAAACTAATTTATTATCTTTTATGTAAATAACATTTTAAGAGGAAGGAACGATTCTACAATTAAAAATAATAACACAAAAAAAGTATTTCTCAATAAAAATTAAAAGTTATTATAATGTAGGAAAACAGCAACAATAATAATAAAAATAATACTACTAATAGTACTACTACTACTACTACTACTATTAATAATAATAATAATAATAATAATAATAATAATAATAATAATAATAATAATAATAATAATAATAATAATAATAATAATAATAATAATAATAATAATAATAATAATAATAATTATAATAATGTTATTATTATTATTATAATTTGGCCATAGTTATTATTTAGTATTATTAATATTATTATAATTATTATTATTATTATTATTATTATTATTATTATTATTATTATCCTAAGTTATTATAAATAATAATAACAATAATAATGATAATTTTAGTAATATTAATAATTAATGGAATTCAATCCTACCTGCTTCTTATTGCAATTGTAAATGTAATAAAATAAAAAACGTATTTATTCTGAATTAATTTATGTTTATTTCATAGTTTATATAATAATAATTAATTCATTTTTACACAAATTAACATTTGTCGAAATTTATTAGTAGTAGAGTTCCGGTATTGTGTCTTTCTTTATATTGATTTGTTTAGCTTCGAAAGAAATCGTGGAAAATGATCTCTTAAGTGTTGAGTGTTGTTTTAATAAACTTTTATTCTTTTTTCATAGATTTCTTTAGTAATGAACATTCTGAAATTTCAAATAAACGTAGTATTTACAGGGAAAAAAATAAATCATTTATAGGTAAAGAAATTTCGCATATTTTCCAACATTCTTTCTCAGGTTCTTAATTATTTTACATAGGCATATGTTGTTGCTGTGGATTTGCTACATTGTGTGGGTGAATGTGTGTGTTTTTGGCAAATTTTCATATGTTTGAATGATTCTTTATTTAATAATTTTTATTTGATTTCTCTTTTTCAGGATTTGTTTCATCAAATTTCCTAGATGTAAAATTATTGGCTAATTTCTAAATTTCCTCTATTATACGCCCATTTAGTTTGCTGTCCAGGGTACAATTAGTTAATATATGTATTTATAATTACGTTTAGAACTAATGTTTCAATATATAATCTCTAAGTAATGATTGCTTTATTTCATGTATTTTGCTCGACTGCGCGAGCGCTCTTTCTCTAATAAATATTGTTGTTGCTCTGGCAAATTAATACATTGCTACTTATTAACTCTTTCAGTGTTCAACAAATTTCATAACAATTTCCATTAATTAATAGTTTGTTTAAATGTATGTATGTATTTATTTCCTATTAACGTTTTACTTTCTACTGCAATCGAAGAAAGGATATGAGTGAGAGGCACTATGTGCTTTTTTACAGGGGCGAGAGAGAAAACCTATGCCATCGGTTGAAAAGAAAGTTGGTTACGAAAATGCAAGCGTTGTTTTTCTGTTTCTGTTTTTGTTTCTTTGAGAAAAACATGTTTCGTTTCATTTTATTCGCAAGTTTTTAAGCTAGAAGCTGCATGCTGGTAAATGAGTGTGTGTGTGTTGGTGTGCATTACATGTCCTAGTGGTGTGGTGTGGATGTGAGCGTTTGTTAATTTACATATTAATACAAATAATCATGTATATGTATAATGCAGTTGCTAACTTTTTCAAGAAGTAAACATCATGCGTTAATTTAGATTACCTTCCTATTAAACGTCTGTTAATTAAGTTAAGTTATTGTAATGTAAGTTTTAATTTAAATTTAAACTTTCGCGTGACCCCCCATCATCGGCTGTGCGTGGCAGGCGGGCCCGCCGTAATTAAATATCGCATACTTTCATTAGCATTTATTCGACTACCTTAATAAAGCTATGTTCCCAATGTCAGCTGATATTATGGTACCTTACTGCTAAGCGCATTTACCATTGCTCCCTCTGGCGACGGTGGTGGAAGCGACTCAATCACCATGTCTGTCTGGCTTTCTGCCCGTCTCTCGTCTATCTATCTGTCTATCTGTCTGGCACTCTATCGCGACCCACTCCCGAACGATTCGACCTGTGGACAAGTAAATAGAGCAGTAGGCTGGGAAGGCCGGAGCCTCGCCCGACCCCAGACCCCTCCATCTCGAGAGGTAGATTTTCCCGGAAAGGCATTAGTGAAAAGATTCGAGTTCGTGATTGATTTGCACGCATCACTCTTAATTTCGTCCAGCGAAATATTTCCGCGTTGTCGTCTGTAACAACGAAAGGGGTTCCGGTTCCGGTTCCGGTTGGAGATGCGGAATGCGGTTGGAATTCGGGGATGAGGTTTCTCTTGAGAGTGTGTGTTTGTTTCTGTCCTGGCTGCTGTTGTTTTTGAGGCTGTCGAACGCAAAGCAAAGCAATGGTAAATCTTAAAAGATCTGGTCCCGCTATCAGACGTTTTGAAAAAATTTTCAACATTTTGTTATATTCTGTTTTTTTACTTTACATGTACATATTTTGTTGTTGTTGTTGTTGTTTGAAAAACTCAAAACACATATAAATCAAAGCAAGAGTCACGTATAAAAATAAAGTTCATATATATGTATGTATATCTATATTTTGTTTTGTTTAGTTTCATCCTTTTGTTTTCATTATTTCGTATTTCTTTTGTCATTGGAAATTGCAGTAGTTTGCCAAGAAGTAGTAGTAACAGTAATAGTAGCAGAAAGAAGAGTAGGAGCGGAGGGAAATAATGCGGAGAGAACAGGAACTGGAGCTGGAATCGAGAGGATGGATTTTTACAGTGTACTGGAGAGTGAGGGCGCTACTGCTGTCAATGCCCAGGCGATGTCTCGGCGGCTCCCCTGGGTGGCCGTGGAAGGCGCCTTGGCGAGAATGCAGAAGACCGTGGGTCGTAGCGGTGCAGTAGCGGCGGAAGGCAGTAGAGGTAGTAAGTGTGAGTGAGTGTGTGTATGGGCGTGTATCTGTCTGTCTGTATGTCAGTCTGTCTGTGTGGGCAGAACTGAAAATAAAAGATCGCATTTGTCGATGGTTGTTAGGTTTTATTTTCACTAAGATTTCTTTTTCTCCTTCAGTGGATTCCTTCCGGTCTGCCACGCTTCCGTTTCGCTCTCCGTGGACTTCCAACGGCCATAAATCAACTAAAGACTAAGAATTATTTTGATTACACAGAATTCATGTGGAGTTTGACTTAATTTAATGCTTCACTAATTATTACACAACTTCTCTATTATTGCCAATCGTATGTTGCTTCGACTTCAACTTGAATGTTTCAACTTGTTTTAAATATTATTCTCATATGTATAGGTAATTACTTATGTATGTACATCATATGGCATATGTTATATTTGTATGTTATGTTATCATGTATGCATGTAGTATGTATGTATGTTCGTATAGATGTGGGAGTGTGGGGTTCTCTACATAGTATATTTTAATAATTATTCGCACATATATAAAGCGATCAAAATGGTGTTATTCATGCTGTTATACTGTTTTATACTCTATCATTATTTAAAATTTGCAATAATTATGATTAATTAAAATTAATTCAATTGTGACTTAATAATGCTTTCTTTCCATATTCATTTTGTTCTCATTGTTGTTCATGTTGTTGTTTGTGGCATTTAAGTCAATCAATCAATGAAATGCGATTGAAAACACTTTCGAATCGAAACTTATATTTACTGAAAATATTTGCTCTTGCATTACTAATATGATTTACGAATAGGTTGTTTGCATGTTCCGAAACTTTCGCAACGGCACGCTGTCTGTCTCCGTCGTCCTCATCCTCCTCTCTGCACTCCATCCACCACGTCCCGTCGGGCGACGGCTCGACCTCTCTCCGTTGCGAACGATGGAAAATGGGCGGGCGTTGGTGGCGCCATCTGGTGTCGCGGTGTTGCTGCGGCCCGGTCTCGCTCTCTCTACTCGCCGGCCGACGACTTCTCCTCGCCCCCGCTGGCCCCCTCCGCCGCCGACGCCTTCTCGGTCGCCTCCTTGGCCTCCTCCAGGGCGGCGGCGGCCGCGCGCGCCTCCGCGTCTGTAGAGAAAACGCAAACGACAATTTTTAATTCCTTCTCTGCTGCTCCCTCCAGACCACCCTCAAGATCGCCCTCGCCGATTCCCGAAGTGGAGAAGCAGTCGATGGCGGATAATCGAAAATTAGGCTTGGTCCCGGCGACGAGGACGACGTCGAGGGATCGCGGAACATCATTTGAATTTCAGATTCGAGTGTTTTCCTGCTTATTACTCCATCCCTTGTCCCATACCACCAGTCTCGCAGGGTTTCCGTCAGATTCGCGGATTCTCCTCACAAAAAAGCTCCCAAAGGATCCTTGTCCTTGTCATAAACCTCTTCCGACAATTGCACTCTCGCCCCAACCCCTCTATCTGAAGGAGGGGTGGCCCCCAATTACGGGCACAAAGCAGGACTCGCAGCGTCCTCCGATGTCTTGTTATGCAAATCTCCTAATTGATTGCTGATTCCCGTGTTGGGAGCGGAGCAGGGGTTTTATGGATTATCCATGTCAGTCGGTCGCGGGAATCTGGGGACAGGAATCGATTGGCGCGCGATTTGTCGAAGCTGCGGCGAGACCCAGTTTCAGCCCAGAATCGATTCCCAGACCCCCGCTTTTCTCGATGGAACCTGCGAATTCCATTATAAAATGCTAATTGGCCGCTGCGGGCCGCTGCGGGCCCTCGGGACCGGGTCCCAGATCAAAGCTCAATTCGATTTAAATTAATAAATATTTCAGGCTGCGAAAGGCAGCCTCCACGGTAATCGATATCGGAGGAGGGGAGAGGGAGATCAAAAGCTCGGACGACGATGACGAGGACGAGGACGAATTAATTAAATTGGCGCCTCCCACTCACCCTTCACCGCCTGCTCCTTCCAGATCTTCTTGTTCTCCGTGAGGCAGGTGATCCAGGGCTTGCGGATCCGGAACTTCATCTTGGCGGCGGCTGCAGCTGTCGTCGCTGGTGTCGCGGCCGCGCCGCCTGCTGTGGAAGCCACCGCCTTGTTCGGGGGCTCGGCGACGGCCACGGCGGAGCCGGCGTCCTCGCCGTTCTTGGCCTCGTTGCCTTCGCTGATGGCCTCGCACGTCGACTTGCCCAGCAGGCTGAGGGAGCCGCCGGCGCGCGCGGACCCGCCCACGCCGTCCACGGGCACGTCGGCCGCGTCCATGCTCGCGTTCGCGTTCTTGCACATCGGCGCGATGGGCGCGAGGACGTACTCGAGCATGTCGGCCATCACCGACATGCTCGGGTCGACGATGAAGTCGATGAAGCCGATCTGAGATTCGGCGACCAGCGTGTTGTTCCGATCGCACAGCGGACTGAATGGCAGGCCGAGCTCGCGTTCGAGGTCGCCCTGCCGGAAGAACTCCTCCAGCAAGAGCATCGTCCAGCGATGGTGGAGGTTCCAGCGCTTCGCCGGGTGCGAGATGTCGCAGCAGTGGAGGACGAGCGCGAGCGCCTTCGACTTGTCCACGGTGGCCTCGTTCAGGGTCAACAGGTTCTTCATGTTCTTGAGCTGCTGGAAGTGGAAGCTCATGTCGGTCGAGAGCACCATGTCGATGATGAGGGTGCGCAGCTCGCGGTACTCCTCGCGCGAGAGATTCGAGAGGACGTTGCAGTCGTCGTCCTTGAGCACGCGGAAGGCCGCGCTGATGTGGTGGTTCTCGAGGACGGCCCGATCGTTGTACAGCAGGGCCGTCTCCGAGCCGGACATCACGTGGAAGTTGTTGGTCGTGCCCGTGTGCTCGTAGTCGTGGATGAGGGCGGCCAGCAGCGTCGCGAAGATCTCCAGGTCGGTCATCCAGTTCATCAGCCCCGTCTGGCAGAGCATGTGGTGCACCGTCTGGGTGACGTCGGCCGCGTGCAGGTTGTTGTGATATGGATTGCGGAAGCGGCAGTAGCCCTCCTCGATCCGGTTCAGGAAGGTCTCCAGCGTGGCGGGTGCGATCTTGAACTTGTGGATGATGCCGTACCGGTTGAGCAGGTCGTAGCCGATGTACTTCACCGGCTGCCCGTTGGCCGCCTCGGCCAGGGCGAACACGTCGAAGCACCAGTCGTCGAGGTTCTGCAAGCGAAGACATTTATTACGTATATTTTCCTAAATCTAGACCATCGGAACCTCCCAAGTCGGCCTGATAAGTCGGCTTATAATTTACAATCGACCTCACAGACACACAAAGTAATTCTTCGTCCGTCTCGCCCTATTAGCAACAGCCTCCAGACATTCTAACGACCAGGACGGCGCTCGTTATCGCTTCCCCCCGTCCGGCTCATTGTCCATGTGATCCGCCTCCCAAGAGCCGATCGCAGGGCGCTGAACCCTGAACACCGGAAGCGGATCCCCGTCCGACCGACTCTCCCTCGTTTCCGCTTCGCATAAATCTCGGCTGTCTGTCTCAATTACTTAACACCTCGCACTCTGCCGTCAACAGCAAATCCCGGCCACTTAGAGGCGCCGTCTTCCCCAGCTCTGGCTCTGTCTTGTCCGTCCGTCCGTCCGTCCTTCTGTCTGTGTCAGTATTCCCAGCGTCTGCAGGGCTGAGCCCGACTCACCTTAAGGACCTTAACGACTTCCGGCGGAAATTGCATCAGGGCCGTGCTGGAGACGCGCCGGTATATTCGATCCACGAATATGCCGGCCCGAATGGCGTGGGCCACCGAGCGGAACTTCGGCTTCTCGTCGTTCTTCTTGCGGGTGGTGGCCAGTTGCCGGGTGAAGGTGGACGCCAGCCACTCGCGCACCTCCGGCGGCACGGCGTCCGGCTGAACCTCCGACAGCTCATCGTCCTCGTCCGCGAGCCGCCTGTTTTTCCATTGGGATCCGTTGGAAGTGTTTTTGGTTTTTTTTTTTGTTTTTTGGTTTTTTTGTTTTGATTTGTTTTGGGGGGATTCGGGTGGGTGAGGAGAGAGAAGAAAAAGATTTTATTAGTTTGCGCTCGGAAAAGGTTTCTCGCGATAATTTCGAAAATAAAACTGAAAACTAAAGCTAAATTAGAAACAAAATCGAAACTCAGAACAAAAGCAATTCAAACGGAAACGAAATCGAATCGTAACAAAAGGAGCGGAAACAAACCAAGAATGAACTAGTAGTAGTAATAGAAAGAGTAGTAGCGAAACGAACTGAAGCGTGTGCGCCACACAAACACAGGTGTGTGTGTGGGTGTGTGAGTGTTGTAAATACAATATAAATACTGGGGAAAACGGAAACGGAAGTCGGTTGTTTGTGTTAATTAAAGAAGAAGTTGAAGAGAGAGGAGAAGCAGGAGCGAGGGGGTTAGAGAGAGAAGAGCAAATAATACAACAAAACTAAACGTAAAGCAACGTAACGTAAAGTAACGTACTGCTATCGGTGACTACAGGGAGGGGTCGGAAAGGAAGAAGAAGCAACTTTTCAATTACAGCTGCTGCATTAAATAACGAACAGAAGGGGGAAACGGAAAAGTAGCCAAAACAAGTGGTGTTAGGAAGTCTAGTGGACAAATAGTAGTACTGTAAGTAGTAGTGGTGGTAGAAAAGTTAGAGGGCAGTGGGTTTGTGGGTTTGTGAGCAGTGTGCGGTGGACGTTTGTCTGTTATTTTTATTGCAGTGTATTCAAGCAGCAATTTTGAAAATTTTGGGTTTTTTGAGTTTGCTTTGAGTTTTGGATTTTGTTTTAAATTTGTTTTTTTTGGTTTATTTTTTTTCTGCACTTCTACAACTACAAACAATGCAATGCTCGACGTGCTTCAACATTAATGCAACTTTGCGAATGCGAATCTCTACGCCATACGCAACTACATGTGTGCGATCGGATGCAGGTATGTGTGTGTGTGTGTTCGACACAAAAACTACTCAAAAAACACTACATGTACTACTACAACAACAACTGAAGATTTATGATGCAAATAACAATTTCGCTTTATTTGCTCGGCAGCGATTGATTTCCACAACATCAACAACAAGAACAACCAAGGCCATATTGAAATGTTTTAATTCTTTTTAGTTTTCCCTTCTGTTTTATTTACAATTTGCATACATTTTTACAGTGTAAGAAAATTTATATTCAACGTTGGCGTTGGCAGACGACGGTGGAGAGAGGCGAGAGAGAGAGAGAGAGAGAGAGTAATTTTCTGAAAATCCATTCAGATCGGAAAATATAATGAATTCACTGTTGAAACCTTCTGTAATCGCGCATGAGAGTCCGGTATTTCAAAACGAATGCCCGACGAAGCGACTCGAATCAATTCCATCACTGAATGAAGCCCCGTGCGAGAGCGCAATTGCTTCGATTCCAATTTCAGCCAGCTCCTGAATGACAAGGATCCGATAGGCGATGCACGATGGCACAAATAACGTGAAGCTATTGGATCGATCAGGGAACCCGGTCCGAAACGGGCCGAAAACAAGGTTTCAGTTCGGGGCAAATCAAACATCGATATTTGGTGCAACATACAGAGGTCTACAACTGACTACCTGAAAACAAATTTTAATATGCAATTTAGTCGTCCACTCCGGCAATGTGAAATGCAATGTGGTCTGACTTTCAGCATTTCCCAATAACTCTCCGATCGCTATGAGCCGGGGTTGACCATCAGAAAATAATTGACCAGCACGCTGACCAGCGCCGAGTATCGTCGTCCACAGGTCAGTCATTACGGCATTGTTACGAAACCCATGTGTGGCCGGTGGCCTCGTCTGCCCCCGACCGAGGGCCTCGACAAGGCGTTTTACTCGGGTGTTGTGTGCCGATGGGTCGTCATCGGCGGCGATATCATTTATTACGATTTATTTGCAGCGCACAAAAACAACAACAATAACAAATTCACCCACACACAGAATCGTACATTTATCCATTCGTACTTATGTATGTATGTATTTCAAATTCTATTATTATCGTTATTGTTATTAATATGTCGACTGCGGAACGAGAGCGAACATAAAAGAGGGGAGATTTTTCAGTGTTGCTTGTACCGGCCGCAACAACAACACAGTACCAATTATTCATATCGAATGTATGTGTGTGCATGTGTATGTGTCCAATTATCGCGCGATATCTGTCGGGATTTGCAATTACGTTCGATATTCGATCGCGGGTTTTCCAGGCGTGCGACGCCGCGCCCCGATATACGAATGGTTGAAGACTTGAGAAAAAATTGTCAAAAAAATGGTTTAATAAATATTTTCCATTTTCTTTATGTCGAGAAAAACTATCCAAAAATGTTTAATGAATTAAATTTCTTTATACCCAGATATGAAAACTACAAATGAATCAACCCAAAGAAATGCCCGAGGAGCGCGTGAGAAACACATTGAAAGGGAGACAGAGAGAGAGGAAGTGATGAAAGGGTCTCTCTGGAAATACGCTTTATTAAGTTCTTAACCCCGGGAACTTCTCCCCGCACCCCTTCCCCAAGCAATCAACTTGTTTCATGTCACATGAAATTCACAAATTTATTGATTCCCATTCATTTGCAGAAGTTCCAACGCCCCCAGCCGGGCAGCCGGAGGTCGGGGTAGATGGAGCGGAGTCGGTCGAGGCCTTTGACTCATGGTGAGGCATTGGGAGAAACTTTCTGGCTCCATTCGCTAGGGGGTGACGACGAAAATACAATTCCGCACCGGAAAGCGAGAGACAGAGACAGCTTTAGCGGAGGGGAGTGGGGGAGAGCGGGGTCAGCAGCTGGCAGTTTGTTGCTAGCCGACCAAGCGAAAGTTATGACAACTTTCGGCTTAAATCGCGTCCAGCGAAGGGCGCAGGGCATCGGGCGGGAACGAAGTTTAAACTGCTGGAAAATCGCCGAAGGGTGGTCCACAAGCGACCACGGGGGCGCGTATGGGGATGAATTTTGTTTGCTCTTATTTTTGTTTTTTTGGAAAATCCGCGATGAGATGAAAACTTTTTAATGAGTATTCTATGTTTTTATTTAGAGAAACGAAGCAAAATCAACTAAAACTCAGGCGTCATTTTAACAAGAGCTCGCCAGCCAGGTAAAAGCTCTGCGAGTCGCATTTGATGTCCAAAAGGATTTCGGAGCCAAGGTGAAATGTTGAAAATTTTGAAAATTATTTCCAACGAAAATCCGATTAGATGCGAAAACCCATCCCGGGCTTCGGACAGCGGAAGAACCGTCAGTTGTCAGAGGGCGACGGGATGGACCGCGGATGGCAGGACATGGCAGGGCAGGGTAGGGCGAGGGGCAGGGCGTCCAAAACAAATGCCATTTAGAAGCCATTCATCAGCGATTTGAGGCGAGGGCGTGGTCGAGGGCGTCGGGATTCGGGCGCCATCTGAATAACCATCAGCGAGTCGTGATGCAGATTAAATGGCGTTCGGAGACGAAAATCCCGCCATAACGACTTCTCTTCCGTTTTATGGCGCTTTGTTTGGATCCTCGCCGGCCCCTGTTCCTCCGGCGGGCGTTCGAAGTTGCTGACGCGGACCGAGAGCTTCAATGGATGTTCGTGGTCGTTTGTTCTTTTGTTAGCGTTGGTGTGCGGGCCAATGATGCCGTATTTTCCCAGCTGTAGGTCCATCAAGACAAATCCGGACGTTGCAGCGATAAGCGGAGCGACGGAAGACCTTTGAACTCGATAGGAATCGGGGTGGCGGGAGGAGTTCAGCAGGATGGGGGAAGGAAGACATCGATATCGGGGAGGCGCAGAGGATGAGGATGAGGATGCGGATAAGGTCGAAACTCCTCCCGCCAATTAAAACTCGAACTCCACACTCTAATGGCAACAATGAAATGATTTCACAAAACTTTTAAACTCCAATAGAACAGTGTCGGAGAAAAATACGAAAACTGCGAAGATTTTCCTTCCCTTCCCTCGCTAGACCCGTGGAGCCCACGTTGAACTTCTCGATGCAACTTTGTCCGTGAGTGTGTTTTTGCTCGTTGTAGGACAAGAAGTTGGCAGTGTTATCGTTGGTTGGCCGGCTCTTGCCCGGGGGGCCGAGGTAGGGGCCGTGACTAGTTGCACTTCCAGTTCGAGTTCGGAAAGGCTGCGAACTTCCTGCGATTTGCGAGCACACACAGAGTCAGAGCCCGGGGTAACGCAGGAGTTGTGGTTGTGAGGTGCTGAGGAAGAAGGTGCATTTGCTCCAACAACAAATTCTACGGTGCCGAACACGACACGAACAACAACAACGACAAGTACACCAAATCTAATCCGAACACGGGGAACTTTCCTTCCAAAGCAGTCAAAGTCAAACATCTAGAACACACAAAGCACTCTCGCCACGATACCGAGTTTTACGATCTGATCTACGATCTGAATAATACTGATCCTGAGATCGATATCGAGATTGGATTTTTTCGAATACAGTTGACTTTTTTGATACTTTCAGTTGGATCCAGGAGAGTTTGATTTGGGTTGATTTGGTTTGGTTTGGTTTGGTTTGGTTTGGCGCACCTTTTCTTCTTTTCCAGCTGCTCCTTGGCGCGGTACTGAATGATGAACTGAATCAGTTCGACGGTGATGACGCTCTGTTTGCCGCTCTCACGCCTCGAGCGACTCATGCCAGCTGACGAAGGCCTCCGACTGACGGAACGACCGATCGACCGACCGGAGACCGAGTGGCTCCAACACACACACACTCCGGGTGACCTGTACGCGTCCAGGATGGCGCGGGGGTCGCGGAGGCGTCGAGTCGCGGCGACTTCACTCGCGCTCGTCTTCGACTTATTTTCGGACTCCCCCTTCTTCACTTTCACACCTTCACCACGACACCTTCTCGTCGTTTTCTCCTTCGTCGCACTTCACTTCACGTTCCGGCGGAGTCCCCTCGACTTTCGCGGGATTTTGGCAACTTCACACCTCGCCACTGGTCCCTGCTCACTGGCCACTGACGGCTCGTCCTCGCGGAATGATAAATTGCCGTCTCGCACACTCACACACACACGCACGCACGCCCGCGTATGCACACTCGCACACGCGTGTAATTCGCATGGCTCGAGTCCTCGGACCCCGTCGGCGGCCGCTGGAGCCGGAGGCGGAAACGCAGTCGGAATCGGTTCCTTCGGCTGTGTGGCTTTCGTCGTCTTCGGATCGCTCCGGATTCGGCGGACGCTTTGTTTGAACTGCCGGACGGATCGACTGACTCGCGGGCGTCTCGCGGCTGGCGGCTGCCGTCCAGGCGAGGCGGGGGGCCGCAGGGTTCGGAGGCGGGAAACAAAATGGCCGCCTCCCCGGCTGCGTCGCGGGACGTCACGACATCCGCAGGCGACGACGACGACGACGGACGGCGACGTCGAGCCCGCTGTGGGCTTGAGTTTGGGTCCGGATCCGGCTGCGGGGAGGGCGCGCAATTTGCGGACGACGGGGTGCGGAGGACATCAATTATGAGCGCGGGCAGGGGCGCGGACGACGCCATATTTATTCAACGCCCAAGGGGTGTGGTGGGAGCCACGCAGAGGGGCCGAGAGGGAGCGCGCTGGAGGCGACAGGGAAAGGGTTGTGCCGAAGACAGACGAAAGTCGGCCAAGAAATGCCGGGAGTCATGAAATGCCAACTGAGCGCATTCGCTTCGTGTCTCCGGCAGCACCAGCACCAGCCCCAGTAGCAACAACAACAGTTAGCAACTAGTTACCTCCGAAGACGCACGAAGGAGAAGGCGAGCGCCAGCCGAACGAGAAGTGGAAGCGGGACGACGACAAGTGAAACAACGAACTCGGCTTCGGCACGAAACCCGCGTCCAACACGACATCAGAGGAAATTTCTTTCGACTCCAGGCGGAGCAGAAGGAGAAAGAGAGGATGAGTGAGTGAGAGGGAGGGAGGGAGATAAGGAGGGAGAGAAATTATTGCACACTTACGCGAAGGTGACGTGCGATGCACAGGGGAGGAGGAGGCGGGGCGAAGGGGAACTGGGGAAAATGCGGAGCTCGTGAACAACTGGAGGCAGTGGACGAGGCGGGCGGAGTGCGGCGAGGTTCGCACAATGGGGAGCGGGAAAATCTCACGTCGCGATCTCCAGCCGATGTGCTCGTTGTTTGCCGGAGACCATCTGCTGACCATGTTCCTGGCGCTGGTAACTGGAAGGTGTTCCGAATCCAAGGACGACACGACAATAATTTTGGGGAATTCCTAGAGAAGCCCTCGCGAGGACGTGAGAGAGGGAGGGAGCGGGCGCAGAGGCGAGGACGAGGTTTCCCAGGAGCCTCTCTGTCACGAAGAGTGCTGTGTTCGAGTGCCTGGTCCTTGGGGTCCTTGGGGCCACCCGGACAAAGGCCGAAGGATGTTTCGCATTTATAACCTCTAATGTTTGCGTTTTACTTTTGCATTCGCCCAGCTACAGCAGCCGCAGGACGAACAACAACAGCAGCAACTATAGCAGCAGCATTTAAAGACCATTTAAACGCTCCATTAATAGCCCTCGAGCCCCTTCCTCCGATTCTGCGAAGGAATTTCGCGTGCTCGGCCGTGACTCGTGCGCGTTGCGTGTCCTCGGGTCGCCGCCAAGACTTACAGGAGCAGCAGCAGCTGCAGCAACAAGAACAATTTCACAATAATAACCCGATTAACTGCGATTAAATCCTCGCATTAGACATGCAGAGTATTTTCTGCTGCTCGCTCACACCACGCGAGTGCGACCCAGGCATCCGAAGTAGGGGAGAGGAGAAGGAGGAGAAGAGGGAGAGCTCCGCCAACTTCTCGACCTCCCTCCCTCCATCCCTTCCTCAGCCGCGCCTGCAACAGGTGACGCGCATGTGACGCTCACATCGAGCCACGCACTCGCGCCGAAGACGACGGGAAGCCGAACCTCCACAAGGTACGGCCGAGTTTGGCGCGCAGCACTTAACGGGGCTTAGACCGGGATAAGCACAACATGGAGAAGGCGACGAGGACGACGAGGACCAAGACGAAGAAGCGTTTGTGACAACGCGACGTCGAGTTTCGCGAAGTCGGCTTTGAAACTTTTTAATTAAGCGCTCGCTCCGCGCTGCCCCGAAACAAGGCGAAAACACCGAATTGGGTGAATGAAGGGTGCGGGGGTGGTCGTGGTCGTGATCGTGGTCGTGGAGGACGGAGTCACTTAAGGACACTTTATTTCGCTAATGCGCCTGGAAGTATGCCACTTAAATTTTATTACGTACTTGCGTGCGAAGCGCTGACAAGTTTCCTCCACCATCCGCCCCCGCGCCAGGTACGACTTCCGCCTACGCGCCGAGGGGGAGGGCCAGCCAGAGACAAGAGAGAGAGGGAGACAGAGACACAGAGAGAGATAGAGCGGGTGGGCTGGAGGCAGGTGGGCGAAGGTGAAAGCCGTAAAAATAAAAGAGTTTCCATTATTTGCAAACAATTAAGTCCCACGTTCACGTTGACCGCAGCTCCCGTCGTCCGCACGCCCTCTCCTCCCCCCTCTTGCCGCCTTCGACACGAAGCTCTTAATTTGCACACTTTTGACACTCGGCCAAGCGAAGGCCTCCGACTGCCGCGCTCCCTGCCGTCGCCGTGGCTGCTGCCCTTGGAACTCAATCAAGCGTGGCCACAAACGACGGCCGGCAGATAAGGGAAGTCCGGCGACGGAGGGGTGGAGGCGGGGCCGGATCAGGAACGACGACGACGGCGACGAAGGAAGGACAATGGAATTGCATGTTCTTCCTTTCGCCTGGACGCCTTCGTGCGATTCCAGCAGAGGGAGCGAGCAGGGAGGCCGGGTTACCAGACGCTCCGAGATCTTCCCTTGGATTTTACGCACCAGCTGGAGAGGGGCGGAGGAGGGAAGGGAGGAGGGCAGGGAACCGGGGCCTCTCCCACCCCGCCTGAGCTCACTTGATTGACGGCGCTAGTTGCGAATGTATCGATTTGCCGAGGCTTGGGAGAGTCCACCAGGGACCCGGCTGGACGGACGGACGGACGGACGGAAGGTCGGACGGATGGATGGAAGGAAGGATAGTCGGGTGGATAGACAGAAAGACGGGCAGGCGGACAGACGGATAGTCGGCCATCAATGCTTCTGTGTTTCTGGGTCATCGTTGGCCGTTCTGTTGTTGTTTCCCTCCGACCAGAAGAGTGGAGTAATTGCTGCTGCTGCTGGTTCTTCTTCTGCTTCTGCTGGTAGGATGATTGATTGCCGACGAAGTCTGCGGCGGACACCGTATTCCAGCCTTCCCGAGGGACCGAGGGGCGGCCGAAGGTTTCAAGGATGAACCTACTTGGCTTATCGACAGTCGGCCCGTTCGACTGACCCGCTTCTGCGCTGCCCCACGCCACAGGCCACAGGCCCCAGGATTAGCCAAGGTCCTTCCTCCCTCCCTCGGTCTGCGTCGGTTTGGAGCCCCTCCCCTGAGTCTTCACCCGCCTCAGCCACCCTGGAGTGCTGGTGCCGATGTCATTCGCATCTCTTTCCCCGAGTCTTCTACGCAATTTTATCCCCCATCAGACTTTTACTGCTATCTCCTCGAACATCGGGCTGTTTTCGGCGTAGCCCGATAAGCGTTCGGCAGATAAACCCGCTCGTCGAGGTGTGTGTATGTGTGTGGGTTGATTTTTGGGTTGAGTTTATTGTCACCGCTGATAGGCGTCGTCGCGTTATCGGTGACGACATGGACCCGCCAAACAATCGGCGGACGGACGGGCGATGGACGGACAGACAAGTCGCTGGCTCGACACCACACACAATCAATCGCCGTATCTCCTTCGACGCACTGATAGACACACACACGCAGATGGACGGATTGCTAGACAGATAGATAGAGAAATAGACAGATTTGACGGAATTTCGATTGGAGTTACTTCTCATTCAGCTTGGCGTAGAGGGCGGCCCTCGAGCAGGGATCCTCGTCGGGTGCCTCCGTCATCGCGCCCTCTGCGTCCTCCGACTGCTGCAGGTGCAGCGGATCCAGCGGGTCCCGCGTCCTCGGCTCCTCCTCCTCCAACTCCTCCCTCTGTTGAGCGTTGTTGGGCAGCATTTACAAAGGGTGATTTGTTTAAATCGCAGCTCGCATAATGTTTATATTGGATCGTTGGATTCGATGCCGTCGCACCCGCGGAGCTCAGTTGAAGCCAGTGTTTTCGGGTCGATTCGATTTTCACTCATCACCGCACTTCACTTTAAGCCACTTGGTCAAGGTTTCCCGATGTCGCGCAGTCTCGATTCGCTGTGATTCGGAGTTCGTTTGATGCAGAGTTCTTTGGATTCAGAGTTCTTTCGATTCGGAGTTCGTTTGATTCGTTAATTGTTGGTGAGGATTCGATGGTTCCGCGGTCGCGATCCGTCCCGACCGAGTGGTTGGTTTTGAGTTGCTCGCCTCGATTCCACGACTCATGTGCGCCCCAAACCCAGTCCAACTGCGAGGGTTTCTTTGAAGAAACCCTCGCCTACGGGGTGACGAACGAGATCGTGTGGCGGGCATCGGGTCGGGGCGGGGAGTCGGGTGTCGTTATCGGATCGTTGGGCGGCTTTAAATGTTCGCATTTAATAATTGATTGTTGTGCGGTTTTATTTGTAATTTCTCAATTATTTTATCATTCTCTAAACAAATGAGCTTCGGTGATATTTTGAGGTTGCGGCGCGGCTCGACCCATGTGTTTCCTCTGCCCACGTTCGCTCGCCTCTGGCAGGGTGTGTGGGAACCGAATTTATTGCGGCGTGGTGGTGTCGCAACGTGGAGTCGGTCGAGGTTGGCGGTTCGGGGTGGTCGGGACCCTCGCGGCGCGGTCTGCGTCCCAGTCCCATCAAGACTGTTGGGAGGGGGCAGGCGGAGGACGCGCGGGTCATCTGAGAGCGGTCCTGAAAGGATCAGCTGGGGCTCTGGCGAAGATCAACGAAATATTTATCTAGCGATCCATTTCTTCAAGTCATCTGGTTCATGTAATTTTAAAGGGATTTAATTTCGCCTCGTTCCTGGTGGCTCGAAATATACAGATGAGCCCTCGAGGACACGCCGACCCAGCCTCCGGCACTCACACGCACACAACACAACATCCACTCTATTGATGTCACCACCTCCATGCTCTCCCTTAAACACGCACAGAGCGGAGGCTGCGTGCGTGTGTGTGTGTGTGCGAGCTTTACGAACAAGAACACGAGCGTCGAAATAAGCTCGAAACTAGATTACTCCGCCGTGGGCCCAGCCAGACAGACAGACAGGCAGGCAGGCAGGTACAGTTTGTGAGGGTGCGTGTGTGTGTGTGTGAAATTACTACTTAAACACGCTTTATTGGAAAATCAACGGAAACGAGAGGGAATCGCATCAGGCATTAATGGAATTCTCGCAATTGTCGTCAAACGGGCGACATTGTGGGTGGGGCGATGGGCGGCGAGGAGGGGGCTGGCCTTTGATTCGATGACTTCGAAGTGAGAGAGAGGAGTGGAGCAGCCGCGAGAGAGGGAGTGAAGAGCGAGTGAGAGTGACGAAGTGTGAGATCAGCGAGTACAGAGGAAGAGTGCGAGAGACGTCTTATTCCATGTGAATGATGCATTGTTGGCCTAATTTGTCAAAGCATACTTTCAGGCGGCCCTTCGACTCAACTCGACTCGACTCCACTCGACCCCCAACCGCGGGCGAGACGACGAAGCGTCGAAACGAATGGCGAACTATTTTTCACTCGCGTCGCAGCTGCGGCCGAAACCACTCATTGCGAGCGAGTGAAGGGTTTCGAGAGCTGAGAACTGCGAGCGAGAGGTCGACGGGTGGGAGAGAAAGAGGGAAAAATCACTTCCGCTCTACTATATTTAGGCGGAAATTTCAGTGAAACGCATTTTCCCGAAAGGAATTTAATTTCGACCTTGGCGCCGCCGCCCCAACCAGAGGCTGATCTCCGCAATACATTAAGACAAATGGCAACGAGATCCCCATCGCCCGCACGCCCTCGTCCTCCCCCCTCCGCGCCTGCCTCATTTCGCGTGGATTGCCCTGGCTTGGGCCGAGGGCGGAGTGGCGGCGACGTGTTGGCGATAAATTCGGCTCGGTCCACTGTTATTAATGGTGCGGAATTCTGCGCAGCGCCATAAATTCCACACCTCCAGCCCCTCGTCCTAACATCGCATCCCGCCGCGAGCTGCTCAAACTTCTCCGAGAGACTCGTGCTGCTCTCTTTCCCGCTGTAGAATCCATTCAAGTCGAGCTTCGATCGGAGCGGCATCTCGACTCGGACCAGATGCAGCCGAGGAGACGTCGCGATAACCCCGGGAGAGGAGCTGCGAGGCCTGCGAGAACTCGCGACTCGTCATCGGACGGACTCGCGGACACGCAGGCCGTGCCGACCAGTCGTCTTCGATCGCTCGGCCCCAACGCGCGCGAACGCCTGCAGCATGAGGAACCGATGCGCGTTCGTCTTCGTCTTAGCCTATGCCGTGGTCGTAGGCGCCGCAGCCGGCGTCCCGCATCGGCCGCCGAGCGCGCAGTTGAGCGTCTGCCTGGAGAGCAGCAGTAACGAGCACAGGGTGCGCAGCTTTTGGCAGGAGGCCGCCGCCCCAGACTGCGCCCTCGACCCGCACCGGCTGATGGGGCTGTACCGGCAGCTGGCGGGCGACTCCGGCCAGTGCGGCCGGCTGCTGCTGCACCAGGTGCGCCGCACCCTGCTCGACACCAGCGTCGCGATCTTCGAGGACGCCCTGGTCGCGGGCAACTACGCCAACGGCACCCAGGCGCTGGCCGGCGCGCTCTTCCGCCTGGACCCCGTCGTCTCGCGCGCCCTCTACGAGCGGCTGATCGACGCGGTCTACGCGTTCCAGGACCTCGGGCAGCTGGCGCAACTGCTCGCCGCGAACCCCCTGCTCGAGCAGAGGGCGCAGTCGCTGCTCAGTCTGTTCGCGCTCTACAACGCTCGCTTCGACGTCCACCCGCGCCTGGCGCCCCTCATGGCCGGCTACCTGAGCCACCTGCGGCAGTCGCTGCCTCCGCAGAACCAGCCGGAGCTACGGCGGCGCGTGGAGAAGGCCAGCCTGGCGCTGCCGCAGAGCCTACGAGTGCTGTACGCCGGCGGCCCGGTGCGCCTGGTCAACACCCACCACTGGGAGCACCTGTACGCGCCCCGCGACAACGGGCCGGACGCCGGGCGCCGGCTGCCGCTCACCTGGATCGCCGAGAAGAACGCGACGGACAGCGACGGCGTCTTCGAGGTGCAGCACGCGGACGACAGCGGCGACGTCGCCATCGGCAGCCGGTACGGCGGCAGGCTGTGCTTCCTGCACGTGGATGAGGCCGAGGGCAGGCCCTACTTCCTGCTGCTCGCGACGACCGGAGTGGATGACCGGGGGTCGACGCGGTGGTGGCAGGTGCGCTGGCACGAGGAGTTCCTCGTGCTGGCGAACGCCAAGACGAAGCAGCTGCTCTGCGCCGCCGCGCAGTACGACGAGAACCGTCGCTACGTGACGGTAGAGGAGCCCCTGCTGGACGACCAGGGAATGGAGCATTGCCGCTGGCTGGCCACCGCCTGAGCGGCCCAGGTCGGTGCAAGAAAGAATTTCCCCCCCGAATGCTTTCCGGACAGTGCCGGGGTGGTGGGAAACTATGTAAATTTTAGGTCGTCTACTGCGAACTCTGGGTTCGGGGAATCGACACAACAGAAACAATTGACGTTGAATAAACCAACCCCCCCCCCCCCCTCCGAAACCCCTTCTTCCCAGTCAATGGGGGAGTTCGAAATTATTCGAGAAGAAAACCAAATAAATAAGAGAATATATCATATAACAATGCGGTGCAAACGTTTGGCCTTTGGAGAGCATTTTATCTCTGTTTTATCCGTACCTGGGTCTATCGAGGGGCAAAAATAAGAAAAAAATCACAACGATTACAACAACAACTAAGTGTAGCCAACAACTCGCAACTAATGGCATGAAACTAAAACGCTACAAGAACAACAGAAACAACAACAACGACACCAAAATCTACATCTACGACGTCTGCACGGAGTCAGTCGCAGAGATAAATAAAGATATACAGAGCGAGCGAGCGAGAGAGAGAGAGAGTGGGAACACACCCGGAGCCAAAGCAGTTTCTGTTATTATTATTTCGATCGTTATCCGGGCGCAGATTCGTCCTCTTGGTCTTGATTACGACGACGGAGGACGAGGTCACCATCGAGGACGACGTGGCGGACGAGGCCGAGGAACATCTACTACAAAAGACATTGACAATACATATACAAATTAGAAGAACGGCTCCCAGCGACAACGAGCGGAACTCAGAGAGAGAGAGAGAGAGAGAGAAATAATTTAAAAATGCAAATAAACCGACGGAGTCCCGACGTCTCAGTTTGGCGGTCATTAGGGAAGACGACATGGACAGTATCAGTAACAACAACAACAACAACGACGACACCAACTGGTGGGGAGAAACAACAAAAGTTAAAACTTAAATAAATACGGCACCGGTGTCCTTCAACGGGGGCGGGTTCCTCGTGAAGGATGTCGGCCACCAGAGCTCATAACCGGGTCCACCGAACCGAAACCCAGTTCAACCGAACCCAACCCAACCCGACCACGTTGCTCCTCTCTAATGGGGAGGGCAATCAACTTTGTTGCTGCAGCAAACAGAGAACCTGCTCGATCCTTCACTCGCTCGTTGTCCGTCGTTCCATCCTTCCTGCATTTCCATTTCCAGTCCGTTGCCATCGACAGCGACTGCGACAGAGGCAGAGACAGAGACAGCGATGCCGGGAACAACAACGACATCCGCAGTGGCCTTCGTGTGTGTGTCTATGGCTATGGCTATGGCTGTGGCTATGTGGATGTGTGTGTCTGGATGGCTGTCAGTGTTTGAATAGATAAATGAAGAGGACACACGAAGGACCGCAGGGCGGGCGAGGGCAAGGCGAAGGCGTCGGATCGGCGAGTGAGAGAATGGAATGGAATTGCGTGTCTGGCAGTCCGTTGTCCCGAGATGGAACAAAAGAGACGTTTCGCTGGATATCGACATTACAAGGATTAAGCAGCGCCCGGGATCCCGTACGTGTATGTGTCCTTCGCCGGCGTAGTCGTAGAGGGGTCGTAGAGGAGGCTTCCCTGTATCTGTGGGCAGGAGTGAGTCGTGGCCGGGATCAAATTACATTCATGAATGCGATGGACAACACTTTCTCGACGGACGATGAATTTAAAGTAGATCCTGTAGTTGAATTGGATTCACTGCTCGCCTCGCCTCGCCACGACTCGACTCCTCCGACGGGGTTTCCAACTGGCAGCCATCTCCTCGAGCGACGTACATGAGCCGAATCCCGGACCTCATCACCGCCTTCAGTAGGTTCAGTAGAGGGCATCCACCGCCATCCAGCCGCCTTCTTGCCGGAGTCCCCGGTGTGTGTTTTGTGTGCGCACATGTGTGAGCGTGCGTGCGTGGGTTGATAGAATCGTAAATATTTGCTTAACAAGTGTAAAACGAAACACTCATCGTAGCCACACATCCACAGGGGACTCGCACACAAATCTTCCATCCACCATCATTCGAAGCAACTGCACCGAAGTCACAAAAGGCCCGAAGCCAATTCGAGTCAACTGCTCCCCTGCCACTGGGTTGGCCGTGTCCTGGGATGGGATGGCCTGCGGTTGGACCATGTTCTGGGCGAACGGAACATAAAGTCGTCTCAATGGCTTCTTTGTGCTGATGCGCTTTTTGCCCTTTCCCTCTCTCTGTCGCTGCGACATCGATGACCTCTGGCGACGGCTGGATCGGTCCTCGTCGCGTCTGTCTATTCTATTGATCCACTTTGTTCCTGGCTCCGCAGGCACCTCCGTCCAATAATAGGACAATACCGGGATCAGGCCACGTCATGGGTTGGGCGCCCTGGAGGTCCATTATCAGTGTCTGGGAGGTGGGCTCAGCATCTGCCGTCCCTGGGAGCGATTCACCATCATGACCCAAGAGCGAATGAATAATTTAAGACCGGGTTGAAATGCTTCACCACTTCAATTTAATTTTAAATTCCAATAGCGAATTTGTTCTCATAACTTTGCATTTTCTTTTCCAGGAAATGTTAAGCTTCTTCGATAGATTGTCACAAATGCCACATTTCGAATAAGTTGATTGCTTTCATTGTGGCATCAAATAAAGCACTTAATAATCGTTATTGCCTTGGACGCGTTTTATTTGCAATGGTCAACTGTGATTTCATTTTCAGCTTTATTGAGATTATCATACGGCTTGCGGTGAATTTTCCACCCTCATAGTTGCATATTCAAGCGCTCCGGGGCTCGGTGGACTCTCTTTTCCCGGTACTCGGCCGTCGAAGCAGAAATTTATTTCGCAGCTGATCGAAAAAGTAATTGAAAACCCAATTCGACCAAACACGGTGACGAAAGGAAACAAAAACTCCATCCGTGCACTCGCCGTGACCCACCTCCTGCTCGCGTGCATCGTCCACATCGCCGGAAGCGAGGAAATGGAATTGTTTGTCAGGCGGAAAGTGCGGTCGCCATTTATCTTGACGGTCGGTCGCCATGGTATGCTCGCCGGTGGGCGGAACAACCGGCACGACGTGATCGCAGTACGTAATTAGTTTTACGTTACGTTTCGTTACCAATTGAGCACCGCAGCAGGAAAGGCGAAAAAAACGGTCTTTGATTTCGTGTTCGCCACTGGCCGGAACTTTGTTAGTCCGCGAGTTACACGCTTGGGTGCAGTTGGGCGTTGGATCGGGGCATCCGTTGAAGGTTCCGCCGGTGCACGAATCGGATTCCCATTTCCAATGGGGTTTATTTGCTACCTGATTGCGCCAAGATTTATAACTTTTACAATGGGTCGATTACTTCTGGTTCAGTTTTTGCTGGAGAGAACGCCGGAGGAATGGCTGGGCAAAGTGGAAAAAATCCTTAATGGAGGAAATTTCGTGGCGAATTACGACTGATGCGTAATAATGTAATATTGTTTCATCCAATAAAATACCAAGGAGTCTGAACATAAAATTTAAATACTTTTTACAACTAAAATATTTATTCAATGGAATCATTAGCCTCCAAGGTGTCCGAAGACCAACCCCAGAGTTACCTGTGTTACAACAAACTTACAACTAAAACGAATCAACAGCCTTCTTGATGGGAACGTTTCCTTCTACTCCCTCGGTACCATTCTTTATTGCTTCGCATTTGGCATTTGCTTTGGGCTTTCAACTTTCCACTCCATATCGACTTCGCAATTGCATTTGTACTTCAATCATATTCTCGACCGCGTGTTCCGATCGCATTAGCTCCTGCGGTCCCAGCGCCAGACTGTGCCGTCGTCACAAACACTGATCAACACGCTGGCATCCCTCGAGAACGACGTCTGACGCACAGCCGTTGTGCATTTCAGGTTGTTCAAGGTGCTGGAACGCGTCTGCGTTGGGTCGCTCGCGTCCAGCTCCCACACGAACACCTTACCGTACTGGTTTCCCAATGCGATTACCTTGTGCCAGGGATTGAAATCGAAACGCACGAACCAGATCTCGCACTCTGTGTAGTCGAATTCATGAATGATCGTGCAGGAAGAGTCGTTCGGCTTGAGCTTCGTCTGGTTCAACTGACCAGGTTTCCAGCACACGATGGAGTTCTCGCAAGACTTTGATAACACAAAGTCGCCGAACCATTGCACACAGTCCACATAGTTACGGTGAATGTCTCGCGTTGAGAAATCCGGAAAGTGTTGCATGATCGTGGGGAACGGCAGATTAGACTTCGAGGCCGAGAAAGTACGAGACTTTTCGATCTTCTCATTAAACTCGTCCGTGTCGATGCACCATAGCTTGAGTGAGTGATCCATGCCGCTGGACATGATGCGTGTACCGCGCAGGTCGAAGTCTATGCTCAGTACCTCGTCACGATGTCCTTCGACACCGCCGAAAATGGCAATGCAGACGTCTGACTGGGTGTTCCACAGCCGAATGGCATGATCCTTGCTGCCCGATAGCAAGAGGAAGGGTTTTCGCGGATGGAATTTCAGCTCGTTGATGGCCTGGCCGTGGCCAACGAAGTTCTTGACCACTTCATTGCGTTGAATATCGATGACACGGACAACGCCTCTGAATCCTGCGGTGGCCAGGAGAGGTAGAGAGGTTTTCATGTCGTATGACCAAGCGCAGGTGTAGAAGATCTCGTCGGGCTATAGGTGTGGGAGGACACGACAATGATTGTTACTGACTCGTACAGAAATAGCCACATTTACTCACATCAGGGTCGGCGAAGCAGAGCAGGAGCTTAATTCCGCCCTCGCGCGGACACTCGTAAACCGTGCAGCGGTTGCTGCCAGCGGTGGCGAACACCAGCGGTTGATCCTTGCTCAGCCACTGGTTGAAGGCAACGCCGAAGATGGCCTGGCCGTGGTCTTCCTTCACGTGACAGCTGTTCGTAAGCAAACGAGTGGCGTAAATGGCTTTGTTAAGACGCCCCCGGAAACAAACATGAACACAAACTCACTCGTATTTGTACGCTGAACGCTGTACCTTGGGAGTCTTTTTTCGGCTGTGCCTGCCACGCCCCGATCGTCGCGAGGATGGCGATTTGCTGCGCGAGGTGGTGCTGGTGCTGATGCTCGCTGTCTCATCCTGGGAAGAGGTGAATACATGGATCGCGACGATCGCATCAAAAGATTCCGGTCAAACCCGAGATAGACCACTCACCGCTCCCGACTCGTCGCTGTTCTCGTTGCCATGTGCGCTGCCGACGTTCGATTGTCGGTCAGTCTTCGCCTTGGACATCTTGCACGCACTGTTTCTCCCCTAGTACGTACGCCGTTCCACTAACACAATTTATTCACTTTTTGTATAATTGCACGACATTTAACACACGAAAACAACAGAAACTAAAGCGATTCCACCGAGTCAATTTTCCATTTGTGTTTTGGCGGCATTTCCGCTGTCAACCGTAGGCGGTCTGCTTTAACGACGCGCAGACGATCGGCACTGTGATGCCGACATGGAAGGGTTCAACGCGAACCATTCTTGTGCGTTATTTCACATTAATGTTGAATGAGAGAAGATGAAGTAGTGTAAAGAAACACGGGACATATTTTCATTCGAATTTTTGAAGTTATTCTGAATTTCTTACTCAAGGACTCTAACAGACTAAAATGTTAGGGTTTAGGGTACATATTATTATTATGGTATGTTGTATTTGCAGTGGATAAACAGGGTCATTTTCAATATATTCTGAACAACGATTCGTTGAGAGTATATATTGCATACAACTTTTACTGAATACAAAATATGAGATCGTTTAATTTTCAGCAATTTAAACAGAATATGATTGAGAAAATTGTATGTATTTGTTTTAAATTGTTAAACAATTTTATATTAATTATATAGTTTAATAACTGTTGTAAGAAATTTCGCTTGATATCAGCATATATAGATAATGTATAAATCAGTGAATTGAATTCATTAGCTTATTAATTGTTAATATAGTAAGGGTTTACAGAAACAGGCAGTTGAAACATGCACTTAAAACATTATAAATTCAATGTACAATATCGGAAAACTCAATGAGAGTTCATTTCGCGTGAAATGAATATATGTGTATAGTAAATATATATATGCATTGATGAACATGGGCCTGGACAACACATAACATGAACACGAATCATCGGCACAAAGGGACCGCATTCTCACAAACTCTGGTCACATAAATTACTGATGTACATATGTATATTTTTATATAGGGTGCCAATAGACGGCACTTGATAGAGAACGGGGAGTTAGTGTGCGTTAGTAGAGGGGCGGGACGGGGCGAAGGACTATTTACAAGAGACGGGCAGCGGCACAGAGACAGAAGACAGTTCACATAGGTTATTTACAGCGGGGGCAGAAGAGAAGAGCACAGGGTGTAGAACGGATAATATAGAGGGGGAAAGTATAGTAGAGACAGAGACAGAGATAGATAGAGAGAGAGTGTTAGTTAGTAGTCGGCAAAATGCGTTCCAAACTCATGTTAAATTCATGTTTAAAATCGAAATCGAAATCAAAGTTTAAAATTTCTAAGAAACAAAAGCAAAAATCAAAAAAAAACTTGAACTCAAACAACTCAATTTAGAACGAAAAATGGCTTAAAGAGAAACCAGATTTGGAAAACTGTACGTTTTATTCGTCGACATGGATCTCGCCCAGACTGGAGTGCGCAGGCGCCTCTGTCTCTGCACGGTTGCTTTATTGCTATTGCTATTGCCACTGCCACTGCCACTGCCGGCCCCGCCTCCCCCACTGCCTTTGCCCGTGTCCGTTGCAGGAGCAGCTGCAGCCACGTCGCCGCGCGTCGATGTCGCGCTCGGCTCGACGTCGCTTGTCGGCACTGCAGTGTCAGACTGGGACGGCTCCTTGTCCGGCGGCCCCGTCGGCCCGCTGTGCGTCTGGGGCGCCTGGGAGACGCCCTTCGTGCGGCCCTCGATGCTGGTCGTTTGATTGTGCGGCGCCAAATTATGCAGTTGCTGCTGTGGTTGTTGTTGCTGCTGCCGCTGCGACTGGTTGTCGATCTGTTGCAGGCTGCAGCTGCTGTCCGCGTTGTTGTTGTTCTGCGCGTTCGGGCTGCCGGCAACGTCGTTGCCGTTGCTGCTGCCGTCGACGGTGTCGCTGCCGCGCTGCTGCTGCTGCGCCGCCGCCGCGTCGTGGCTGTGCTGGCTGCAGTTGAGGTTCTTGCAGTTGCCGTTGCAGCGCCCCGCGCCCGCCTCGCCGGGGGCGTGGCCACCCGCTTCCGCAGGGCTGTCGCGGGTTCGCGTTTGAATGTGTATGTGAATGGCGTGTGTGGTGTGTATGTGTGTGTGTAGTGGACAGGTGGCCAGTGAGCAATAGCAATGGTCGCAACGATTGTTAGAGAGAGACGGCGATTGGTATACGGTAAATTGAATAGCGGTAAACCGATTCAATTCGATTTGCGCGAGTGTTTGTAGTATAATCAGAGAGAAAGAGAGAGCATTAAAAAAGAAGAGAAATACAATTATGAGTAAATCGTAAATTATGCAATAATCTTCCAAAACTACTGTTAGTGAGCGCTCGGCGAGTTGTTGCAATTATTGCTCCCACACTCGGCAGTGGTCGCAGGACTGAGGGGGTGACGGCGCTGCCATGCCGACACCGCCGCCCCTGCACAGCCACGCCCAACCAACGCAGCTGAGTTCCTCCTCGACCGGAACCGGACCCCGAAACCTCCGTAAAAACTTCAAAAATAATATTGAAAATATTGAAAAAAACATCGTCTAACATGTTCTAACATGTCGCTGTTGTTTGACGTGGACCGTGTTTGCTCGTCGTCAGTCCGTCCTCTTGGTCGTTGTCCGCACGGTTCGTCCAGCCCTCCGGCCCCTGAGCCGGCCTTTGTCAACTGCAATTAATCAAACTCTAGCTCGGCGCACGAGTGGCTCGCCGCGCACTGCTTTACCGACGCACAGATGCGCCCGGCCCCATCGCCACGTGGGGATCGTTCGTTGCAGCGGACGACAACTGGTTGTTAGTTTCAAAAACCCACCTCCTCGCGCCCCAACCCCCGACGATTTGTTTTGTTTGTCCGGTCGAGCAACAGACTGCGTTGTTCGGGCACCGGGCCACGGACCACGGACCACGGGCAACGGGGTCCGGGGTCCACCCCTCCCGCTGGCTGTCGACGGCTCCTTCAACCGCCGTATTTGCCACAATGCACGGTTTTTGTGATGCAAACGAGCAAACGGTAAACTAGCGGCAGGAGGGGAAAGGGAACATAAAGTAAACCAAAACAAAAACCAAAACAACAACAGACACCTGAGTGTGGCGTGAGGTTTGCACGGTAGTGGAGGCGGGACGAAGGACCTGCGAAGGTGGCCTGAGCCCGGAAGAGATCGAGAGAGAAGATGTAGAGTAGGATGTCCGAGCCGAGACCAGGATTATGCGACGCCATGTCCGACTCGTACACGGATCAGGACCACCTCGGGCGGAGGATGATGGACTGCCTTCGGCAGCTGCTGCAGCCACATCTGCAACACTGTTCACAGCTCTTATCGCGACCGAGAGAGACATACGGAGCGACGGAGGGCGATGGAGAGAGACGGAGAGAGAGAGGCAAAGCGATGGCGTCGCATGGGTCAGGCTGACAGGACATAGTGTTGGACAGAGAGGGAGCGAGAAAGTGTAATATCTTTGGTCAGCGGACGAACAAGGATCGTTTTAAGACCAGAGGGTGGGGGGTGGACAGGGGATTGGAGGGAGCGAAAGAGAAAGAATATAATATCGATCGATGTTAGTTCAGCATAGTTTTAAAAATCCACTTAGACTGCTTTATCTACCGCAAATGCGACGCAAGCAAGGATGCGAAAAATGACAAACATGACACAGCGAGTGAGTAACGAAGAAAGAGACAGAGAGAGAGAGAGAGAGAGATGGATGGATGAAATGGAAGATGATTCAACTAACGGTAAACGGCTATCAAATTTAGCATCGCAGAGAAGTAAAAATTTCCACTAGAAACTATTCAAGAGTCGTCAATCATCGCTAAGAGTGGACGGAGGTATGGAAGGAAGGACATGGCGTCTCGCTCTCTCCTTTACACCGCCACTCAGGTGCGACATGCGGAGCGGCAGAGGGAGAAAACGCAAGAGAGAGAGAGGGAGAGAGAGCTATCGGTGATTTATGCGGGACGCATGACAGATGACTGCGGGTGAATGAAATTGTGTCTTCGAATAGCGATTTCGCAGCGAATGTATAATAAAAAAAATGTATCGTGTGATATTCGAATGGCATGTGAGTGAGAGAGAGTGAGAGAGACAACGCTAGAGACGTTGGTTGTTCACGAGCGGAAGAGAACGAAAGATGGATGCCATTAACGATGAGAACGGGTGAAGAGCGACTGAACAATCAAATGCAGAAAGATATGAAAAAGAGAGAGAGAGAGAGAGAAAGAGGTAAAGATAAACAGAGCGAGGGAGGCGGAGGCGAAATTATAAAGTAGTGTACTAGGACTTACTCTTCACTCTCGACGGAGGCGGACGAGTTCAGCCCCGCCCTGGGTCTACTGGCCGTGGGGCTTCTGCAAGAGTCGTGGCGAAATCAAAATCAAAATCAAAATCGGAAAATCGGAAAATCGGAGGAGCTCAGGAGGAAATCAAAATGAAATTCAGCATGAAAGTCGCTCAGTGCGAGACGAAATGGAATGGAACGGAACGGAAAGAAATGACACCGAGAAGCAGATGTTGCAAGAAAGAGATAGATGATGGTGATCTGGTGAAATAGATAGAGAGAAAGGAAGAGAGAGACATATAGATGCTGTACACTGGATGAGATGAGAACACGGCGACATCTCGGCTCATGGTATGAGAGAGAGAGAGAGACAGAGACAGATGTATTTACAGGGAGCCGAACCGGCGAGCGGTTCGCTGGGTCCCGATGGACTGCTTTATCTACGCGGCGAGTACAAGCACAATCCGTGGTCGCTGCGAATCAATCAATCATTCGAATGGATCGAATTGTTCGGTCGATAAAGTGGTTCGCACTAATATGCTTATGCTAGGCTGTAAATAACTTAGTAGGTGACTTGGCTTGGTGGAGCTGGCGGTGGATCTGGTGGTGGGGGGACAGAGGGGGCGGTGCTCGATACTCACTTGGTCTCGTCCAGGAACACGGCCTCGAGGACGCGGGCCGCGTAGTGCAGGTTCTTCTGCAGCACCTCGGCCGAAATTTCGCCGGTGTTCAGCAGGCGCAGGAGGCAACGCAGCCTGTCGTGTTCGAGAAAAAGGGAGAGTGTTAGTATTGTTCAGAGGGACTGCTTTATCGACGCGCACTCACCTCACCGCCGCCTTGTCGCAGGCGTCCGGTGTGTCGACAGCCGGCAGATTCTCCGTGGCCAGATCGACCGGCGCTCCCGAGCCCGCCGAACCCAAACCTGAACCCGAACCTGACCCCAATCCCGATCCCGATCCCGAGCCCGAGGTGGGCGTGACCGGCGCATTTTCGGAGCCGCCCGGGCCGTCGGCGCCGGCGTCGAGCGCGCCCAGGGCCGGGGCCACGGACGCGCCCTCGGTCGCCGTCGTCGTCGGGGACATCTGGACGGCGGAGTTGTTGTTGGCGGTGGCGTTGGTGGCGTTGGCGGCGTTGGCGGCGTTGGCGGTGTTGGCGTTGGAGGACGACGAGGGCGACAGCTGAGAGGTCGGCCCTGTTTGCATCCTCAGCGTGTATTGCTGTGCGAGTAGTTGTTGCTGCTCGCCACTGGCCGACAGAGCGACGGCTGCGGAGGTCGAGCTGACGGTGGTTCGCAGCAGCGAGAGGTTCTTCTCGGTCGCTGCCGCGTCGATGGTGCAGTGCACGCGGCTCCGACTGTCGTACGAGACGGCGGTCGTGCCTCCTGCTGTCGACGTGGGCGTCGCAGTCGCAGTCGCCGAGCCGGCGGAGTCGCTGAGCGCGGACCTGTGGCCGAACACGGCCGTCGACGCCGATGCGGACGCGGACGCTGAGCCGGACGCGGAGGGCGAGAGGACCGCCTGGTCGAGTTGGGTGAAGCTCTTGCGGCTGTTGGAGCGGCGCACGATGGTCAGCGATCCGTGTCCTGCGGGCGAGGGGGAGAAAGAGAGAGAGAGAGAGACAGAGAGTGAGTAAGATAATTCGGAGTTCGTTGAGAGTGACTGAGAGGTGAGTGACTGAGAGGTGAGTGAGTGAGAGAGCGGAATTATTGCGGTAATGCGCTGCCGTACCGACACGTGGGTTTATCGTGCCATTTCCAAGTCGAAACCCTCGTACATTAATTAGACCCCCTGATCCGCTCAAGGACCCTTCGACATATAATCCCTACGGAACTACCTTCTACATTAAATCCTAAACACAATCCAATTTATTGAATTTCAAATTGAGTGAGACCCTCGACTCCTCACTGTGGACAAGGGAGACCCCTTGAAATTTAACTTCATTCACAATTTCCTTCGCCTGTCGGGAGGAGACACGGACAACGGACGCAAAGGTGCCCCGAGCTTATGCAAACTAACAAGCAGCTTCTGCTGCCACGCCCCCTCCCACCGCCCATCAGCCGCTCGGCTCCTCAGGGCCCTCCAGTCGGTCCGTCTTCGGGGATCTCGCAGGCCGAGACGGATGGAGGTGAGGCGAAGGACCGGCAACAATTGACAAAGGATTACGGACATGTGCTTCCTCTCTCGCTCGCACTCTCTCTCTATCACCTTTTCTCCCTCGTGTGGATGTGTGTGCTATTGATTTCTCACATGTCAACTAATAAATCTCCTTTGTGCGAGTGCGAGCGAGAGAGAGAGAGAGAGGGAGAGCCGGAGAAATAAACAATGGCTGCCCGAAGAAAATGAAATCCTCCTCCGGCGAGCCAACGTAACGAAGCGGAAAATTCTCACACGAGCCGACAAGCAACTACAACAACAAGAACAACATGAACAACAACAACAATACGCCGAAGCAACAACATCTATGCGTCAGCACCGTAAACAAGCAAATCTGAGAATTTAGACAAAAGCTGTTTTATCGACGGACGCCTCGAGACGCTTGGCTTCGCTCGGAGGGATTTATTTATTTTTGTCTTGTTCTTCTTCGTTCTCGAGAAGAACTTTGGAGGACGTCTTTAAACCCCTTTTTCCTTCCTTCCTTCGTTTCTTCCCTCTCCTTCCGTCCTTCAGCTCCCAACTTTCTCCGCATGGTTCTCTCGCTCGTTCATCCGGCTCCTCTGGCGCCGTCTCCTGCAGTTCGTTATGGCAACATTGTGGTTGTTGTTGTTGTTGCTGCTGTGTTTAGCCTTAAGCGAACAATTTGCCAGCCCTGAAGGAACCGCAGAAACAACGACCCGACCGCCTCGTCGCCCCTCGCGCTCGACGACCCGCCTCCGACGCGCACATAAATTAAACGATCGACGGTGGATTTATTGGAGGACTCTCCGTGCCCCCGTCGACATCGTCCTCACCACACACACACGCACACACACACACACACACAGAGACGCACATTGAAGCTCCTCCTGACCTCGCGTGTGTTTGTTGTTGTGTTGCTGCATTTCACAGCGAGTCCTCGAAAATCGGTGGAGATTTATTTGCATCAATTGAGAGGAGTGAACGGAAGACGTGGGGTGGTGAGTAGTGGGGAGCAATAAAACAGCATTTTCCTCCGATTTTATGTTTATTTTTATGGATGTTGGCTGGGGCTGGCGCTGCTGCTTCGCCTCTATCGGGCACTGGCAGAGATGTCTGACGACGTCTGGCGATGTCGGGGATCGCATTCGGAAACGACTGCGGCGCCCCGACCCGACATTCGGGAGGGAGGTGCAGGCCATTAAAGGACGCGTTAAGCGCACAGGCTGAGAAAAGCTTTAACGACAACCAGAACCAGAACCAGAATGAGAGCCAGACCTCGTCGACGACCGACGACCGACGAGTAGCTAATGTGGCGAGGGTTTACGATCCTGATCATTGGCGGCGAAACTGCGAGGAGGAACGAGAGAGTAGGCGGATATCAATATAAACGCTTTCAATTATGTCGGAGGCGCTCGTAAAGCCCTCCGACGACGGCGCTCGGGCTCTCACGGCCCTCGACTCCCGACTCATGGCTTCAGTTGAAAAGCAATGTGTTGCGGGAGACTCCTTTGCCATATCTCTCGAACCACCTTTGGCCACCCGGTTGCGCGCTTCTAAGTCCCTTGTCGTATTTCAATAACAGCAAAGCCCTCTTCCATAATCCCTTTAGTGGCTGCCGCCACTGCGCCGCTTTGGAGGAGGCAGCCGCAAATGCCCCGAGCGCATTGCGGAGGTTTTCCCGTTATGAGCTCCACGGTTTTTGTCAACCACTGCACAAAGTGACCCTTAAGTCAATTCCATCGTCCCCGACCCGCGCTCCCCTCGCCCACTGCTGCACCACCGTTGCTGCAGAGCGCGTGCTGTGGGCAGGATGCAATTTATCGCTGATGGCTTTTGGGGACTCTGCGGCGAGTCCCAGTTATGCAGATGGTCGGTCGGTCGTCGCTTGATAGAGCCAGCAGGCCGTGGGCGAGAGGCAGACGAACCCGACCGAGCCAACCTTCAAATCAAGGCTAGCGGCAGGTCGAACAGCTGGAGTCGTCCTTAGGCGGAGGCCTTTGAAAGGAGGTTCGAAACGGAGTTAGGAAAAAGAGGTCCCGTGGCCTCCTCTCCGACCGACCCGGTGCGACGCCGTTCGAGTGTCGACGAGGCCGAGCTTCAATTAATCGACGTGTCGAGGTAGGTCAAGTGGGGGGTTGGGTTGGGTTGGGTTGATGGAATATTCGGGCAAACTTACTTGCAACCTGACCATTCAGCGCCTGCGAGTGCGTTAGGCCGGCAACACTTCCGCCAGCTGTGACGATTGACGGATTGCCGTTGTTGCTGCTGCTGCCTGCGCTTCCGCTTCCGCTTCCAAATCCTCCACTGCCGCCTCCTCCCGCGCCTGGGGGACTGTGCGACTTGGAGCGCTCGTCAGCAGCGTTGCCAGACGCTGGGCAAACGCCTCCACCGCCCGGTCCCGATGCGGACGCGGCTCCCGTCCCAGCTGCCGGGGCGCCGCCGGCTGTGCGGCGTTCACTCGAATTTGCGGCGGATGTGGCCGAGCCGCCGCCGCTGCCGCCGCCACTGCAGATGGCGCCGGTTCCGGTGGGATCGTCGCGCGAGGGGCGATTTTCAGGTGTGCTGGCAACTGCAACGACAGGCGAGCAAAAACAAAAAGCAACAAGTAATTAATATTAATTTTTTATCAAAAGCAATTCTTAATTAATTTCGCAAAAATATGCATCAATGGGTTTTTCATACTTGCATTAAGCCCTCCCTCCATTGATCTCTCTCTCCTTCTCCTCACCGAATGCCGACTGCTCCCACCACCTTCCGTGCGGTTTTTATCGGCTACTGGCGGCTCCACCCCGCCCCAGGCACTTCACAAATTGCACGCGCACCATTGGAAATGAATACAAATCCCACATAAAACCACCACAATAACCGCAGCAGCAGCAGCAACAACTACAACTACAATGGGGAGAGGAAAACCCGGCTGACAGGTAAATCATCAGGAGGGCTGGCGGAGAAGGCGTAGAAGGGACGAGGAGGCCCGAGGCGACCAGATCTGCCTGTATTTGAAATTTCGGGGAACGGACGGACCAACGGACCCGAGACCCTGGGTCGCGTCCTTAACAGCTGCCCTCAATGGCAACGGCAACGGCAACGGCAACGGCAACGACAACCCTTTGGAGCACCCATGAAGGAATAACAACAATAACAATAGCAGCAATGCTTTGCTGTTATGGCAAATGAAATGAATTTCGCAACAACACCAACAATGTAATATCCAAAGGGAGGTGCTCGGAGCGTATGGGTGACGAGGGATATGGAGAGCGAGAGGGAGGGGGAGAGACAGAGACACTTTGGAGCTCAGTCGGGAGTCTGACAAGGTTCCACCGAGGCAGTGCGAAGAAGGAAGACAGCGAGTGCGATCGAATCGAATGCAGGTCGAGGAAGCCCAGTGACCTACGGGGAGAACAGGCGAAAACACTACGAAACTAGGTGAGTGGATGGCGGAGAGGCGCAGGCGGCGAGTCGGATTTCCATGCACTCGGGAGTCCTTATCTGCATGCTATCGCTGCGGCTTGGCGACGGGAAACACTCCAGGAGCGAGGCGTGAGTCATTCGTCCGGGAGTTCGCACGTTAGAACCATCCAGAGTGGGGCTCGCTCGCTCTCTCTTCCTCCCGACGACGCAATCCGAGTAATCGGCTCCGATAAGCTGCGATTTTATTGGCAACTGCGCCCACTCTTCCTCAACAGTCCGGCAATAGTTGCAACAAAAAACAACGACAACAGATAACGATAACTCAGTAATCTAGATCGGGTCAGCGGAACACTCGGGCAAACAGATGGACGTCCAGGCGATCGATAGACAGAGCGATAGATAGTGGCGACATATAAAAGCCGTTCGCCAGGCCTAGAGCGCGATTCTGTTTGCGATTTTCAGCGAGTGGAAGAAGAATGAAGTGGTTTGCAATTTTCGCGCTCCTGCTGGCGCTCGCCGTCGCCGTCGCCGCGGCGACCGACGATCAGGCCGCGGCGCCGACCTGCGCCTGCCCGCGCAACATCGAGCCCGTTTGCGCCTCCGACAGCGTGACGTACCCCAACCGCTGCCTCTTCGAGTGCGAGCAGAGGACCCAGGCTCGGCTGGGCCACAGCCTGACCCTGATGCACGACGGCAGCTGCTGAGACCAACCCGAGGAAGCCCACCAAGCCCGAGGCAAAGCAGAGGAAGACGAAGCAGTTGAGTGACTTGTGGTGTTGTGATTTACTTTGAGCAGTGGCATTAAATAAAGCGATCGATTCCGAATGCAGAAAAACCTGTTCTGGGTGGCGTTTGTTCGTTTTCGTTTCGCGACAGATCAGGACCGGCAATTTGGCTTTCATCGCGTTTCAGGCGCTGCGAGAGACCGCACTCGAAGGCCAGTCGGCACCACCCGGCCCTCCGTCGAATCGCTGGAATCGATCAACTCCATCTGTTTCAGTGGCGACTCAAGAGCTCGTCGCCGAACGAACGAACGAACGGTGCGATCGAAGTGATTGGAGTGGCTGCGGAGCTGGGCCGTGGTGGGTGCTGGGGGGCGGCGATAGCGCTTATCAGTCGAAGCGCGGGTTTAGCCGAACCAGGCAGGCAGGCGGACTGGCAGGCAGGAGGCCTTGACGAGCGGGTCGAGTCGGAGGAATTGGAGGAGGGCGGCGGGGTGGGTTGGAGTGTCGTCGATACCGTGGCCGTCCACACAACGGGGCCCTCCTACTATCATGATTGAAACTCATGGTGCTTTATTAAAGATCTTACTTTATTTACAAACATTCTCAAACGTCACATTCTGCATCCTCAGGCTAGCACGGTCCCGACCGCAGGAGTCCCAGGCTGCGTCCGGCGCGCTCCATCTCGCGCCGTGTGCAGTCGTACTCGCAGCGGTTCGAGTAGGTCACCTGGTTGGAGGCGCACACGGGGTCGTAGTTGCGGGGGCAGGGGCAGAACGCGGCCTGGGCGCCGAGCAGCGACGCCAGGCACAGGACGATCGTGACGAAGAGAGCGAGGAACTTCATTTCCTAGGCCTGCTTGCTTGCTGGTTGGCTTCCTTAGCTCGTTTCCTTAGCTTGTCGTCTGGCTTCTGAGAGTAAGAAAAAACGACTCGATTGGCTTCCGCTTCACACGTTGCTGCGTCGCTAGCTTTGGTCGAAGAACTGAGTGGAATTCCGGAGACCTTCGGCAACATATACGAGTGCACTCGCGAGCTTTTCGGGGACCAGGCCGGGGACCTCGTCGGGGGCTGGTGTTCTCTGCGCTTCGGCACCTGGCGGCTCTCTCACCACACTCGCCTCGGGTGCTTTTCTTATCGCGGAATTCCCCGTGGTAACTTTTCCAACTCGTTCCCGTCCCGCCGCCCACCACGTTATGCTCCGCTGCGGGTTCTGGTTTGTTTTGCAGTCAAGCGAAGGTTCTTCCCTGCTCAGCACCACCACAACCGAGGTGACCAGAGGTGATCGGAGAAGTTCAATTGCGCTGCGGCAGCCCCGGCGCTTCCGCAATTATGCATTCAAATCAGGTGCGAATCCGAGTTCTCCGCACTCCAACGCTCCCACCGAGCTCTCCCAACGACTCGGGAGCTTTTTCGGTACCTTGTTGTTGTTGTTGTTGTTATTGTTGTCGTTGTCGATAAGCTTCCCTCTTTCCCTCCCTCTCATACGGAATTCTTCGCTCGTCGTCGTCACTCGATAAGAACTCGTTTATTCGCTGCGCTTCCTCCTCCCCCTCCCTCATCTCCTCCTGCTCCCACTCCCCGCTCTTCTATTCCCGTATATTTGTTATCTTTTCATTGTTCACGATGTTGCTCGAATTTCGAACTCGCCCGTGTGCACCTTCCGATTGTGGTTCTCGTTGTTGTTGTTGTCGGTATTGTTTGCGGTCTGTGCTGTTGGGAACCTGAGTCACCAGCGGGCCGGGGAGGACGGCGGATCGGACCGGGCCGTTGATCGAGGGAGCGAGCGAGCGCTCAGAGCGAGTCCATGGCGTCCACGGTCCGGTTCCGAGCTCGGCGGCTGCACCGCCAGCACCATCTGCCATGACAGAAGCTCATTGTCGTCGCCTCGTTTGAGTTTTTTAGTCATTTACATCGTCCGTACCGGTCGGTGATTGGAAATGCAAATCTTGCTCGCGACTAGTTTCCACCGCCGAGTGCTCGGCGGAAGTGAAAACAATCGTGAAAACAATCGTCGCCCTGTTCGCCAGCCCCCGTCGCCTTCAAATGGGCGTTGGCAACACTTGCTTGAGATGAACGAGGGGAGATTACATCATGTGAGGCGCAGTAGGGAAGCGCCCAGGGTGGCCAGGCGAACTTGAACCCGACCCCGAGCGTCGTCGCAGAGGTTGCTGTCCCGTGTCAAGGAGGACAGAAACTCGCTGTCCATTACTACGGAATGGGTCTTGAAAGGTCAACCACGGCCATTACATCTGGAAACGGTCAGAGGTCGCCGGCACCATGAGAAGGGGAAGCTGTCGGAGCTACATTCTTCACTGAAATTGTAAAATGTTTTGTCATTCAATTTCCGTTCTCGTCGCCTCAAATAGGGCTTTTGTCCAGTAATTGGGGGAGACGAACTCGGTCTCAGTCTCGTCGTGGTCAGGGCCCAAAGCGGTCCTCGTGCATTCGAAAAAAATCGAAGATAAGAAGACAAGCAAATCTCGGAATGGATTTTGTGAAAATACTGAATGTTCTCCTGATCCTCCTGCTGGCCCTCCTGTGGACGACGGCGGAGGCCACGATCTGCCCGTGCGAGCTGAAGGAGGTCCGCAAGAACCACGCGAAGGAGGGGAACGTGAGCAACAACAACAGCAATAATACCTCCAAATCGCACTGAAGTCAAAACGCTCTTCTGGCAACCCCGTCGGATGCCGCTTCGAAGTGTAAACATTTAAGAGATTTTAACGATAAGATCAATAGAAATGAAATAAACAGAAAACAAATGACGAGTGTATTAATAAGTTTCCACTGAAAGCGCCGACCGCGCGGCAACCCGGCTCCTAGAGTTGCGTCGGGCGTTATGTAAACAGGGGCACAAATTGAAGACGCCGACGTCGACGCCGCCAAATAAGAACAAGCAGACGGACGAATCACTTCTTGCTCCTCGTTAGCGAGTGAGTGACGTTTCTGCTGTTGTTTGGTTGTCGTTCGGGTTGCCGTTGCAAACCACTTGCTAATTAAACACAGCTCTGGCATTGCTGTCCCTCTTGCACGCGACACTGAACCGAGCCGCGCTTCTCGAACCCCGCCGAGGCTCAGTTCGACTGTGGCCATCGACGCGTGCGGATCGTTCAAGCGTGACAAGAGAAAAACAGAGTGAGCGATAGAGAGCGATATTGTGATTGAAGTGAGAGAAAGGACGTCCTCAGCATGAAGTACTTCTCGCTGATCGCGCTGCTGCTCCTGGCCGCGGCCGCCTTCCTCGCCCCGTCCGCCGAGGCCGCCTTCTGCCCCTGCGACCTCTCCACCAACAGGGAGCAGGTCTGCGGCTCCAACGGCGTCACCTACAAGAACCGCTGCGAGTTCGAGTGCACGCAGCGCGACTACAAGAAGCTCGGGCGCACCCTGAACATCGCCAAGACCGGACCCTGCTAGGTCGTCCAGGAGCGGGACCAGGACCGGGAGAACTCCCTCGACTACCTTCTGGATTTGTTGGAATGCTTCTAAATACACGAGCTTGATTTGATTTCTGCATGAGGTCGTGTTTTCACTCGGAGGGGCCACCGGCGATAAGGCTGGGGTCCGGTGCGGTTTCGCTCGGTTCGACTGGGCCAAGGGAGCAGTTCACGGGGCGCAGGTTCCTCTTTGGAGCTCCTTATCTCTGAGATTTATTTTTCATCGTGCGTTGAAGAATTTCTGATGAGCATTTTTGTTGTTGTTGTCATCATCTAGCTGTTGTTATTATTATGGGCTTGTTGTTGTCATCATCTGGTTGTTGTTGCCACCATATATTTTTTGTCATGTTCATCTACTTGTTTTTGTCATGTGTTTGTTATTGCTGTCAGCTGTTTTAATCGCCCCACGAAGCTTCGGGAGTGTCGACCTCGCCTCTCGCCTCTCGCCGCGCATACAAATGGGCTTCGAGCCCGGTTAATGATTCACGAACGCAATTTTCTGGCTGCGGTCGCTCAGTTTTAAACAATCCCTAATTGGGAAGAGGGCGAGGGTTTTGCGCCGCCTTCATTATCGCCATCCCTTGCCCCATCGATCCGTGCGGGGCCGAATGCAATGCGCGGTGCCTCGGGCTCCAGCCAGGGTTGATTAAAGATTGATGGATGCTGCATTAATTTCCATTAGGCGTTTGCGGGAAGCGAGTGCGAGAGTTCGGCATCAGAATTCGGCAAATGTTCTGCGGTTGGATCCGTCCTTCAATCACTGGCTTCCACAGGTAGTGACTACGGATTTAAGAATTTAATCCAAATATTTTCGCCAATTCAGTGCCGCGACGTCTGCTCAAATACCCGCTCCTAATCCAGCCCGTGTTCACTCGCTTGGGCGCACCGCCGAATTCCTCGCAATCCATTGATTTGTCCTCTGGGTACTGGGGCGAAGGGAGGGATCCGAGGTGGGGAAATTCAACACTCGAAATTCGCACTCGATGGGGCGAAAAGGTAGGCAAACACTCGAGCTGCGTGCGTCATAAAAGGCTTACGTGGCGTGGACGAGGCGGGCGAAGCGGGCGTAGGAGCCGGGTCGAAGCATGGAGGCTGATGTGTGCGTCGGAAATTTATTAACAACACAGTCGTGTGTGTGCCGATGGGCCAAATATTTGTCTCTCCGCCCCTCGACCCTGGCCCTCATCAGGTGCGGGGGGTTTTGGAATTCCGTTAGCGCGGAGAAATATTTGCGGAATATTCGCAGTCGATCCGATTGTGCGGAGCCTCGGCTGCATTGGTGCGCGGGACCACATCAAAGGGACGCTCGTGCGAGTCCTCGAGGGTCCTCCACGGAGCCGCTGAGAAAGATGCGCGGGGATCGTGCTCACGTAATTACATTGCCGCCAGGGTCAAGGCAGAGGGCGCGGCGGTCGGGCGGGCGAAGGAAGAAACTAAAGAAGTGCAAGGGTTGCGAAGTCTCCTTCGAGTGTTTGCCGAGCACACCGTGAGGGGCGCAGAGAGAGAGAGAGAGAGCACGTAATTTGATGTGTCTGTAATTTTTGATGAGGCAACTCGGAGGCTCTTCAGGCCGCCATCCTTTCAAAGGGCCGCAGCGTCTCCGCCTCCGATCGAACGAAGGGTTGCGGACGTGGAGGAAGTGGGGTGGAACGGAGGAGGGACGGGGGAGGGTGTAAAGCCGAAGGACGAACGAAGCTGAATAAAATATTGAGTGTTTATTCGATAGAAGAAGTTCATAAATTTGGGAGCTGAAATTGAAAATGGCAAGTGGGAAAATGAAAAACGGCGACTTGGCCGGCATTTGCAATGCAGATTTCTTCGCAAACAGCTCCAGGAAGGGTAAAGAGCGATGGGGTGAGGGGGACCTCTGGAGGGAACGCATTCAGAAGATAATAAATTCAATCAATATTTGATGCGCGGCGAATGGGCCAAAGGACCAGGAGGAAGCGGATTCGGGACTTCACTAGAAAATTAAAAGCCGCAAATCGACTTCAGACTACAGAGCAGGAGCATCAGGAGCATCAGGAGCAGCGGCAGCAGCACAGGAAGAGCAACAGCAACAACACCAGCAGCAGCAGCCGGATCAACAAGGAAACTTCCAGAAAACAACCACAACAACAACCTTCGAAGGGCGCACAAAGAGAGAGAACCCTTCCGAGAAATGAAAATGCTCTCGGGACTCCCGGGGGTGGGCGGGGAAAGCGCGCGATTCCCGACATTTGGGATCCTGGGGCACCGGGGAGGGGTCGAGGAAGTCGGAAAGCTCTCAAACCTCATTGCAAGTGATGTGGCCGACAAAGAGTACATTGGGATCGGTGGAGCCAGAGGCGGAAATGGCAAGCGGCGGATTGGCAATTGCAGTAAAAATAACAACAGGAAACACAAAATCCCTTCCTATTCCCAATCCCGAACCTACCGCCAACGCTCGCCCCACGCCTGGGTCGCCTCGGCGTCCTGATGAACTCGCGTCGCCCTTCCGTCCGAGGTTGAGGCTGTCGGCAGCGTCTGTGTGTGTGTCGCTAGCGGTAGGTGTGTGTGTGAGTTTGCCTATCTCTAGTTCCTCGAAAGTTTGCCGCATTGGCGGCATTGCGTGCGAGCCAGAGATTTCGCGAAGTTTTCCCTTCGAAATCTCCGTAATCGAATGCGAAATGTAATTATTTGAAAATCCTTCCTGCAAGATGTTCGAAACAATGCGGCAAAATTCTGAAGTTATTCTGAGGGCATCCGCCCTAGTCCTCTAAAGCAGGCGAGGTTTCCGTGGCTCATGCCAGAAACCCGAGCCTCGAAGCTGCGAACTCATTAATGAGTGAAAATAACACTGAAATCGAGTGAAAATGGGAATTTTTAATAATGCAGCAGCAGCAGCAAAAGCATTGAGAGAACAACAATGGCACAGAGTGAGAAAGACTGAGTTGTTTTTGTTGCATCGGCATTGTTTCTGTTTCTCCCTCTATCTCTCTGTTTCCAACGCCTTTTGAAAACTCGCCTTCGCTGCGCGCTGCAACGCAGGATTTTCCTCCTGTTGTTGTTTTGGCCGCATTTGCTAGTTGTTGTTGTTGTTCCTCTTCTTATTCATCGTCGTTGTCTCTGCCATCGCCTTCTGCTCTGCCGCCTGGCCTCCGGATCCGCATAACGAGCTCAGCCGCCGCTCGTCGTTGTCGTCGTCTTTCGTGGGACTTTTTAAGGACTCGCCAGAGTCCTTTGGGGGGCCAGAGGCGTGGCAGGATTGCAATGACATGACTTGCAAATGCGCAAAGTGCTCTCGAAGGAGCCGGGCGTCGTCAGCGCCTTAAGTGGATAAGTTTATGCGATGCCTCTGTGGCGCTGGCTTCGCTTCTGCTGCTGTTGTTGTTGTTGTCATCGCGTTGTTGTTGACACATGCAACGCTCGTTTCTTAACATGAACCTGTTAATTGGAATCGCCCAGAGGTGGAGTCTGCAGGGTTTCAACAGCAGGTTTCATTTCGAGCTCCAGACAACGCGAGACTCAAGAGCTTCTTGATTTCGCGCGCAGCCTAGAAGTAGGCAACTAAACATTTCACCGAAGCTTGAACACGAAGTTGTGCTTTAATCTGTGCTTCAAAGGCGGGCTCAAATTGAACAGAACCAATCTTGACCCGAGGCCGGAAATCGACTTGTCTCCTATTCTTCACCCGGTTTTTCATTATTTGTCTCTTCCTCCATTCCTGAAACCAGCCCTGCCTTCGAAATATTAATTTTCCAAATAAATTTTCCTTTGTCTCTCCTTCGCCGGGTTTGCATGGGCAGATGGGCGATGAATGAAAGATGAAGCCATCAAAAGGGACGGACCTCCGCATAAAATATCAATTTCCATAACTGTCACCGGCACTCGTTTCCATCTGTCAACCCGAGTCTACCTGGATCCCATCGAATTTTTTCGCCCATCAGCCCAAAAACAAAACAACAAGGGAATTGGCTCACGAGCCCCTCCCGGGTCACGGTGTTTGCCCTTTTGTCTGGGTGGTCGGTGGTGCCGTTGTCCTGGCGCTGTGTTGTTTCCATATAAATTGCACCAAAAAGGAGATGAAGTAGAATGTTATTATTTTTTTTTTAATTTTAATCGATCTGACAGCGTGGGCCCATGTTGGGATCTTCATTTGTATTTCACGTGCAGTGGAACGAAAAAGAAGCCTGATTTCATGACTCGGGAGGTGTTTTAGAAAGTTTCTGAATGTTAAAAAATAATATGAAGTATGTTTTGGAATGTTTTTTCGGAGTTAAATGATCGTCATTTGGTTTCATCATGGCTTTGCCATAAGAACATATTAATTTCACTAAGCACTTCGGTCCCAAGGAGACATTTATTCATAGCCAAAGCGACGACACGAACGCAACCCCCAGCCATCGGTTGGGAAGCTTATGGAAGTTTTTTCTCGAACCGTACACAATCGATTCTGCCCGTTCGAGGGTTGCGTTGGACTGACTTTAATCAACGGACATTGTTCGAATGCACTGCATTACCGACGCCTGCTAGAGTGCCGCCGGAGATAATTATATGCAATTATTTTTGTGCCTTTCGTGTCCCTCTGAATATTAGGTTTTGAGATATTGACATTGGTTTTTCATAACGGTCGCTATTGTTATTTCTTTTTCATTTAATTGAATCACTATCGATCATGAGAGCACGAAGAAACGGAAAAACCACTCGAAAAAATAGAAATGAATTCGTTTATCAATAGTAGCAAAAATAAATGTTTCAAAATTAGTACGATTTTAATTCAAATATTTGCTAAAGCCAAAAGCAAAGAAGCGATAACGAACAAACCGCGCTAAAGGGGAGAGGGAGAGAAATATAGAGAGCAAAAAACTGGGAGAGAGAAATGTGAAAACATCTTTCGGCAGTTCGGAAACCTGGGAGCAAGTGATGTCGTTCCACACGTTACAGTTTGTCAGGAGCCGTCAGAGCCGAAGTGGCGAAGCGCGTCGGAGAATGAATAGAAAATCGTATTAAATTGGATCTCGAAATAAAGCCATCACCAGGGTTTATTACAGGATTCCGTAGAGAATATTGATTCAGTGGAAACAATTTTATAACTTCCTCCATCACTCGTACATGTGAGTAATTGATAAGTGAGTGTTTTTACTGCTTGCTTGCTTGTTGTTGCTTCAAGTGTGAAAGAAACGCGCAAAAATAATTTGCACGGAAGAGGAGCAAACAATGACAACAGTCGAAATCGAGAGAGAGGGATGGGAAAGAGATGAAGGAATTATTATTTTTAGGCGCGAGCGAAATTCGGGTTATTCTGGTCGGAACGCTGATAAGGGGACGAGATTCGGGCGAGAGCGAGGATAAATCGAGAGTGGTGAGAATGTGGTTGGGATAGCGAGAGACACAGAGAGAGAGCGTCGGAACGCAAGAGCACAGGGTGGTGCAGAGGACGAGCTACGCTGGGCCTTTAAATGCTTGGAGAAGTTTTGTGTTTTTGCCGGGCGCTCGTTGAGCGGGGCGAATGCGATGGGCGAATGCGATGGGTGTCGCATTGATGGAAATCGCACAGGCGTGTGAAAACCCAGACACTTCCGCAGCATCGAAACAATTGCGCCACTCGTCAGTGGGGACTGAGCGGGGCGCGCTGGCACACTTTGTACGCTCTCCAGTGGCGTTTCAATTAACCCATGCTAATGTTCCTAATCTGTAATTACCCGTATTCTCGAAAAGACAATTGACGACAGCAACGGTTACGACAGCAACAATGATAATGTCAAAACAACAACCCGAATAAAAACATCAGCAAGAAACACAACAAGAGCAGCAACAACAATCGCAACAAGTGCATTTAAAGCTCGGCGTCTCGAGGCCACTCCGGAGTGTGATACGGCATCGCGAGGCGGCGGATGCACAGGAAAGCGGAAGCAACGGCGACACAAACAACGACAGCAAGAGCAAGAGCAAGAGCATGTCCGTCTTCATATTGATTTTAATTTACAGTCTCTGTGCCATGTCCGCGAGACTCCCGGCCTCAGCCGCCGGCCTGCAGGACTCGGCCGAAGCGGCGGCGGCCCGGCCGGACGTGGACGTGGACGACTCGTGGTGGCGACACGCGGTCTTCTACCAGATCTACCCGCGCTCCTTCATGGACAGCAACGGCGACGGGGTCGGCGACCTGCGGGGCGTCATCGCGCGGCTGGACCACCTGGCCGAGACGGGCATCAGGGCCACTTGGCTGAGTCCGATCTTCCAGTCGCCGATGGTCGACTTCGGCTACGACATCTCCGACTTCAAGGCCATCCACGCCGAGTACGGCACCATGCAGGACTTCGAGGAGCTGCTGGCCGAGGCCAAGCGACTCGGCATCCACATCATCCTGGACTTCGTGCCGAACCACACGTCCGACCAGTGCGAGTGGTTCCAGAAGTCGGCGGCACGCGTCGAGGGCTTCGAGGACTTCTACGTGTGGGCCGACGGGCGCGAGAACGAGGACGGCGAGCGGGAGCCGCCCAACAATTGGGTAAGTCTGCAGTTTGTCGCCGTCGTCCCTTTCTAATTTTATTCAATTTAATTTTTCTTTTCTCCCTTGAATAGCCCTCGGTGTTCTACGGGTCGGCGTGGACGTGGCACGAGGGCCGGCAGCAGTTCTACCTGCACCAGTTCACGGCTCAGCAGCCGGACCTCAACTACCACAACCCGCGCGTCCTGGCGGCCATGGACGACGTGATGCGCTTCTGGCTGGACAAGGGCGTCAGCGGGTTCCGCGTGGACGCCATCAACCACCTGTTCGAGGACCCCGAGTTGCGCGACGAGCCGCTCAGCGGGCGCACCAATGACAGCCACGCCTACGACTACACCGAGCACGTCTACACACGGGACCTGGTGCGTCCTCGACCCCGACTCCGACTTCGACTCTGAGCTCGGCCCTTGCATCGGCATCGATTCTAATCCTGTCCGTCTTGCAGCCCGAGGGCATCGGCGTGCTGCAGCACTGGCGCCGCCTGCTCGACGACTACACGGCCGAGCACGGCGGGCCGACGCGCATCATGATGACCGAGGCGTACGCGGACCACAAGCGGGTGATGGACTACTACGAGGACGCCGACGGCATGCTGGGCTCCCACCTCCCGTTCAACTTCCTGCTGCTGGACGAGCTGAACGCGGAGTCCGATGCCCGCGACTTTGTGTTCAACATCCAGAAGTGGCTGACGTACATGCCGCGCGAGCACGTGGCCAACTGGGTGCTGGGCAACCACGACAAGCCGCGGATCGCCTCGCGCTACCGGCCCGAGCGCGTCGACGCCCTCAACATGCTGCTGATGACGCTGCCGGGCGTCGCCGTCACCTACAACGTAGGTCCCTCTCTGAACTGTACTGAACTGAACTGACCTCACCTTGTGCCACCTGCCGTTGCAGGGCGAGGAGATCGGCATGCGCGACAACCGGGACATCAGCTGGGAGGACACCAAGGACCCGCCGGCGTGCAACTCGAACCCCGAGGACTACCAGAAGTACTCGCGCGACCCCGTGCGCACGCCCTTCCAGTGGGACGACAGCCCGAATGCAGGCTTCTCCACGGCCGCCAAGACCTGGCTGCCCGTCCACCCGAACTACGTCGAGCTGAACCTGGCTCAGCAGAAGGCCAACGACCGCAGCCACTACCAGGTCTACAAGAGCCTCGTGGCCCTGCGCCAGCGGAGCACCCTGCGCAGTGGCCGCTTCCAGGCCGAGGTCCTGAACCGCAACGTCTTCGCCTACAAGAGGTCGGTCCGACTGCCGTCGGGGTTTTTCTACTGATCTCATCTTTGCCTTCGTTTCTTCCCCCTTGTCCTTAGGGAGCTCAAGGGACACCCCACGGTGGTGGTCGTCATCAACGTCGGCGCCGAGCGGCAGACCGTGGACCTGGCGCCCCTGGGCGACCTGCCCCCAAGCCTGGAGGTGCTCGTGGCGGGCTCCGCGGGCGCCCACGTCAAAGGGTGAGTCGTCGAGTGCTGTCGCCGCCTGCCCTGCTTCGTTCCGCCACTAACTTTCCACCCCTTCCTTCCTTCCTTCCTTCTTCCCACCAACCCTTCCGTTTCGTCTCTTGCAGGGAGAGCGTGCCCTCGGACGCCCTGCTGTTGGATCCCTACGAGGGCCTGGTCTGCGCCACCTGAAGGAGGCGAAGGAGGACGAGGAGACGGGATCCTTTAAGCGCCAAATAAATAACTTGTTCTGTCACATGAATTTGCGTCTGTTCTTCATTCCGCGACCCCCCTCGCTCGTTCCCTGCCACGCCCCTCCCCTGCATGAATTATTCGTGAGAATTGTTGGCATTAGCGAGATTTCCCCGAGGACCTCCGTGCGGTTGTCCCGCTCATGTGCGGGTGTCGAGCCGGTGGCGGGGTTGGTGTTAGTTGTTCTTGTCGTTGGGTGAAAAATGGCTCCATTCGACAGCACGGCACAGCACGCAGGGAACCCCCGCTTGGGAGCCATAATTAATTAGCGGTTGCCCCGGTCGACCACGGCGCCTGCCTCCTGCCCCTCGCCGATTGCAGTAAAACCCTATGCAAAACGCGCGGCCCCAGGGAAGGGAGCGCATTAGCATTAAATGGAACAGACAAGAGCGGAAATAGAAAATCGAGGGCTGGAAGGGCGCCACTCAGTCACATTCCTCACCGTTCCTCACTCGTCTTGAATGCAGTAGGAACGCGATTTGAGAATGTGGAGTTCTTGAAACTGTCAGTTAGCAAAGTGGCTTCTTTTCTCCTGCTCGACCAAATCCCTTTCAACGTGCTCCTGACCCCAAGGCTCATGGTTCAAACGACCCACTAATACTCCCAAGCTCCTTCTCCGAGCCTGTCCTCCCAAGCTGGCCTTCCACTCGCTGTTGCTGCTGCTTCCCCACCACCACCACTTCAAGCTGTCTAATGGAACCTCCCTTCCTTCCATAACCGGACTTCCGCGGCAGCTCCGGTCTGAACACGACCGCCACCTGGTCACTGGAGCCCTTCGAGTGCCTCGTGCTCCACGGACGGCGCGGACTCTCCGAGTAAGTGGTCGTGTCTACCTCAGGTTCCCGATGGAGGGTTCATGATTCCCCTCTCTCTATCTCGATCTCCCCAGGGAGCGACGCGCCCTCATCATGGTGCTGATCAAGATGGCCAACGTGGTGCTCGTCGGGATGCTGCTCTACCGCCTGGGCCACAACAATTGGTCCAAGCTGAGCCTCAACCGGAAGGCGTTCACTTGACGCCCCCCAGCGATGGACCGATGGACCGATGGACCGATGGCCCGATGGACCGGAGGTGGCGAGAAGGCTCAAACATTTGATTAATTATCGCCTCGTAATCATGTTCCCTCGGTTGCTCTCGAGTGGCCGTGGTAGTTGTTGATGAATAAAATTAGTTTTGATTCCATCAATGATGGGCTGCCTTGTGAATGACAGAATGACTGTGGCGGTGGCTGCGGAGGAGGGCCGAGAGGAGGGCGGTGGGTGGCGGGGTCCTAATTAGATCTCGGCCAAGGCTGGAGCTGCCGACGCCAGACGCCGCGCTTTTTGTGTCTCGCTCGGGGAGCGGGAGGCGTGGGAGGAGGCCGGATGTGGCCCATTAAGTTCCCATTCAACTCCTCGGTGTTGGGGTGGGCCTTCTTTGATTTCGTCGTCGTCGTCGTCGTCGTCGTCCTTGGGTGCTCGCATTGTTCGACAGGCTTGGAAAGTCGTCCTAATGCTTTCACTCCGCGACGACTCCCGATCCGAGGACGTTGGACAGGCTTTGGCGAGGACAGGGGCCCTGGTTGCGGCCGAGGAATAGGCCGAGATCGTGGCGAGGTCAGGGCCGGGGCAGCCACAAAAAGACGCGAAACAAAAGCGAAGCCTCGCAACTGTAATTGAAAGTCATCAACGAGTCGCAGTTTCCTCATCGATGGGGCAGGGGAGCGAAATCGAGAGAACGAAGGGACTTTGGTGGTGGGGCGGACTTTGCTTTTATAGTCGGCTTGTGTTATTGTTGTTGTTGTTGTTGCGCCGTCTTCGCCGCCGTTGTCGACGTCGCCGTTATCTCTGACGTCGTCGTCGGCGTCGTCGGCGGCGGCAAACTCTGCACTTGAATCTCGCAGGCCGTCGACAGCAATAACAATAAATAGAGACAACAACAATGGCGCTAGTTGAAACATCAATGAGCACAACAACAATGCTAACGAAAACAATGCGAACAACAAAATCAGTGATCACAACAACAATGATGATACCAAAAACAACTGCCAGTGTTGGACACAGGACGAAACGAGCAGGAAATGAGGAGGAAGCGCGAAGAAAAGCATCCAATGAACAGCACAAAAGGACACAAAGAGACGAAGAGATGAAGAGAGAGCGAGAGAGAGGGGAGAGCACAAAAAAGCAAATTGTCCTTGTTTGCCGCCCACGACCGCTCGACCACTCGACCAGCCGCCCTTCGCCGCCCCCTCTGGCTGGCTACATTTTCCACTTATGTTGCTGAATCTGTCGGACAAAACAATTATCCTTTTTATCTCGCAGTCCTTCGACGTCGTCCATGTCGCTTCATCATCATCGTCGTCGTCGTCGCCGTCGTCGCCGTCGTCGCCGTAGTCTTCGCTTTCGCTCCCGTCTTTGTGCTCGTCTTCATTGGGTCCGTCGATCGTCCGAGGCGTGTCCGGGAGCCCCTCGAGCTTTGAGGTTCAGGGGTTCGCCCTCATTTGCTCTCGCTATCGATTTTCCATCAGCTGCGGATCCCGGCCCTGGACCTGGCCCGCCCCGCCCACTTGAGCCGCTCGGGTCCCCGGGAACCATCAATTTTCATTTCATTTTTCCCCAGCTCGCGTCATCCAACTTGGTCAATGGAGTCCGTCGTCCGTCCGTCCGGCCGGTCATCCGCTCTTGCTTCCATTGCCGATGGGGTCCTGGTCTGAGAAGACGGCGGACGAACGGACGGACGGACAGACGGACGGACGGCCGGACGGACGGGGGCGACCAGGCAATTAATAACGGCCTCATGCGCTCATTCGCCAAAATATCCTTCTAGAGCTGCACTGCGTTCTGGCCTGTGGCATCTCCGCCTTGTCCCCCCTCCCCTCTTGCGCTCCACCGTCGTCGCGTCTCCCGCTCCAAGTGTGGCAATCGTAATCCCTGTGTTTGGCCGCTGTTTAGCGCGCAAATAGTTGGCAACTCGTACGCTCTAATTAAAAGTCCCGCTGCCCCGTCCAACCCTGCCTGACAGTGCTGGTGGCCACTTCCGCCGGCAGCGACCCACACCCAGACCCACTCAGCATGCACGGAGCTGCCTGATGCGCTCTGTAATTTATTATCTCTCTCCCTCCCTCTCTCTGTCTCTCTCTCTCTCTCTCTGTGTGTGTGTGGGGCGTGCGTGTCGCCGGCTGTGCAAACGCCGTTCGCTGCGCCGGCGACGCGGGCTGCAGCTGAAGTGCCGACGACCGCCGAGGAGGGAGTGGCTTTTCACACACACACCCTTACACACCCATACACCCATTCACACCCACACACGTACACTGAAAGACCCCCGCTTATGCATGCTTGCGGACAGCTGTCGTCGGTGGCCGGGCGGAGCGAGCGGCGCGCGGCGCACGGCGCACGGTGGGCGGTGGGCGTTGGATGGCGAGTGCGAAACGGTTGGCCCCACGTTGCGCTGAATAACTGTAAATTGTAACAACATGTCTCCGTCAGCGCCAGACCTGGCGCCAGTGAGTGTGAGGGAGGGAGAGAGAGAGAGAGAGAGAGGCAGGCGTGGGCTTAGGTAGTCGCCAGACAGAAGAGAGCAATCGAACGAATTTGAATTTGAATTCTTCGCCACGGTCCATGGAAGATTCCGACTGCATGCGATTGCGCGAGAACAATAAATTTATGCAAAGTCTCAAGCAACCTCCCTTCAATCCTTCCTTCAATCCAACCTTCTCGCTCGCGGCAAAAGCTCTTAGCGCGGAAATGAACAGAAAGTATGAAGTTTGATTTCAGGTTGAGGGAAATGCGAAGGAGACTCGTTGGGTGATGCCGAGGTCGGAAGGACATCTCGGGCATTGCTGCAGGACGACCTCGTTCACCTTTAAAACAAGCACACACTCACACACACAGGCGTTCTCTCACACACACCCCGCGGGGACACGTCGTGGGGCTCGTAGAATGCGAGTGTAACTGCGAGACCGTGCACAAATGCATCGGCGCCAAGGGGTTCTGTCCCTCAAGACTTCTTATCCTTGCGCCTCGCTACTCCCGGTCCCTCTTTCTTGCTCTGCCCCACTTAAGCAGTGCGTTTGCCGCTCCCCTCGCATACCGCAAGGTCCTCCATCGTCCCTTCCGCGCCCTCCACGACTCCGCGCCGACCGCTTCGTACGTGCCGAGCTCTGCCCGCGCATTCATCGGCGGCGGAGCTCAAGAAAGGTTTGTCTTGGCAGCCCCTGTCATCGCCGGATCCGCATCCGGATCCGGATCGGGGTCCGTCGGTCGCCGCCATCCGCGGCAGCCATAAAGTGCGAAGTATTTTATTAAAGCAGATTAAATGCCGAAGGATACGTTGCGATGGCTCGGGCTGCCGTGACAGGATTCGTCCTCACGCAAATTGAATCCAAGAATACCGATGACAACAACAACATCGACATCAACAGCAACTACCGCAAATCTTCAGATTCCATCTTTTAAACTCAAGTGTTAATGGAATCTTAGAGGGATCGACGGAGTGCGAGCGGGAGGAGGCGGTTGGTGAAGGAGCAGAAAGAATTTCTTTTGAAGCACATTTCTGTGCTTTGCACTTCGTCCTCGTCCTCATCCTCGCCTACGTCCTCATCCTCGTCTTCGTCCTCGTTCTCGTCCTCGTCTTTTTCAGCTCCCTCTTCTAATCCCATTCAACGCCGTTCGCCCGTCGCTTTTCCTCAGTTTTCTCGACCAAAAGGAATTTCTTGTTCTCTATTTCCTTTCTTTTCCAAGTCCTGTGTATTCTCTGTTCCCAGTATTTCGGTCTCTACCACTTCCCTGTCTACTCTCTTCCTCTTTCTCTTCCATTCCTCCACTCGAAGGAATGTCTTCATCCGATCCTAGTTGCTCGTGCCATCCGCTCCGCGCCCTTCCCTTTGTCGGTTAGTGAAATCCCACTTCAATAGTCGCCTGCTGCCTCGGTACAAATCCGCCATAAAGTGTTATGTTCCGTGGTTTATTCGCCATAATTTGTGTAATTCCTTCACAACGGCTTCTTATTATTTGTCCCCCATTATTGGTTCTTCATTATTTGTTCATGGCAGAGTGTTTTTATATTTGGTTCCAGTCGTTTCGTATCATGGCTCCTTTTCTTTTCACACATTCTGTTCTATCCCTCTGAATATTCATGGTCTGCGATCGCTCCATCGAAATCTAATAACATACTTAGTGTAATTCTTCCTTTAATGTCCTACTTGAGCCACTATGAAAATCGTTTATTCCTCATCGTATTCATCGATTATAATTTATTGTTTCTCCCTCGTCTTCGTTATGGAATTTTGTGCTGTCGATTCCCATAAATCTCCTCATTAGTTAGCTCCTTCCATGGCACGAATTTCTCCATTTTCGTTATTGACTCATTGGCCTTTGCTCCCCTGCTCTCTTTTCTCGTTCTGCTCCACCCCAGCTTGGATCCCATTAGTTCTTCTCGCCGTGAACGTGAACGTCGCAGATTCCGCAGGCAATGTTTACTAATCCCTTCAACCTCAGACCTACCAAGGTCTCTGCCGGTCTTTTCCCATCCATTCCTTCTTCCGCAGTATTTCTCCCTCGATTTTCTTGCCTCCAGTCGTCTTATCCTCATTTTTCGTACGGTTTCCTCCTTTCCGCGTCTGTCATCTTTACGAGAGCACTTCCTCATTTTTCCTGATTATCGCACGCCCTTGAGTTCGCCCGCTCCCCCTCTTGCACGCTACATTTCCAGCCACTTACGGCCAGCAACCGCGCCCGCCGCCGTCGTCATTTCCGGCTGCAGCTCCCGCCATATTGTTTTGCGGCGATTTATTGGCCGCGATTCTCCGTGAAATCTGCTGCAGCTCTCGCCGGCAGCCGCGACGACTCGTGTCAGCAACAAAGTGGTGGAGTGCAATCAATTCCGCGCGACAAGCGTCCCCTCCACAGCCCCCCGCCCTCGGGCCACCGAAAGCAGTGGCTGAACTTTAGCCGGCTCCTCCTCTCCTGCCGCCCTCTGCGCCCTGGTGAGTACAGACTGCGTTGTCGTCGTCGCTTCGCCTCCACCAACTCGCTGTTTGCGGATGCTTCGCGGGTCGCCCAAAGCCAGCGAGGTCTGGGGTTGGACTCGGATGGGGGCTTCGGGGCCCAGAGTTGGATCGGTGGGGTGGGGGTGGGGCTTGGCAAGAGTTTGTCGCGCTCGGGTTCAATAAGTTCCGCCGGCATCACGTGAGCCGACGCTGTGTTGTTGCTGTCGCTGTCATCACTGTATTTGTCGCTGCTGTCGTCGTCGTCGTCGTGGTTGTTTTTGCTTCAGTTCTTCTTCCCCTTGTTGTTGTGGTTATCGATGTGCCTTTGTTGTAGTTTTAGTTGTGTTTCTGTCACTTCTCATCCTGGGGTCGCCGCTTCTGCTTCTGCTTCACCTCAATCGTTTCCTTGTTTTCGCAGGCCTTTGCCAAACTTTCGTTACTTTTTTATTATTGTTGTTGTTATTCGGGACAAGGCTGCATCTGGGGATGTCGAAACTTCTTGCGGCGAGCGGAAACACGGCGACTTGTCGTTAATTGAGACGTTGGCGGCGAATTGGAAAACTTCCGACAGTTAAAGCAATGGAAGCAGCGAGGGAGAGAGAAAGAGGCAGAGGAAAAGAGAGATACAGAGAGACAGCGAGTGTCTGCTGCAACCACACCGAAAAAAGGTCCCTGGGCCCTCGAAAATCCCTTAACCTTCGTCAACGACGCGCCACGTCCTTGGAGCCTGCGGTCTCCAGTCGTTATTCTCATTGTTGTTGGCGATGTCGTTGTCGTTGTCGTTGACGCTGTGGCTGCGACCACAGTAAGTCTGCCCTTGGTCCTCCGATCGCCGCGTCCCTCGTCCCCAGGCGGACCCCCCGCCGAGCTCCCGGCCCTCGCTTCGTCGTGCAATAAAGGGAATCGTGAATAGAATCGTCCGTTTGGGGGATTCCTTCGCATGCCGGCGCGAGACATTTGCATAATTTTGGGCGGGAGCCAACGCCACAACACACACAGGGAGAAGAAACGGACGAAAGAGAGTGAGAGAGAGAGAGCGGGAGGAAGGAAGGAAGGAGCCCATGGAAGGCATTAAAATTCAATGAATTCACAGCGATCAATTTGCGAATTTTCCGCGTGACTCGGCGCGCCGGGTGCTGCGATTTCGCCGCCGATCGACTCCGCCCCTCCCCACTCCATCGCAGTTCCTTCCCTTTCTTTCACGTTGTCTCTCCCTGTTTCCCTCCGTCTCCCTCTGTCTCTGCTGGTCGCCTAATGCGCCATTTGTCAGCTCCCAATGAGCGCCGCCGTCGTCGCTCGGAAGGACCTCGATTCGCGCCAAGGCATGCGGCCCGGCGTCGGCGCATGTACGCAAACCACCGACGCACGCACACGTCCGCAGACCCACACACACGCCCCGCACACCCACAACGCCGTCCCGACGTCCCCGCACCCCAGCGGTCGTGCGGCGACGCGTCTCCGAAGGACGCTTTTAATTGGACTTCGAACGACTTACATGAATCTTAACGAGTTCCCCAGGCCTCGCAGGCCGTTGGCAGGACCTTCGCACCCAAGCTTACCTGCAACGAGAGAAAGAGAGGAGAAGAAAATGCAAAGTTAATAAAGCGACGTAAATGGGATTCGGGCGGGTTTCGCGCGGCGAGGTTCATGCAATAGCGAAGGCGAAGGCGATTCCGGGACGCCGTGTCAAGAGAGGGCGCTGGGGCCTTCGTGAGGAGAACGGGATCGGGAACGGCGCTGGTCCGGCTGGTCACTCACCTATGACGTAGGAGTACCCGTCCAGCGTCAGGACGCACTTCCTCGTGGTCGCCCCTCCGCCGGACGAGTACCGCAGCGAGCGGCCGAACAGCGACTTGCCGAAGCTCTGGCCGCACGCGCTGCCGCCGCCGCCTCCGGGGCTCGAGTCGTCGTAGTTGAGGCTCTCGCGGCGCGGGCCCGACTCGTGGGCCGCCGCCGCCGCTGCCGCCGTGGAGTCGTCGCCAACGCCGCTGCTGCTGAGGGACGCGCGCGGGCCGCGATGCGCCGGGCCGTCGCAGGATCGGTCGCGCGCCTCCTCGCCCGCGGGCCGGCTGCGCGCGCGGTTGCGGGCCAGCCGCGTGAAGGCCGCCGTCTCGTCCTCGGGCGACTGCGGCGAGGGGTACGAGGGGCCGGCGTGCTTCAGCGGCTGCGTCGGCTCGATGCCGACCAGCGACTGCGGCTTCTCGCGCTGCGCCTCGCGGGGCTGCGGCTCGTCGAGGGTGTCGCCCATGGCGGCGGGTCTCGACCGGGTCGGTTTCGGACGCGGCTCGTTCGCAGTCTTAGGGGACTGGGGCGAAGTCGGCGACGAGGGGTCGAGGTTTCGAGATCGCGCGGACGACGACGGGGTCCTCACGACATGTTACGAGACGACGACGACGACGCGAAGTGTCCTCGGGTCGATGTCTGGCTCCGGCTGTCGGCTGCACCTGAAGGACACGAGTCTGGGATTCTGTTTTTTTGTTGACCGATCACGCACTGCACTGGGTTTTCACTGGCGATTAATTGTTTGCGTTGGTTTCTGTTTTCACTAATGGCATCGGCGCCTTCCGAATCAACTTGAAATCAAACAAAAGATGGTGAGCGGGTCCTTGGGACAGACAATCGGGGCTGGAGGGGAGGGGGGCGGGGTTGCTCAGAATTGGCTGGAGCTCGACCGTCCCGTGGTCGCCCGCAGCGCGGAGTGCTGTGGGGGTGGCGGACGTCGAGGGCGCCGTGACGCGTGTCACCAAATATTGGTCGGCCGCAAACATGGCCGTCGTGTCGTCGACCGCAAGCGGGGCGCCGGGAGGCGGACACGCGGCGTGTGTGCGGTCGAGGTTACCGCAAATGGAAACAATTAAAAAAGACAATCAGTGACAGGATCTCGCTTTCAGCGACGCACGAAGGTCCCGCGCACACGCCGCTGCAGCAGGAGCTGCACCGAGGGCGGAGGGAGGGAGGGAGGGAGGGAGGGTGGTAGGTAGGGGGGTTGTCCGGACTCCGGCCTAAACGGACGCCATTACAGCCGATCGCAGGCCGGCGATAGCGATGCGGACAAGCGACCTCGAACAATGCGAACAACAGGCCCAACATGTTGTTATGGCTCGGCCGGGGGTCGGCCGGGCGTCGGTTGGGAAGTGGAGCAAGAAGGCCTCGGCAGGATAATAATTTACTCTCCGCACGGGTCTCCGCACGGGCCGTCGAGGGCGAGCGGCAGTCGGTTGTGCTGGAAATGCTAATCAGGCGCAAAAACACTTAAACTCTCGGTGTCTCCGGAGCCCACTTCAGTCGTTCGTCCTCTCAGTCGCTCCTCGACGATGCGTCCTTTGTCCGTCTCAGTTCCACCGATTTGCGATCACTCTTTCTCTGTCGCACACACATGGGGGGAAGGGGTCGGTCGGCATGTCGGAGGAAGCCGTATTTAAAGCGACCGGAAGGAAGGGGGCCGAGGCGACCTCATTGTTTGGCAACGCTTGGCGGCGTCGTTTTTGTTGCTATTTACAATTGCTGTTTTTTTGAACGTTGTTATTGTTGTTGTTGTTGTTGTTGTTCTGGTTGTTACTAACACAATGACAGCCATAACAATAGCACTGGCACTGGCACTAACAACAACTATTAACTGCTTCGTCTGCAACGGCAGTTCGACTGCAACATTTTCCACAATTTGCTAAACTTGGTCAGAAACTTGTGCTGCTCCAGGGCATTCCAACTGTAGGTGTACGTGAGTGCTGTGTGTGTGAGTGAGTGCTGTGTGTGTGAGAGAGCGTTGTGCGAGTGTGTGAGTAGTTGGCATAACTGCTCGCCAGCCAAACAATGCCACTGCCGTCGCTCCAAGAACTCGGACTCGGGCTTGGAAAATGTTTTTAATTCCATTTTGACTGCTGTTGCATATTTTAAGGTTTTAATTGTTCTCCCCTCTCTGTCGAGCACTCGCTCGCCTCTCCTCGAGTCCCTGGAGGGCGAGTCGAAGAAGTCGACGCAAATGCATCAAAATCCGATTTTCTCCTAACGAGCTTCCTACTCCTAAAGCGTTCAGAACTCCCTCGAGGCCATGTGCATGTGGCAACTGGAAGTCTGACAGACGTCGGGACAAATGCCACTCGATCGCCTCGAAACCCAGGTCCTTCGGGTGGTTTCGTTTGCGAACCGGACTCTTAAAGACTGTCGATGGTTCTCAACTCACAACGGTCGATCGGAGCTTGGAATAAATTGGGCGACGGCCAACTTGAAATCTCCCAAATTAGAAGTTTAACTTCGCTTAAAATTCCCCGGAGTCCTCCGGCCCAATCTCCGCAAGGTCGTGTCCGGACTTTATCCCTCCTTAGCCCATTGAGATTTCCGCCATAGGCAGAAGAAAATTCCCTGCTTCAGTGTTTGGCCTGTTCCTCGTTGACTTCCGACTGATGGTCGCCTCGCCAAGGCCGTCCCGAGGCCGTCCACCCTGGCCGGAGCTTCCGGGCTGCCGCTCGCCCCAGTCGGAAGGGCCTTGGACTGCTTTCGTATCCTTAAATTATTCATACGCGCCTCGCGATAGCCTCGTGTGGTGGGGATCGCGACATTTATAACTGTCATCGCCATGTGATTATGCAGATGCCGCCTCCTCTTCTTCTGCCCGGAGTTGTTCAGGGGTCCGGGCGGTGGGGTCTCGGGCAGAGGCGGCCACATGAAAAGACTTTTCCGCAGTTGCTCATTTTGCAACTTGCGGCCTCGATGGCGGCAGTGGAGTGTGTTTAATGTTGACAACATTGTTATTGCCCATATTACAGTTGTTGTTGTAGTGTTGTCGTCGTTGTCGTTGTTATTGTTTTTGCCGTGCCTTCCCGGTTGTGCTTGTTCCAATTTTCCTCTTTTTTCTTCCTTTCTCGCTAGGCAAAGGTGAGGCAGAGGACGAAGGACGAATGACGAAGGAGGCAGTCGGTGAGTGAAAAATACACCACAAGTGGGGGTGGGGGGCGATTGCAGGGAGTGCGGCCGGGATGGCTGTGAGTGAGAGTGAGAGCGGGATGGGCGGAGTGAATTTACGAGTGCTCTTGGTGGTTTTCGCTCCGTCTCACCGCCGGAAGCAGAATGTTTTGCGTTTTAATAGCTGTTGTTGTTCTTGTTGTTGTGGTGATCATGTATTTTTAGTGCTCTTGTTATTGTTGTTGTTGTGTTGTGGGCATAAACCAGCCTGAGGCCATGGTTGGAGTCAGTCATCGAGCGGGGTTTACGAGTTAATTCGCCTCAACTTGAGGTGGTTCCCAGGCCGAGTAGGACGAGGAGACGGAAGGAAGGGCGGAGAGGAAGAACTTTGGAGAGATCGTCCGTCAGTCATGCAGCATGCGCCGTGGAGAACCGTGAGGCGGAAAAATCAAAGGAAAATAATGAAAATCGGACGAGGTTTGCCTCGAATTCACTGTCAAGGCTGCCGAATGGAGGCGAATGCGGGACGAGTTCAGCGAAAGCAAACAAACTGGGGCAAAGTGAGGGAATTCGTGTTGGAGGGCGAGAGCGAAAGCAATAATTAAATAATGCAAGATTTTCATTCCTCGTTGCCCCCAACAGTACTCGAGCCTCGTCCTCGCCGGATGGGTCGGGTGTGAAGTTGATTCGTGAAGGAGTTCGGTTCGGTTCGGTTCGAAACGCCCGAAAGCCGCGGGCAGTTGTCTGAATTACCAACAACAACAGCAACAACGCGATAAAAACATCGCCACACCAACGACAACAACAGACGACTACAAAGCGTCATCGGGAGCAGCGACGTCGGCGCCTCGACGAACGGGAAACGCAATGAAAACCATTTTCCATCTACGTGGCCGTAGCGCCTTTAAACATTTCCCTTGTTGTGATTGTTGCTGCTGTTGTTTGCCCTCGTCATTATCGCCGTCGAGTCATTCGAGTAGTGGCCGCAGTTGTTGTTGTTGCTGCTGGAAAGATGACCGCGCCACGGTGTCGCCGGAACCGCGAGCGAGCGGCTGCATTTGCGTAACGCAAGGCCAGGCAACGCAGCGTAACGCAACGCGACGCCGCGTAACCCACGGCAGGCGCACGTGACGCCGTGGTTAATTAAGAAATCAAACACGCCGACCCATCGCGACCACCGTCGGTGGTTTGTGCGAATTTCCATCGGGAAGATACAGAAGCACAAGACAGACAGAGAGAAAGGGAGGGAGGAAGCGAATCGAATCGCGAATTGCGTCCTGATCCAGGACGACGCGGACGAGGTGTTTCGATGTTGGAAAATTCACTCGGGCCAGGACTCGAATGAGATGTTGAACTGCGAGTGCCGGTCGTTTTTCCTCGTTTGTTTGCTAAGATCATCGTTGCTGACGTTCTGGTTGCTGTTGTTATCATAATTCTTCTCGTAGTAGTAGTAGTTGTTGTTGTTGTTGTTGTTGTTGCCGTTCTACTCGTTCCCGCTGTCACCCTGGCTATTGTTGTTTTCATTTATGAGATTGTCCTTCTTTTCGTTGGTCTTCTTATTGTAATTGTCGTTCTCTTGTTGTTATTCTGTAGTTGATGTCGTGGTCGTTATTGCTGTTGTTGTTGCATTCGCGTTGTTATGTGTCTCAACTAGTTGTTGTAGTTGTTGCGTTTGGTGCTAGCTTATCAACAATACTAATAATAATGGCAACGACGACGACGGCAACAATAGAACCGGGAGAGAACCAAACTACAACAACAGCAGGAGTTTCAGCCAACAATCAGCTGCCTGGCACGTGATAAAGAGGCAACCCCTGCCTCGTCTCTCTCTCTCCCTCTCTCAGTCTTTTTCTCTCTCTTCGCTTCGTTCGCTTCCTGCAGTTTATTTATAAGTTTGCCCATAAAACCGATGACAGTCGGGGAATTTCATTATAAGCCGGATGCCGGGACGCCGGGCCCCAAGGCACACATTTGTTATGCGACTTTCCGTTGCAATTGTCTTTAAGAAGGATCCCCGGGGACTGGGCCAAGGATCCCGAGCTCCTCTCGCCCCCTGGAGTGATCGGAGATCGAGGTGGGTGGCGGTTTTTAATCGTGGACCGGCGGAGCCGTCGCAAGTGCGCGCCGAACGACGCCCTGTGCTGGCCGAGAGGGAGAGGGAGAGAGAGAGAGAGAGAGAGGAAGAGGAAGAGCAAGAGCAAGAGCAAGAACAAGAGGGGGGGGCGGGGAGAAAGGGCAACAGCCGGACCCCATGGCGTATGAGTGACTTGCGATGGGGCCGCGAACTTCGCCATCGTCTGCGCAGAGTCAGCAACGAAGGCGAACGGAAGGGGAAGAACTAAGGGAGGAGGCGGTCGGGAAACCAGAGCCCGGGAGGTCGAGCGGTAGGGGCGACGGGTCCTGACGTCCGTGGTCCGTAATCGAGACATTTCTGTGCCGGAGATTACGAGCGGGGATAAGTTACAAAAATTGCGGCAACTAATGACAATAGCGAAACAATGACGAATGAAGGGACTGGAGGGACTGACAACAACAACAACCACTACCATGTAACACTAGAACACCAACACAACAATGAACAACAACAACTATTATATCATGATAGAAAACTACCCAAACTGAACCCGGGCGCACCAAATCGGAGATAAGATAAATTTCGGACTCGAAAGCTGCATAATAATCGCGTGCCATGAGGACCTGATTGGGAGGGTGCGTATGAGTGTGTGAGTGGATGGGTCATGTGTGAGAGTGGGTTTTGTGTGTGTAGTTTTCCCGCACCAACAACAACAACAAGAACAACAACAACAACCGCCACGCAGCACTGCCAGCTCGGAAGTCAATGAACTTTTTGACATTTTATTCCTTCCACCGACTCCGAGTTTGGTGAAATTGTTTGGTTTGTCACTCAGGGCACGTCATTAACATGCTCCTGCTCCTGCTCCTGCTCATGCTCATGGCCAGGCTCCTGCTCAGCCCCGGCCTGAGAAGCGGAAGGAACTTCTCGTGTCGGCGTGTGCGAAACTTTGGGAAAAGTTCGTGGCTCGAACTCGGATGTCGCCGTCAGACGAGACTCGAGGAGGCCCGAGCCGGGCGAGAGTCGGCAGAGGACGTAGTTCGGATGGTAATTGCGACAGCGAGAGAGACGGCGTCGGCGTCTGTTCGCAGTCCCGACGCCGGGAGGGTTCGGCGGTTCGGCGGCTCGGCGAACATGAATCATTTGGTAGGGAACGGGATTCCCATCGAGAAAGGTCGTAGGAGCGCAAGGAGAAACCAATGAAATATCAATAAAATGCCAATAAAACCCCACGCCAAATCCCTTCAACGAGAATGGCGAATTGGGGAAGTTTTAAGTTCTCTTTAAGTTCTTCACGAACTGAGCTCGCACTCAACTCAAATGTGAGTGCAATTCGAGAGCCATCAATGTGGGCGAAGGTGGAGGAGGAGACGATCCTCGGATGCAGGGCAAATTCAAATAAGCTTCAAATCGTCGCGCACGGCCCCGAACGCACGACGCAAAGACGTAGACGAAGGCGAAGCCAAGCCCGACCGCGCTCCACCCCATCCGCAACTGAGCCCCAGTCCCTCGACAGGAAGCGCCTTTATACATATTAAACGTGGCTCGTACGCCGCGACCCTCGACCCTCGACCCGTCCGCCGGCAGCTCCCGGGTACCCCAGCGCATCGACACCGACGGAGCGTGGCGAATTTTCCATCGAGTGCATGAAATCTGTGCGAAAATAAACTCGTCCTCGCCGCCACGTCCTGAAGGAGCCCCCAGAGGAGCTCCGTAAAGTTTCCACCAACTCGTATCCTTCGACAACGTTGGCGGCGTGCCCGGCGGTGGAGGGCGGGGAGGTTGCGTCGAGACCCCCTTGCGGAACCTTGCACGGCGCGACTCATTGAGTGAATTTAATTATGGTTGGGTTTTTACAGCACCCAGGGTGATGGGGCGGAGCGGGAGGAGGACGAGGAGCTCGGAGGTCGGAGGTCGTGAAAGATCGTGAGTTGTTGCTGGCTGGCCCGGCGTCGAAGTGCGAGCGCAGATGCATCTGAGCATCACCGAAGGACGAGGGTTCAGGGAGGGGAGGAAGGTCGAAACGGAAGCCGTCGCTTCCCGCCAGCGCCATGTGCTTGTGACTGCGGCGGTGGGCGTGGGCATGTGTGTGTTTGCCAGTTACTTAATTGGCTCGGAGAGCAACTGCAGCTCCTTCGCTTCTTCTCGTCCCGACCTCTGCGACTGGGGGCCGCCCATGGAAGCCGTTAAAGGGAAATGGGGTTTTTATTGACTGTTGTCGAGCGGCTCCCGACACGTTCGTGGCCGACCAGGGCCGACGGCGACAGCGCCGATTGAGTGGTTCCTCATTGGGCGTCGCCGTGACTTGTTGCTGGCCGATGGACACGCATTAGGGGTAATTTTCGAGTTCCGTCCGGGAGCCCCTCGTCCACATGTCGATGGGCGCGCGGCTCTCGACTGAACTCCACAGAGCCAAATTGCTGGAATGCAAGTGGACTGTGGACTTGGCGATGATGCGGTTAGAGGGGGACAAGTGGACGGGAGACGAGGGCGGGCGCGACTGACAAATGGCCCAACTCGTTGTTGTTGTGAATGGGCCAAAGAATAATAATGCCAACAATAGCAATACCAATAAGTAGTACAACAACAATAACAACAACAGCAATATTATTAATAATTTTTGATGACTTTTGTGTGGCGAGATTTGATTGATTGACGCGATGGCCGCGTTCAATAATTGCAAACACTCCGACGTTGATTGATTTTGATCGATTGTCGCGCGTTGCAAATGAACTGCCACGATGTCTGATAGTGTGCGTGCGCGCGTGTGTGTGTGTGTGTGTGTGTGAATCATCTCCACGTTCGAGGGAAAGTTTCCACGCCGATGGCTGTCCGTCGGCCTGGCTCCCAGTCGCAGCCGTGCAGATCGGAAACATTGTATTGCCAAACGAACGCGAGGAATGCAAACTTTGAGTTAAAAATACACTGCAGGAGGTGGCACGAGGGTGGAAGGTCGGGGCGGGTCGGGGCGAGACGCATGAGGTTGCCAACGAGGGCCAAGAACAATCGATTTGATTTCTAACGAAGTTTTCCCGAAAAAAATCGTAGAACGAAGAAGTTCTCGGCCGTGAATTCGCCGTCCCCCACAGGCCGTGTGTCGGGTCGGCCGGGCTGCCCATCCGATTGAAGGACCGAAGTGGTCTGATGGGTTTTTCGACATTTCAGTCAATGTCGCGTCGAGCCAAGTCAATAACGAAGACTTGGCCGGGTCGGTCGCTGTCCTTCGCCTTGTCCCATCAGCCGTCGGGTGGCCTCAAACGCTTTTCAATTTCGACTCGAGACCACGTCCACGTCCATGTCCTCGGTCGTCGCGTCGGCCCCACCCCCCAGCTGCGAACCGGCGTCACTTGGATGCAGAGTTGGTGGCGAATCCAACTCTAAATTGGCCCATGTCGCTTACTTTTGCCGCTCCAGTTGACGACACGCAGTCACTACTTCTGCCTCCCTCCCTCTCTCTCCCTCCCCACCTCCCACCACTGTCTTCTTCCCTCTGCCCCCCGGCCCTGAGCTCCATGTCGCAGTGCTGTCAAGTGTTGTTGGGGTGCGTGAGCGTGTGCAAGTGCTCGGTTTACTGGGCACGATTGCAATATGGAGTGCTCGCCATGTTTTCGCAACACGTCCAGCTGTCTGTTCGTCCTTAGTCTGTCTGTCTGTCTCTTTGTCTATCTGTGTGTACATCCTTCGGTCCGTATGGGTTTTGATCCCTGGACGCCGCATTCTTTCTTCGCACGCGCCCTCGCACTTTCGGAAAAAGTGCACGTTGCGAATGCAGATGAACAGTGGGAGCAGCAACAGCAACAACACAAGCAACAACAATGAAGTCATCGGACAACTAACAATATTGCAGCAATTGCCGTTGCGGGGGTGGCCAACCGGGCCCAGGAGGCGATTCGATTAAACCGTCTCCTTCCGAAGCCCTCTGATGCGTCTCAGGCCGATTCCTGCGATTCCTCCCACGATCCCGCCGTGGTTTCCTTCGTCGCGTTTCTTTCCGTTCTTCCGGCTGCCCGACTCAGGACAGGATTTGCATTTCCACGCTCGCTGCTCCGTTTATTTCTCCGACTTTCGCCAGCTCGCAGATCTTCGCTGCTTGCACGATATTCGCGATTTCCCCTCCTGCATCTCCTGAATCTCGTGCATCGTCGCACCGCGGCGAGTTCCTTCAATTTTCGCCGCCCGCTCCGCCCCTTCGCCACGGCCGCCCCCGTAATTGGCTCCCAGCAGTTCGCGTGCGGTTGTCGTGATTGCTCATGGTTGTTGCTGTTGCTGTTGCTGTTGCCGCATTCGAGGCAACCTCGACAGCCCTTTAAACAGGCTGTCGAGGTTGCCAGCGTGGCCTGCAGCAGATCCTTTGTCTTACCGCCCTCGCAAGGGCGAGCGGGGGGGGGGGGGCGTGGAAGGAGGTTCGGCGAAATCGCATCGAGGCCCTGCGGCTGAAGCCATTTCCGGGAAAAGGTGTCCGCGATCTGTTTTTAATTGAAATTTCCAGGAAAGGCTTTTTCTCGCCTTTTCGCAGAAATGCCGATGCGTGAAAATTATCGTTGGCCGGAAAATTCGCTCGAGGGCCCAGCGAGGGCGGATGGCGGCGAAGGCGCGGCGGGTGGGGTCGGCTTTTAATTGAACGCGCTCGTAAATCGCTCGGGGAGGGCGCCCAAAAAGTTGTCGCGTAAAATGCGTTCATTTCTGCCGAGCAGGAGTCACGGGGTCCCGACCCCACCACAGGCTGCCTGTTGACTCGCAAATGCTAACATTTAAATATTTAATGCTAATGCGCACAAAGGACTGTCGCCCACCCACACACACACACACACACACCCGGGCTCTCCAGGACAAATGGATTCGCTGTGTGTGCGGCCTGCTTGTCGCTGCTTGTGTCTCTCCCTCTGTCTATCTCTATGTCTCTCACGTTCTTCACTCCCCACCGCCCCCGCTGGAGGTCTCGAAGTTCGCTCGTCGGAGTTTATTTGCTAATTGCGTCATCATTCGCGCCATCCGTCCGCGGTCGGGGCTCGCGAGGCTGCGAGGCCGCGAGCCTTCGAGGCGTTCACACACACAGGCGCAGGCACATGGTCGAGGACTGAAGTCTGAAGACGGACTCGTGGCAGCGTCGAATGAGCGCAGGAAGTCAGTCATGTGTGTGTGTGTGCGTGCCGCGTTCTGTGCTTGTGTGAGTTTGACAACTTTCCGTTGATTAAATTCCTCGGTCGCCCGTCTTCGTTCATTTTTATTTGCATTCGACTCGATCTCGAGTCACAGGGCACACAACAATAACAAGACAACAATACAAAAAACAACAACTCCAAGAGCCCAACATGTAAATGACAAATAACGGGCAACATCAGCAACAACAATGAGAACAACAACAACAGCAAAGACTGATGGCTTCTGTCGTATGTCCTTGTTGAGGACTCTTTTGTTTCGCACAAATGTTTGACTCCTTTTTATGCTTTTTATGTCGGCTTTGTTTTGCTCAACTTGTTCTCGTAGTTGTTCTTGTTGTTGTTGTTGTTGTTTTGTCCTTATTTGTCGTCTTTGCAAATTGTTTGCAAACCATCAGGATCTCGTCTTCTGCTCCATCTGCCTGGTTCTCGTTCTCAAATTGTCGTTGCTTGTGTGCCCGTTGTTGTGAATGTCGTTGCTGTGTTTTTATGTCGCCTCGTTTGGTTGGCCTTTTGCGGTCCACGCACACACCGACACCCAGGCACGCACGTACCCGAAGAAGAAGAAGAGGAAGAGTCCACCCTCGCGCTCCTCGGCACGATTTTGCATTTTAATGCGTCGTCATTTGTCATCTCGAGGCGTCTCGATCGCTTGTCCTCACTACGGACACTCGCCTGAGAAGCAAGGAATGAGAAGTCGGGGGGGTTCGAGCGGAAGGAGTGGGGGGGGGGGGTGGTGAAGCAGGACGAGGCTGCCGGAATGCACGGCCTCAGTCGGCCTGTAGTCGCTTTGAGTCCCAGCAAATGGAGCCCTCGTCCCAATCGGGGCAATCGAGTGAAAAATCTGAGCCCCCTTTCAGGCGCCAACGAAACGTTTGTGTGTGGGCGTAGACGATGATGCTGCGGTCACGGTGTAAGGGGCGAAAACGTTCTGTAAAGTTATTCTTAATCCAAAGCTGCAAAGGAAACGAATCCGCTTCGAACTCGCTTTCGTTGCCTACTTTTGGGCCGTCATAAATTGTGCTATTGTACGATGGATGGAAATTCCCAACTCGACTCAATCGCCGACCCCACGGTTGGCTTCCTGCAAGAGTCCTTCGCCCTCACTCTCCGACAAACACACGGCCACACCACGCCACACCGAGCTGAACTGAATGCCCCGCGGCCGTGGCCCGCGCTCGTGCCCTTCACAACCACCACCGCCCGCCCTCCGTCGGCCACGCGCCAAGGAAGGCCCGACCTCAAGCGCCGCCCCCCCGGTCTGTCCGCTCCGCCGCCTCCTCGTGCCATTCGGGGAATCCTCTGGTTTTTCGCTCAAGCGCCTCCTTTCTGTCGGCGCCGAAGTTTTTGTGCTGCATACTTTTTGGCGCATTTTCCGAAAAATAATTTATCGATTGCATTCAGCCAGGACAACGACAAGGGCGAGGGCAGGGCGTGGAGCAGAAAAACTCCGAGGGCAGCAGCGATTTGAGAAATTAATGCGAGCGAGTCAGCGACATTTTTTTTATCGCATCACTCCATTGTTGTTGTTGCTGCCCAACTCGCTGCAATGTGCAGCCGATGGCCGTAGCACTCGGCGGAATTAAAAGCCGGATAACTTCATTTCGGAGCCAGCTTTTTGTCCGGAGACGAGTCGCGAAAAACGAACGGGTTCTCGCTGCATGTTCAGGACGCGGTGCCTGCCCTGCGACGCCGACAGCGGTGTGAAAACGGCAGGAGTGAGGAGGCGACAGCGGGAGATGGGCCGAGAAACAGGTCAGGGCAAAGTGAAATTCGACGCCTGCAACCTTCAGTCGCCGGGAAGAGGGGCGGAAGAGAGGCGGAAGGCGAACGAATTATACTAATTGCGGCACGTCATTCGCCGCTTCCCCCCTCCCCGCCGCTCGTCGGGATGTCTTGCGACCTTCCGGAACACATGGCGCGAAATCGGCCCAAGCGAACTTTCCACCTCATTCTCCTCACCCTCATCGACTGGCATTTAAATTTGGGCCGCATTAAGTAATGCGCCCAACTTTTAATAAACAAACTTTTCGAATTAGACAACAGCTGTTGTCGACTGGTCGGCCGTGTAACGTTCGGTCGGTCCGCCAGCCATCTGCGAGGTGACGGGGAGGAGGTCGTTTTAGGTAGATTGGAAAAAAATATTTCGTGTTTTTCAGGCGCAAAAGAGCAAGCGCGACAAGCGGGGCGGGACGAGGCGAGGCGAGGCGGGGTGAGCGGAGGTCAAGCGCTAATTAATAAAGTTTGCGGCGGGCGCGTACGAAATGATCCCAAATTCGATGTCGTCCTTCCGTCCATCACGCGTCCCTCGACGTTGACGCGAGCCGACAAACATTGCAAATTAATGCCGCATAATTTCGGGTTCTGGGGACCGCAAACCAGGCGAGTGCTGCATATTATTAGGCGCCGGCCCGCTGCCGATGACGTCGATTTGGGGACGTCGTCGTTTTAATTGAGTTCCTCAGTTGCGTTCTTAATTGCGACCCGGCGACCTCATGAATTTTTACGACTGGCGAAAAACCGCAACCCACGTTTCGCTCGGTCGAGGCGATCGGGTCGGGGTCGGGGTCCGGGTCGGGGGGTTTCTGTTTGTTTAGGGAGAACTTTTCGGTTTCGCATTTCGACCATAAACAAAGACGTCTGGAGGGGCCTGCACTCAGTGGCCGAACTGCTGGCAAAGTTCCAGCGCCCGAGTTCGAGAGCGAGCGCGCGCTGAAACTCGAAACTGTCGGCCGGGCTGGGGGCGTGGGACGAACCGCCAGCAACAACGATTTGCCATTACCGCGCTCACGGCGAGGGCCCGGACGGGGGTCGGGCGCGACCCGGTCCCCGAGGGACGTGGGTCGCAGGAAAGGTTGCGTCTGTCAAAGTTGCAAAAACGTCGTGTGGTCGGAGGGAGCCGGAGCCAGAGACGGAGCCGGTCGGAAACGTCGGCTAGGAGCCAGACACGTGTCGGACAAAGGCGCCAAAAAGTGGGCAAACAAGGCGAACGGGAGACAGGCAGACGGAAGGGGGTGGGCGGCGAGGAAAGAAAGATCAGGATTCCCACAGATTAAGCTGTCAAAAAGAATTCAACCCAATTTGCCGGCGCCCCAAACCAGACTACGAAATTTCAATATTTGCCAGTCTCCCAAATCCGAGCCGAGCCAAAACCAAGCCATATTCTGTCAGTATCAGAACCCTCCATTACTTAATTACGAACGACTTCGGACGACTTCGAACTCCTCGCACACCTGGAGGCTTCGGCCTGCCCAATGCTCGAATCTCGGAAACCCATCTTGACTCGAGCAACGCCTACCGACGAAATCCTCGAGTCTTCTCCATTCCACCGATTCCTCCCCACCCCTCTCTGGCCGGTGGAATTCAATTTTCAACACCCTCAAGCCCTGATAGGCGGCCGCCACGCCCCCGATCGACCGCCCTCCTCACCGACCGACCGAGCGACCGACTCGACCTGTGTCGGAGCCCATCGACTGCCAACCGCACATCGGGCGCTGGCTTCCAAAATAATTTGCCTAACCGTCTGCAGCTGAGGAGCGTTTAATTAATATCCGCACTTAAGCCGACCCCCTCCCCTGCCACCTGCCACCTGCCCCACACCGATCACCCTCTCTCTAACTCGTTCACTCACTTTTCCCACCCCTTTCCGCGCCCTCCTGGCCCCTCTGCAGCCTCCTGTCGGCAGCTCCGACGCCGATGTCGCTGCTGCTGTTGACGGAGCGTCTGTTGTCTGTCGTCGTCGCTGTCCATGTGTGTGCGAGTGACTGCGGGTGTGCGTCGGTAAATTTATCGCCTATGTGTGTGTGCCCGTGAAGGCTCCTCTATGAGTGCGCGTGTGTGTGTGTGGTCGCTTTGTCTGGCTATCAAGTTGTCGACTTGTGGGAGAGCTCGGCGTGTTTCTGGACGCAGATCGGGCCAGGGGATGGACAGAAGGCGGGTACTCGTCTGTCGTCCGTGTGTCATTTTGCGGTTACACGACCGGTACGAGTGTGTGTGAGCGCGACGGACTTTGTTGCTGTTTGTTCTGCTGAGAGGTTCGCCTGGCGCTACTGAGTGGCCAGGAGAAGGAGGAGGAGGAGGAGAAGGCGGCGAGTGCAGGTGAGCGGAGCTGGTTTTAAAATTGATAACTGTATCGATCGGTTACAGACAAATATTTGTTTCGCCAGAGCAAGGAATGACACGAAGACGTCTTCGAAAATCGAGAGCGACCGCAAGGAAATCTGTTCACAGGACCGCCCGGCCTTCCTGCCTGCCTGCCCTTTCACTCGCGATGTCGTCGATCAATTTCCATATGACATCCGTTGAGTGCGGGCGCGCCCCTGACCCGACCCAGCTCGACTCCGACTCGCTTCCACCCTCTGCAGCTTCCTACCGCCCGCTCCCCCCTCCTCCACCCCAGCCCCAGCGGCTCCAGTGGATGCGAACCTGGGCAGATGTCGCTGGAGAGGCTGTCGTGTTGCTCTCGTGACAGATTCAATTATTGATTAAATCGTCGGAAAGTCACTCACGCACTCCCTGCGCTGTTGTCTCGCGAAGTTATGGATAAGAGTGTCGGAAGAGCACGGCATACTTTTAGGCTGCAATAAAAACAAAAGATTCGCCAAGACTTTCGAAAAGTTCAGACGCCGCAGGATGAGGAAAGCCACACTCAATAAAGACATCACAACGGGCGTGATGGCGAGAGGGTGCGAGGGTGCGACTGGGACGACCGAAGACGTCTTTCTGCAAAATCCACTCAAGCCTGAAAGAATGCCGCGGAACAACCTGGGGACGAGTCGGGAGTCGGTCGTGTCGATTCAAATTGAATTGAGTTTCGTGAAAACCGATTTTCGAATCGATTTTCGATTTTCGTTTTCTGGAATTACGGGGCTTATTTCGTTGTCTCCTTGTTGTCCTGGCTGCCACTCTTATGCGTGCGTGCGCGCGTGTGTGTGAGCCTGGCTGATAAGCCGCTAAACGCCTTAAAAAGGTGCGCTTTGAGACGATTTTCGCACCCGCCTTTGATGGAGAGATTTTCTGTTTGAGCAGATTAAGTGCTCCAAATGCGAGGCAGCCCCCACGCCCACCCGTTGCCGTCATCGTCGCCGTCGCCGCCGACCGACGCCATGTGCATGTAATTGCATTGCCAGGGCTTTATTCGCAGCCCCGTGGACCACGGAAGGGGCGAGATGTGAGAGTGTGAGTGCGAGTGTGCGAGTAATTGCGCGTCGTGTTAATTGAATGAGCATTAATCAACACACACTAATTAGAAACATTAAGCTGCGACGTCGACGCTCCGGTGCGGTGGACCGAGTGGGAGGAGTTGGGAAGGAGGCGAACCTTTTGGAGCGAGACGAGCCTCGCCTCAACGTGCATCAGTGAAGCAAAAGCGCGAAGCCACTTAAAAGTTTCTTCATTCACCCCTGCACCGTTCCATCAACAACTTTGATCACAATTTTCTCACCGTCTCTTTCCGTAACCCAATTCGACCTGGGCGGGGCAACAGGAAAGGAATGGGAAGGGGAAGGGGAAGGGGAAGGGAAAGGGGAAGGGGAAGGGAACCTTTTCGTGGAAGTTCCAATCTGGGTCACTGCCGTCCACTTCGGCGCTCTCAATTAGAACTCCGTCCAGTGAACCTCCCTCGCTCCAGCGCTCGCTCATTCAATCATTCACTCCCACTCTCACTCCCTCTCTCTCTCTCCCCCCTCCCTCTGTGTCTGTGTCTCTGTCCCTGGGTCTGTCGGGAGCGCGCGGTGCAGCGAAAAGTGTCAACGTGAAATCTCGCGAAAATCCAATCGGAATGAATTACACAAACAAACGCAAATAAAGCCACACAATTAATTGACGTGAATGAAATAATTGACGCCTCGGAGAAGTCTCTATCTCTCTCTCACTGCGCCTCCACCCCCTCTGGCCCACTGCGCGGAGGCGACGCGCGAGATGAGCTCAGCGAACGAGCGAGACGCAGCAACGAGTGCAGTGACATTGGGTGGCGGGGCGAGCGAGATGGACGGATGGAGTGATCGATGCTAATTGGGAAAGCAACAACAAACGCAATAAGTAAATAAATAAAGCTCAACCAATACACAGCTGAATCCGGCGACTCCCGAGGGCGAGAGTGAGGAGTTCGGGCTCGAATTCGTCAATCGATTGTCGAACTGACCGGGAGGCGACCGCATTTCGGCGACTGGACCCACCGAATGGCTAAAGGCAAGGTGGAAAAAGGCCTTCCCGGTAACCGGAACAACAAAAATTCTCCCTCCGAGAGGGAAGTGGGCGCCGACCTGGACGAGATTCGGCGCGAGCCGCGCAGCGATTTCGGTTCGGTTCCCGGAGACATTCCCGGTGTGGTCGTTGTTGTTGTCGTATCGCGTTGAAATAATTACTCTGCAGACTCGGCCGTCGCTCGCGATTCTCCACTGAATTAATTTCGTCACCCAGCCGCGAGACCCCAGACGGCCGACCATCCGCACGCCGTCCACCCACTGCCCGTCCGTCCGTCCGTCCGGCCGCTCCTCAACCCTCCACCCTCCACCGTCCCGCCTCTCGCTGAGTGGCTGCTAATTTTACGCCGAGTCTTCCGTTGATTTATGCGACAGTTTGTTTTCGTCTCTCCGGCCCTCGTCTCGCAGCCGCCCCTGGCTAGCCGTGTGTTTGTGAAAATTCGCGTGTTCTTCCTACGATCGGATCGGACTTTTGTTCGTTCCTCGCACTGGTCGTCGTTTGGCCGGACGTTCGTTTCGTCCGTCCGTCTGGCCGGCTGTTTGTCGTCCGCTGCTCGCCGATTTCGCTTTCGATCGTCGTTTTCCCCGCTCGATCGGACGCCGGCCTCCCGCCCTCTGCTCCGGGTTGCTCTGGCCACCATGAGTGCTGGGTTAAGGCTGCTTGATGTAATTGCCGTTGTTGGTCAGTTGAGGGCCGTCGGCGGCCCGGGCGGCTGCGGCACGTGCGCCTCAGTACCTTGGTCAGCTGCCCGCATTTCCTTGTGATGCGAGGAATCTCGGGGAGGGTTTTCGCAAGCGGATGACGGAAGGAGGAGGTAGCGGAGCGGGTTGAACAGGACGGCTCCGACTCATGCAACATTCCAACCGGGTCTTTCAAACCATAAAAATGTAAATTCGAAATTAATTTAATTCTTGTTCAAAATTTAAATCTCGAAAAAGGAAACATTTGAAATTCCGACAATGCCGTAATTTTGGGTGCAAAAAAACCCAAGGCATGGGAAAAAATCCGACCTCTTCAGTCGCCAAAGTCTTCAAGGCCTTTGAGAGCTCTTGAGGTCCGGCTGGCGGGCTCGGCTCGCAACGTGAACTTCAGACGAATCACGACAGACGCCGGAGCGTGAGTCGGCAGAAAGACGGCGACGACGACAACGACGACGACGACGGCGGCGGCCGATCGTTTACAGAGGGAGCATCGTCGACGCCGCCGGCAACGATATCAATTACAACAACTGCAATCATAATAACGACCTCAACAACATTATCGCCCATGCCATCGGCAGTAATAAGAACTATAACGCCAGCAACAACAACAACAACAGCCACACAACACGGCAAGCAGAAGAAGACGAGGCAGACCTGGTGATAATGAGACGATCAGTGGATACCAGCGAGGCTTAATTAAGGCTCGCGGGCATCGCGTAGCGTCGCATCACATGGCATGGCAGGGCATCGGGTTATGTAAGCAGGACGGAGGGCCCGCGACCTCAGGCCCCTCTGCCCATCGCGGTGAAGATCCCAGCGAAATCGAACCCGACTGCGTCCCCACCGAGCCACCGAGAACCTTTGGCCACGCATCGCACTCGCAGTCGCGATTGGAGTTGGAGTCCGAGAGTCTCGAGGGCTTTCGAGGGCCTCTAAAAGCGAGTGGAGTGGTTTATTGTTGTTGCTGCAGATTTACGAGCGGTTCAATCGGTCATCGTGTGTAGTTGTTGGCGGTTGTTGCTGCAACAAGGATGACCGTTAAATTAGGCTCACGCAACACCGAAACTCGCAATTAATGGCCCACATTCCACCGTGGAACAGTGGAACAAAGAGGCGATTTCTTCCCGCCGACGTTTTGTTTACAACGGCCCCGATTTGCCTCCTGCGGCCCACTGTGCGAAACTCGTTAGCGAGTGCAGCAGCGCCCGGGCCCTCGTCGGCCGCCCTCATCCGAGTCCGCTCCAGCCAATCCCGGGCTGATTTATTTTCATTGCCGTCGGGGTTGGGGCCGTTGTTGCTGTCGCTGTTGCTGTTGCTGTTGTTGCAATTAACGACAACCAGAAAATAATTAAGGGGCCGTCAGAGGTGTTGACGGCGGCGATGGATCGCGCTGTCTGCAGGAGTCGCGAAGTGGGTCAGCGGGGCGTGGGCAGGGCCGGCGACCAGTTGGGCCGGAGGTCGGCCAGGCTGGTCAGCTCAAGGGCGCCGCCTGCGACGCGTCTGGGCTGGAGCCGAGGCCACAGCGACAGGGGAGATGGGAAGAAGCAGACGATCGATCGACGATCGCAAATTCCATTCCAGACGACGATCGACTGACCCGAGGCGCGGTCCAGCGACTCGGACCGGATGTTTCGTTTCTTGGGGGGCGGGCGTCGGCGGTCGGCGGTCGTGCCCAATTGACCGGACCCGAGCTGCTCTGGGCGGACGGACGAGCGAGCGAGCATCACGGGATCGCGGCCCAAGTGGCCGACGACCGATGCAGTCGAGATATTTCTGTCTCTCGACACACGGCGTTTGAGTGGCTGCCGCCGAGCCAACAAAAGGCACAGAAGCCACAATTAAAACAACACCATCGGCCAGCGACGGCGGCAACGGCGGCGACGGCGGCGACGGCGACGTCGAACGTGAAATTGAAAACAAATCTCGCAAAATCAACAAGTATCGGTGAGGGATCTGCGAGGTGCTCGCCCGTCACGTCGAGTACCGTCTGAGTATCTGCGGCTGGGCTGCGCCAAGCGAGAGCGAGAGAGGTGGATGGGTGGAGGGGCGTCGAACAAGTTCACAAATTAAGATGCGTAATTGCAAACGTGTCAAGATACATTTCTGGCGTGTGTATCTGCGATTGCGTGTATCTCGTCGCATCCCGTGTCTGCGCTCGCCGACTGCACTTCTGTGTCACTTGAGACGTGGTTTTCGCCACTTCTGCGGCTACTTCGGGTCGTTGTTGTTGCGCTTTTTCGTTTCGATTTTCGATTTTGATTTTGATTTCGATTTCAATTTCGACTTTTTTTCGTTGCTTCGCCGAATGCCGCTGCAGCTCCCCGTGGATGCGGTTGTGCTTCGGGCTTCTGGTCGCATCCGTCGGATGCCCGTCGATGGCGTCCCGGCTGCTGCCATTTGCACTGGGCCCAAGTGGGTCTCGCTGCGTGTGAACGCGTTGCAATCGGCCCTTGTTGCCGTTGCTGCCGGCCTTTATCGATCCGCCGGGACCCGGCGGCCCGCGCGGCCACTCGCATCGAGCGACTCGGCGATAAAGGCTTATCGGGCGAGATACAAGATACTCATCGCATGCAGATACATCACGGAAATAGGACCCGGTCGACGAGCCTGGCCGAGATGGGGTTGGGTTCGATTCGGGGTCTTCGGCCGAGCCCCAGCCATTGAGTACGGCGCTGCCCGAAGGCGGGAAGGGCGGCGGAGGAGCGGCACGAAAAGCAATTCAACTGAAGAGAGCGTGCCCAGAACAAACGAAAACGAAGGAAACATACAACAACAAAAAAAAACAAAAACAACAAAAAACAATAATAAAAATGATAATTGAAGGGCGTGTTTAATTGCGGGCAATTTTTCGCGCTTTTATGCGCGGCGATAAAGATTCGGCAAAGCGTGATTTTTTCATTCAGATTTCTTTACTTTCTTCCTCCGGCGTTTCGTTACTTTCTTCCTCGAGTTTTTTCTTTCTTTCTCTCTTTCCTTTTTGCTTTGCTTTGACTCTGTCCGGTCGACTATTTTGATTGTTTCGCTATTTTGATTTCACTCCTTCACCACCCGACTGGTTCTTATTTTATGTTGTTATTCTTTTGTTTATTTTGTTTCTCTTTCCTGTGTATTTACAAATTCGACTCGTATTTATTTTTCACAATTTTCATTTTATTTCCGAACTTTACGAGACTCTGTTTTGACCGAGGAAACTTCTGACGATCGTGTCGGAATTTTTGAACTTTTTCGAAAACCGCTCGTTTCACATCAGAACGATGTCTGTCGCCTTTGTTGTTATTGTTTTCTGTTTTTATTTTATTTTCTATTTTTTTTTTTGTTTTTGTCGCAATCGGCGATACGCACTCGCCCCGCGCGGCAGTGGCGGGGTTTTCGCGATTTTTTCCAACCGCTGCGAGTCGCGACGGACGCGGCAGCTGCAGTCGGGCAGAGGCAGAGCCAGAGGCGTCGGCAGAGAAACGCAGCGAACGCAACGAGCGAACGACGAAACCGTTAGCGACGACGACCGAGAACCGATGACCGAGGACCGACGACGTCCGAACGCGCTGCCTGCTTGAGATGAACTGGATTTTCGGAGTTTTCAAATCGCGGCGAATGCGTACAACAAAAACAATAGCGACAACCAGCACAGCACAACAACAACGACAACAACGACAACATCACAGCCACCTCAACCTCATGTTGTCGCCTTGGCTGTCGTTGTTGACGCCGTGGCTGTTGCCGTTGCCGTTGTTGTTGCTGATGTTGATATTGTTGTTGGTGGAAATCTGCAGACGACTCACGGCGGACGGTCGAAGGGGTGTCGAAGAGAGCCCGAGAGACAGCTGCAGAGAGCCACGTCCAGAGAGAGCGATAGAGAGAGAGAGAGAGAGAGAGAGAGCGCAGCGACGCAGGGGCGCCTGGGGGCCCGGGGGGCTGCGCGCGGGCGGCCGCCGCGTGGCAGGAGTGAGGGTCGGATGGCGGGAGAGAGGGACAGAGAGCGGAGCGGGGTTGGGGGCGATACGAGTGAGAGAGAGAGAGAGAGCGTCTGGGACCCTGCCATGTGTGGGGTGGGCGCCAAAGTGGGTGGCGTCGCGAACTTGTCTCGAACAAGAACAAGAATTTTCCCAAATGCAAAAAGCGCAAAGAAATCAAGGAACGGAACGGAACGGAAGTGTGAAAAAATCGACATCACCCGAGCTCGCCGAGATGGGCGACAATTCAATTCGCGCAGATCATTAGGAAGTTTATTTCCAACAGCTGTTGGTTTCGGGGTTCTTCTGTCAGTGTGTTGTTGTTGTGGACAGCGCTTTGTTGGCGCTTTGTTTACCAACAAATCGCCAGCAATCACAACAAAGGCCCCCCGCTACCGCCCGCCCTCCTGCGCGAACTCTCTCTCGGGAGAGCCTCATGTCGCGCTCTCTCCCTCTCTCCCTCTCTCTCGACGGGCTGGGACTCAGAGGCGCGATGGCAGGAAAGCTCTCGGGAGCTTCGCTGTTACGTGGACAAGTTAACAGCGGTCCGGCTCTGTTGAGTCCGCTGTTGGCCCCAGCGCCCCCCAAGTGGCTGCGGCTGGAGGAATGCACAGTACAGTGGGGCCGATTCGCATCGGGCCAGGAGAGGGAGCTTGCGAAAACTCTCCACAGAAGGTGGAAATCGGTCTTCACAAATTTGTATTTTCCCATTAAATGTCGACGATCGCAGACCCTAAGTAAAACCCCATCCCTCGTCCTGCTCAGCCACCGAAGCTCGAGTCTTGGCGGCTTTTAACATGCCCGGTTTGCAGACACGGCGACTTCTGGAGCTTTCGGCTCACAACTATTTTTAGCATGTCCGCGCTCCCGCTCCCATCTCCTCGCAGCTCTCTCCCACGCTCTCTCTCTCTCTCTCTGTCTTCCTCTCTCGCTGCTCACTTTCGCTGTGCCGTCGATTTTCGGAGTTCGACGCGTTCGGAGTCGTCGCCAGGGCTCCAGACGGCGGCGGCGGCAGCGGCGGCGATGACGACTCGGGCAACAGGTTGATTTTCGGAAGTTGTTATGTTTCCAACAACCACAACAACAACAACGAAAGCAACAGCAAAGACCCAGGGGTTGGAAGTTATTTGATGTTTGGCGGAGACAACGAGAGACCGAGCGAGAGACTTCATTTCCATTCTTTCGTTTCGAGGCATATTTTTAGGCGCTTTTTCGTGTCCTGGGCGCCTCTCCCGGGCCCGGGTCGTGGTGAAAAAATTAATATTAATGAAAACTTACCTCCTTAAAAATGCACAGGGCGCGGGCGCTGGCAACAGGGAGAGGGAGAGGCGACCCCTGGGGCCGCAGCGAGGGACTAATTTGAGGCAAAGGGTGCTCGATGCTTACCTGGAAGAGGGAAGAGGGAAGAGAAGAATGAAGCATGAGAATGAAATGGAGAATCGGATCAAAGGCGGGCTCAAAAAATTAATGCAGAGATAAAATCATTGAAAGGCTGTCGAGACCGAGTCGTCAAAGCCGTAGGAGGCATCGAGAGTCGGCGTCGTCGTCGTCGTCGTCGTCGTCGGTTCCCGTCGTCCTTGGTCTTGACTCTCGTGAGCCTGTGAAAAGTCGCAGGGCCCCGAGTGTGCGGCGGCAGCAGAGCCGCTGATCCGAGTCCTGACAGTGAATTCTCATCCCGTGGCTCGAGCTCATCCCGAGCACGTCATTAGCATTAATTGAATTGGGTTTGTGTGCGTACCGGGCGAACTCGCACACACGCCCCCATACAACAACAGCTCCCCACACACACACGCACGCACACACACAGACAGACCGATAAAACATCCTCCCAGCCAGACTCGCCCATCCATTTCAATCAGCGCGTCGGCTGCCGTTAAATGCAAATCTCAAGTTTGCGCATTTTTCGAAGCATACCTGAGGGCGCCTGAGCCCCGATTACGGTGCGATGGCGACGGAGCTCCGGATGGCGTCGCCGGGGGTGGTGGCCGAGACAGGAGGAGGCGGATGCAAATTTGTAGCTCGGAAGCCGGGCGGCGGACGCGGAGGTTCCGAAAATGCGTGACTGCGACTGTGTCTCTGTTTGTGTTTTCGTCTGTCAGCCTGTTTGTGTGTGTTAGGACATGGGAGTGTGAGTGTGTGTGTGATGCGCGTGCGAAGGATTCACGGCTTGGGGCCTCCGGCGGCGGCCCAAAAGCCCGTAATTACCAGCGAGAAGCCGAATATTCGGTGAAAATCGAGCTCGAAATCCGCGGCGGAGAAGGCGGGTGAGTCAATGAGAGAGAGAAGGAGAGAGGGAGAGAGCGCGAACGCAGTTCGGGAGGCTGCGATTGCCTTGTGTTACGATGTTCGGGAGAATCTGGTTAAAGCTCTCCAGCGACGCGAACTCCCAGCCCGAAGCCGGCCGGCCCGTGCGTCGACGGCGATGGCTCGGATTTCGGACCGACTCCTCACTACAACCGACTACCTCGCTCCCTCTCCCACTCTCTCTCTCGCCCCCGGCCCCGCCTCGGCACGATCGAAATGTCAGCCAGCGTCGGCGGGTCGCGGACGCGCTGTCCGGTTGACGGCATAAGTGACGGCAAGTGCGAATTTAATTTCGACGCGATGCGATGTGCACGACCCGCCTTCAGCTTCAGCCCCGTCCACGCTCCGCGAACGTGGCGCAGTCAGCGGCCCGTTGCGACCCAATGAAGCGATGACGGATGGCGGACGCCGGACGGTCCTCCATGTGGTGGGCCCCGAGCTGTCCGCCAGCCTTGAGCCACGACGTCCCGAGCCACCGGCTGAGCGGGTCTTTCGAAAATGTTTTCCGTGGAAGGCGACTCGATTGCCTGCCGTTCTCCCCTCGTCAGATTCGATGAAAGTTTTCGCCGGCGTCGCTGAAGATGCAGCCGGCTGAGCCGGCGAAAGGTGGGAGCGTGGGACAAGGCATAACTGCACGCACATCTGTCCTGCGGCGTGCCAAGAGCAGCTTTTGACGAGGTCCCACTCAAGGGCGACCGCAGGGACGAAGCTCGGGCTCGAGCCCGGGGGGCAGGGGGAGGGAGGCCGGGAAAACGAACCTGCGATGGAGGAGACTCGATTCTGAATTCACTTGAAGTCTTCAAAAATCTCTGCTTTCGACTCGAGTGTCTTCCTTTCTTCCCCAGCAGATTGAAAATAAGTAGAAATTCTTGTAAGGAAGGAGGAAGGAAGGAGGACGAAGGACGAAGGGTGTTCTGGAAGTCGATTCCACACCTCGCAGGATCGCAAAAATATTCCAACCTGGGGCCACTCTCAATTGGTGGACCCCGAGGACGAAGGCTGCCCCTCTGGTCCCTGGTCTGGTCCCTCCACGATGCCCTCCCTTCCCCCTGGGACTCCGCACGGGGCTGCGAATCAGAGTTGCCGACATTCGGTGATTAATTGCTGCTGTAATAAATTGGCAACGCGACTCGCATGCAAATCCCAACACGAAATCCCTCAGACTCTTGCGGCGGGGAGGAGGGAAAATGAATCGGCAACATTATAGCAACAACAGTTGTTACAACAACGGCGACGGCAATTACAATCATATCATCAGGAGGAGGCCCTGCCCGGCCCGGCCGCTGGATGCAAATAAATCTCCTTAGACGAGATCCTAATGTTAATTGCAGGAAGTCACTGAATCACAGGCAACGAGACTGAGAGAGAGGGGGAGGGAGACGGGAGTCTTGGTGTGTGTGTGTGCGTGGGCGAGCACAAGAACTCCCTCAGAGTCTTGTGCAGCACTGCGGCACTGTCGAGTGCGTGCGAGTGGCCGCCAGGACTCGGGGCCAGCAACATATTATCCTGTCGGACAACAAACCCAATCTTTGCATGCTTCCCAGAGTCCACAGAGGAGCGGGCGAGCGTTGATTGTGTGCGTGGGAACGCATTCTGTTCGGTTCGTGTCCTTCTGCAGTGGATGCCGGGCTCGCTTCGTGCTGCCGAGGACCAACCGGCCATGGTCGGAGGCTCCAGCGAGTGCCCGCAGCTGGACAGAAGGGGGAGGAAACAAGGAAACAAGGAAACAAGGGCGGAAGCCGAGCCGTCGGCAGACGTCGGGAAGATAATTAGCCCTGGTTGGATGGGCCGTCGAGAGCCTGGCAAGTGCTGCGGCGGGGGCGGATGGAAGAAGCGAAGCAGAGAGGCAGAGAGGCAGAGAGGCGGCTGAGTGGAAAACTCACCTCTGAGGAGTCCGAAGCTTCTGCGAAATGAGCCGAACACCTGAGTGGGAAGCAAAATGGAGGCCTTCGATGTTCTCCAATGATTGTCCACCGAAGGACTTCGAACTTGATTGAACCGATTTGAAATCTTCGCTCCGCCTCAGATCTCCTGCACTTTTCACACACTTTCGCCCGACTAGCGCCGTATCCTGGAGCCAACTGCCGAGCTTCGTTTCGAGCCTCCGATCGCCTCGGTCGCTGGATTTAGTTTGACCGCAGCTGCGCCCGGCTCGGCCGCTGGCAGCCTCGTCGGCGTGTCCGAGTCGATGGCTGAGCCAGCACAGCAGTCAGTGGTTGTTGTTGTTGGCGCTAAAGGTGTTCGTGTTCGTGGCTGTGGCGATCTGTTGTCCAGCCGGGACGGTGAGCAACGAATTTTGACCGTGTTTTGACTGGATTTGAATTCTTGTATTTCGCTCACTGTTTTCGTCAATCCATCGCCGGGCGCAGAAAACCACATTCATTGGCGTGTTCGCGTTAATTGGACACTTGGGCGTACGCTTGGAGGCGCCTCGAATCAATTGGGCCATTGGTCGGGGCCGGACAATGCGAAGAGGGCGATGCGGCGATTGAAGGAACCGAAACCGATCTTTGGCATCTCGGGCAAGCTACTAAGGTACTTAAGCCACCTATTTCCAATTACAGATAAGGCGTTGGCTCCACAGCTGCGATAATCGCGATCACTCGACGCCAGCCCCAGACGCAGCCCCACTCGTGGCTCATGACGAGCCGAACAAATCGCTGTCGGCTGCCGTCTGTCGGTCGGCGAAACCACATTTCCATTAAAAACACACCAGCGAAGGCGAGACGCTTGAAAGTGCACAAGCTGAGAAAATCGGCGGAGGAAATCAATGGTGACGGTGAGAAAACTTAATGGGCCATGCATGCGCGCATTCGCCAAAAAGCGATGCAAACGCGGACGGCCGCTCGGACAGACCGGCGGACAGACAGGCGGACGTGTGGATAATTTTCAAAAGGCACCAGTGACGGCAATAAATGCAGCGGCAACAACGATTTGCCGGCGATCAACAGGCGGCCGACAATTGGAAATGCGATTTTAACGGTTGCGACGCCTTTTGTGGGCCGGCCAATCTCTGGGCGAGTGGATCAGGGTGTGAGAGCGGGCCGAAAACCCGCACGATGTCGAGTCGTCGGGCCCCACTCGCCAGGGCCAGGTCCACGTCCAGGTCGCGGCGACTCCTCGACTTTCGACCCGTGCGCAGACCCCGAGCACGAAACGCTCCAAGCCACGGACCACGCACCAACCCCGATGCCTCGATGCCCCAACTCTTTCTCCTCCTCGCCCCCTCCTCCTCCTCGGCGGCTCCGTCTCACGGCAATTAATCTCGCTCCCAAAGCCGCGGCGTCACTCGCAGCCAGCCGTCGCGGTCGTCACCGGATCCGATCCGATCTGATGGGGCTCTCGTTGTTGTTGTGGCTGTTACTGCAGCCAATGTTGTTGTTGTGGTTAGCACAATAATCGTTGTAGTTGTTGTTATCATTATGGCCCGTTCAATATTTGTTGTTGTTGTTGTTGCTGCTGCTGCTGCTCACAAAACGTTTTAAACGCCGCTAAGCGCGGTTTGCGTTCGCTCGCTCGTGGTTTGGCCGGGCTCGAGTCGGCTGTTGCTCGTTGCTGTTGGCTGTTGTTGTTGTTGGTTGGGTGCGTGAACGCATTTGTTGTCACTGCAAATGCTGTTGCTGCTGCTGTTGTTGTTGTTGCTGTACTGTTTCTGTGCTCGTTGCAACTGTTGTTGCTGTGTATTGGTATTAGCAGTAATTATTGTTGCTGTGCTCGCCGGGCTCGGTCTGTTCGGCTACGAAAATTATTGAAATTCGCCGGAGACCGATCGAGTGGGGGCGAGGCGGAGCGGGGAATCGAAGCAGGTCGAGCAGGTGGACCTTTCGATGTCTCCGGCTACGCCTTGCATTTGGAGAGAGGACTTTCCGGCCCTTGCCTTTGCTGCCTCGCCTCCTGCACTGATTTGTTCGGTGCTCGGTCGCTCCTTCTGGCCGGCGTCACCCCCTCCCCTCCCCCTGTCACTGTCCCTGTCCCCGTCCCTGGCTCCGTCTCTGCCTCCCCGTGGCCAGGGGCGAATCGCGATGGGAACAGGCAACAGGTTTCCGTGCGTGGCTATTAATTTGATTTTCGCGCGACACAAGGGGATCAGCGGCAGAAACGCCATGGGGACAACAACAACAACAACAACAACAACAACATCGAGAAAAACCAACAAAAGTCCAGCAGCAACAAAAAGTGTTCGCCGCTCGGAACAAAGCGTGGAATCTGCGTGCGCCAAGGTGCCAATTAATGCAGCGTGTTTCGGGCGGACGGACGGACGGACGGACGGACAGATGCATGGATAGCACACAGATAGACGGGCAGATAGGCGCGCGGACGGACGGTCGCCGGACAGCGGATTGGGAGGACAGAACGGGGACGGACAGGCGTTCGGTCGGAGCGATCGCTGCAGCTGCGGAGATCGTTTCAGCAGCAACGACGGCATGGGAAACGAAAAGCAACAAAAACCACGTCGGACAAAGGCAAGAAACATACTGGAAAATACAACAACGACGAAATACAACAACATTCAACAACAACTACAACAACACCACACGCAGGAATCCGTCAACAAGCGTCGATGATTTATCGATGTTTAAATTTTTTGCATTTTCAATGTTTCGCATTTGTTTTTATTTCGCTCCAGCATCTGCTTTGTTGTGGATCGGGTTGTCGTCGTGGGGTTGTTGTTGTTGTAATCGTTACTCATATTGTTATTGTTGTTGTGGTTGAATCGCTTGTCGTTTTTCCGCCGTGGCATTTGACGAATTTGTTCGACAAGCACGTCGACATTTGTTTTGATTTGTGGCGCGTGGGCGCCGCCGTTGCGAAGCCCCCGGAGAGGGTGGACGGACCGGAAGGAGGGAAGAAAAACGCCAAGAAATTCCCAACTCGTCGGGCAGTTTCCGAGCGGGGGAAAGGATAGGAGGAACGCCAAATTCGCACAACAATCGCAATCGCACTTTGGGTGCCACAAATGAAAATTTCAATTGATGAAGCTTTAGTTGTGATTCGTTTTAAAGGTTTATAAATTTGAAGATTTTTCTTTGGAAAAGAATATACAAAATCTGTACAAATTTTTAGCGCAAAGAAATTTCCCTATTTGGCTTATTCTTGTGTAAAGGTGGCGAACATTTTCTCCAAGGATTTTCTCAGATTCCAACCAATCCCAATTTCTCGTGGTGCAAAACTACGAACGAATTCCCGAAAGCTCTTTTGCTGAACTTATCCGAACGTTATCCGGACGTTATCCGAAGGTTATCCGAAGCTCCCCGCCGAACTCCCGAACCACCCGGAGCGTGCTTGACGCAAAGCTCTGGCAGGTCTGGCAGTCGTGGTGAGAAGCTTTCCGGAAGCTTTTCACCACACACACACACACAAACTCGAGGGCACACACACACACACACCAACCCCTGCCGCCCATTGTTGTTGCTCCTCAGGTTGTTTCTTCATTTCCGTTTCCGCTTTATGACTTTTTAAAGGCTCGTCTTGTTCTTCTCTTCGCCTGCGCTTTTGTTTGCCGTGGTTTGTGTCGTTGTTGTTTTTGCTGTTGTTGTTATGCAATTGCTGTGTGTTTGTTGTTGTTGTTGTTGTTATGTGTCTTTTGTTCCTTCGTTGTCGACGCCGTCGTGACTGTCAATAGGAGGGACATGGTTGTTGTTGTTGTTGGGTTTCCTCGCTTGTATTGTTATATTTGTTGTTATTGTCTATCACAAATTACCGCCGGGTTGTGAAATTGCTTTCGCTTACGCTCAGGACTCCCAGGAATGCATGGGTGTGTGGGTGACGTCCCTCTGTCCCTGACTGTGAGGGTATTCAGTAGGGGTGGAGGGGAAGAAGAAGAAGGATAAGGGAGAAGGGAGCGACCTGTGGACCAGGCAGAGCGAGAGGAATCCAATTCAGTGCGTGGCCAAGTGCCGAGGGAGCCTTTCAGGCAAATCCCTCGGCTTTTGAGCTTCCCCGCGCTCACCCTGGCCGTCGCCGCCGCCCCTCCACCGTCACCACCTCCCTCGCTCTGCTGCGCTAATGAAAAGACTTTCGAGTGTCGGGCAATTTGCAAGTCATCGTCGGATAATCAGCTCCTCCATCTCCCGCATTCCCCGCATCGTGATCTCTTGGGGCTCCTCCTGTCCTGCCCTCCACCGCGGCGACGGTGTCGCCGTCCCTGAACTCCACACACGTCCCCGGCCGCACCGACGTCAACACCGACGTCCACCACTTGTCGTCGGCCTGGTCGTTGCTGTCGTCGCCGTCGCCGCCGTCTTCGTGGTTCGTTCCCGCGGAGTTGCGTCACAAGTGGTTGTCGTAAGCGCTTGTCTTGGAGGCCGACGCTTCCCAGCCGATGCTTCAAAACCGCGCCGGGGTCCTTCGCCGCACAGGATCTCAACACGCTCGCCTCGTCACCTGCGTCAGAGCCGCTCGCACCTGCACGGCTTCCCTGCGCCCCGCCGCCCGACGAAACTCATTAAAATTACGTCCCAATCTGTCCCTCTCTCGCACGCTCCGCCGGCTAATCTCCTGCTTGCGGTCGAACGCACGCCCTCCCTTCCACGCCCCTCCCATAGCTATAACCCCGTCCTCCGTCCTCCGCCCTCCGTCCTCTGTCAACCTCAGCTTCTTCTGGCTGGGCCTCCTCGGCCAGGCGATCGACCGCTCGAGCCAGCGACAGCCGACAGCCGACAACGTCAGGAACTCGCCTTGCGGCGCCTGCATCCTGCGGTTGCCCCGCCGGGCCCCTCCGCCGCCCGATGGCTGCTTGTGTGACTTTTGGGGTCAAACCGGCCGACTTCGGCTGCTGTGCGATTAACGAGGTGTTGGAATTAATAAAGCCGCCTGTCTCGATAGAGCGTGGGTGTGGAAGGCTCGAGGATGCGTTGCCGCAGATGGCGACAGGGTGACGGGCGAGGCCCCATGCACTTGCTAAGCCTTCCATGGAGTGGTAGCAGGTCCTTCGGCTGCTCGACGCGGAGGCGCCAGTTGAGGCTTGGGTTGAGTGCATCGCAAGAGGTTGAGGAAAATTTGAGTGGAAATTATTTTCCAATTCCATGCGACGGAAATGGATTCTCCGCGCGAGAGACAGAGACAGAGAGCCGTGCAATTAAGCTGCGAAAATTCTAATGAGATCCTCAGGAACAGCCTCGGACGGATTGGGAGCCACGAGCCTCCAGCCACGAGCCTCGAGCCCAAGGAGCATTTCAAATTTCCACATCTGGCGAGGAACCGACGGACGGACGGACGGCTCCATTCAGCGGCTGAGAGAGAGTGGGAGCAGGAGGGCGGAAGAGCGTGCGATGGCGAAGCGTGGCGTGAGACGGACCGAGGAGCGACAGCAGCGATTGACTGACAACCAGCCGACGCTCATGATTGATGAGCCTGCAGCGGATGTCTGAGCGCGGGGCTACGTATGGTTGTCTGTCTGTGTGTGTGTGTGTGTGTGGGTGAGTGTGTCGGGGACGGACATTTTCGATTTATTTTCCCCGCCTCGAGATCGGTCGCTGGCATCCAAATGCGATTGAGAAGATACAAGAAAGAAATTGCTCCGCAATCGAGAGGCGGCCCCAACCTCCCAACACTCCGATCCCTCAGCCACTCAACTCCAACCCTCCCTTTGGTCCGCTCGCTCCTCGCGTCCTTCGGCAACTCGCTCGCCGTGCAGTCCCAGGTGCGCCTCGCGACAAATCAACAGCCAAAGCCGGCGATGATTTATGCGTGAGCCAAGGTAGAGGACGACGGGGAGGGGCGTAATCGCTCAGGCCCCGCTCTGGGCCCCGCGTGGAGCCCGGCAATCGACGCAGATTGGAGCAATTGAAGCAATCGGAGCGTTCGAGTGAATTTATTGTATTTTAATGAGCGGAATAATTAAGCGGCTCCCACTTGAGCGGCCCCGTCCTCGGCGCGGATGACGGGGATCTCTGGAGATATTTGCGGGGATCAGCAGCCGGTATCAACCGCCGGCGGTGGTGGTGGCGAGAGCCGGGCAATGAATGAATGACAATTAAGTCGGTCTCTGGGCTGGGCTGGGCTGAGCGCATTTTGCGGCAGGCGGCCGTGGGTCGGTGAGCGCCGGGTGCTTCAGCGAGGGCCGGGGAGTTGTGGAAAGCAAAAATCGCCATCAGGCGAACGACTCTCGTCTCGTCGTTGAAGAAATGAGGAAAACTACGACCGTTGACAGGCGGTCCCGCAGCCTCCCGTCGAAGGAGCCCCGCCCGCCCACGACGGCACCGCATCCGATCGACAGTGCTGTGATGCGATCAGACCAATTAGCAGCCGAATCATTCCACACACATGCACACACGCACACACGCTCAGACATGTGTTGAGTGAAGCGACAAATGATTGGCAATAAATTGAAAACTGCTGACGCCCCGACGAGCGGCGAAGTCGTCATCGACAATCAAACTCGGACGGCAAACTCTGGCCACGCCGTCCGTCCGTCCGCCCGTCCATGCACAGTGGTTGTCGTCATTGAAGTGTTGTTGCTGTTGTTGTTGCTGTCGGCAATGGCACTGCAGCATGTGTCGCTGCTGCTGCTGCTGCTGCTGAGGCAGACAGGAATTCGAACAATAACAATCGGGTCCCAACAATGGCAGTAACAAGTGGGGCTGCAACAAACACCGTCACTACAACAAAAGCGTCCCTACAACAACAAGGTCAGCGCGGCATCGACGAGCAGCAACAGCAACAAGGAGGGAGCTGGCGGACAAATGTCGAGTCGAACGCATGACTGCATGCGAAAACGGAGCATTGAAGGGAATTGCCGGAGGTCGCTCGATGCATCGAGGGGCAGGGAGGGCGGCGGGTATCGAGAGAGGGAGAAGAAGAAGGACGAGTGAGAGTCCGGAGGGAGTCGGAGGAAGAGTCGGCAGAAGTCAGGGCCAGGGAGGAACAAGTGGTTTTTAATAAAGTCAATCGCCATCGCTCGATAATTCGCTGCAACCGGCAAATGGTTTCGTGGGTTCCTGGGTTCATGCCCGAAGATGCTGCAACCATGGCGTCTTCAGGTGCACATGTCGGCAGGCGGAACAAGCGACAGAACAGCTGCTGGTGTCGGTGTCGCGGCTGCTGTTGCTGGCCGCGACCCGCCGCAGCGGGGAAAACACGCCAGCGACCGACAGCGGCTGCAAAAATAACGCGGTTGCGACAACAACAGCAACAAGGGTGGGCCGCAGCAGCAAATGCGGTGGTGACAACAACTCCAACAACAACAACACCAGCGGTTGCAATAAAAGCAACGACAACGTTGATGCCGATGACAAGAACGAGCAACACAGGAAAATCTTCAGCGAAGGAAGCGCGGCGAACGGCAGCCAACAACAGGGACGCCAACAACAACCACAATGCTCTATTCTACAACAACAATTGCACTCGCAATCGGCAACAACATCTCATCTCATCTCAGAGTTAAACAACATACCACAGGAACAACAAACACCCGAACAAACACAGCAGACCCCGAGACGGCAACGGCGAGAGCTCTGTGGAAACAACAACAACAGCAGCAGCAGCAGCAGACACCCTGTGAGAACAACAAGAACAAATGGCAAAATGGCAAAAACATTCTGTAACATGAACAACAACAACAACGTACGATGACGACAACATCGGAGTCGACAGCGTTGGCATGTGTAAAATTGCAGGACAGCTGTTTTAACTGTCGCTGCTCCAGCTCCCTCCACTGCTCGGCCATCCATCACACCCACGTAGTGCTGTTGGTGTTGCTGTTGTTGTTGTCATCGTTTCACCACGCATGTCGCTGCTTTTTTACAGCAGTTGCTTTGTGGCATCGCCTGTTGTGCGAGGAGACGGAGGGAGCGCGATCGAGAATGTGTGCGTAGTAAATAACAAAGTAGTTGCGAATTTCACCGCGAACAGCGAGAGACGAGAGGAGGAAGCGGCCAACGGACTGGAACGGCGACGAAGAGCCGGGCGGAATCTGCGTGGCTGGAGATCGGGGAAGATCCCGGTGCCTTTCCGAGGCTCCAGATGGCTTCTGACTGACATCGCGCCTCCCGCCAGCCAGAGGAAGTCGGCTTCCGTGCTCGCGTCCTGTCGCGCTGCAGCTCGCGCCCTGACTTGTGGCGGAAATTAAAACGAGTCCTTTCGGGAAAGGAAATCGAATCGATATTTCGCGCTCGAGTGGCTTTCGGTCGTTTATTTTTAACTCATTCCGGCACCCGGCCCCGTGTCGCCCGGGGGACGCGCAGCACAAGCAGAACCTGTTGCTTCGCCGACTTGGCCTCAGTCGCAGCCTCGCGTCCGCTCGTCCGCTTGACCCACATTTCAGCAGCGTCCTTCGTCCGGCGGAGCGCCGAAACCTTCCCGAATCGTATCTCGAAACTTTCGCCCCGCTGTACAACGCAGCCGACCTTCAGCCTGGCGAGCCGGCCTCCTACGGCATCCCTCGAATAAATCAATTTATGCTGTAAGCTTTGCAGGACGAATTTATATCCGCAATCGCTATTGAGACCTGGAAGGAAAGTTTCCTCTGGAAGAGAGAAGGACAGAGAGAGAGAGAGGGAGGGGGAGTTGAAAAACCCAAGGAAGCCCGGCAGCCGCCCCACGTCGATGCTTTACGAAATTTCGCATTAAAAAAGGACGACCGAGTGTGCGGCGAGGTCGGAGGCGCGTCGGTTCGGTGTGCAAAAGGATTCCGAGTACGGCGCCATCTTGTGTGTATTTCGGGAACTCGCTGGCGTGTGTGTGTGTGTGGCGCGGGATTTCCAAAAATATGGGTGAGCGAAGGGAGGGCGGATGAAAAGGATGCGGACTTTCCATCATAGTTTTGTTTTTTGTTTGTTTTTGGCGCGCTTCGAAACGAATTCAAGTTGGTCCCAGGGAAACTTGAAGTGCTTTGCCTCCGGTAGCCATTTGGACGAAAATAACGACTTTAAAGAATCGAGAGAAACAAGAGGAAACAACTAAACAAGAAAGCTGATCTCCAGCTGTAAAGATTTATGAAGCAGATTGGAAAAATCCGAATAAATTGACCGGTTGGAAATTCCGTAGATTGAACCAATTTCTAATCTATTCACTGGCTCGCATACATTAATATTTGCGTGCGTTTTTTAATCTGGTGAAAGTTTATGCAATTGCATGGCGAATCTGCATGGATTCCCTTTCGAGGGGAATAAATAAAAGATCCCTCTATACTTCGCTCTGACGTCCTCGGGAACGAGTCAGAAAACGGTCCGAGTAGCAAATCCGGCAGCGTCGCTCGAATGAAATTCGATTTCGCTGCTCTGTCGGCTCTCATGAATATTTCAGGCGTCTCTTTGTGTAGATTTGTCTCTTGTCTCTTCCTCTCTCTCTCTCTCTCTCTCTGCCCTCCGTCGGTTCGTCCTTGCGCCGGGTTCGCCCTAGCGTGACTCATGCATCGGCCCACAGCCGGCGCCGCGGCATGAAAAATTCACGCAAAAACAAATTGCGGATCCGGCCTGGCTTCGGCGTCCCGACAGGTGAACCGCAGCCAGACGCCGGCGTCGGTCTGGAATGCCAGCACCGCGATAAAAACTAACAGCCGAGTGGCCGCGACCCCCTCGATCGGCGCCCCACACCCCACGCCCCACGCCCCACGCGCCGCCTGACATTTGACAGCCACCCGCCTCCGACCCCGGTGCATTCGCGATTATTTTTAGAGGGCCAACCGTAAAAATATTTCCTCCCCGCCGCACCCCCGCGTCGTCAAACTCGCCTGCTTTCATTTTTCACTCAAGTGGCACTCTTTTTGCACTCCGCTGCCTCCGACCAAATGGCGAGCGCGTCTCAATGGGCGGGGTGTCGGGACCCGGTGTGGGAGAAACGACAACATCGTCGTCCTCTCCGCCGCCGCACAGTGGTGCAAGTGCCGAAATAATTCAGGTAATTGTCAATAAAACATCGGAAGCCTAATTTTTTCCTTCCACCACCTTTCCACCTTAATTTGATTTAATGGTTTAAGAAAGGAAAATAGTTTGTGAATAATATTTAGTAGTGTAAAACTGAAATAAGCTAGTATTTTTTTAATCGAATTTGATCAGCTCGAAATATCATTGCATGAAGTCTTTTGTTCATGAAAAGCTTAAGTGAAGCTTAAAAACCGCCAAGAACTCCTTTAAAAATGATTGCAATAAGTAAAATTTACACATTTTCAATTAATTTTTTCACTATCGAAATAAAACAAACTCCCATTTTTGAACTATTTTGGCATGGTCTCGTTCCACTGTGCACCATCGCCTTTGCGAGGGCGAGAGTCGACGAGTGAATTTCATTTTCATGAATTCATTTGGCCGAAAGTTTTCGCCAATGTGTGGCAACACTTTGCCCATTACGGGCGAATATTTTATGCGATAAATAAGGACAAGGCATGGCGAAAGGTTCCGGCTGCGTGCGGAGTGTCATCGTGGTCGGCGTATTTTACGATTCTGCTGTTTACATGGCAACCCTGGCTGAGCTCCCACACCACCGCTCTATGGAAATTGGGGTGAGCGAGGGCTACGGGGGACAGTCAAGTGAAAAGGTGAAGGTGAGGATGAAAAGGGTCGAAGTGAACTGGGAGAAGGTGCAGGTGAGGTGAAGGGGATCGAGGTGAGGTCGCAGAATGCGATGTGCGTTGTCCGGGTCTCGGGTGAGAGCCGTGAATTCAAGTGTAGTGCCGTCGAGTGATAAATTGCTCTTTCACCCGCCTTAGCTCTCGCCATCACTCCTTGTTGTTCCTCCTCTCGACCGCCCGGTTGACAATCGACCGATGGAGCCCGAATTGGCCGGAACCGCTCGTCGCTCGTCTCTCGTCAACAGCCGGCTGTGGTTCAACCGAAGGAGCGGTGGGGGCGAATGTGGTTAAAATTCGAGCCAGCCAGGCGAATGAAAATTTACGGTCACTCCTTCAACATTGGGACAGCCTGGGGCGTGGACAGGGTCTTGGAAACTAGTCGCGCGGAAATAATGCGGAACTTTTCTCGGAAATTGGCGAAAAATTCTTAAATTCGCTCTGGCCCTCCACCCCCCAAGTGGGCGGACGGCCCTGGCACGTTTCTCATTAACCAGACGCGAGAATGCGCCGTCCACGACCCGCGTCGCAATCGCCCTGGTTGGCCAACGTGGCTCTGCACGCACGCACCTGGGTTCCAACTTTGTCGTCTCCTTGGCATCATTTTCGCAGTGAATTATTGTTGGCGAGGGTCGAGGGGCGCCGTTGTTGCTGTTGTGGAAATCTTATCCCTTTTACCGCCACGCGTTATCTCCGCATTCCGTCCGTCCGTCCGTCCTCTCGCCGAGCGCATTTGTCATCATTAGAGGGCCCGATCCGAGTCCAAGTGGCGAGCCAGGAGCCGGGGGCGTCCCGAGGCAAGTCAAGGAGCCGCAGACAGAATGTCATCGCCGGGCCAAGAGCCCAGCCGGTGTGGCTCCTGAGTCAAAAGGACGATGGACAGGGACACCGACGGGACTTTGGAGTGGAGCGGAGTGGAGAGCGAATGAGAATGAGAAAAATGTGGGAAATGCGTCTTCGTGCAGCGCCGTGGCGCAGCCTCGCCCGAGGTATTCCCAAGGGTTTCGCATTAAGTCCCCTGATTGTTGTTGTCATCTCATTATGGATGTCAACCGGTCCACCGAGGGCATCCCCTAGTCAGAGCCGGAGCCGGAGCCGGGAGGGCGGTCGGACGAGTCACTCATTATGACCACGCAAATTACTGGGACAGCGCGGACGAGCGAGAGGGAGAGAGGAGGAGAGAGAGCGGGACAGCAGGCAGCGCTATTGAAATTTATGAATCGCCGACAGTCGACCTCGAGTGTGTGGCACATGGACAAATGGCTGCAGGGCGGGCCGTGAACCGGCGAAATTATTTCGTGACAAGCAGATTACGTCCAATAAGAATGGCGGTCATCAGCAGGGATCCCGTTATTTACGGGGCGCCGCGTAGAGAGGGCGTTGGGGAATTTTATTGCAGGAGGGATGGAGGGAGGAGGAGGCCTAAAGTGTGGTTAAGCGGAGGCGGAACTTCGGACACACGAGCCCTTTGCACTATTTATAGTGATTAAATCGGGACCAGTTTACACTTGAATAATTCGTTTGCCGCAACTCGAGGTCCGGTCCGGTTCGTTGGTATCAAATGGGATAACATGGCTTATAACAAGCGTCGATTTAAGCACAAAATGCTAGTATTAAAGTGTCTCGGATCAAAAGAGCATTTCATTCGAGCTAATTTCAAACAATTGAATGCAGAAAATAAGCTCGAACTGACTTAAAAGAATTTATCATCAGTCGAGGATCAGACATGGATGGAACACAATGCTTTGACCATTATATTTAACGTCTTATTATGGCCGTGAGTTACAGACAGTGATATTAAAAGCGGGAAATCCCGTTGAAGAATGGGGAAAATGCAGGGGCCCACGTGAATGGAAACAAATGGTCATCGTCAGCCATTAGCAAGAATTGTGATGCATGGCTCGAGCACGGAGAAAAACGGAACAACATCAGAAGTCGCCCGACCAGAAGAAGTCTCAGCACGATTTGCACCTCCATAGAGGCCAACGATCGAACCGACCAAAGCATCCTTCGCGATAAAACTTTAAAACTCCAAGTGCGTCGAGAGGTTCTCCTCACAGTGGCATCCACCGAAGTCGCCGCGACTGGCTCAAAGGAGCGCCCCAGAAGTCGGCGCTTAAATTACAATTGACATCTGGCCTGAGATAAACCTATCAAGGTGGGCCGCCGACAAGGTTTGGGTGTGTTTGCGAGCGTAATCAGGGCGTACGTGCCAGGAATATCTGTCCGTCCGTCGGTCCGTCCATCCGCTGCCCGACCACTCGCACTACTGGCGGGCTTTCCTTATCTTTAAATAAACAACGCTGCTTGAGGGCGAGGACGAGGGCGAGGCAACGCAGGACGTGGAAATGGGCTGACAAAATGAAATGAAGCAGCCTCGCAGCTGGAGCAGGACGGAAGCAGGGGGAGAGAGATAGAGGGAGAGAGAGAGTGACGGCAGCAGGACAGATGCGGCTGCTGCTGCAGGACATCTTAAAGTCGACGTCGAGTCCTGAGTGAAAAATGTGTCAGAAGCGAGAATTAAATTACAGCAAGATTGTCCCCAGGTTCTTTTTACGACCATCCGGGGAATGGGGAAAGGGAGCACTTCGCGATCGGAAGGCAAGGGAAGGGAAGGGAACTTGGAGACCTAAAGAGGGCCCTGGGAAAAGTTTTGATTGCAAACGGAAGTGAAGGTCGCCTGCACGCGAAATTCTCGGCCGTCCAAGAAGGCATCCGCAGGAGGCCAACTGGAAGCTGGGCGCGGGCGGGAGAGAGGCGGGGTTGGGGGCGGCTGCAGCACAAAGCGAAACAAAAATATTTACATAAGCAATGGCGGACGGGAAGTTTCTTTCACTCGGGGCTCGCGCCGCGGCAGTGACCATTAAAATTGCGCGCGGAAACTTTTGTGTGCCGCTGAATGAAATTTCCGGTCACCGTCGTCGTCGCCGAGTGGCCGAAATTACGGCGGCGGCCAGCCCAAAACACCATCCAGGCCCCGAAAAGCCCTGCGGTACGGGCAATTAGCCGTGGGAAGCCGTCATCGAAGAATTTTGAAACTTTAGACACCTCGGACGGCGCGCCAGGGACTCGGGGCTGGCCTCCTGACCGCCTGCCGCCGCAGGACATTGTTGTTGGGGTTGGGTGGGCGACACCGGCGTGGCGACGGAAGCTCGCTTCACACCCGCCTCGGCGTCGGAACCTGGGCGGCGTCCCGGAGGACTTCCGGGCCCTGGGCGGTCGGCGACAGCGTCGGCGTCGGCGGCAATTAAAATGATTCATCGGCCTTCGTTGCCGTTGCCCTCGCTGCTCCGTCTGCGTCGTTGTTGTCCTCGTATTGTTGTTTGGTCGGGGCCATGGAGGGCGGGGTTCCCTTCACGTCAGCGCGGTTGAGATTTTCCCGGAACCGCCCGCCTCGGTGTCGTTTCCTTAGTGTCGCTTACAACGACAGGTCGCAGGTCTGGGGCCCGGGTTCACCCCACGATCGACCCGTCTGCCGGTCGGGTCGTCCGGTGTGCCGAAATATCCAATTACATGGTAATTAGCACTTTAATTAGATAATTTATTTACTCATGGCTGCCCGCTCGTAGGCGCAAACCCTGATTTCGCTGCTCCAATTAGGGAAAATCAAGCAAAATCAGCATTTGACGGAATTAAATCCGTGGGCCTTTGAACCTCGCTCGGTTCCTCCCATCACATCTGGCTTGTGTCGGCGACTCCTGGAGGACGTGCGTCCACCCCAGCCGCTGCATGCAACAGCCATTCGGGTTCCTCCCACTGCGCCAGACTCTCGTCCTTCAACTCTCGACACCGTGCATAAGTTTCCAGTCCCTCGAGTGAGGACTTAAGGTGGCGAGGAGAGCAGGGAATGCAAGAAGAAAAATTGCATTTCCCGGCGGAAGGTGGGCGCCGCCGAGGAGGGAGAGGAGGAGGAGGAGGAAGAACTCGACATTCGACTTGGCTGCCTGGGCTTCTGCTCCAGCGCTGCAACTTCGTCCTTCGTGGGTAGCACAATAAAGGGCAAATTGTGATCCCCTGACGTGCGCTGATAGAGAGACAGAGAGAGAGAGGGAGCTGGGGGTAGTTCGGGTTGCCGCCTCCTACTCCCGGCTGCTGCGATCCGTTGCGTGCGATTTGCCCTCGGAAGCAAATCAATATTCTATATTAATATTGAGCAGGAACCTCTTCCCTCCTTTATCGGGGCCCGTCTTCCCCAGGTTGTCACGCGACACGTGAGGCATCAGCGGCTTCGTGACTGGCTTCCTGGATTCCAGCGATGCTCGCGGATGAGGGAGAACGTGCTCCCGTGGTCACAATCAGGGTAAATCTCCTACCGGAATATATGGATTTTCCCAGATTCGATTTGATTTCACTGGGAAATGCAGATGAAGACATGATCTGTAATGGATCTCGTTTCTCGTAAACCTCGTTCTTATAACCAGCTCTAATGGCGTTCCTCGTGAAGCCTCCCCGAGCTACTGCCGCTTAAGCTTAGTGTCAACTCTTGGTCTCTGGGTCAAGTTCCGGCTCAGTGAGAGAGAGTGGGAGAGGGAGGGCGAGGCAGCTCATTTGAAAAAACGCATTAGAGCCAGTTGGGGGATTCGGGCCACTGCGTTGTTGCGCATTTGCTCGCCGCCTAAAAGCTCACCATAATATTTTAATCTAAATACGTTCATTCCTCGCTCCTCGGCATCTGCTGTGAATGCACTTTGATCCTTTTTTCCTGCCCCTTCCCGGCGCCATGCTAATTAAACCCCACCTTCCTCCACCTCCTCCTCCTCCGCTCCTCCTCTCGTGGCAGGATCCTGCGAGCACGTCCTTTTAATGGACGCCGCTTATCGCTGTCGGTTTTATTATCATAAAAATTGATGGCTTTTATGGCTTAATTTTGAGCGGCCGGGAGGCGGCGGGGCCTGGAGCAGGCCCAGGATTCCTCGGTGCCAGAGGGGAGGAGGTTCCTCTCTCGAGATAATGAGGCGACAGTAAACGCGGCCGCATAAATACGTCCGACGCTCGGGGAGTTGGCAGGACGAGAGAAAGGGTGGAACTGCGAGGACTCCAGTGAGGCTGAGAAACTGAAAGCCCCGCGACGATAAGGACGAAGCGGCGATCGTATGGCCATTAAATCGCATTATAATCCTCGGAAGACCATGGAGTGGGCTCCGGGGATGGAGATGGGGATAGCGATGGAGGGAGATTTATTAACCACAAACATTGATTTTGATCGCACAAGCGCAAAGCGAAATATGGCGAAACAAACTCCAGGGATCTCGAAGGACATTAAGGACAAACGACCTGCAGAGTGGACGCTTAAAGCGAAACCGGAGAGAAGTTGGGGAAAAGAGTTTGAGCCAAAGCAGGTGCAGGAAGCGAAGACGAAAAGGAAAACGAAATTCGAGAAGTTGCGTGAAACTGGAGTGGAGAATGCCGGAATTCCGAAGGACATTGAAAATTGCGCAGGGCACTCGAATTGATTTCCAGCGCTTGTCCTTTCGCGACGCAGCCTGTCCGCCGGCCTCAGGGTCGGGCGAGAAGAAATAAAAAATGACTCCGACGTAATTCACTGAAGACGATCCACTCTGGGCGGGGATTCGAGGAGGAGGAGGAGGAGAAAAAGAAAAGAGGAGGCGGCGGAAGAAAAGGACAAAGTCTTGGGATAGTTTTCTTGAGCGGCGAAGAATAGGAAGAAAAAAAAAAAAAAAAAAAAAATAAGAAAATGATAAACAAATTCCTCGCGCTCCGGGGATCCTGGAGCGAGGGTTGAGTGAAATTCGATGACGAAGTCCGAGGCTGCGCGGGTGGAAATAGTTGTGAACAAAGGAGCGAAGACATTGGGGATTTTAAGAGGATATTGATTTAGCACAGCGGGTTAATGAGCGGAAAATGAGGGCGGAGCGACGAATCCTGGAGGCATATTTTTTTCTATTAGAACAGAAACAAAGAAAACAGGAAAATTATGAATGTGGCAGACAATCGGACTTGGCCGTGGTCGCTCTTTTGCGTCCTTGGTGCGCCATCTCATGAAACTATCATTAAAGAGTTTCCTCGGAGTCGAGTTTGAGGCATTTGCTCAAACATACACGTTGTTTGTCGCTAGGGAGCCGCCTCGTCTCCGCCATTGGTTCTTCTCTCGGCTTCTTTGCTGTCCGCTGCTTAGTCGTGCTCCTCCCACCGCTGGGCTCCTTCTCATTTCTTCTTCCTCATTACGTCGTCCGCCTCGCTTTCCTTTGCCCGCTCCCTCCGCTCCCTCCGGCCCCTCGACTGTCTCACTTGCTGCCAATCTCACGCTTCGACCCCGCTTCCCTCCCCTGTCTCTGCGCGCCTTTGCTCCCTTCCTTCGCCTCGGGCGGCAATCGATTTTATGCGACGCGCTTAACTCCAAGTGAGAATCTTATGACAAACGACCGTCCCACCCGCCGGAGCTTCATTTTGTCCTGCCACTGCCGCTGCCTCGTCCCCGCCTCGTCCCCGCTCCCTCGTTCGTCGTATCGAATCTGGGAATTGATTGTCTGCGTAAAAATGATGGCGAAAATAATTGAAGAGATTTGATCCCTTTGCAATCCTTGCGCTTTTCATCGCCCGCGCCCCTGCAGGCGCCTCCATGTTCGTCATCACCCCCGCCCCCCTCGCTCGTTCGTGGTATCCTCGGTCGTCTCCCTTTGTGTTGTTGATATGATTCGCCATTTAACGGTAAATTGATTTTTACGACGACTTTAAATTTACGACATTCAGCGCCAGACCTCGAGAAACAGAAACGGAAACGGAAGTGAGGAGGAGCCTCCATTGTTGACCTCGTTGGAAGAGGGGGGGGGGGGGGGTTGAGGTCGACAATTGTGAATATTATTTCATGAACCTTTAAAGAACCGTTGTATTCAATCACTTCGTTCGTGCTTCGCAGTTTACGACGACGTCTCCATGACCTTGCTTTTGACTCTTCCTCCTGCCAACACCGAACACAACCCTTGGCCCCACTCTACGCCCCTCAAGGGCAGTGGCATCCATTGTGAATGCGGCGTTCGCCGTTCACCATGGCTCTTTGGCCTGTCCAGGCCACACGCAACTCCCAATGCAATCCAATCACTTTGAGTTGGGGAAACACAAGAAAAATAACAGCAGCCTCAAAGACGTCTCCTTTGAGTTAGCAGAAATAATCAGGATTCCCCCAATGCGATCGAGCCAAGTCGAGGAGACCCTCATTCACTCCCTATTGTTGTGTGTCATTATCATTGTTGTTATTGCAATGGCAGCCATTGTTGTTGTTCCTTTTGCCGTCGCTTCGCTTGCATTTGCATTACGTTCAACAGCTCCGTGGACGTGGGTGACGGAGCCAAAAGGACGACAATCAGGGAGGACGGGGAGGAGGAGGGGAAGTGGTGGACGGTTGGACGAAGTCCGACGGAAGGGGAGGAGGGCAGAGAGAGGGAGGAGGGCGAAGAAGCGCGAAGGACGAGTGGGGCTTTTGCAGGATATTGCCGTTTGGACGTAGCGCCTGTAGAGCGAATCGCAGTGGGCAGGACCAACAAAGTAATTACAATAACACTTTCCACAACAACAACAACAACAACGAGAACGACAACAATTACAACACCAACCCTTACGAAAGCAAAACAACCAACGACAACCGCAACGATACAAACAACAACGGCGACAACGGCCAGAGACGGGTCTGAGGAAAACATTTGTCGGAAGGAGTGGGAGTGGGGAGAGGGAGTGAGTGAGAGAGTGAGAAAGTGAGAGGGAGAGGGAGAGAGGAGAGGAGGGAGCCCAGGAGATGAATACATGTCTTGTTCAGCTCAAAATAAATATTTGGCTTGTGCATTGTTCGGCTTGAACAAACACGACGCCCACTTCGTCTGCGACTCCTTCTCACAGCCGCCTCCCCACTCGCTCTCTCTCCCCTCTCTCTCTCCCTCTTTCTCTCTCCTCTCTCGCCCTGCTTCTCTCCCCTCCCGCCCACACACATTCAATCACTCTGGCACATGGGAATAATTTGAAAAGTTGTTGGAATCCTTGCCAAATGTTTACTCACGAGCCACAAAGGACTACGGCCGGGCCGCGTGAGGATTGCAGGGGCCGGTGCCGAGGGGGGGGGGAGAGGTTGGCTTTGTGTGTGTTGAAGACAGCGGGAGTTCCTTTTCCGATCGCGACGTCGCCGCGCAAATAAAGTGCGTTGCGAGCGGCGAAGTTTCGCCTGCAGCGGAAGGAAGTCGAAAGTTTCGCCGTGCTCGTGTGGTCGCGGCTCTGAATGAAGCGTGGGGAGCGGGGGAGAGCGAAAGAGAAGGGCGAGAGCGGATTCAACTCCGGACTCCAGCAATTCGCCATTCCGTGCTCTGTAAGCGAGCTGCAGCTGATGGAAAAGTTGGAGCTCGATTCGCGGCGGAGGCGGTGGCGGTGGCGGCATCTGAAATCGCTTTAAATGGATTTGCAAGGACTGCTGCTGCCACAGGTGGCTGAGGGATGGGGGAAACGAGTCGGGATGTGGCTCGTGTCCCGAAAAACAGAAACCCTGTTGACGGGGTGGGCCGCCTGCCAGCCGGGGGCGGGGACGACATATCAAAAGCTTCCCCAGAAGAAGAGAGGACAAAAATAGAGGAAGTGCCGGGGCCGGGGCCGGGGTCGGGGAGGGAAGAGCGGGTGTTCTCGAAGATTTTCCGCTGATATGGATGCCAGAAATGGCAAAAATAACAAAGTAAATAACAAGGGCCAGACAGTTCGCCGAAAACGAGGGGCGCGGAGCGTGGAGCGGGCAACAAGAGGATGACAAAATCGAGCCGGTGAGGATGACAGAGCTGGGTGGAAGGGAGGAGGAAAAGGAAAAGGAGAAAGGGACGAGAAAGGATGCCTCGAAGGATGAAAAGGACGAAACACATGGCAGGAAATACACAGGAACCGAGTCTTCGCACGGCCCGCCTGTCCGCCTGCCCGCTCGCCTGCTCCGAAATTAGTTTGATTTGTTTGTGTTTCGCTTGCCGGCACTTGGAGTGTGCGAGCGAATGGGTGTGTGAGTGTGTGTGTGTGTGAGTCGGGGAAAACCTATTTTAATTGCGTTGTCAAGACGCTGTCGATGCCGATGCCGACGCGAACGTGCGTCAGCATTGGTTGACGACGAGCACAATGAGCTGATTAACAAAGGGTCCGACGGCGAACAATCGATCGGAAATGAGGGCGCCACTGGACGGCGGGACGCGGGCGCAGCTTCCCGGGGAGGGCACCCGACTCCCTGTGCCTTTAAAGGAGCTCCTCGCTCTTTAACGGGCCAGCGAGCGCGATCTGCTTGAGGAAGACCCGCGCTCGCGTCTCGTTTTCCGAGCAATTAATCGCGCAAGGAGTGCTGCATACGTCTAGGCGCGTAGTAATCGTCGCTCGTTATGCCGCGGCTCATTCGCTCGTGACGAGCGACGCCCACAACTCCCTCAGCCCGCCCCTTTAAACGCCCTGCACTTGCGACGAGGCCGAGTGTGGAGCGCAGACACAAGGGCACACACACACACACACACACGCAACACCACAACCACTCACATCCAAGTTCGCCCTGCTCCCTCCAGTGCGAAGGCATCCGGCTGCTTGTTGTCTGTGTCTTCGAGCTCGAGACAAGGACGAGGACGTGTGGAGCGAACTTGTGTTTTAAAACCTCGGCGACGGAGAACCTGGAAGAGGCAAATATTTGCTCGACCTCAGGGCGACAGTCGTCGAACTGAAGGACAAGAATGAGGAGGATGAGACGGGTAGGGGAGAGGAACTGTGGAGAAACTGGGGAGCGACGAGTGCGAATTTGACGATCAATCGAATCGCGGGATTCCGAGATGCCTGCCAAGGAGCCCTGGAGCCCGGCGCCGACCCAACCCAGGGGGCTGGCGTTATGGGGTGAACCCTGATGGGGTCGTCGGGGGCGCTGTGTGGGACAAAACAACAACAACAACAACTGTAATAGCAACAACAACTTGAAAACAAAGACAACAACAGCAGGAAAATGTATAATTTTCATACCCTCATACCCAGACAAAAAAAAAACAAGCAATACAACAAAAATGAGAGCGAATATAGCAACAAATTGAATAGCACAACAACAACAACAAAGGGGGGATGGTAAAAGAACACCTGGCCACCGGGGAGAAATGAATGGCAAATCACGGTGCGAAGTTGAAGGGTTAAACAAACAACAACAACAACAGCGACGACCACGGCCACGGCCACGACTCCATCGCTTAAACGTTATGAGCCGAGGAGCCCTCGAGAGCGAGCGTGTGTGTGTGTACCTTAATAGCCCATGCAATCAGAGGGTTAACTGAGGCACAAGACGTCCCTCGGGACGGAATTAGGACGAAATTAGGACTCGCCGCACAATCCCTGCAGCTTCCCTGCGGACAGCGAGTCGAGCCGAGGGAGGAGGTTGGGTGGAAGGAGGGGCTGCAGGAGGTTGATCAGGAGCAGGACCGAACTGAGCCTGGCAAGGACAATTATCTCTGAAGGATCTTCCTCGGTGCAACAAAGAAAGTCCAATGTGAGGTGAAAAATATGATAAAAGAGGGGCCGTTGGTCATGGGTCGGGGCGCACGCGGCGGACCTGGTAATAAATATAATTGCCAGGAGCCACAACTACAATAACAACAGCAACAGCAGCAACAACAACATGCACACCTCGCTACAACATGCAATTACCGGAGGCGCCAACGTGTGTGGGAGCCGAAACGACATGAAAACGATTCTCGGAAGCAGCGGCGGCGCGGTCGGGGCGCGCCATGCGACATGCAATCGTGGGTTGTCGAGAGGCCCCGCCCGACACAGATGCGCCACACGCATGGACAAAAAACATTAGGCCAGCGAAGGAGAGAGCGAGAGCGATGGAGAAATGGTTTCTGTGGAACGCTAGTCATTTCACTGCACAACGATTATGCAAAGGATTACACATATTTCGTCCCTGGCAGTAAAACAACGGCCTGACCGGATTTCAAGGCAAGGGAAGTTAATTTCGAAAACAATGCGGACCCAGAACTAAGCCTTCTGCCAGTCCGCATCCACCTGGCGCGCCTAGCGCCTCGCCCCACTCACGCTCCTCGTGCTGGCCGGCTGTGACCAGCGAGCGAGGTGGGCGGGCTGCCGTCAGCAGGATCAGGTCCAAGTACTGCACATCCTTTGACGCTCACCCTCACACAGGTCTCGGCAGGACCAGGAGCCACGAACTGCATGGGTGAAGGTCGGCGGAGGACACGCCAACGACTCATGCTTCAATCACTGGCGACGCGCCGAATGCAGCCCTCAATCCGGGAGGGGGTCTGTGCGTTCCGCACGAACTGTGAGTGCGAGTGCAGGACGGACGAGACCTCGAACCTCTGGTCCGAATTAGAAGCTCGTCCTGAAGGATGGAGCCAGCTGGAGTGGCTGGAAAACATCCTCGGCCTCTGTGCTAGGGTAGACTCTTGTTGGCTAATTGGGTTTCAAATGTCTGAAAAGCCCGAGGCGGGATCGAATGCGGTCGGTTTGTGTTCTCACTAAGTAATCAAGCGACGACGAGGGGTACAGCAAGGACATCGCTGGCCTTTTCCGCCCGCCTAATGAAGATTGAGCTTGATTCACTTCTTGGAATCCTGGGACATCCATCAATTTGCAAAATAATCGTGCCAAGGGCCAAATAAGGAAGAGACAGTGGGAGCGAGAGGGATGGCGGTAATACGTGTGTAAGTGGTTTGTGTACAGACTAAGCCCATCTCGACCACAAACCGAAGAGAATCCAGCTCGAACACTTGCCGTCGCCCCTCGTCGCAGTGAAGGAGATGAAGTTTGCGCGAGTTGTTGGCGGCCAACTTTCCATAAATTACCACAAGCACTTCGTTACTTAAGGAGCAGCGGCTGGCACTTTGTTGGTACCACGAAAGCTCCTGGATGCGGCTGGGGGACCATTTGAATGGACGTGATTCGAGTCCGCAATTGGAGCAAAATCAATAGCGAAACTGGGTCGGAAAGATAAATAAAGCGGAATCCAGCAACGAGTCCAGCTGTAAATTGAAATTTGGCATATATAGTCGAGTGGACCTGAGGGTGCCATCGACTGGCGGAGCGAAGTGAGGGGAAGGGAGGGTAGGGTGCGACGGGGCGCCGTGTTAAAGCGATTTTATACTTGTATTAAACACTGCTCGGGCGCACTTTGTATTCCGAACATTTCTGAGCCGGCTTCCGTTTCGCCCCAGCACAGCCCCGTCACAGCCCCCGACGGGTCTCGCTCGTGAAGGAGGGCCTTGTGGAGAGGAGGGTGAGGTTGTTGGGACATGTTAACATCACGTCATTGTTGAGCGCACTTGCGGACCTGGGCGGAGCGGGGGATAATCTAATTTGTGGGCCAAGTTAAGCGGAGCGAAGCAGCTCGGACCCCGAACGGAAATAAATTAACTCGCAAGTATAGACAGATAATTGGATGGATCGACAGGGCCGACGACCGCCCGAACCACGTCGCCCGGAAGGATGCTGGCGGTCGGATGGTTGGATGGTCGGCTGGGAGACGACGAGGCCGAGAGGTGGATTTCGTCAGCGTGTGGGAGCCGTAGTTAACTTGCTCGAATCCAATTAGGACCCTTATTCTCGCCGTCGCCGCCGTCGAGTGGCCGCAAGGGGCCTCCCAAGGACGCGCGCTCACTGAATCATTCACGAAGAACATGCAATTTTACAGAAATTTAATAACGACCGAGGTGTAGAGAGAGTGAGTGGTGAAGGAGAGAAAGAGAGACTGAGAGAGGAGGTGAGACAAAGAGGGAGACTGAGATGAATTAGTAACTTGTCGCCTCGCCCTCGTTGACCCACATGGGACTCGGGGATTCACCTCCAACCGACGTCGTCCGTCCGTCCGTCCGTCGTACGGTAAGTTTCGCCGGCGGAAGTTCCGAAGTCCGATCCACAATGAATCAGAGCAAGACGGGTTCCCACGAGACCCACCCCGAAACTGGGGAGGGGAAGGAGGCGGAGCAGGTGTGCCAGACCCCACAGCGGTCGCCCACGTAACTCGTCGATTATCCCTCGACTCGGGCACACCCTTTTCTGATCCAGGTCGCCGAGCAGTTGGGCCGTGGCAGGGCAGAGGCAGAGACAGGGGCAGAGGTGCAGGGCAGAGAAGGGTCTTGAGCCGAAAATGGAAAGTTCGGCAGCACCAGGAAACAGGAAACAAAAATACAACATTCGCAGGGAAAAGAAAACTTTCGGCAATCATCGAAACTCATCTTTTAATTAAGCGGTCACTTTAAGCGAAAACATTCCCCTGATCTTTGAAGAGTCAGAGGCCGAGGGAGAGGCACACGGGGAGGAAGAGAAAAGTTTCCGAGAGAGCGAAGTTCAAGAGAATGTGCCTTGGCCCAGACAGGGATCCAGGATCCAGGGACTGCCGGTCCAAAGTTGAAGGCATGGTCGAATTTTTGCTGCAGAACCTGCAGGAAATATTTCTTGGGAAGCTCTCGAAAGAGCGACGGATTTCAGCAAAGCGAAGCGAAGAGAAGAGAAGAGAGAATGAAGGCCACCGTTCCTCAAACATCCGGAAGCCCCTGTCTATCCTCAAAGCAGTCTGTGATCAAAACTGGGATCTTCCGATCGTCTCCTCGTCCACGCGCAATGCGAATGGAAGTCATTGGAAAAGTTTTCTTGGCCGGGCGCAAAGTCAATGGCACAAACGGCGGCTCACACACACTCGCGCACTCACACTCACACTTCGCTCGCGCCGGGGAAGTGTGTCAGCAATACGTTGCTGTTGCTGCAGACGCAACTGTTCGTGGCCCCAATGTCGATAATGATCACGATGATGACGACGATAACACATGTGTTGAAGATTTCAATGTCGCTGTCGGTGGCTTCCTGTGCTGTTGTTGCTCTTCGTGTTAGTGCCATTGTTGCTGTTGTTGTCGCCTCTTTTGTTGCTGCCGACATTGTCCAAAATATTAAGTTAATACTTTGGCAATTAGAAAAGTTTCGGCTGAAAATATTTCGCTCTATTGATTTGAGCTCAGTCGAAGGCGAAGTCGAAGGTCCGGTCGGCTCGGGTGGAGTCGAGGCGGGCTGAAAGTTTTGATTACTTTTATGAGCGCGCACACATATGTGTTGGGGCCTCGAGGGTGGCCTCCGAGTGCGAGCCTCGTCCTCAGTTGACCGAATTAGAGGAGGATTATCACCAAAACCGAATTGTTTACGTCTGCCTAACGGCCTGGCTGCCGGCTTGTCTGTCAGACGGTCCTTCGGTCGGCTCATAGCGCTACCTATTGCAGTCGTTGCGTCCGTCACGCGCGAAACAGCGCAAGAAGTCCGGTTGAAACAGTTTCATTCAATTAGTTCGCTCACGCACGTGACTCGCACGAAGCGCCCTCCACCACTCGAGCACTCGAACGATAGTCGATGTGCGGTCAGCCCGGGAGCCACACGAGTGAGATTCGATTACGCTTCCCATTCGTAAACCAATCCCCGACCGAAATCGGAGCGTCCAATAAGTTTGTTAAATAAAATATTGCTAATCACACGTCACACGTGTGCGGAAGGATTCGAAGGAATTGAGTTACTTAAGGCGTGCACGTGACGGGCGAGGAGCAAATGCAAATACATAAGCAATCACCAATGACATTAGATTCATGTTCTTCATATTCGTATGAAATCCCAATGCAATTGAGAATTAATTACATTCCATCATCATCGTACGCCGATATTTAACCAGTTCTCCTCGACTATAAAGGTCCAAGGTCCGACTTTATTGGAACGATTGCTCCCAGCTGTAGCACGAAGTCCTTGGCGAGAGGTCGATTCACAACCAGAGGTTACGGAGGACTGGCAGCCAGTGAAGGACACAGATTTATTTCTCGACTCAACTCGAAACCAATACCCAGGACTCATCCCGATCAAGCGTTCGAGGACCAGAGCCGAACGACTGACGGACGAAACGAACAAACGACGGATGCTGCGGTCGAATCCCGTCCTGGCGCCGCGTCTTTATTGGCTGTAAAGACAGCTGCAACAACCGACGGCCCCACAGAAAACTCATAACTCAAAACTCACGGCTGGGGGCGTGGGCGACGGTGGAGGCGGAGGCGGAGGCGAGGCATGGTCGGTGCGTAATGCGGCTCGTAAAACGCCGTACAATGTACTGCGAATGTGCGATAAAACCAACAACGACAGCAACGACAACGACAACCAGAAGAAACCACCAGCAGCAGTTGCAAGAATATCTCCAAAAGGACATCACGACCAGCGACACGAGCTACAATAACAACCGGAGGAGATCGCAATAAAACCCATAGAGGAAGCGACTCTGAGCGGCGACAGTAAAAGCGAGGACGCTTAAAAGTGTGTCGACAAAGGAACAACAAGAACAACCGAAACCCCACACGCTGCAACCACAGCAACCTCTGAGACAACAAAATCACTGGCTGAGAGCGAGCATTAATGGCTCACTAGGAGCTGGCCGTGGCGTCGCCTTAAAGCCGTAGGGAAGTCACGTGTGGAGCTGGGTTTGAAATTGAAAACTCGAGGCAGAAACGTCGAGGCCGATTTTGATTTTTCCACTAAGGACTCTTTTATGAAAACCATAAACGAAAAACTGTTTGCGCCATTTGAGAAGACCTGGGAACTCCTTCGGGCTTCCACTCGGGTTTCACAAGTGTCATCGTGCGTGTGTTGGTCGCATGCGAATTTGTCAAATTCGCGTGGCTCCAATTGAGAATGTGTGAAATTTCATTGGGTCTCCACCCTGAAGGATGACCGTAATGCATATGATTTTAACTTACTGACAGTTTCTAGGCCTCATGCCCGTATTTCATGCTCTCTCTCTCTCCCTCTGCTCTTTCTGATGTACATACATCCGGTATGCGTATGTTGGAGTGTGAAGTCGTGTGTGTATCGGTGCAATTATTGGCATCGTTTATTTGCAATGCAGGCTCTCGTTCCCACGGCATTGTTATTGTGTTCTGTCGACTGTCGAATGCAAATTAATTACGAGTAATGCTCGGCTATTTGTCGATCGAGCCGGGTGAGGTGCAACAGGAAGCAGATCGCGGAAGGGGTGAGTGTGTGGGGAGAGACAGAGCGAACCAGGGGTGGGCCTGGGGTGGTGAATCGCTCAGAAGTAATTGATTTCGAAGAACTTAACGTCGAACCGCCATGGCTTGTGTGTATGAGGGCGTAGGGATGCGAGGTGGTGGAGGGTGGGGCCAAGCATATCGATGACTGAAAGCCAGACCGCTCGGAAAGGACGTCGAATCGGGTTAAGGTCCACGGGACGGCTGATGGGAAGCGGCACCATCGGTGCGCAAGGAAACTGAGTGAAGGTCGAAGTTTGGGAGGCCGAATCCATTTGCCCCAGAGGAGGGAGCAGAAGGTGAAGCCAAGAGAGGGCAGCGTCGACTTGCTGAAGCTGCACCGGGGGCCTCGGTGTAGAGATTTCGGACTCCGCCACTGGAAATCAATCAGACAAATTCGCTGTCTCCCCACTGGCCGCCGCCACCGCCATCGCCAACGCCATCGCCGACTGCTTTTTCAGTGGGTGATGGCGGCGTAATTCGATTCATGCACCGCGCCCCGTCCACGCCCACCTGAAGCACAGCCCTCAATCACACCCATACGCACACATTCACACCCTCGCCTCAGCCCATCTCCTCACTCTCATCTCATCTCGCTCCGCTCCATACAATCACACTTGGAACTAAGCATGAAAATACCGACATCGATTTTATTCGGATCCCGACTCGGAGCGACCCGAAGCGAATCAGCACGGAACGGAATCGGACGGAACGAAACGGAACGGAATGAAACGGGGCGGAAGAAAATTTATTAACGTAGGAAATTTTGGCAGGATTGGAATCCTGAATAAATATTTCATCCGGGATGCGGAAGCTCACACTCGCCAACACACTCGGCCCATGCTCCGGTTGGCGGCATATGTGTGCCTGTGTGTGTGTGTGGGGGGGGAGGGAGTGTGTGTGTGTGTGTGAAACGCCTAAATACGTTATAAATTACGACGTCAATCGGAAGCGACTTTTATTCAAATGTAGCGAGCGCCGGAGGACGTCGGCCCATATTTCATCGCACGAGGAGAGAACTTTGATTATGAGGGTCCTCCGTCGTCCTCGGTCGCCATTCGAGAGGGTCCTCGATACTGGTAGATGTGCCTTCGGCGAGATGGACCAAGGACCAAGGACCAAGGACCAAGGACCAAGGACCAATGACTTCAATATCGAGACGATTCGTGATTGAAAAATGATCAGACAGGCAACAGACAGGTCATTAAATTTTAAGGACTCGCATTTTCACGAGATCGTTCGTTCTTCACTTCTTCGCCTCACGGCCCGACATACCATGAAGTTCGTTGGAGCGAATGTGAAAATCAGAAATTTATGTTTCGTAAGAGGATCGCAACGAAACAGGGAGAGAGTGGGAGGGAGGGAAGGAGAGATGAGGGGGGAACGAAAAGCCTCTTGACGACGGCGAAAAGAGCCTCAAAATTATTTGTGGGAATTGAAGGCGCCCCGAAGCAATTCCATCCCCTTCATGCATTCACCCACTCCCTTTTGTTTTTCGCCCCTCTCATTCTCACTCTCCTCTCTCGGCTCGGTGCGACGAGGCGACCGACGGCCCACTGTCAACAACAACAAGTGAATAACAGCAGCCACAAGTTTGGAAATCTCTCAACTATCGACGGAGACGTTCGTCGTTCGTCGTTCGTCCTTCGCTCTGCGCTCTGCGCTATCTTTTTGTCCGCCTCCCATGAAATGACTCAACACTGAAAGTCACTCAATTTCCGCACTCACCCTCAAACCCCTGCACGGCTCAAGGACACGGCGACCTCTCCCAGGACCCTTCACGGCGGTCGGCAGGCGTTCGCCTCATCCAGGTGCCGCCGGTGGGTGCCGACCCTTTCTCTTAGGCACGAGGTTGCTGATAATTAAATCATCGTCCCCGCCGCCGCCGAGGCCCTAACGGCGGCCATCGATTGCTCGTCAACGGGCTGGAGGCGGTGGCTCCGCTTTCGGTCAGTCCAGGTCGCCTCGTCCGTCCCTCCCTACTTCCGGTGTGCAGCGTTGACAGATGGCTTCCATGGGCGGGGGCGCGGGCCGGGCCCAAAGGACGGGGAGAACCAGTTGCTCGACTCGCGTCGACTCGACCTCCTGGGCCACGGCGGCAGCCACTGGTCGGGCTTTGCCGGGCTGTCGTCGTCGACCCGGCTGGCCTTGATCTGAACCGGGCCCGTGTGGACCGAAGACTGGACAGGAAATTGAAGTTCAATTGAAAAGGATTACGTCGACTTCCAGGCGTACAAAAGGACGAGATGTTCGTGTGCAGAGAACGACGAACCGGTTGATTGGAAACAATTTGCGGAGAAATAAAATAAATGCACGAGATCAGGGCAGCCAGCAGAACTCTTGGACTCCTGACTCTGAATTTGTGCTCATCCTGCTCATCCCGCCCCAAGTGCCATGGACTAAGAGAGAAGAGGAGGGCGTCGAAGGAACCCCGGTAGTTTCTGTCATTCTGTGACAAAGCAGCAGTCGGCGATTTCGAAGGCTCCGTCCTCCGCTACCACCATCGCTCCTTCCTCAGCTTCGACCTACACCGCGTGTACGTGACGTACGTGTATTTGCTCTCTGGGAAATTTGCAATTAAATCGAATCCGGCCGCCCGCCAATTGGCATTCACCGTACTCGCCGCAGCGTCCGTCCTGAGGAAGAATCAAAAATCCTAATGAGCCTCAGCCGAGCTCCCGCCGCGTGGCAAGACTAGAAGCCCAGCCCGGAATGAATCCACGAAATTGGGTATAATTCGAATATTAAATGATGCTTAAAATATTTGCGCCCTCATCAACGCCAACCAACACCACAGCCCAGCCCCACGCACCGCTTCCACTCATTACAATTCTATTCGCATTTGGCACCAACGGCTCCTTCCGCGGCCCCCGATGGCACCGGCTGTCGGCTGTCGGCTGTCGACTGTCAGTGGGCGTCTTGAGGTTATGACTCGGCATAAATTTCAAATTTCATTATTTTGCATTTTTCGACGACGTCGCTTCGTCGAGCTTTAATAAATTTCCAATTTCTTTTCTTCCTCACTTCCACTTCCCCTTCCGCTTCTCCTTCCCCTTCCCCCCATCCATGCTTCCTGCCAGCCTGCCTGTCGTCGGGTCCTCTTGTTTCCTCCCGCCTCTTCTCTCGACCACTGTGCGCCGGGGTCCTCCAGTAAAACATCGTCGTAAGTAGCGCCATCTTTTGTGTCGCCGAAACTCTAATTGAATTTCAAACATGGCGTGCGTGGATCCCGTCCGTCTCCCCTCGAGGCGCCCTCGTCCACGTCGTCATTGTCGTCGTCCTCGTCGTCATTGTCGTCGTCGTCGGCTGTCGCTGCCCCATGTGTCCTGAAGAATTTTCAAGTCGTTGCCGTGTCGTGCAAATCCAATTCCTCGTCGCCCGACGCGTCAGGGCAAAGTTGGGCTTGTTAATCCAGTAAAATTGTGAATTTTGACACCGGAAACGGAAGCTGGAGCAGGGGGGTCACGAGGATGATGGTTTATTTTCGTTGTGAGTGTCAAGTGTCAAGTGTTCGCCGTGATTTCCAGGAGCTTTTCGTCTCCGCATCTCATGCTCGACCTCCATCTGCGGGGAAGGGAGGGAAACGTCTTTTTTCATGGTTCTCGCGTGACTGGCGAAGATTTACCCCGGCACCCACCTGCCCTACTCAGAGAGGGCTCAATCCATCATCGAGACGGCTCGGTTTCGATCGCTCGCAAACCCTCGCCCTGACCACCCTGGGCCGGCCGCCGCCGCCGCCCTGGTCGTGTCCCGGCCCAGTCGCCGCTCGCCTGGCCACAAACTGCTCACTAAACGGTTTTTATCGCAAATTATGTTGTTTTCGTCGCTCGTCCTGGCCCGTCGACCCTCGTGCCACGTCCACCATCCCTCTGTTTCTCTCTCTCGTCCCCCCTCTCCATGACATTCATAAATCTCAACCACGACACAGTGTCCGCTGCCTCCGGCACGGCCCGCATGCGATCGTGTGTGTGTGTGTGTGTTTGCGGTATTTCGGCAGTGCACATGTGTGCGTGTGCGCGCGCTGAAATCCTGTTTGCATGGCGCTCACTTGGAGCGAATGAAGGGGCATTTGGAGGCCGCAGGAGGGCGGTCGCTGTCGAATGGTTGTTGCTTCCATGGTCACCCACACAATCAGACTCTCTGGCATTCACACGCACACACAAACACAAACACAAACACACACACCCCAAGGACTCCCAATTATTTGTTGATATTGATTGACGTTATTGATTTTGTTGTTTTTCGGGATTTACTCAGAGCAAAAGAGTGTCAGAGAGAGAGAGAGAGAGAGAGAGAGAGAAGGAAGGGGACAAAATGTTCGAGGAAAGATGGAATTTTCAGAGTTCCCAAAGACGAGGGCCTGCAATGGCAAATATTTGCTCGTCTTCGTTCTTCCAGTTATTACCAATTTAATTACGGCTCTCGCATTTGCGTCATGGCTGAGACTCGCGACGACTCGAATCAAATCGAGTCCTGGCATCGACAAGTTCTGGCGGCCGCCGCGCAACAAGTGCGACAGTCGACAGGGGACAATGGACAGTGGGACCGAAGGATTCCTGGTCGAGGCCTCCCTCGTCACTCGATTCGGCCGCCGCACGATTGAGTTCAAATTTCAATTATCGCCAACTGCGCCGCAGACGTCTTCCGACTAATCCTCCGTTCTCCTAGTGGCTCCACTTGTCGTGGTTGTGGTCGTCGTTCTTGTTGTTGTTCTTCTTGTTGTTCTTGTTGTTGTTATTATTATGCCTACTGTTGCTATTGCGGTCTGCTATTGCGATGGCTGCCGCCCCGGTTGTTTTTGCTTTGTCTCGGCTGCGGTTGGGGCCGATTTGAATTGTGTTGCTAGGAGCGAGTTCGAGCTCCCAGGACCACGACGGAGGGGCCCCTTGGAGTGAGGGAGTGCGGGATGGAAGAATGGGCTGTGTCCACATCTCGATCCAGTTGCATTGCGTTTGTGCTGGACGCAGGGATTTGCGACAGGACTCGAGTGCTCGGTCGTCCGCAGCGTCGCCAGATTCGCAAACTGGCGTGGAATTGCCCCGGAATTCGAAACGCACCGCAGCCCCCGCTCTCGCACACACCCGCACACCCGCCGGCCCACGAAGTCCTTTCCTAGCCCTGTGCGCTCGCAGCTGCTGGCGCTTTGCTGGCTGATGCCAATCGATAAATTGTCAACGACGTCCGTCGGCCCGTCGGCCCGTCGGTCCGTCGGGGGTGGGTGGCGACAGTTAACGCACGGACGCGCAGCGGGCAACAGGTTGCCGCACACACACGCACCGACACACCCACACCCACACACATTCTCCCTTCCCACACACGTCGCCCACGGATCAAGGGATGAAGAGGACTCGCCGTGGTTCCATTTGAAAGTGAGTCGGAAAATAAATCAATTCGCATTTACTGCGGAATCCTTTTTAAATCTTGTTCCGCGCGGTCTGGCAACGCCCAGCTGCAGCGCGTCGCACGGCTGAGCTAAATCTCGTTGTCGGATCGCCGTCCGAGCCGGAGCAGGACAGCAGGGTGTGCGTGTGTGTGCGTGTGTGTTGGTGGGTGGAAGACGGGCGCAGAGAGGCGGAGGCCGGTGGACTGCTCGAAGTCCTGCTGGCGGTGCGAGTTGATAAATGAAGTTAAATTGCGGCTTCGGAAGGCACGTAACTCACATTAACATCTCTTCCTGTTTTGGAATCCTCTCTTCTTCTACCTCTCCATCGCCATCCCTCGTCCAGTGCGATGCCTCGAGTGCGGGTCCGACCGCTGAGAGATCGATAAATATTTGGCGAGGACGTAAGAATTGCGGAAAATAAATTATTTAAATGGCGGCAATTTCTCGGCTGGCCCCCCTCCCAGTTGCCGACCCCACAAGGGTGCGCCAGGACCCTCCTTGTCGAAAGTCCTCCACTCTGCTCCTCCCTCTGATCTGCCTCGTCGCACTTCGCCCGCAATCCGACTGTTGAATCCCTTTCACCCAGCAAAGTTTCGAACGAGTCCGCGTCCCGTCCCGTCCCGTCCCGGATGCAGCGTCTTTCCGTCGATCCTTTTGATGTAATGACACGTAACGCACGCACACACGTGGCGTGGGCCAGCCGGCAGCAAAGCACAAACAGCACACACGCTCACCCACCTTAGGCTCTCCCACTGCAACGAACACGAACTCGACACACGGCCCTCGCGTTGCACAATGCGTTCCTTCGTCGGCGTCGGCGTCGGCGTCGTCGTCGTCGTGTGCCGAATGACTTCATAATAAGTCGTCCACACACATTCACCAGTGCTGAGACAAATGGGCATTCAAATCATCGCCCACGGAGGCAGACAGAGAGTGGGAAAGATAGTAGAACCGAAGTTGGCCATGGAGATGGTGGTAGAGGGAGGGAGGATACGAGGAGCGAGACGCATTGTCACTCACTCGCCCCGGCGGAAGCAGGAAATTCAGCTCAAGGACATTAAGTTCGCTCGGACATTAAGTTACTTCCTCAATTTGCTCCTCAGACCAGTGACCCAGTGGGTGTGTGTATTCGTGTCTCGGTATGAGTGGGTTTTTGCCGTCCTCTCAGAGTGTCTGCGTTAATGCGTGTTTTTGTCGATTTAGGAGTTGGTTTTCATCCACATTCTCCAACCGTCACTTGTCTCTCGCTCGATCTTTGCCTTCCTCCAGTCCTCTCCACACCCTCGTGGTGCCACCCGAGCCGCTGCGCCACGGCCGGCCGCACTTCCGCCGGAAGCGCGCTGTGGGTGGTGCGAACGTGCGCAACAATGCAAGGATTGCCGACAAAGCGCGACATCGAGAGAGCGGCGAGCGATGGGAGCAGGCGAGCCCGATTGAAGAGGGGCCGACGAGGGACGCACTGGAGACTGGAGGCGATGACGCCCGAAGGACCTCCGTGCCGAGCAAATGTTATTATCAGCAACTGCATTATGAAATAATAAATCCTTACATCGTCGGGGCGCGTCCTGCGACCGTTGCTATTGTTTTTGCAGTCTAGTTTCTCCTCGAGCTATGGTTTCAATTGTCGCGAGGTTGTTGTTTCAGTTCTTGTTCCCTGTTTTGCTCAGATCTTGTTGTAGTCCGTTGTGACTTTGGATGAAGCGATTGTCCCTTGATCCGCAGCCACTGTTTTAATCAACTTTTGTGTTGTGTTTGTGTTAGTTCGCTCACAATCACATACGCCTCCTTGGGGGGGAGGATGGCGTCAAGTTGAATTACGAGCCTCGCCTTCCCTCTAATTGCCTCTGATTGCAGCAACAATCTTCCATTTCCCACCGCCCATGCAGCCGAGACCGAGACAATGACGAAGGCCACAGCAGAGAAAATGCAATTTCCCTTTGTTTTTGTTTTCCGCCGCAATTCGATCAAAGGAGGCGGCCACTGGACTCCCGGGGATTCCGAGGCGTGAGAGAAACGGAACGTGAACTGATGGAAATTTTAATTGGTAGGCAATTGAGCTGGCGACAAAGGATCGAAGGATCCCCGGATGGCAGCGAAAGGCGTTATTTTGCTCCAGCAGACTGAAAAACAGAGCCCGACCCTTGTTGACTGCGGAATCGAACGCGACCCAGTGGCAGCCGATTCGCCACGATGAGAAACCTCCGATGCTTGTGCTTGTTGACGTCTCCCGGAAAAATATCCGCCGTCTGCGCCTCGCCCCGCTCACCTCCAGCAGTGATAAACAAATTGCTTATCGTCGGCCTCGCAATCGGAATCAGCAGAAACGGATACCGCAACGCAGAAAAAATAGCACACAGAGAGAGAGAGAGAGAGAGGGGGCGAGGGGGAGGGAGAGGGAGAGACGCGGGGAAGCTTCTTCGTCAGCGTAATCTCTGCGCAAGTTGCCACAGGGGACACCCTCAGGCGACACATGTGCCGTGCGGGTCGTCGGTCGTCCGCGTCCTCGTCACTGCCTTCGTCCTTGTCAGTTGCGGCGGGTGGGGTTGGGGCCGGGGCAGGTTTTGTGGCGAGTGACATGTGTGGGGGGGCCGAGGGCACGCTCTCGCTTTATTTCGTTGTCTTGCGGTTGTTCATCAGCTACCCCTGTCATTGCGATTGTCCTTGTCGCCATCCTTGGCCTCCCCTGGACCCCCGGCTGACATTGAGGACGAATTTTCAAAGTCGCCTTCGCTGCTCGTCGGTCGTCAAGGAGAGTTCGATTTGTTTTCGATGCAAGTCGATCGCAGGATGTGTAGGTCAGGGGGGAGGCGATGTGGGCAGGGCGCATCTGGTGGTTCCACCGTCGGACCGCGCCTCAGTGGCAGGACGAGACTTTCGTTGACCTCGGTCGCTGCTTCTCTTTGCTTGGTTGCTGTTTGTTTGATTGGTTGCTACTCACCGATTGTGTAGGTGGCCCCGTCGACGGTGAACGTCGCCGCTTTGCATTTGTTGAAGAACCTCGAGGCGAAGTCCATGGCCGAGTTCCGGATGCTCGAGGAGACGCGTCGGATCGGCGAGCCGGGACATGACGACGTATGTCCTTGTGGTGGCTGCTGCTGCTGTTGCTGCTGCTGCTCCACTAGATGTTGGTGTTCTTGGTGTTGGTGGTGTTTCTGAGGTTGTTTTTGTTTTGGTAGTGTTGCGGTTGTTGTTGTTGTGATGACGGTGGTCGCGCTGCCGCCGCCAGACGCCACCGCGGAGACCTGCGTCGCGCAGCCCGGAACCACCGTCCGTCGAAAGTACGGCGGCGTGCTGGAGGTCGACGTGAGCGGCGCGCTTGTGTTTGACATTATTTTATTTTCCACTGTTGGCGCTGGTGTTGCGGCTGTTGATGCCGTTGCCGTTGTCGGCGCCCAGTCGTCGTCCCAGATGGCGTCGAGCAGCGCGATTTTATGAACTAGCTTTTGTTATAATTTTCGTTACTTGCGTGTGCTCTTCGTCCTGCCGTTGGTGGCTTTGTTGTGTTGGCGGTGGTGACGGATTTATTTTCACGGATATTTTTCGAGCATATTCAGATTTTGACGCAACGATCAGGACTAGACGGAAAACACACAGAAACTATGAGTCGACCAACACGCGACAGCGACGTTGTTTCACTAAATTTTGACGGAGGAAGAGACGGGACGGAGTCGCCGACCCAAGGGCAGGAATAAGGATCACGAGGTTAAGATCCCACGTTTGGGTATTGGGAAGAATTGGCCGACTCTTGGCCATCCAGCTCTCGTGATTGTCTACCACAACAGGGTCGCCCAGCCCTGTGACGTGTGCGACATTTGTGTTGATTGCAGCGAATATTTGAAAATTGTGTTCAACTCCCCGAACGTAAAACCTAACGATAATGGGAATCGGCATGTTGTTTTTCGGTTGCGGCTTTTGCTCTTTTCCATTTTCGGGCTCGACAAATCCTAGACATAAAATTTAATTTCCCACCGCAAAACAAGTTGCAATTTCCTCCCCCCCCCCTCCTCTCTCTCACGGTCTCTCACTCTCTCTGTCTCGCTCTCTACCACGTTGAAGGGTGGAGGAAATTGAGTTCAATTAAAATAAATCGCTCGGAAATAATTACAGACACTTGTTCCGCAGCGAGAGAGAGTGAGAGAGAGAGAGTGCCGAAAAAAAAATCGCAACATAAAAACCCCGACTATTTGGGGAGAAAATGAGGGGGGTGAGGAGGCATGATTTTGGGAAGGGTTGGACGTGACCCCCCCGAAGTCGTGTTCATTTCGCTGATGATGTCCTGCGGGAGAAAGAGTGCAGTTTTGACTGTTTCGAACCCCCAGCCCCCAGTCCCCTCCTCAGTGGTCCTCAGGGCATGTGGCGCAGTAAAAGCTCATCATGTGGGGCGTGTGTGGTTGGGCCCCCCGCTCTCCGCCCTCCGCCCTCCGGCCGCCCCGTCCCGCATATGCGCCCTAATTAAATTAATTGCATCCGGGAGCCTCCGGAGAGGGACTCGCTTGCACTGGGGAATCGCTAGGTTGAGGACGACGGCGACGGTGTTGTTGTGGTTGCTCTGTTGTGATTATTGCTGTTGTTGTACACACACGAGGCACGGGGTTCTAAATTTGGGTCGGTTTTTCACCAACACTTGACGCGTTGGGAGAGGTCGGGTCCTTGGGGCGGCCCCGCGGGATCCGCAGCGACCGCTTTCGACGAATGTGTTTTTGAATTTCCTTTGACAGGGAGCGGGGCGGGGAAGGAGGAAGAGGCAGAGCCAAGGCTGAGGGAGTCGAGTGATGTCACCGCTGTTCCCGGCTGCACCGCAAGGGTCCAGCCGTTGCTTGACCCGGAGGGAAGCGAACGAAGCGCTTTTATGTCAATGAATTTTTGATGAGGACTTGAACGGATTTCAGACGGAATTTCGGAAGGGATTTTTTCGTGTTTGCGCACGTCGAGGGTTTCACCGGAGATGTCGGCGAGGACTCGAAGAGGCTCTGGCAGTTCGATGAGGCCCACTGTGCCTGCCTACCAGTGTTCGATCGAGTGTTGGACGATTTTTCAGCGGTGAAGAACCTGAAAATCCGAACGCGGAGTTAACTTTCAAGAGCTGGAAGCATCGACATCGGCGAATTCGATAGCCATGAACAACAATTGTTCGAACCGAAAACTCGCCAGGACCAAAAATAGTCAGTCGCGAAGAGGACTCGAGAGGCATTCGGAAACTTTTCGAAAACAGCAATGGATGACCGACCTGCAGTACAGCAAGGACGAGGCCAGGAGGGCGTGGGAAAAATAACGAGGTTTCGCATGCCGAGTTTTTTTTGCCCCATCCCCCCGAGGAGGCGTTTTCAGAGCGAGCACAGCAAAAGCAAAAAACCAATGATGAAAAACCCCAACACCTTCGAAAACCCAACAACATTTCATGAGCTCACTTAACGATGTGCAATTTGTTGTTGCTCCCGCGCCCAGGGTTAACGAGAGCCAGCGGCGCCAGAAGAGGCCAATGGCGAAGGAGGCTCGAAGGACCCGGCGAGGCTAGCGTGCTAATCAGAGCTGGCCGAGGCGGGGAGACGTCAGGGGTGCGGCGAGGACGGAGCGAAAAACCTGGTGCGGTCGGAAGAGGGCGAGCACAGGGGCGTGCAATGAATTTAGGCCTTAATTTCACTATTAAAGCGGGCGAGCGGCGCCCAGGGGGTGCTCGGAGTTGGGTGCGGAAGGGCGCGAGACGGGGGCAGGGCAGGGAAGGGCCCCGCAAATCGATGGCGGGTGGTGGGTGTTGGGTGTTGGCGGACGAATTAGAGGGTAAACAAAAGAGTTTGTCGAGACGCAGGGCGCGGACGACGCGGACGGGGCCAAAGGGGTAAAATTTCAGTTGACACAGTTGCAACAGGTCCCTGAGGGCGGAGGCCGGAGATGGTGAAAATCGGCGACCGTATTTTTTCCAACAAGGAACCGCGATCGATGGACCGAGGGATCCCGCCTGGCCACTCGCGGCCACCCCGCACTTTCACTTGTCACTTTCACGCCTCTCGACTATTTTCCTTTATTCGTGGGATTCGCGCACTCTCATGCATATTGCATGCTCCTGCTATTCCTTCGAAGCGCCTCCTCCCGCGGCTCGTCTTCTCACTTCTTCTTCATCCCGTGCGCTCCGGCGTTTGAGGGCGACAGAAACACTTGACTGGTGTCGACGAGTCACGATGCGATGCGAAGCGATGCCAAGCGACGCGCCTCAGACTCGGTCTCGGTCTCGGCCTCGGTCTCCGTGGTCGTCGTCGTACCTTCCGGCAAGTGCGTCGCCGATGAACTAACGGGACTCGCTTCCTGCGAGCAACACAGGAACCCACACTCACTCACACACTCGCCCTGGCACGCACACACCGACAGCGACGCCGACACCGGCGCGACACGACCGAACGCACCGAGGCGACGAGAGGCTGCGTTGGCGCTGACGTCGCCCGCTCAGCTCGGCTCGGCTCGGCTCCAAGGGTGCGAGAGCACTGTGGGGAGCGAGCGGCGTCGTCGCTTCTGCGGAGCTCGCCCTCACTCGCACACACAAGGGCGAGCGCGGCTTCCTCATGAATCGCTTGAATCGAGAGAGAGAGAGGCAGAGAGAGCGAACCACACGGCTTGAGCGCCAGCTGATGGCTGCTGATTCGTGGGTGGAGGGAGGGCTGGCGAGGGCCGCTCACCGACGTGCACCGAAGGCGCCGGAAATAGTTTTCCCTGGCACGAGTTTTCATCGTAGAAAACGCTTGTTGGGGTTCATTCACGGGGAAGCCTTATCGCGATTTCACTTATTTTGCACTCACTCACTAATTCTAATTGTGGAGTCAAAACAGATCGCGCGAATCTTCGCCTACAGAACAGCTGATTGTCGAGCCCTCGCTTCCATGCTCCACCCCGCAGTGGGGGACCTTGACAGTAACGGTGCTCCTGCACATGTGTGGGTGCCCATGTATGCACTCGGAGAGAGACAGCGAGCCAGAGAGCGACGAGAATCGGGAGAAGACGCAGAAGTGACGACAGAGAGCCGGTTGAGAGTTCACTGAAGGGCTGCCGGAAGCAACGAACCTGACATGTTTCACTTCACTTTCGAGGAAAAGAAGTTGATTTTTGGAACACATTAAATTTCCACCTGTCTGAATAGCACAGTTAAAAATATTTTCTTTGATCCGCTGAAATATTCTTGAACACGCTTTCCCCCAACCGACTGCACGCGAAGATGCCCCAGTGACAGCCCTGGCGCATTCAACTGTGCTCTCTTCCGTTCACCCCGGCACAGGGTGAGGCTGCCGAAGCATGTCCTCGAATCCTCATGGCAGAGGCTTCGCTTCCCGAGACCATATCCGCGCCAACCTGTAAGAGCTCAGAATGAACTCCTCTCTTGGAGAGACGGAGCTTTCGCACAGCTTTTGTCTCTTCCGCCGACTCCTGCACTGAAACTCGCCTCCTGCCCATTCACACCTCACCGGCGAGCTTTTTCCTCCTGTGGTGAGTTTCGCCTAGAGCTTTGAACTTGAAATCGCTGGAAACTCACCACGCGCACCGGCCCAACTCCTCACCGGGCGATGATTCCTCAGCTGCCTAAGCCGTTGCCGCCAGGATGGAGGGGCGGCGTGGGGAGCGGGACAGGCGTCGATGTCGGACGAGGTTCCCTGAAATCAATCACAGATGGCGCTGCCGTCGCCGTCGTAGTCGTCGCCCTAGTCCTCGTTGTCGTTTTCGCTGCTCCAGAATGTCACAATGTATTTGTTTTAGGGATTTCACTTGATCCCCATCCTGCTTCTGCCGTCAGTCCTCCTGCCCGCCTGCCTGCCTGCCTGTCTGGCTGTCTGGCTGTCTGTCTGTCGTTCCCTGTCTGCCTGCCTGTCCATAGCTGTGGCTGCCTGTCCGCCCGCCTGTCTCTGCCGCTGTCGAGCCCCAGGATTGATGGCCTTAGCTTAGCGCTGGTTATTTATTCGTCCGTTTCGCATGGTTCGCATGGTGTTCGTGTGTTTTGGTTTTTCGCTTGTGGCTGCCTCTGAGAATCCTTGCAGGTGTGCGATTCGCAGCTCACACTTGGCGCCGTCTGGCCGAACGTGAGCCAGCCACGGAGCTCACGCAGGAGTCACAGACAAGGTGCAGAGGGATTGAGTTTGATTTGCCACTCGTGTATTTGCTTTTAATTTCGACAGAAAGTATTCATGTAATTCAAAATTTAAAGCAAACAACAGTCGCTCGCCTCGATATTTCTTTCTCTAGGGCTTTATTTTATTTTTTTGGTTTCGACTCTTCCACCTTCTGCTAATTCAAATTCTCTTCTTTGAAGTCACGGTGTTTCGTGGGCCAATAAAACAAAGGCAATTGAAGGAAGAGAAAGGACAGAGAAATGCGGAGGTGAAAAGAAATCAGAGGGAACCAAGGTCAATTTCTAGGGGTTGGGGAGTTCAGTGACCCGCAGGGAGAAGGCTCCAAATTCGGAGGCCGAATCCTTACAAGTCTTCGGCTTGATTTCAGCGTATTTTTATGATCAGGGGTTAATTTTGTGAATTCAACTGCCTCCCTCGCCAATTCGTCCTTCTCCATCCTGGCCACAGCGTGGCTTTCAATCATTGATTTGGGGAGAAAAAGTGATCCCGAGCTCCCCATAAACTCATTGACTCCCGCCCTCACCCACGACCACAACCGATGAAAATAAAATAGAAAAGCAGTCGAGGGCGGACGAGGGGGCGAAAATACAATTTAATGACACTTCATTACTTAACCACTTGTCTGCGTGCATGTGTGTGTGTGTGTGTGCGTGTGTGCCGGAGTCGATGTGTGGGTGTGCGAAATGCCATTATCGTCAGGCAGTTAACCACACACACACACGCCGTCACTTATCACGGGAATCGCCTCCTCGCCTCCTCGCCCCCCGCCTGATACGACGGATCATGTGGCTGGGAAAATCTTAAACTTGGCCCCCAGCTGAATAAATTATGCGCATCAATGGGCTAAACACGCGTCAGTACAAACCCACCCACCCACACAGCCACTCACACTCACACAGACGCACCCCCATCGCCCATCGCCCGGCACTCACGCACCCCCACCCACACCCGCACTCCCAGCAACCCCACAGCCATAACCAGCTCGGCCGTCAAGTTTTCGCCCTCCTTCCGGCCTCGACCTCTTGGCGAGGGCAGAAGCCCGGCTGAGAGCAGACGGCGCTGAGCCGTTGATCCGTGGCGTCGAGGGCGTGGCTCCGACTGGAGAAAAGGCCACCTGCCGCTGCGTAGTTGCGTCCTCGGTCCCGGCTTCGATTGGCTCTGATGACGGTGGCAGAGTTGGAGACCATGACGACGATGACGACGACGATGACAACAAAAACGCCAAAAGCGACCGATGACGACAGCGCCAAAGCGTGTGAACTGTGTGAAGGACTCCGACTTGCTCAGGGACGAGGTCGTCGCAGTCGGAGGACATCGCGGGCACTGGAGCAATCGCTAATGAGTTGCAAATTTGCCTCGGAAACGATTTCCAGCAGCCCAGTCGAGCGTCTCGTCCTCACATTCTCACGTCCTGCGAGGCCACTCACGACGACCCGCAAACCGACGCCGACAACGATTTGTCGAGGATTTATGCTGTGGATTCTCGGTGGCGAACACGTGTCTTAACGAAGTTTCGCAAGTTTCCCCACAATCGTTGACAGCAATTTCGCCCTCTCACGGCTTTGCACAATTAAACCGAAGGGCGCTGCTGCCAAGGGGTTGCAGGACGTGGAGACCACGGATCGCGGGGTCTTGGTTAAGGACACGGGACTCTGCTGGTAGCATTTCACAAGTTTAATGAGTTTTTGATACGATTTTCGCGATAAACTTTTCATTAATTTTCATATGAATCTTCGGTCGGAGTTTCACGATCCGATCTAATAGAATCGGCTCGGTTGTTGGAGACAATGGCGAAGTCGTCGTCAACGTAAGGCCGGGGGCGATTCAGAATTGGAACTATGATTATATGCTTTAATAAATATTGTGACTGACAACGATGTATTCTCATAAAATTCAGAGAGCTTTTTGCCTCAAGTTCCCTCTATTTTCCCTACATAAAAAAAGGTTCCGCACCCACGTCGCTGGAGTCAACTACAACGTGGCTTCCGTTGCACGAGCGATATTTAATTATTGAAATTGTCTTGTAATAAACTTTGCTCTAATAGAAGTTCACGCCAGCATCCCAGCCAGTCCCCCTCGCACCCAGCCTCCTGCTCCGTCAACCTGCCTCCTCCTGCATTCAACGTCTGTGGAATTTTCTCGAGCAATTTACGAGGCGAACTCCTCGCATTCTTCTGGATTTCATAATTTAGACAAGAGACGAACTCCCCGGCACCCCGGCTCCCCGGCACCTCGGCCCGCCAGTGTGTCTTCCGTAGCCTCGCTGTCTGACTTAGAGCTCGTATAATTTTTCCCCACTCCTGATGACTGGATGTCGGTCCGCCCCACTCTGTTCATCGCGGTTGCAAAGTTTTCTCCCGTCGGATGCCGGTTGCCGATGAATGCAGTCGACCGCCCACCTCCCTCCTCAGCCTACGTCTCACGAGGGAGGGGCTGGTGAGCAAAATGAAGGAAAATTATTTTCATGTTTTAATTAAACGTCATTCCGGCGCCTCAAACTCCTCGCAAATGCCTCCCAACTGCAGTTCTCCCTATCGCTCTACCCCAATATCGCTCTCTATGTAGTATCCCTGTCTCTTTCCCTGCATCCGTATTGCTCACCAGGGAAGAGCGATTCCACTGGTGTTCGACGGCCCCACAGGTTGTGCGGGTTCTTTGCTAGGTTCTTTTCTGCAGGACTCCATCCTCACTCAAATGACTTTTTCCTCCTCTACTTTCCTTTGTTGTTCTTTCTCACAGTCCTCCCCTTCGCTTTCTTTTTTCTTTCCTCACCTTGACCCCTCTCGCATTGGATTGTCCAAAATGGTCCCCTCATTCCGCTCGTCTCTTTTGCTCCTCCTTCATTATTTTCTGATTGAATTTGGAGTCTTGTTACATTATTGGTCCTGGCACGTCGCCGACACCTGTCCGGCATAGCAGATCTCTCGGAATTCAATTTTACCATCCAGAGAAAGAGTAAGAAAGAGACATATATGTCTAGCGCGAGAGAGAGAGAAAGAGAGCTACGATCGAATATTCTTTCAAAAAATGCAGTTGAACGGTTGAATTAAATTCTGTTTCATTCAATCTTCTGTGCATGGTGGAACACGGAAAAAGCGATATTTATAAATCACATTCAACCCCATTTCCTCGCCTCTCCTTCCCATCCCTCACTGCTCTATCGCCACCCTCTCGTTCTCCAAACACCGTTCCCTACACTTGGCCATCCTCTCATCGGCAAATTGTCCTGCCGCTCGTCCCTTTGTCTCCGCCGATGACTTTAAATGCACATGAACAAAGTGTTTTTATGGATCCCACGCCTCGCCACAAGGGTGCACCACAAACCCGCTGCCCGCGAAGATCCACTTTAGTAGAGTTGCGGCAACCCCTCCCCCGCCCCCTCTCGCATGGTCTCTTCATCACCACCCATCTTATATGGGGAAGGAGGATATGATTTTTATTCGCTGCTCCACGAGGACCCTGACAAAGGGCCGTGGGCGGAAATTTCTCAGCACAAATTAAATAATATGCGGGAGTCGACGTGGGCGGGCTGATGTGGTTGAGCGAGGGAGCGCGAACGTGTGTATGCGTGTGTGTGTGGAGGACGATGGGGGGAAGCTTCCTCGAGAGCCGGGTTGAATCGAATCGAGCTGGGTCGTGTGGAGCGAAACTTAAATTGCGTTTTCATTGCCACGTTTTCAATTTGAAAAGTTCAATAGAGCGGAAATTGAAACTGCATTTTATTGACAATCATGACGAAATTGGATGTAATTTTGCTGACTTTACTCCATTGTGTGGGCAGAGGAAGTTCGAAGGCAGATCGGGGCAGATCGAAAATATTTTTCATACGACATGTTGTGCAAAGCTAGAGTTATTCAAGATTATTCCTAAATCTTGTGGTCTCTGGGATTTGCGCAGTCGACGACTCACGGCGCGAAGAACCTAATCGGAGTTTGCTGTTTGCTCCATCCTAGCCGTCTGCCCAAGGAGAATCCGTGCTTGTCTTTCGTCATTTGCGAAAATCCTTTAAACTCCGTAAAGCAGGTGAAAATCCCTCGACGACGCCCGCGCGATGAGCGGCTTGCAAACAGACGCCGTGTCCTTGGCGTGGCCGGACGGCGGCCAAACTTTTGACATTGCTCGCGCCATGAAGCACGACGAGCCCGAGGCCGCTGTCGGCGAGGAAAGTGAGAAAATTCAGGAGAGAACGAAGCGAGAACGAGGGAAAGGAGGAAAAGTGGGAGGACTTATATTGCGCCCAGAATGGCCCCCAGGGCGGCGATGGTGAGGGATAATAAACCAAAGGTGGCCTGGCGTCGGTCGAGGTTTCGCAGCGATCGCCCTCAAGCGGTTCAATTAAAAGTCACTCATACGAGCGAGCTGTAAAAGTTTATCACACGTCCGGCTGAGGACGCTCGCGAGTCCACTCTGGCCCACCTCCGTTCGTTCGATCCTCTCCGGATGGCCTGCGAGGTGGCCGCAAATGGCTCATCGCAATTAGCCTAATTAGTGACGGGCTCTTCTTCCTGCCATGGGTGTGGGAATGGCAATAACAATTGCAGCAATCGGGGCAACAAATGACAACAACAATGACAAGAAACACAACAATGGCAACGAAATGGAAGACGACGAACACAACAACAATAGGAAGCACAGCAACAGGTGGCTCATGAACGCATGCAGTGATGAAAAAAGTAGGAGTAGCGTCGAGAACAACAAAGACAACAACGAACAATATCAGTAGAACTACAACAACTACAGCAGTGACAGCAATACTAGTGATTACGGCAACAACAGTTGCGGAGGCAGCAACATTGGGAAACAAACACTCGTCAAGGGACCCGGCGGATGAGGAGAGAACTCGAGCAAAACGAAAGGGAGCGAAAAGGAGAACGCAATAGAGAGGACAAACGAGAGCGAAAGAGAGCGAATCTGAATCTGGATTGCTCTCGTGGGGCGACACACCCGGGGGACAGGAATCGACGACCGCGGACCTGCTGACGATCCGACTTTATTTACTGAAGTGTCCACGGACGACTTTTTGCCATGTCCATCGAATCGTTTATGCTTTCCATATTTCAGTCTGTCCCACCGACTCCGACTCCGACGACATTTGCCAGGCCGACAACAATCGGGGAGTCGGAACATTTAGAAACCGAAAGCTAATTAAAATTTTATGCCTGGATCATGAAATGTTTGGAAACAATTTTCTCTCCCTCTCGCTCCATTCCCCCGGAGCAGTAAAGATTATACGGTGCGCAGTAAACAAACACAGAAAAAAGGAAGGAAGCAGAAACCACCAAATGCGACGTTCGTAGGCAGCGGGCCGAGAGGGGTTGGGAGGAGGTTCTACGAGGGGGAGTGGGAATTTCACCGTCGAGGCGCTTATCAGAAATCAGCCCAAGGCGCGAATCCTGGATGAATTTTTTCGGATCTTCGTTGGTCCTGTGCTCAGATTCTCCGCTCCTGTAGTTGTCGGCCCGTCACCACCACGTCGTCGTTGTTGTTCATTTGCATGGCGACTGCTTTTGGCTCCTTCACGTCGTCACTTCATTTCCAGAAAAAAATAACACCAAAATTTAATATGCCGCCCTAATGTTGTTGTTGTTCCATGGTGATACCACTGTGGGCGGAAAGTGCAAATCAACGAAATTCACAAGAAACACATTCGCAGCCAGCCATGGAAACGAAGTGGGCGAGACGGCGTCGGCTTCGGCTTCGGGGCGTACGAGTCAAATGCGGTCTGGAATGATGATTACATTAAAATTGTAAATTAAATGCCATTTCGAAGCCATTACAAAACCATTTAAACAACTCATGGAATTAATTGTTTCGGAATTGGAACTGGACCGAATTAAATGCATGAAAAGATCGATAAATGACGATAATTGAACTTCCGCCAGCTTCCGGTGACGGCAGTCATTCATCAGCTCTCCGACATGGATGAAATTTTCCTGCCTCCGACCTCAGGATGGCCAGGACCAGTCACTTTCTGGAACCTAACAGTCTTCGACAAGCCATTTTCTCCACTAAGGAGCATCGATTCCAGTTCCCGACCATCGTCTTCCCCTTGTCCTGATCCTCTGATTTTCCTGCACCGCGGCCCCAAAACGACCTCAATTTGTGTGAATGTCAAAGTTTCCACTTGTCTCTCTATTAAAGCCCGACTCGTCTGACACAGCCATGGGTTCACGGTTCCCACGCCTTCAGCAAAAACTCCCTCCCGACCCTTCACTCCGCGCTGCCCTGAGACCATCGACGTCCACCGCAAGACTTCGGTGGACAGGCGTCAGGTGGCTGGCTTCGGGAGTCCGCGAATTGAAGCTTCGTGATATTGAGGTCCTCGTTTGATACACATAAACGTGTCCTTGCCGCCGTCCTCTCGGGCTCGTGCTCGTTCACACTCGTTCACTGCCCCAGACCTCGGAACCCTTTCGTTTTGAAAATAACTAGACGTTCATATTTTTGATCAAGGTCGTTCTTTGTTTGATGGGCTCGAGGTGGGGGTGGAGTTGGTGTTGATTTGTTATTGTTTCTGTGTTTCTGTTGTTGCACAAACACAAAGGGACGCAAATTGCTTTTTCATCCGTGTTAATCTCGTTTGCCACTGAGCAAATGCGAAAGATAATCAATTTCCATTTTGGCGAGCATGCAACACGACCGCGCTTCCTGTCCATTGCCTCCAGTCCCACCCCAAGGTCACTGGGCACCCCTTGCCCGAAGGCGTTGTGCCGACTAAAACAATGAATTATGATGCAAGCCAAAGTAAAGCGACCCAAAGTGAAACAAAATAAAATACTGTAGTTTTGCCCGACCCCAGCGGCCCCATTGTCTTCATCTTCTCGGTCTTCTTCCGCAGATGCCCGGTCAGTCGGGCCGGCGTGAAGCAGCGGGGGGCGAGATGATAGTCGTGACAGACAAAAAGTATTATTTCGAAAATATTTGCATTTAATAAGAGAGATTGAATTCTCTGGAGTGGGCGAAAAGGCCACAAAAGGATGAACAGAACAAAGGAGACCCAAGGGTTTACAGAGGGGAGAGAGAGAGAGAGAGAGAGGGGGAGTAGAAGCATCCACATCAGAGACCAAGCCTCGGGCTAAACGACAGCCACGCCGGGTGATGTGTGACGACTTCGAAGAACAATGGCCTGCAGCATCGCCAGGACATGCCGACATTGTGCGGATCCTGGGCCAAGTGAAGACTGCTGAAGTGAAAACTGTTAAATTGCAAACTCAAACCCTGCAGACCGAAGAATTGCTGAGGATTAGAAAAGGATTTATTTATCGAAAAACATAATGGAAAATAACAAATCACCAATTTGGGAAAATCGAAGCGTTTAATTCATATACACTTGGAGGAGCTCCATGAGAGCAAATTGAAATCCCTGCATGGGGCCGGCATCTGCAGGTGATATGGAGAGTCCTCTTTTATTACATTTCAAAGGAGAGAATTTTGGCTTCTCTCAGCCCTTCCTTTCCTTTCGGCTTTTCAATCGAGACGGAATTCAATCAAACTTAATTCTCCCCGTAGACTTCTCCAACGCCCTAAGACTTTTAATTGCTGCCCTTGGCATTGAAAGCCAGCTCAGGGAAGGCGCTCTTTCGCCGCTTCAATTTGAATTTATTTCAGTCGTGGCGAGGCGGACGTCAAGCCGTGAAATTGATTGTGCGATTCCCGCCCCCCTCCTCCCGTCTGCCGTCTCCTGGACACAAGACATAAATAAAAACAGCTTGGCAGACGGATGGGTAGACAGAGAGACCAATAAAATAAAGAGGGAAAAAGAGCGAGAGACGGACCTAAGAAACCCTTGTACGTCGAACCCCCGACTAACTTGACAGTGAAGGATGGATTTATTTGAAAGCCTCTTGTCTTGTGATTTGTTTCTACGCGGCGGCGCCGTTGAAAGCGCCGTCTCCGGAGAAAATTTTAATTGCGTTCAATCGTGCTGAAAGCCCGAATGTTTTGATGGAATTAAAAAACAAGACGCCAGTTGGACACCGGAGTCCCTTCCACGGACCCTTCTCAACACAGATCCGTTTTACATTAATTTTGCAGACATAAATCTCAGGCTTACCTTGCTATTCACAGCGAAAAGCACTCGGCAATCTTACCTGAAAGAGACAGAAGAGAGAGGAATATTATTAGAGATTGAAGAAGAATTGAGTCACGACTTGAGACTGGAGGCCCTCCAAAGGACGCGCGTCCCGACCCGGCCCATCCCAAAACTGAAGACGGCCGAAGGCCAAACTCATGCATCACGGCGCCGCCAGAGAAGGTCAAATATTTGGAAACCGTCCTTGGGAGCCAGACTGGGTTACGCCTAAATCATCCGCTCGATGGACGTCGAGGAGCTTACGATGACGACAGACTGCCGTCCGTCCGTGCGTCCGTTTTTTCTTGTCGTCTGTCTGTCGACACACGTACGCATACGCATCCATGAGCAAATGTAGAGCGAATGAGTATGTGCAATATTTCTTTCCCTAAACGCCACTCGAGGTCGCGGCTGACGGATGGACAGGCAGAGAGACAGAGAGACCGACAGGCAGACAGAGGGAAGGACGGATGGCCTCGCAGTCGAGGGGTGTTGTTGTCATTAGTCATTCGCAGCGATGAAGCGTCGTTCGGGCCACTTAAGATGCCAACTGAAGTTCGGTCATGTGTGTGCATTGCCGCTGAAATGAGATTTTTTGTCGGAGGTGAATCCGGCTCATGGAATAAATGAACATGTTCCAACATGATGTTGCAGCAACAATTGTTGCCGCTTCTGTTAACGACGAGGCCATCGCAACGATAGAATTTTCCATCCCAATGATTTGTGAACACACAAAAAAAAATAGGAGGGAAAACCGCGAGCACCGGGGCGTATGATTGATGTTAATTCGGGTAAGCCGTGCTAACATTGTCCCATCACCACTCCATCTGCAGAAATCACTCAACACAACACAAGGCCGCACGAAGATCCCTAGTGCTCAGGAAAACGAAAGAAACTCTCTCTCTCTCTCACTCCACCTCCTTAATCCCTTTAAAGGCCTCTGGCGGTTTCGAAACCTCCCACTGCCGTGCCTCTCGTGGGGACCGCAATGAGGCCGCCTCCTTTTCCTATCGACATAATGAGGTTCTGCACCCCAAGCTCGGGAGCGCCGAGCTCCCCCGAGAATCCTACAATCGCCCCTGAAGTCTTCGCTCACCATCCGATTTTCGATGGCCACCAGGCGCGAATTCTAATTAAATATTTCCCTCGTTAATTCGCGCCATTAAATGAAAACAGCCCCAGTCACCGATGGAAGGACGTGGAGTAGACGAGATGTCTCTCTCTCTCGTTCTTTCTGTGTTGTACCAACGACTAGGGAGAGAGATGGAGAAGGCGAAGCAGTCGAGTCGATTGATCCATTAATCACGACCACAACTACAACTAATGACCACTGGCCGGCCACGGTCGGCTGCCCTCCTGAGTGAGGATCCGCGGGGCATTTAGGAGGACCTGGTGCCCCACAATACTCCGTAATGGCCGGCATTATCGCGACGCAAAGTTTCTTCGACGTCTGCTCTTTTTTCCTGCACATCCCTGCATAATTTTCGCATTTATTGCTTGCGACGGATTAAGTTCGGGCTGGAGGGCGAGGCTCCGGAGTCCGGGGTCCGCAGCCGAGATGTAGACAATGCGGATGGTGAAAAATGAGACTTGTGTTGGTGTGCAGGGAGCTCGGTCTCGGTCGTGGTCAACGATGGCGCGAGGGTGGCCTCGCGATTCTCTCTGTGGCAACTTCGGCCAAGGACCGACGTGCTCTGTGGGTCGAAATGGACTTTCGGGAGATCGGAGAATGGGAAGGAAGGAAGAAGATTCAGTTTGGGATGAAATCGGCTTCCTGAGCCGTTATCGTTGATCGCCGAAGTCTTCAGAGAAGCCCCGGCAACTTTAATTCCCGCATCAGGGCCCGGCCACCATCTACGTCGAAGGCCCTCCTTATCCGGCAGACCAAGGGACTCCTTAGCATAAGCCGAGAATCATCGTGATTTAAACAGGGGAGCGGAAGTGGTTTGAAGGAGCCTCGCCCCATCATGAGCCTTTTCTCCATCATCGTTCATTACTGTTGGAATGGTGATGATGTCCTCTCAACGTCCCAGATAATCAATTTGCTGCCGCTGCCGCTTCGCAAACATCCTGCTGGTCCCGACTAATTTTCCTCGTGCTCTGCCGACAGTTTCCGGCCCACTCCCAGCCCATCCCCTCGCCAGCCGGCCCCTCGTCTATCGGAATGCTTATTAACCACTTTTCAATTACTCGCCACCGCCGCAGGTCGCCCCACACTCGACTTGACGACGGCATATGCAGATCGGACCCGAAATGCCAGCGCGTATTACGCGGCCTCTCCCCGCCCTCTCCTTCGCTCCTCTCACGGCGCCCTGCAGGTTGCGGATCAGCGTGATTTCGACCTCGTTCGCAGGACGCACGGCGGCGTTGTTGTTGCTGTGCTTGCTGTTATGGCAGGCGTTTATGGTGTCTTTGTTGCTGCGGTGTCGTGGTTGTTGTTACTTGCGTCGGTGCCTGCGGCGTGCCCGGGTGTGCGTCAATAATGAATCACTTCTCATCGCCGACACTTTACACCCGTGCTGATGGGGGCCGGATCGCGAGAGGGGGGGGGGGGGGGGGGGGTTGGGTCGGATCGATGGTTGGAACGTATGAATAAATAATTTTCGACACGTCAGCACACGTCGAGCCGACGCAGGCGGAGCTCCGGGGCCTGCAGCCGAGACAGAATAATGCCGAGAGCATTAAATATTCGCATGTTTCTCCGTCACCGCCATCCGCCATCCGCCTCTCTCCAGCTCCTGCCATTGTCGATTTCACGATATTGATGGGAAGGAGTCAAAAAAACCGCAGGAGACCGGCGATGGTGAGGGAAAATTAAGAGGAAGGTGGGGCGAAGATTCGTTAAATCGAAAATAGAGGCGGATTCATTAACAGCAAACGATTTTTCTACGGTCACACAGCGTTTTCACTGGTTTTCAATCTCAGACTATCAACTTCTTCATAAACACGTCTGCGCCAAACGCGAATCCTCGCTTGATCTTAAGAAAAGAGAATAACTTCACAGCTTTGCACACTAATTTTAATTTAAGAGTTGTACGAAATCTATCGAAAATAGAAAACTTTAGTTCGACCAACTTTAGTTCATCGATGCGATAGTTCACGCAGAGTGCTTGTGACCATCTCATATTTAACATTATAACAAGCAGACTCCTATGATTATCCTGAATTTTTTTGAATACAATTACTACTTTTGTAATGAGGTCTGACTACATTGAATTGGATTCCCTTGTTCTAGTAGTCGTCTAATAGTAATCGCATTGTTGAGCTTGCGGAATAATGGGATTTGAGCAGATTTGCTTGAGATGAGTTGCCGATTAAATAGCATTCTCCAGCTCTTGCATACGTTTGTGGAAGAATATTATTATTAGGAAAATATTATTCATCATTTCCTGCATTAACGCCCCGGGTTCACTCACAACTAATTCCCTCGTTCCTCACATCATATTTATATATTTTGCTTCTACTTCAACACTTTCTCCACCGCTCTCCCTCTCTCTCACTCTCTCCCTCTCTATCTATCTCTGTGAAATTTTATCACTTCCCTGCCCGTGGTGCGGATGCAACGACTTGTGTGTGTGTGGGGAGTGTGAAGAGAAGAGAAATGAAGAGCTTAATCCACTTTACTTCTGCTGTGCACCTCAGCTCAGCTCATCTCTACCTCTGCCTAGCACCGACCTCCACTTTCGGTCTCCCCTTTCCCGGCAGTCCAGATTCGTGCTAAAATAAACAGCCTCCAACGTCCTCGGGGCGCTTTAAAAGAACTCACAGACTCTGCACAGAATTCACGTATGTATTTTCGCTCGCTATACGTTCCCGTTCCGTTCCGTTCCGTTCTGTTCCTTCGCATGGATGTGACTACGTTCGTTCAATCAACGAGTGCAAGGAACTCAAATCATTATCTCTATCATTATGCAGATTATTAAATTATTAGATAGTTCTGGGGATATTACGATTTTCAGTAATGAGATTGAGAAGCACCGAATATAGCAATATATAAAATACCGGCCGAAAGAATTTCCAGCTACTGCATATAAGGATGGATATGAATTCGCAATGAACTATAGAGATTAGAGGTACATGGGCATAAATAGTCAGGGTAGAAATAAAAGCAAATTACAAGAGACTTCATCACCTCATTAAAACGGTGCAGTAGACCTCGGTGCCATAAAGAACATGCTTTTAGTGAGCTTCAAAACGAGACCGAGAACGAAAGCCATCGCAAACGCAGACTGCATGGCAAGTGTTTTCTTTCACACCCTCGTCTTAACGCTTTGAACTGAAAGATTGCTGAATGAGTTTATTTACGAACATTTGAACCCCCAAACAACACATCTGTAGGGATTCCGTGCCCCGAAAACAAGATGCAGTCGGAATAATGGTGGAAACAACACGAATGGGGGCGAAAATGAGAAGGAACTCGTATCGTATTAAAAACACACTTTTATGCTTGATGAATGCCAGACAGCAGAATGAGAGGAGAAAAAAATCAAAAGAAAAAAGAAAATAAAAGAAATAAAAAGAAAAGAAAGCAACGAAAGGAAAGGACGAAAGGAAAAACAACTGCACTTGAATTCACACAAGAGCCTTGGCGAACTCGCACAGCGGCAGGAGAAGCGAAAGACAAAGACGGAGAGATATTAGAAAAAGTCGCACATCATTTGGGACACACTCACACATACGTGCTCGGACAATATTCGCACAAGTACTCACTCACTCACTCATTCACTCACACACCCACTCAGTCACTCGCTGAACAGAAACACGCTGGCACTCAAGTCGCACGAGGGGGCGGCGAAGGGCGCAGTAATAACTTCTTCCGGAGGACATTCATGCATGAGGGAATGAGTGAGCGGCTGTATGGGTGTGTGAGTCGAGGGCTGTCCAAGTGTAGTCGTGCGTGCCAACGCCGCTGCGAGGGGATGCTGAATTTTTATGCACTCGACGTACGGTGGAGGGACTGCGAGCGTATGGGAGGGAGATGAAGGAGCGGAAATGTCAACAATGAACGGACTTCCGAAAGAATCACTGGCACACATATGCGAGTGTGCGAGTAGACAATGTAGAAAAAAATCGTGCCACACACACACGAATTCATGAAGTTAGAGAAACAGAAACAGATGGCTCCAGGTCTGCAGCTGACTCGCAGGCGATTGTGCACGCGAGATTTAGAAAGTCGAATGACCCGGTGGCGGCGACTAAACCTGCGTCCTCATTTCGAGAGGATTTCATGATAATTCTTCCTGGAACTCTGGGGCCCACGATGACTTTCGAAGAGACGACAGTGCCGAGTTCCTCGAGCAGCCGGAGCTGGACGAGAGGTAAAACGAGAGATTGAATGAGAATTAGAAAAACCTTCTGTCAGATGCCAAAGTGACGACCACGTAGACACACACAACTTCCCGAGCCGAAAAATGTGCGAAGGAGAAGACGAGAAGAGAGAAGAGAGAGGAGGGAAAGAGAAGTGACTGCTGCGAAGTTCTTCAACAAATTTAGCCTATGAAGCGACAGGCTGACGACTACAACACGAGAACGCAATAAACCAGGAGCGACAGCCGAGTGTCCCAATCAGTCATGTTGACGGCGGAGACCGGCTAATGCGGCTGAGGGGCATCGAGTTCGCGAAGGGGGGCCAGCAGTTGGAGGACGCAAACCTTAAGCGATTTTAAAGCCGCGCCACGAGGCGAAGAAGCGGCCAAGAAACGCGCAAACGCACAGCTGTCAGCTGTCCGGAATCGATCGCTCGTCCCACTCGAGGCAGCGAAGGGAGGGAAAATGCAACACAAAAGTCACAGTGCACAGTGGGAAGGAACCGAGACGGAGGATCGACGGAAGAACGACGGAAAATGTGCGCTCGAGTTAGTGCTCGTGTGTTGTTCGTCAAGTTCTCCTTTCCTTCTTTGTTCTGTCCTCTCTTATCCTCGCTTTGCTTCCGATTTAGCTCATTTATTTTCATCACGTCACTCTTCTGTCTCTGTGCTTTGCTTTGGCTGTCAATCCCTCGTGGGCGGAGGGGGCGAAGGCAGCCGACCCTGGGCGGTGGCTGGCGGAAGCAAGCGGCGTATAAACGAACACAAGCAGCTCTTCATGCGCGCTCGATTGCCTTTCGAAGCTCGGCGCTTGCCAACCACGTTCCGCTGCTGGCTCAAGAGCTCGGTTACAACAACACTGCCAAGCACAGGCAGTACTAACACACACACACTCAGATGCAGAGGTGGGCAAACCCTCTCGAACCTTTTGCCAGATTCATCGATCAATTATGAAAATTTATCGTAGTCGTCGACGGCCACGAGGAGTCCGAGACCGAGCCAGAGACCGGGACCGGGACCGAATCGAAGTTGGCCGAACGCGAGCCGTTGTTGGCCGAACGCGAGCACATCCTGGCGCTATCCTGGCGACCCGTCGACCTGCTTCAAGCTGCTCAAGCAACCAGAGTCAAGCAGCTTCCCCCACATTTGTCCTGGGGCACTTCCTTGGAGAGCCCTTGCCTTTGTCACTCGACCGGTTTCCTTCTCGATTGCGGCCACTCATCCGCGCCGTCCGCGATCAGGGCTGCCGTTGCTGCCAGTGAATTATTCCTGACCGTGTCACGGACTGCTGTCGCCTGACCCCCGCTCGCGTCCCAGGAATGTCCGAAGGAGTCGTAGAAGTCCTGTTGTGTCGTAGAAGTATCCGAATGAGAGTTGTTTCTGCAGCCATCGGACTCCCCTGCGCAGTTTCTGTTGCTGTTGTGCCCTGCCGCTGCTTCGGTCGGGCTCATTTGTCTCTCCGATTTGCTCCGCTTTATCGCTCCCCGGGGAGCAAATCAGTGGCCAACGAATTACTGCGAAATGCGATGCGTTAATTGCTTCACTGCGAACCGAGGCATCTCCGCCGTGCGGGAATCGGAGCACTCGAGCATTCAAATACCGAGCTGCCGACTGGGGAACCGGAGGTGGGCGAACAGGATGAGGTCCTGGACCAACATACGTCCATTTCAGTTTCATATACGCGCAATTCGTTATTGCTGATGCTACCCATGGCGATCAGCCAAATCAGGCCATGCAATTACTTATTCAGTATTGAAGCCTCACTTTCTGCCAAGGATTTTCTCTGTCAATCGACTCTTTGCCAAACTTATTGCGATCACACTAATCACACAAATCTAAATGACATATAACCGCGTTGGCAAATATTCCATCCATCAATCCATCAAACCGCTTTCCACATCTCTTTCCAATCAATCGATCTGTTCATGCTCCCATAATGTTGTTTCTCTCTGTCGCTCGCTCACTCTCTTCCTTCCATCATCAGCAACGTCCTGGCCCTCTCTTCTCATCGTCTCCCTTGTCGTCGCGTCACCTGCGAAACCAAACACAAACGAATTTGCAGCTGTTTTTGTTCTCGGCGATGTTCGTTTCCCATTCTGTCCTTACACTTTTTGTGCTGTCCTACTCTTCTTCTTGCCACCTCCTTCTTCCCGCCATTGTCGGTGTTGATCAATCTTCTGGAAGACTTCACCATAATAGCGTTCCGCAGAGCGGCTCCGAAAAACGCTCTCATTCTGCCGAGAGAGTGAGGAATTGTTGTCACTGTCCTTTGCTCTGGCAACATCGCCATCATCGTTATTCTTGTTATTGTTGCTGTCGTTGTAATCGAAAATAGCTTTCCTGTTGCTGCCACCCCCACCAACCTTGCAGTCCCTCCCTGACTCTGTTGTTGCTGTTGTCTCTGTCGCCGTTGATGTGGATGCAACTTTGCTTTCGATGAATATCGTTGAGAAATTCTCGGTTCACTCTTGTGAATTACGATAAAAATATAAAAAATAACAATTTGTTTAGAGAGACTTCCGGAAGAAGTCTTTCTCCGGAAGTGGCAGAGAAGGCGGAAACGAACAGCAAAAACAAGTTTCCAGAGAAAGACTTTTCTCCTATACTCGAACGCACTTTCTCAAGAGCCCATCCATTGATCGCTCGGCCCAGCCCTTGTTTATTTCCCGCCTGACACGAGTAAACACGACCCACAAACAACGCCGAGCGAAAAGAGAAAAAGTACAATGAACAACTGACAGAGACGCGCGTCCGGATCCGGTTCGATTGGGGTTCTCTTCCAACAGAAAGAGGATGAAAAATTATGCGGTCACAACGTCTGCAAAAGAAAAAATTAACAAAATCTGAATTGGAAATTTCCTGGCCCACGTTTCGAAACACAATTTCCCGCAGTGTACCGGCTCCACGGTCGCTTTGCATTTACATGTCTTCCCTTTGCCATATGTCCTTCTAACTTTCCGCCATATGTGGCTCCGCCCCCGGCCGCCCCGCCAAAATCGCAGAGGACGCCGCAGTCCACCTGTTAATAATTGCGGACGCCGCCGGTGAAGCATCGTCTCAGTTGTATATATGTGTGCGTGTGGCGGGCCACGTAATCACAATCGCAAAAATAAATTAATCATTCCCACCTGCCCGTCCCCGCGACAACTGGCGAAACTCAGTCATCCGAGTCTACGGAGACCCGTCCCTTCCCAGCAGCCAGGACTCACGGCTGCTGGCATTTATTTGCATGAAGACAAGCAAATGTAAATGAATGAAATTTCGTCTGACTGAAACGAATTCGGCCTGGTTTTGGTATCTGTTTGTGATTTCAGACCCTCACTCGCAATTAACCTGGGAAGAGACACAGAAGGCAAATAATCGAGAGGCGTGCGTTCGGTTGAAAAGCAATTAAACGGAATTATTGAATGCGCAGAGATGGGTGGAAGGAGAAGTCGGCATGAGAACCGAGCATCAATGGGGATCTCAAAGGACTCCGGAGGACTGGAGGCCCAGAGTCAACGTCAACGTCCTCTGCATAGCAAGCAACGTGTTTGCAAAGATCGCAATTAGGCGATGAAAAGTTGGAACCAGGAGCGTTTAATGTTAGGGTAGATGGCCTGAAATTCGAGGGGGAAAAGATCCCAGACGCACTTATCAAAGGACCCGCTCGCTCACATCGTGCTGCAGGGCTGTCCGACGAAGAGCACGTGGCGACACTGGAGATGGGGACGCCTTCGTGACACCGAGACCGATGCGGACTCCGAGGAGATTCTTCTACTCATTGCTCATTGCACCTCACCTTCGACCCATTTAACTTTGCAACTTTGAATTGCAAAATAAATCCTTGCCGCATACCGGCCTGAGCCGTGCAGCAATGCAGAGAAGTTTCTTCGAGCCACTTTCGCTTTCAGCCGGATCCTCGGGGAGGCCCGACTCCCTCGTCCTGGGGCGACGATGCCCGGAGCGAGCACCAGGGGCGCGAAAGTTTTTCACAAACTGCACCCAGTTCACACTCTGCAGTGGTATCAGCAGCAGCAGCAGCGGTAGCGAAAGCAGCAACAACAACCAGAGGAAGTCACACAACAACAACCGCGTGGCGAACAAAATCAGCAACCAACGAGCGAACGAGTGAGCGCTTTTGGCACATTTCGGGGATAATCGGATTTAAAACTAACAAAACACCCTCCGATGATTTCCAATTTGTGAAACTTTGGAGTGCAGACACCAGACGCCCAGGGCGCAGGGTCCAGGGCCGGTGGGTACGGTCACGCTCCGGAGCCTCCCAAAGTGTGCTCTTGTATGCGAGTGCAGAGTTTTTCGGGTGCACGTAGTGTGTTTGTTTACCTTCGTTGTTTACGCTCACCATCAACGTATTCAAGTTAATGCAAGCAAAGTACTTAACGCAATAAACGAGGCTTAAACGACCGTCCAGAGGGCCATCAGAGGTCCCGTTTGCACAAACAGATTCCAACGTACTTGTTTCAACACTTTGCTTGACCTCCTTTTCCTTAGCCATCAGTCACAGGGCGGAGGGCGGAGTTTGAAGTTGATTCAAGTTGAGAACTGCTCACATCAAACTCTTTTTCCTCTCTTCAATCAGCTCGAGGATCGTCATTATTATTGGTTTTCCGCATTTCTTGCATCCTCCCTTCTCCCATTCAATATCTCATTTCCACCTATTGGAGTCATTCTCTTTTACTAGTACTTACTCCGACTTTATTCCACTCCGCACACACATCCCATTTGCATGCGTTTACCGTATAATTTTATCCGATTTTACTTCTTTCTTTCACTGCCTCTCCAATAGTTAAAAAGCTTTCTATTTGATAGGATTGTCATTAGAATTCTCGTTTTGCGAAATCGTCATAAATCCTCCTTCGATTACTGGTGCAGATCGGAGGCAACAAGGCCAAACCGCCTAAGTCCAATCGGAGTTCTTAATGCCAATGAGAGGGCTCGTAGGCTACAGAAGCACAACTTCTGCAGCTCTATCATTATATTCATCATAGGCATTTATTACATATCTATTATTTTTTATCAATTTTAAGCACTAAGTATAAAAAAACCTTCCCGCCTTACTTGAGCGGATTTGCCTGAGAACCCCGACGGACTCGTGATAGCTGAATGTCTTTCCGCAGGTATTAAACTGCTCTCGCTCTCCGCTGATTGCTGCGGCGATAGGATGCAAAAGGATAAAGTGCCTTCGACGATAACGGTTTTATTGTTGTTGCTGACGACGATGCCTGCAGCTAGGAGCGGTGGGTCGATGATGGACTGGTGGTAGTTTTATTGATTTGCTGATGGAGTGCGAATCCAATTCATTTGTAGCGAATCGAGTGGCTCCTCGATAAACTCAGGCAAAGGCCACGAGCCAACGCTCCTCATTCGGACTAATGCACACGTGGAAACAAATGATTTAAGTGGTATTTTTGCTTATCGAGCACCTCATTGGAAATCATTCAGTCGACACTCAAAACTTTATAGAAAAAGTGATTAATTAAATACTTCAAGCCCTTGCCAATTATGGCACTGATTTCGCATCGAAGGCGGAGTGATTTCCGTCCCCGAAGGAGAGGGATTTGCAAACGATCCTAAACTCAGCCGCAGACCGAATGGACGGCAGCCCCATTTAAGTGGTTGGCGAGAGGGAAGGAACCGCGATGATTGTATTTTTATTGTGTGTTCAACCGCACGCACAGCCGCACATAAACGACGCCATAAAAAGGACTCATTCCACACCACCGACATGGGCCAAACACACACTCCCACATGGCCGTATAGAAATAGACAGAGAGAGAGAGAGAGAGGGACAGACCTTCGCCGAACGCTTCTCGAAAGCGAGACAAATGAATTATTATTGAGCCGTGTCGAGGGGAGGCGAAAACAAGGCAAACAAGAGTCAATAAATCGATAGGAATTCAGGAGGAGACAATGAAACTAAACAGGAAAATGGGTGTGGAAATGGAAATGAAAAGGACGGAAAATCCCGCAGCCAGCAGACAAGGCCACTTGGGGACACATGGACAACGGCACTGATGGGGTAGGGGGACTTAAAGTAACGAGAAGGACGAAAAGAACTCACTGGAGCAAATGGAGAAGGGCAAGGGGGGATCAGGATCGAGGATGGGTGGATCCTCGACGGCACTTGACTGTTAATAGAACCAACCCCAGTGAATTTGCCTCCACTCGTAGTCGGCCGACTCACGGCTTGCTCGAGCACTCAAGATATGTAGAATTGCAGGATCTGCGTCTAATGAAACAATTAAGTGAACGGATGCTGTTTGTTCTTGTGCTCGCCTTAAGTGAGCGAAAAGTCCCTCGCGCACAAAGACAATAAATTTATAAGCAATTTCCGCTACACGCATACACGCATACTAATTACGTTCACACATATGCATAGCTAGAGAGCGAGGGAGGGAGAGAGGAAGGGAGAGAGGACTTGGAGAGAGAAAATGAAAGGACCGACACTAATTAGACATTTGCGCATTGTGTGCTGCATATTAAACGCTTAATTAAAGTTCAACTGCGCCGCAATGGGTCGCAGATACCTTTCCATTGCCTTTTTCTAACGCCGTACCGTCTACAAAGGAGCAGGACGCTCACGTCCCGGCGCTTGATTACTCACTTCCGCCACTTTGCCGTTGTTGGTCCTTTGCTGCCATGAAGTCTTCCCCTCCATCAGCCGCCCTTCCTCTCTCCGCATGTCGCACGACGGTCTGTCTGTCTGTTTGCGATGCTCGTGTATCGCAATTAAACATCGCTGATTCCCCACTAATGCCCTGCTCCAATGACAACGAAGTCTCCACAAATGGCGCTGGCTTATCAATGATGGTGTCTGCTGTCCCGCTCACGGAACTCCTTGGCCTGTTCGCGTCTTTTTGGCAAGTTTCCGAACATATGTCTGTCTGCGAAGAGATGTTTAGGAATCGTCGAAGCCATGAAAGCGCGATAATGTGGCAAATGGCCTGCGATTATGGAGTCCTTGGGATTCATAACGGCCGATGATCGAGGTTGAAGGAGAGAGGAGCAACATTTTGGAATTGTGTTATAGATCGATAGCAATCAAGTCGAAAGATGAGAAATCTCCCAATCTCCAGTTGATCCCCGAGACCAAATGTCAATCCTTTGATCACAAATTCCAAGGCAATTCCAATGAAGTCCTTCTTGAGCTCTCTTCAAAGCAACAGAAGTCACTTCCTTCCCGGAAGAGCGAATTAAAAGCTCAAGTATACACACGAACTCTGTGAGTTCCTATATGACTTGATTAAAGCCGATTCTTCGCTCACGTCATCTCCCATTAAATACATCGTCACATCTGACAACATCTTCTTCAAATTTAATTTCGCTGGAGGAGCAGGAGGCACAACGACGACGACGACGACGACGACAGAGATGCAAGGTGTTTGTCTCCAAGATTCACGAGACTTCCTGCCATTTAATTACAACTCAGTCTCATCCTCCCCCTCTTCGCACTCAGCGCCGATTACAGAATCAGATTAAGTCGGGGATGAGAGGAAGCCCCCGGTAGCCGGTAGCCGGTGTGTATGTGTCGCCTCCTGGGTCTGGCCGTGCTGAACACGGTTCAAGCGATGTCACCCATGGCCTCCAGCAGAGGGAGAAGGTGATGGAAGTGGGTCCTGGACAGAGGGGGCGACACAATAATACGCTCATGAGCTGCTCAAGAGCGCGAACAAGTCAAAAGAGGCCTTCGCGTTGCCCTTATGGTGGGGGAGGAGCGGAGCTTTCTGAAGAAACAACATTTTCGTTATTTTTACCTCGGAGCCACCGGAAATGACGTGCTAATTTCCTGACGCCAACCTCGGGTTACCGAGAGCGAAGAGGGGAATGTGAAAAAGTACGCTTCGTCTGAACCCTCGAGGCATGTGTGGCACGAGTAGGTGACATGTTACAGCAGCAGTTTAAAAGGGAAATTGTGTCAAAAGCTCCTTTTAATGCTGGGCTGTGCGGGTGGATCTGGGTGTTGTCGAGGGCCTGTCGCAATGTCGCCTTATGTGTCGTCCTTAACAAGGGCCCTTTCCGTGTACCCCAACTTAAGCTTAATGGTTCCAATCCGTGGGTTCTCCCGGCGTTCTCTCGTCAGTTTTTAAAAACCACGATAACAACTCTTTCTGAAGTGCCTTTTCGCAAGCGCCTGAGAGAGATTGTGAAAAGTTTGTTTTTCATTTCATTTGTTCCTCCGCTTTTTCGCATATTTTCCCAGGACCCCGTCGCCACCTTCTCGCCTCCCTCCATCCATCGGATCCATGCGTCGAGCTCGGGTTAACGAGCAACCGAATGCGAGCGCAAATTGCTGTTTGCCTTCGCCGCTGAAAGGGTTCTAAATTATGTAGGCCGCATCTCGCCCACGTCTCGTCCCGTCCCGCTGCCGGTCACCTCCTGTGTCGCCGCCTGTTCGCCAGCACCCCCCCCCCCCTCGCCGTCGCCCTTCAAGCGACCTCAAGAGGCTGCTGCTGGCTCGACTCGTGTAAATTCTCCGACCATTTAGCGAGGAAGAAAAGAGGATGCGAAGGGCAATGGAAGAGGCGAAGGAAAGAAGAGCAAAGTACACACACTCACACACTCCCGCCGACACTCACACACTCTCTCTACCCCTGTTGTGCTTGAAGATTCTCCACGCTGGAACTGCAGCACGAACGAAGCTTATGGTGTTGGGAAAACCTATCGCGACTTCGTCCCCTTCGGTAGTGGCCTCGAGTGACGCCAGAGGCACCCGCAACGAGTCCCTGGTGAACTCTTTCCCCAAACACGCGTCGGTCCCTGAGGAAGTTCGTCAATTTCAAGCCCTGAGAAGCTTCCGAGCTTCATCGGAAGCCCGCCTTCCGCTTCAGCACTCTTCACTCGCCCTGGATCACACGTATAGAGAGTATTCTTCGCCGTCATTAAGTGACGCAAACGGTGTCCAAAAACAAAACTGTCCATGGTGGGCCACCCTGCCCTCGACCTGGCTCACTTTCGTTATTGTTTCCTTAAAAATAGTTCAATGTTCTCAATACGTGAGAACGTCGGCGGTCGCTCCAGCCCGCCAGCTGCGCCGCCTCCCGCCACACAGTCGCGCGCTTGACGTCGTTGCCTAATTATTTATTTATTAACCTACATCCATTGAAGTCACAGTCCTCGCCAGTCCTCGTCAGTCCCTCGGGCCCTTGGTCGTGGCTTCGACTTGAGTCGAGGAAAAGCCGATAATTGCTCATACGCCGTGCAACACCGGGCGATAATGGATCTTGACCTTCGACTTCTGCTGGCCGCCTGGAAGATTGGAAGGTAGAACAATGTAGAAATGAATTGTTAAAGCCTTTTGCCTCTTAAAACTCATGCAACTGCAATCGAAAATCAACACAAAACAAACGGTGCAGTATTCACATCTCAAGAGGGAGCCTTCCCAAGTCCCAAGATATCCTTTCGACCCAACCTCGTCGTTCAAAGTTCACTTCCGGCCTCTGCCTATCGACCTTGAACCAGCTTCCGCCGTCCCAAGTTTCGCAGAGTAAACAATAAAAATGGGAATAACAATAACATCATAATAAAAGCTCCATGGCCATAAATTTCCATATGAAAGTAAGGCGCACTCCGCGAACCAACCTCAAGGATACCAGAACTCCTTTGCATCCAATATGCATTTGAGTGCAGGCCACGGAGCGCACAAGGAAATGTAGTGGAAAACGAGGACGAGGAGGAAGCTGCAGGATATGCAGACAAAGATCTTGAGTTGAGATCAAATTGCGAGGAGGCGGCGAGAAGAAATATAGAGCAACGATGGATTGGGTCTGGCGATGGCGATAGCGATGGAGGTGGAGAGAGCGACGTTTTTATTACTGGAGGAAAAGCCAAAGGAAGCAGTGCAAAATGTGGGGAAAACGATGAAAAACGGCGATAGTTAAATTTCTTCTGCGCCCATGGATCGGTTTTGGTACATCCGGCATCCGGCATGAAGCGATTCGGCCCCAACCATGCTTGCGGTGCGTTGTCGGTGGAGCCGGGAGGAGGATCGAAAGTTGGCCAGAGCAAAACGCAGCCCCTGCAGTGGCAAAGGTCAAGAACGATTGTTCATTCATGGAACTAAACGAATGCCCCTCGCTTATGGTTTAAGTCTACAGCAACGACAACAATGCAGCACAAAGTATTACAGAAGTACAACAATAACATGGCAGAGAACGAGAGAGAGAGGAAGGAAGCGAGTCGTGGCGAGGCCAACGAGAAGGTGCGGGAGCTTGTAATTAATTTGAAAAGTTCTCTTCGAAACGAAACGAAGCGAAGCGCAGTCAAAACAGAAGCGGAAGACGAGTGCCACTTCTGTGGATCGTTCGATCGTAATTTCCGTTTCCGGACGAGGGTGCCGCCTTCAGTCGAAGGAGTATCGACGGCACAACACCAACAGCAAGTTGCAAAATGCGATAATTGAGGGAATGCAAAACAACCTAAGCGATGAAATTCCCTTTGCGGCAATGGGAATCGAGGATGGGGCAATCGAGGTTCTCGGCTTCGTCGAGTCCTCCCTGCCTTTAAGAGTCGCCCATGCCAAAAATAACAAGTGTTGGAGCTGCCATCGACCACTCAAGATTGAATGGCGAACGCATGTTGAATCACGGCTACAAGCACATGATTTTGGAGGCGAATCCTAGACTCATCCTTGCTGGCTTCATGCAGCCGCAACCCTTACTGGGGTCCCTCCATCCAACACAATAGACGACGAACTCCCTTCGTCCCACATGAGCCAGTCGGGCAACGGTTCGAAAAACTACTTACGATATATTTTCCTCTGGCGGCTTCTGCTTTCGCTTCCTACAGGACCAAGACGGCTGCAGCTTCCGCTCCTTCGTTCGGCCTCTTCGAAGGCTCCGAGTGCCACAGTCACAGTCACAATCGCAATCGCTTCGTCACGCAAGCGCCGCGAGGCTCGACGACGGGTGCCGAAGGGATGGATGGTGGTGGTGGGAATGGCTAGGAGGCTATTGTCCTGGGCCTCAGTCACTTTGCTTTTCAATTTGGCTTTGTGTGTGTCTCAGTGTGGTGTGTGTGTCTGTTCGTGCGTGGCAATAGCATTTGTTTGTCACTCTGCTTATGTTTTTGCCACTGCTTCTGTCGGTCTATCGTCCTGTGTGTGTGTTTGTGTCTGTCGGTCTATCGGTCTTTCGTTAGTGTTTATGACAATATGTTTGTGTGTATGCGAGTGTGTGTGGAGATGTCTGTGCCTCACGAGTGTGAGTGTGAGTTCACTGGTTTATTGCTTTCCCACTAGATTTTCATCATCGTCGCTGAAATACACAGAGAGAAATTCATTCAAACACAATTTCGTGCACGACGGCTCGCGGGCTTTCTCGTCTTCTTCTTCTTCTTCTTCTTCTTCTTCTTCTTCTTCTTCTTCTTCTCCTTCTCCTTCCTTCGCTGCTTTCTCGCTTTCTCCTCGAATTTTCCTTCTAGTTTTTGTTTTCTTCTGCGATTTCAACGGCGTTCTTTAATTTCACTTGATTTTGTTTTCTTTCCGATGCCGCTCGCTTCCATTCCATTCCGCAAATCATCGCCCTTCCCACCCCTCTCCCTACCTCTCTCGCTCACTCCCTCCCTCCATTGAAACAGAGCACATTTATTGGCTTCCTCACACCTGGGCTGCCCCCTCGCCCTCGTGGGTGCCCCCTCCAGTCTCCTGTGCAATGCCTTCGATTTTCGCTGCACAAATATTTGCCGTAAATATTTAGCTCCTCCGCTTCTCCTCTTCTCCTCTCGCAAATATTTGTCCGTCTCGTTCTAACGTTGTTTGTGTTTTTATAATTTGCACTCTCTCATATTTCTTGTTCTTTTTCTCCCGTGTCGGTGTCTGCTCTTCATTGCAAAATGCTCTGTTTACATTTCGTTTAACGGAAATAACATATTAGGGTGGAAATCAAGTATCAAGTACGCGAGGGGTGACAGCGTGGGGCGCAGGGAGGGGGAAGACGTCGAGATTTGATTCAGTTACCGACACAGCAGTACCCGGAAATCGAATCAATAGAAAATATCGTCAATAATTTCAAGGATATCCCGGAACCAGAGGCGCAAATGAACACCGAAGGATATTCTCAGAAGGTCGATCTGTCTATTACTAGAGTTTGTCTTCAATTTACACAAGCTGTTTTGCCTTTAAATAAATATTGTATTCTCGCCATCTCGCGAATCCAAGCCATTATTACGAGTATCTTTTGTCCCCCACGCCCTCAACCCTTCTCATTAGCCACCTCTTAGTTCCCCACAGTCATCTGTCTCTGTCAATCAGACAACCTCCCACCTCATGAGTCGCGCCACACACTCATATTTAGACACCTCTACTTCATCCCCCGCCAAGCAGCCTTTGGGGGAAATATGAAGGCAATTAATAAAAGTATTTAAGTTGATATCAATCGAAATGGAATGGAATTTAATTGGGCTCGTAAATAATGAATCTGTCCTCCTCCTCTTCCACTGTTTGTCGCTTCGACTTCTTCAATCGAACTGGGACACGCTTGCGTATGATTAACAGTGAATTATTAACCGACAACTGGCACAGAACGACAACTGTAGTCGCCCGCGTCGTCGGGTTGCCAGCGCGTTGAGTCGCGGTGTCGCCGCGTCAGAAATGGGAAAAATGAGGGGAAATTCAAAAAATCCTTGATGTCGCGATTGCCGTCGCACAGGACATGACTCCGGGCATTTCACTAATAAGCGCAATCAAGGGACAGTAATGAGAGCTCGGCGACACAAATTGCTGGGACGTAAGCTGAAATTGCTGCGGTGCAAGCTCAAATTACTGCGAAGCAGAAAAGCAAGTAACTCTTTGGAAGTATTTACATTTCGGTGTCCTTTGTGACGAAAGAACAAACAAAACTTCCTGGAAAAATGAGGGAATGAGCTGCAAAGAGCGCGAGAGAAAGGGAGAGGGAGGGAGGACGGGGAAAAAAAGTAAATTCAATTGCGTGACTTGCACGAACTATGCCGACAGAACAAAGGCAAGGACGGGGTCTGTTTGGAGTCTCGGGACTCGAAGACCTCTGACGAAAGCGAGCGGGAAGGCTGGCAAGGAGGAAGGTGGAGGAGGAGGAGGTTCCAAAGGACGACGGACCGCAATGGGCAGAAGGTCGATGAAAGAGTTTAAAGAAGAACGTGTCGAGGGACTGGGCGACGGGGGACCGAGGCGCAACGGCCCGGGAAGGACCGTCGTGTAGACTTTGGCTGCTCACAATTTTCGTTGACAAATTGCAATTTACAACGAATACACGCGCCCATTGAGCCAGGGATCTCGGAAGCATTGGGACAGTGTTGGGGACCGGCAGGACGGAAGGAACCAGGAACCAGGAACAGGAAGTGCATAAAAGGTGGCTCATTGTTAGTTGAGTGGTGGCGCCCAGGACCTTCATTAGGAGTCGATTGTCTTTCGTCCGCCTGCCAGTTGGTCACTTCGCTTTGGCCCACGTACAACGGGCCACCCCCGGCCCACCCCCCGGTCCCTTTTGGTCGATGTTTCGATGGGCACGCAAGAGGTTTATTTGTTTGTAGCGGAAACGTGTGGCGCCGCGAGGCGGGCCTCGGGCGAATGCGAGTGCGAGTGCGAATGGCGCATGTAAAAATAGAAGGCAGCACGTGCTCTCGTGAACTTAATTTTGCGATTGCATAACGACGGCTGGGCCCGAACGAGTTCAGAGGTCAGAGTTCAAAACGACTGCCACAGCCATGACGCCACAGCAGATGAAGGCAGACAAATATTTGGGCCAAGTTTTATTCGGTCGGCCGGAGTCATTTGTCATTTGCCCCTGTGGGAGATTGAGACGTGGCTGTTGAAGACGAAGGATAAACGACGTTGAACGACCGAGTATCACGAGGCCAATGCTTAATGAAGACGTTTATTGACTTCGTAGGCTTCGGTTAAAAACTTCCAAGGATCTTTAAAGATACTTGTATGCCCTCAGTCTCTTCTAATGTGTCCCGATCCCCTCCCCCTCTGTAGGGATCCCTTGGGACGTTTTCTTTTGAAACTACCCGCGGCAAAGATTGGCTGCCCGATGCCCATACGTCCGGGGCTCTCCTAATGGACGGTAATGACCACATGGACCCTGGCAGAGCCATCTATCACTTTCGTAAAAAGTTCTCATCGTGAAGCCCTATTACGCATACGCCCGAGGCCATAACGACCAACGAATAAGTTACGGACCTTTCTCGACTTCGACCTGGGTTTTTTCATATTTATTTTGAAACATCGCCATAGGGGAAAAAGGCAATATTTAACAATATCCGTCGACGGGGTTCCGTGGAATGGGGGAAGGAGGAGGAGTTCCCCGTGTGAGTTTCGAACTCAGTTCTTGATTCGTCTTCCTCGCACCGGAAGTGGAGTGAATTTCGTGAATCGGGAAAGCAATTACAGAGCCATTTAAACACCGACGACAGCCACCGGAAGCACGTGCGGCCATTGCTGGGGTTGTAGTTGCGAAACTCCGAAATCCGGAAGCAGACTTGCAAAGATGAGGGAATAGAGGAGAGAGAGAGTGATAGTGAGAGAGAAAGGGCTATTTTTGAGAAACTATATCGGGATTTGCTTTCACTTCGCATGCAACTTCTTTTTGAATCTTTTATGATGTTTCAATGTCGATATCTGTGTGTTTTCCTTGCCTTTTCAAGGCTTTATTTTTTAGGATTTGCCGGATTTCGTACACAGATTTTCCCAAATATTTCCTGCCTTTCACAAAAATTACAATCCATGTTTCAGCCACTCACGAAATAATTAATTATTCAGTCACTTGTGGAAATCGCTGGCTTGTCAATATTTCAACATCCCGCGCGCACACCAAAATTGAACGGAAACGCAAAACAATCACGAGACGATATTTTTGTTCCTTCTTCTTCCTGGCAGGGTTTGTTTCGTATTTTGCCAAGTCCGCGGCTTCCGATATCAACAACAGGAGCTAAAACGAGGACGAGCGAGCGGACGAACACACGCAATGAGGATGCGTGCAACGCACACCCACACCCACACCGAGAACGACGCAACTCACTCACTTGACTTCGACTGGCGCACCGAGCGTACGTACGTACGTATGTGTGTGTATGTGTGTGTGCGCGGGTTTCGAGAGGACGCCCGAAACGTTGCTCTGCCTCTGCTGAGAGCTTCAACACGACTGGCGGCCGGCGAGGCGCCTTGACGCCTCGACGCCTCACGACCACCGACGGCAGCCGGGTTTGTGTTGGGCGTTGCAGCCGCTCGATGTTGGACGTCGTGGACAAAGTCGAAGTCGAAGTCGCTGTCGTAGTCGCAGTCGAACTCGAACCTGCGGCGTGGAAATTGCAGCAAACGGAAGAGGAAATTTCGATTTCAATGGACGAGGCGCCCCGATGGAGGGTGTCGGCGAGGTTTCGCTGGTTGGGCGCTGGGTTGGCTGCAGTCGCAATGTGCTGGATGTTGGGGATGGAGACGGTGCGGGAGTCGGTGGGCGGCGGCGGTCGTTTGGAGGCTTGGCTGTCTTGGCGAAGGCCCAGGAAATTCGGAGACGTGGGAATGCAGGTCGGGGGACGGCGGGACAGGAGGCAGCCGCGGGGGCGAGGGTGGTTGGCGGTGGTTGGCGGGAGACTTCGGTCGAGCAGCAGCAGAAGAATGCTGACGACAACGATTATAATTCGGTGTTGTTCTGTGAGGAAAGCAATTCACGCACGGGGTTGCCAACAGCTCGTAAATATGGACGGGAATTCTGAGGATTCCTGTGCCCAGTTGAGCGACAGGCAACGGAATGGGAGAACTTCTGAACGAAGACGGATGCTGTAAGGGTTTCCAAAGGTTCATGAGTCAATTTTTCGTCCACGGAAATCTTCTCAAGTCTCTCTCTGGAAGCAAAATCGTCATGGAATCGCTCGATAACCCGCCCGGCAACAAATCAACGTAATTGAATCTCGGTCTCCGATGGTCCGTGGTCGGTGGTCGGTGGTCGGTGGCAACCCCGAACTATTAACATTCCAATATATTCCGCTCAAGTGCACAAATCGCACGGAAATACGCCATCGACGAGAGGCAGCAACCGGAGAAGGGTCGCGGGGGCGCGGAGGAGGGGATGGTCTTGGGTACGGGAGTTGGCAGACGCCGGCTCGAACTTCGGGCCCTGCGATTGAAGTTCAACACAATGGGCGGCAAAATTACCACCTCCAGAAACGGACCCTTCCACGAAGCCAACGAAGCCAAGGAAGCCAGCGAATCCGACCCAACCCAACCCACAGTCCGGCCCTTCTCGTCGGATCCGCCACCCCTTGTCAACGCCCGCGCCTCGACCCTCACGTACCGACCGTTCCAACAACAACGCCCATGAGCACAACAACAAGACCCGTGCGAGGAATGCGAATCGGAATGTGTGGCAGCACTGGCAGAGTGTAAAATATGCGATAAGCATATGTGTGAAGAGCGAAGATAGACGAAGACGAATTGAGGAAGATAGAGAGAGAGACAGCGAGTGAAAAGGCGAGTAAAGAGGGAGCGAGAAGAAGAAATAAAACAATCAATTGCGAGCGTTCGGTTCCAATACGGGGACGGGACGAAGTCGACGGAGCATGTGGAGGTCGACGGCGAGAGGGCGGACAGAGACCGCAGGGGAGCCCGCAAAGGAACCGCATCGGAGCCGCAAAATGCCGTCTGGACGAGGGACAAAAGGGCTGAGATTGAGGCCACATTTGGGGCAGAGGAGGCGGATCGGGGTGGGTCCAGATGATTATTGCTGGACGAGGATCCATGAGCGGAGGCTACGACAAAGGACTCCATCGATTTCCCCGCAATTACTCGCTGTAATTGCTCACAAACCAGGGGGCGGGACCAGAACAAGAAGGTGAACCCTGGCTGGCCATTTTTTTATGCCTCCTCTCACCTCGCTTCGGGTCGCTGACCGACCTCTTCTGCGCCATCTTCTCCTATCACGTCCTATCTTATCCTTCCTGGTATTATCTCTCTTTTCGCGCCTGCCGGAACCTCTCACGGGGAAAATTTAAAAATTACTCCTGACCACCTTCCCTTTGGGGAACTTCAAAGGTCTCCTATTGCCCTCGTCTAACCCGTGGCCATCGATGTCCCCGCCTCGCGTGGTCCGATTGTTGACCCATATTGCGTCTATGACCGAAATCACTAGAGGGGGCTGCGGCGCCGATGATGACGGGGAGGGTTGAGTGCGGTGGAATATCAAATTGTTTCCTTAAATGCCACCGACAGGCGGCTGACTTTCCAAAAGGCAGCAACGGCGGCAACAACAATGGCGTCGGCAATTGAAATGTCACAAACGTCCCTGCCCGCCTCGCCACGCCTCGGCGCGGTCGTTGACAGGGAGCTTTTGTGGGGAGCTTTCGGTAATGCGGCAGTTAAGCCATGCTTTTGATCTCGAACCTGTTGGGAGTGCGACATGTTGGCGCCCAGTTCGATGCGAGCACAGGATTTCGGAGGCAAGACGCGGAGACAAGAGACAGGACGACGGATAAGGTGTGAAAGACGATAATGTGAGGTAGAAAAGGCTCCGGACTTGCTTCAATTACGAACCTGTTTAAAGGACTATGCATATTTTAGAGTATATTAAGAAGTTGTGAGATCTTATTTGTAGGTAGTGTTCTGAGGTCACCGAAAGCAAAAAACTACAACACTACGAATTGGGTCTGTAAAATCAAAATTGCCAAAATCATTCCTTATACCCAGACATAAAACCCGGGTGCCTGAAACTAAAACGCGCTCGAGTAAGCAAAGCTTTTGGAATATTTTTCGTTCTGCATCAGATCGAGTTCAAAGTTTCCCATGATGGGAGGTGGGGAGTGGGGATGGCGAGCAGACCCAGCGAGAGAATATTTCCAATAGTTGCCTCGATCCAAATGAATTGCAAATGAGGCACCGAGAATCGAGAATCCGGAATCGAGAAGTAGAAACAATAGAAAAACTACAAAACAATCGCACAAAATATGCATGAGCAACGGCGGCTGCTGCTGCAAAATGCATGAATGAAACAACAACAATAACAAGGGCAATAATAATAAAAGCAACAATTTCATCGGAACGCGCTTCCTAAAGAAATAAAAATTCGAGAATAACAAAAGAGGAAGAAGGAAGCTAATTTCGCGTTCCTCGAAATTCTCTGCGATGCAGTCAGTGGGGATTTAAAATCAAAACAAAAAGCGACAACGGGGAGAACAAAAGAAGAACGAGGGAGGGAACCTAAAGGGAGAAGACGCAGAGAGACAGAGAGAGAGAGAGAGAGAGAGAGAGAGGGAGGGCGGGGTGTATTGGGCTGAATGAGGCAAATTAGCACGCATCATTGGCCTCACCTTTGCCGCTGACTCCTTCCACGACCGACCCGCCCCTGGAGCACGGCGGGACGACGCAGGCGACTGTAAACAAATGTCGACCACAGCCAGCCTGTGGATCCGCAGCTCGGGCGCGGCGCCTTTGAAATTTTCAAATAAACACTGCAACGCCAACAACATCCTCATCATTACGGTACTGGTCTCAATGATGCCGATACCACCACAACAACAACACCGCCCAGATGCTCATCGTACATTTATGATGTGTTATTGTTATTGTTGTTGTTGTTGTTGTTGTTGTCTTGTTCTTGTTTGTGTAACTTGGACCTCGTGCGGTTTTCATTTCGCATTGAAACGAAGCGAATGGCAAAAAAATATTCTCAGAAATTTCCTCAGAAAATCAAAGCGAGCGAACATTTGAAGTGAAGTTAACAACAACAGCAACAACAAAAGGAAAAATACAATTTCAACAACAAAACAAACAAAACAAAAAAAAAAAAACACAGCAAATCGAAAAGAAAACACGACGGTTGTTTATTATAGCTTGATTTGGACGAAAATGACGTTGGTGCTCAAAGTGAATTCCCAGATGTCATTGGAATGCGAAGAGCATCCTTCCTGCGTCAGCGCCGACGATGGCAATCGAAAACATATGTTCGAGTTCTAAGTACAAGGGGCTGGGAGTCGTAAAAATGTTCCAATAACTCCAACAGACGCCCAAATGTTGCGTTCTTTGTAAGACTGGATTGTGAAACAACTTTAAGCGCCCGGCAACCACCCCGTCCATTAAGCGAGAAATGTTCCTTTGATAGCAAGAAAGACAACTTTCTCAGGAACTTTCGCCTCCTCCTTTCCTTCGATTACTTTCGCCTCCCATAAATCACGAACTTTTCTCCTCATCCCTATACATAATAGACGGGCGCCTTCCACTGCACTCTCGCCCATCCCTCGAAGTTGACACTGAGAGAATTTTGAACTAATTCATTTATTCATCGTTTATCATTCATTCCGGTTCTAGTTCCCATTCAAGTGATTGCTCGTCATCTTCTTCGCTCACCCAACCCTTCGCTTCCGGACTCTTCCCCTGCAAAGGATCCCCGCCACCACTGACTGTGTGGTAAGTCAGGCGGAGAATTTTCATAAAAATGTCATTTGCCAGTTGCCAATGTCAGTTGGATGGTATTTTCCCAACTCAAGCCGTTTTACGCAAAATTCCCCCCTCCGCCTCTCTGCACTAACCGTGCCCTGCTTCGGCCTCCCCCCGAGCGTAAGACCAACGAAAGACAAACTGAACTGAAATCAAATCTAAAGCGACGAAATCTCATGAAACTCATACAAACTCTTGCCAAGATTTCGTTAACTTTTGTTCTTTTTCATGCTATATCGTGCGTTTTCTTCTTCTTTGTCTTCGTCTTCGTCTTCTTCTTCACTTCCTCTCATTCCTTCCCTCCCGCTGTTCTCTCATTCCTCGCTTTCTCGCTCGGTCGTCTGGGACTCGTGGCAAACTTTGCTCTACGGAGAGCTCAACAATTAGAACTCGAGTTGCTCATACGCCAAGATGTGCCACGATCTCGCCGACCCCTCCTCTCTCCAGCCGCCCCGCGGGACCATTCAACCGCACGACTGTCTCGACTTCTCGCGCCAAGGCCAAGGGGCGACAGAAAGAGAGAGAGAGAGCGCGCCAAGGGAATGGAAACTGAAAGTGAGAAGTGGGAAGTGGGAACGAGAGGGATCCAGGGGACCAGGCGATTCGGAACTGAGATTCAGACTGAGGGCGAGCCCGAGAGGGAGCGGAGGGGGTGCCTCGGTTTGCCTGGAGGGCACGACCCTGGTCGCCGGGACATTGTCACGCTCTGTTATCTGCGTGGCGAGCCGGAAGTAATTCAGTTGCGGGCAGACATTTCGTGAAATCGTGCGCGAATCAGGAAGCGACTGAATTATAGAATCGAATCGAACCACCCAGCAACTGCTCCCTCCCACGCCTGCACCACCCCTCACTCGGCTTCACCTAATTAGGGCGCCCTTGAGCAATCGGTGATTCGTCCCACTGTAGACCGCCGCTCAATGCCAAGTGGCAGCTCCTTGAATTACTCTCGTGCCGCCATTGACTTTGGCTTGCGTCCTTGGTGCTTCCGGCTTCCTTCCGCTGGCTCCGCGTCCGCGTCCGCGTCGCGACATCTTCGACAGCTTCGACTGTGACACCATGTTACATTCGCTGGCGAGAGCAACATTTTGGACAAATTGTTGTTTTTGCCCTTGTTGTTGCTGAACGTTCGCCTTCCGGTCCGCAGCATCCAAGGAAACTGCTTCGTGAATGCAATCGCAGTCTTCATCTTCGTCATGCAGCGGTGCTCGGGGCTTCAGGAGAAAAAGAAGAGAGAAGACGACGAGGGCGAGGCTGGTTTTTGCTGGAGCGGCCAACAACGGGCTCCAACGTGCAGAACTGACTGACGCCGTCGCCGTCTATAGAAACAAAAACAAAGTTGCGCGAATTCAATTAAAAATGAGTGCGAAACTTTTGGCATCATTTAATTTGCCATCTCTGGCGTTCCACGGGCCGGTCTGCAGCGCGGCGAATGGGAAGGAGAAGGAGGAGCCCGGAGTGGAAGTCGGAACACAAGTAGAGCCATCGCATAAATTTGCATACTTTTTGGCGCCATACTTGGGCACGAGCGGGGCAGGAGGAGCAGGGAATGTGATGCGTGCCTTGGCGATTGGCCAAAATGTGGCTCATGACCATGGCCGGGTCAGGTCAACCCTAAACCAACACTTTACACCCTCTCTCTCCCTCGCTCTATCTGTTTTTAACTCATTCATTTCCTTTGTTTTTCGATTTTTGACAACTTCCAACCGCTTCTGGACCGTGATGCAAATGAAAGCGAATCCTTTTGAGATTCGGCTCGGCTGCTCCGCACGCGCAACCACTCGCATGAATTGACACATACTACCAAATAGTTCAAGTTCAACCTAGAGAGAGAGAGGAGTTTGTTTTGATTTCATTTAAGCCATGCGCACGTAGAATCGGAGCCACGTAGAGCCCCAAGATTGGAGCTCAAATATTTACGCGATCATGGAGTGGTTCTCCAGACTCCTTTCGAAATGTTTTTGTTTAATATTGTTCGAGCGCTTCACGCAATTAGATTACGTCTAGGGAGCAGGAGGGGAAATGAAAATACGTGGGCGGTAAACAACACCAAGTGAGGAGAGGCATGTGAGGAAAGTACTCAGAAGAACCCATTGAAACAGAAACCTCTTCCTACCACCAGAAGGTGGTGGGAGTCAAAAGAGTTGTTTTCCACATTTCTCATGCCGTCAGCGCAACTTCCGTGAAAACATGCCAACCGGAGATTGTCGATTACGAGGACGACGGGTGGACGGACGACGGGTGGACTGCGACTAATGCCAGACGGACATAGAAATCCACTGATCCCAGGAGGCCTTAACAAGCCTGTGTGGCATTTGTTTTCTCGCACAAAATATCCTTCAGCCATCAATGTCTTTCAACCTAGATCTCGTTGGCTAATGAAATATACGAATCCTCCCGGCTCTGCTCTGTTCACTTTCTCGTTCTGCCCCCCACTCTCTTCGCCCCGTTTGCCCTCAACCGTTCAACAAATACCGCAAATGAGCACAAACATTAACCAGGGAATGACGAGGCCGACGGAGAGATGGGCAAACAAAAGAAAGGAAGAGCCTTCCCCTTGCGAACCACTAACTGTGGCAAATTCATCGTCGTCATCAACTGCTGGGATTCCTCTCACACATCGCTGAGGATAATGAAAGGATACACGACATGCACCCTGACACATCGCACACGACCGACCACCGACGAGCCGAGGACGGCGAGGGCGATGAAACCACTGACGAGGTGGACGAATGGCGGCGCGATGGGTCACGAGCAGCACCAGGGGAGACTCCAGGCCCTCTCACGCCACGTGCTCACGGGGCGGACCCGTTCCATCCATGTAAATCTTCCGCGGAGACCGCCCACTATTGGGGGGACAACGGGCCCTCACCGACCCACAAACCTCGAACTCTGGCCGCAACGACCCAGCGCCCCACCGACCCACCTTCGCGACCCACTTCACGTCGTCTCTTGGAGTCCCATGCGTTACGTCATTTGACACGTGATTGAGAGCTGCTGTCATAAGCGCTGGATAATGGAAAACATTACAAATACGCAGGAAGCGTGACCGCCATTTTTTGCCTCCTCGACTCGCCCGATGTGGGCGTGGCAGCGGATCTGCGAAGTCGACTTTGGACGCCTCGGATTTCGGTTGGCGTCGCCAACTGAGTGCATCCGCTCGGATCTTCCGGCGCTTGTTATGATGTCGGGCCAATTAATATTTTCATGCTCTTGCATCTCGTGTTCTACACGCAGTTGTTCTTATAGTTGTCATCGTTGTCGTTGCTGTTGCTGTTGTTGAGGCTGATGTCGCTGTAGTTTGGCGCTCATTTATTTAGCAGAAGCCCCAAGCGATGCTAACGGCGCCTGCTCTGCCTCCTCAGCCCACGTCCTTGGCCCGACATTTGCTTTGAGTGTCGAGCCAGAGAAAGAAGTGGACGGAGGGAGCTGACAATTCAATGAGATGGGACCGGTCGGGCGATGGGGCGAAGAGCGTGAATGGCTGCTTTTTCGCCACTTTCAACCTCTCGAGTGTTTTTCTCTGGTATGGCTCGGCGCTCTCTCTTGTTGCAGCGCTCCGCTGTTTTCCTCGCATTCGTTTCCGGCGGAAATTTCATCACTTAATGAGCAACATTTCACCCAGAAATGAGAAAATGTACGCCTCGCCCCGAGCGGATGCCCAGCATTCGTTCTTTCCATGGACCGGGTAATGTTTTGCTTGGCTCGCGGTTGTTTTGTCTGACTGTAGCCGGTCGTGTCCCTCGACGCCGCCCTGGCACAGAATGAATCACGCAAGCCATTATGAATGTAAAACATGGACGAATGACCTTCACGTGTCTTCATCCTTTCGTCCTCTGGAGAGCAGTTTCATCATATCCGCTGAAAGGGATTCGGAATAAAACAAATGACGCCCCCGTCCTGAAAGAGACTCCTTTGGCGTGTCTTCCGAAGGGTGTTCTTAAATAGGATGAACCCAATTTCGTATCTCCCTCTCTCTGTTACACAAGGTAGACGAAATACGAATATCATTTCAGTTCTTCTCGTAGCATTCACAGAACCCTTCCGCAACTCTAACTCTGCCTCCTCCCCGCCAGCTGCAGACACGCCACATGCTGTTCCAATTCAAAATTTAATGACTCAATTAGGAAACAATTAATGGAACCTGTGATTAGCCGAGTAAACAAAGTACGGCGAACGCCTTATTGGATAATAATTACAGACCTAATCTGTAATTAAGTCAAGTGGAAGCTCTAAAAACCAACTGCGGCCACTCGGACGAAAGGCAATCGTCACGGTGCGTTCAAGGTGGACACAGCAATTAGACGGAGTCGGTGCAGAGTTGGTAAGCGGCAATGATTCTGGAGGCTGTGGATAGCGTCGTCATCTTCAGGCACTTCTGGTGGTTCTGGCGGGTGGTCGGCATCGAAACCGGTCGCAACAAGTACCTCTGCGGCATCTACGACCTGCTGGTGAATGTCTTCATCACCATCTACTACCCGCTGCACCTGACCATCGGGCTCTTCATCGACACCACCCAGGCGGACATCTTCAAGAACCTGGCCATCAACGTGACCTGCCTGGCCTGCAGCTTCAAGCACTACTGCTTCCGCTACAAGCTCAAGGACATCAAGCGCATCCAGGAGATATTCGCTGAGTTGGACACGCGCGCTGTGGCCGTCGACGAGCGCGCGTACTTCAATCGCAACACCCGGGTCGATGCCCAGCGCATCAGCAACATCTTCATCATCGCCTACGTCACCTCGAACGTGTCGGCCGCGCTGGCTGTGGTGCTCGGCACGGAGCGGCGCCTCATGTACCCGGCGTGGTTCCCGTTCGACTGGAAGGCAAACACCTGGTACTACATGGGCGCCCTGTGCTATCAGTTCGTCGGCGTCACGGCCCAGATCATCCAGAACCTGGCCAACGACATCTACGCCCCGATGAGCCTCTGCATCTTCTCCGGCCACGTGAGGCTCCTGTCGATGCGAGTGGCAAAAATCGGCCACGACACACGCAAGTCGCGGGAGCAGAACGAACGGGAGCTCATGGCCTGCATTGAGGACCACAAGCGGCTGATCCAGTGAGTCCTTCTCTACCCTGCCTATTTCGCTCCATCATTGCAATCTCAATCTCAATTCTCAATCTTCTTCAGTATCTTCAAACTGCTGCAGAGCTCGTTCTCGCTGGCCCAGTTGGCCCAGTTCGCGTCCAGCGGCCTCATCATCTGCATCGTGCTCGTCTACATACTCCTGTACGTGGACAACATCTTCGCATACATCTACTACACGGTCTACTTCTTCGCCATGGGCCTCGAGATCTTTCCCTGCTGCTACTACGGCAGTGTCCTGCAGATGGAGTTCGACCACCTACCGTACGCCATCTTCAACTCGAACTGGCTGCAGCAGACGCGCAGCTTCCGACAGAACCTCGTCCTGTTCACCCAACTGGCCCTGCGGAAGATCACGCCCCTGGCCGGTGGTATCATGAGCGTCCACCTGAACTCCTTCTTCGCCACCTGCAAGATGGCCTACTCGCTCTTCGCTGTCATCATGCGCGTGAAGTAGGCGCGGACGTGAAGGGGAACCCTTTGGTCCGACTTTGGTTCGTTACCTTTAGCTAAAATCATCGTGCACTGGAGCACTAGCAAATAAAGTTCCCTACAGCTGCTAATGAAGATGAGATCGAAATCATTTTCCCTGCTTTCTACATTTCGGCATCCTCCTTCAGGGCCTTCTATGGAGACTCCCGTCGGTTTTTGGTTTTTCCCACAGTCGCCACCGCTTCCTCAACCCTTCACATTGCGACTCGTCTCAGCTGCTGTCTGTGCTCCACGCAAACATACTTAGAGCCCACTTTCCATAACTTGGACATAAATTCAATCTGTGAATTTTGAACACAGCTCGAGAAGGAAGCGTTGTAAACATCTGGCAGCATTGTAAATGTTGACAGAATGATGCAAAAATGCAAAATGTAAATATTTGTGGGCCAACAGGACTTTAGCAGGAATGTGAAAATACGAAAAAGAAAGTCGAATACGCAAGGCAGCGACTCGGTGGTGGTAAAAGTGGACAAAAATAAAAATCGAGAATTTATTACTTCGTTTACGATCGATTCGATCGACTCCGGCTAAGTCGTATTGATACGAACAATATTACAAAATGAACATGTCTTTTTCCCAATTTCCAAATTCAGTGGAAAACAAGAGCAGTCCATATTAATTTTTCTCTAAAGTTGTTCATCGTTTCCTTTCTCTTTTAAATCTCCAGAGCGAAAATATCGATACAATAGTTCCTAACGATCCCTCGAGTTCCTCTATTAATTTAATCTTTCGTTCGTTCATTTTTCATTTTACTTCCTTCATTGGCGGCGCCTCGCGGCATTAATTTGAAAGCTAAAACAAAGGCCGCTCTGCCTCTCTCTCTCTCTTCGCCACAACGTTTTCGCTTTCTGGCTCTCATCCAATTACACCTTCTATGAACAGGCCAGGCCTCCGGATCGAGGCAAAAGATTGAAATTAATTTTCTCTTCCGACGCTGTGGTCTTCAGACCGGATGAGCCGTGTTTTAGGACGACGACGAAACGGCAGGGCTTCGTTTGCAGCTTATCCTGGGACTGCGTGAAGGTAGGCCAATAAAAAGCCATTACAAATTATTAATTACCCACTTTTGGGCGCTTTACGAGGCGACCTCGCTGCGAGCTGCCAATTAAATGCCCTCGAACACAACGCGAAAGAAAGGCGAATGAAAAAACATAAATAAATAAGTAAGTGAATGACTGAATGACTGACTGACTGGCTGGGTGGCTGGCTGGAATGGAATTTGAATTGCTCTGCACTGCGGTTGTAAAGAAACCACCGCCCTTCGATGTCCTCCACACAACCTCGTCCCCGTCAGCTGGGCCGACTCCTTCCTCCTTCCTCTTCGCTGTCCCTGGCATTGGTTACAAATTCGCATTGGGTCCTCCGGCGGCCCCATCTCCCTCTTTCTCCTCAGTAGTCACTGACGCCACTGGCGTTGCCATCGCAGGCGACTCAAGCAGGCTCTCAAGTCTCGTTCCGAGTCCGCATATAAATCGATTTTTATGCCTGCACTTGAATTGCAAAGGTGGGTGAAATTTCGATGAATTGTCATGCAAAGGGTCCCCCGGTCCCCTCCAAACCCTTTGCCTCCAACACTCTCCCGCCAACCCTCGCCCACCCTCAGCGAGACAGCGTTAATAAGTTTTACGTGTAGCCTTTGCCTGAAGGTTGTTGTTGTTGTCATTGAAAAATCTTCGTGTTGGTGGTGTTGGTGCATCTGCGGTGAGAGTTAGGTGTTGAAGGAGGAGGTTGCGTTGTTGTTAGTGCCATATTAGCGAGAGGTCGCTCCGATGGTTACTCAATAACAACAGGCTCTCGAGCCGAGGATAACTTAATCAATGACGAGGCGAATCAATGAACTTCGATATAATAGCTCGGTGGAAGGTGAAAAATACGGACTCACCTTTAGTTTGAACTTCTCTTGTAGTGGGCCCGGCCGGATGCTGCTGGTCCTGAATGCCATTTATTTTGGGCTGAATGAAGAGGGTGGAAACAAGTAGAAAATGTCAGTGATTAATTTGGAGAATCAAAGGCGGGGGAGGGAAGAAAGAGGTGCAAAATGTCAGTGATTGATTTTGAGAACCGAAAGAGAAATTAAAATTGGTTATTCCAAAAAAGCATCCTCTTTCCTTGGCAACTCCGGAAGTGTCCTTGCCATTCCGCCATCTGTTTTATTCCCACCCTAGGGGGTCCGGGTGTGTTGGCGGACCCCATTGTCCACTTAACACGAGACCCCAAACAATTTAAAATCCAATTAAGAGGATCGCGCGCATGTCGCGAACAACTGTTCGATAATTGAACAATTGAACTTGCCGAATTCCGCCCGGCCACCTCCCTTCCTTCCAGGCCAACGCTCGTTGCGTTGAATTAAACCTGCCCATAAACAGGATGAGCCGCGTCCGGTCGGCGCGAGCTTAAACGGCACTCAAATGCATCACAGTAAAGCGGACCGGATCGACTGTACAGCGGACATCGATTCGATGATAATTCGAATTAAAATCCAAAATACCCGGGAGCTCAATTAATGAGTGCAGGCAGTGCGGGATGGAAGACTGGGAGGGTCTGGAGGGTTGGGGAGAAATCCTCTTATGGGCAAGATGTCTGTGAGTGCGACCGGAAGCGGTGCCATCCACATAAAGAACGTCCGCTGTATCGCCTTCCTCTGTTCGCCTCGAGACACTTACCGCCAACACGTACACGCTCTCCGACGACATGCGATCCTTGTCGACGACAACTGGATTCCTGCGACGGTCTTCATGCAAATTCCATTACACGCATGGCCAGGTGTTCGGTCGCCCCACGTGTTTGTGTGAGTTACGGCCATCGGCGTTGTCGTCGTCATCGTAATCGTATTGTAAGAGGAACCGAAGAGAAGTGGGGAAGAAAAGGAGGAGGACGAGGAGAAAAGTGATTATTGTTGAAATTAATTATTTTCTCTGCCACAGACAGAGCTCATATCGATTGCTCTCTTGAGATTCAATATGAACTATTTATACAGTATATATGCATAGTTGTTGTTGTTGGATCCACGTACCGCCACGAAAACGGAAGCCCTTCGGCAGGCAGCGGCCAGAGCAGCGCTCGCATTGCTCGGAGATGTTGGTGGTCAGCGACTGGTGCTTAATGGGATGGCAGACGACGGTGCCCATCCTAAGCGGGGATTCTGCAAGAACAACGTCAGGAGATGAGATATTTATACTTTTAAAGGACCGTGCACTTCCCTCAACCCGTGTGAAACCCATTTCAAATACCTCGCCCTTCCTTCCCCAGCCAATAAAATCAATAACAACCTGTTCAGCATCCCAGTCCCTTCCCAGTCCCCGCCCAATCAATAATTTTATTTGAATACGGAACCAGTGAATCAAACGCTTCCCCCTGTCTCTCGTGGGCGGCCTCCCTGGGAAGGGATTCGCAGCGAACTCATCCAATTTAATAGGCTGCAGGCGTCGAGGCAACGAGCGAGCATCGGTGGAGAGTGAAACCAATTCAATTTGCGCACCGAGGCCCCTCGTCACCCGTCTTCCACCTGCTCCGGCCGCCCTCGCGCTATGTGTTCAACTTTGTTTGCGACTTCTGCGACTCTTTCCGGCAATTGTCAGAGAGCGCAGAGCAGAGCAGGGCAGGGCAGGAACGGGCCGGCGACCCGAAATCACAGCCGCCTCGAGCCGCAAGGGAGCCACAAACTCAAATACCTTCCGCTGACTAAATTGCGACTTTGTTTATTATTGTTGCTCTGCTGTAGGTGTTGGTGTAATTCCCAGTACTGTTGCTGTTGCTGTTGTTGTTTTCGTTTTTGTGCGCCGTCCCTGGAGTCGCACTCATTTTACCGCCCCTCGTTGACTCCCACAAAAAATGTCCGCAAAACAATTCTAAACAAGAAACAAATGTTGTTCCAAATTCATGGATTCATTTTGCGCCTTCTTGGTATTGTCGTTGTCATTGTTGTTGTCATTGTTCTTGTTCTTCTGTTGGTTTTTCTCTGCCACCTCCAACTGACCCTCTTTGGAATGGCGCAAAAAATTTCCAAACTCATTTGGCGCCTCGGGTTCAGGGCTTCAAACGCCCCCTACCGAGGTCTTTCTTAGGCACCGCTCGTCGTTTACCAACTTTTCGATTCGATTCGATTCACTCTGCAAACTCGGTTTCCGGGAAAATTCGATCGCACGACTACATCCATATCTTGCCTTTCATTCCATTGCTTGACTTCGATAACTTTTCACCCCGCCCACAAGCGGGAGATTCTGAGTGGAACGTGGAATTTTCATTCAATTCCTACTGTTATCGCTTTAAGCCTGAGTAGTTCGTCGGCCAGTAATTCGTTTGGCTGCTTCTTCGCCTCCTTGAACAAGCTTTCACTTTCGACCGAAGCATCCCACTAATGAACTTCACGGAATTTCATTTTCATTTGCTTCTTCGTAGAGGCTTCATTAAGATGTTCAGCCTTCCCTCTCCTCCTCCAACGTTTCGTGGAATGGCCGCAACCCCTTCGTGCCACGGTTTTATGTCATACATATATTCCCTTACACATATGAAAACATGTTCCACATGCTTTCGCTCGCAGCTGCTCCCATTGGTTGGTACACAATCGCTTCCACTCTCCTTGTCTGACACTCCTTGCTGCTCTCCCTACTTCTTCTCGCCACTTAGGCTCCGCTCCTTCGTCCTCCTCACGTCCTTATTGAAGAATCTGCGAGCGAAATGAGCTTTTATCGCTGGGCAACAAACACTGATAAAAGATTGAATGCAATTACGCTTAAGTGTGCAGCTGCTCACACATACTCACACTCTGACAGCGAAAAGAATTATTTTGCTTCCTTCGTGGCTTCCACTGTAGGTGCAGGAGAGGGAGAGGGGGTTGATGGGAACGCGAAGGAAGAGAAAGTTCGAATCCTTACATAAAACAAAGCACACACCAGAAGCAATTGCAAAAACAGCAGCAATGTCAAACTATTAAATGGCAAAAACAATCAAAAAAAAGAAATGAAAATAGCAAAAAATACTCTGGAAAATAAACCATAACCACAACATTAAAAAGTTACATATCGGGGAATATTTCAAATGTTGCAAATTTATTATATTTTTTCCGCTTGTAATTTGCTATGAATACTGCATTTTTCAAGGGCTTATGGATTTGAATGCGGCCACAAATGCCAATACCAAATACCACTCATGAGTAATCACACATACACACACTCAGTCAGGTGTTTGCCGTTTGCAAACGCTGGCCAAATGGGCCGTGACTCCATAGGAATTATGATTTCTGTTTTTGCTCTGGCATTTGCGGAAATTGCGAAATGCTCCGAGGAATGCAATCACCTCCCACCGACTTCATCAACCCCATCGAGCCATTTCAGATCCAATGGCGGGGGGGAGGAAAGCGGAAGGTTTAAATTCCTATGGCGAACATCACACAGAGGCTGTTTTTTCGTTACAACTGATGTGCCACTTTTGAATATGTTACAGATTTTGTTGAAATTCCCCCAAATTAATTATTAATTCCATTTACATTTTTTGTTTCTTCTTTAATCGGCCGATTATTTGTGTTAGAATTTTTAATGGAGGACTTAATTGAGCTTAATATTAATTTTTGATGAGTTTATACATATCACAAATTGTGTTTGAATTTCTTTAATTATTGAAAATTTTGTTTATTCAAAATTCGATATAAAAATGCATCCTTGGTTTAAGTCACTTGCTTAACTCCAGAGCTAAATGTTTTTTAGCATTTTGATTCCTCCCTTTCATTCGGGCTTCCCCCACTCTCACTGGCCTCGTAGAAAATGTTTTCTGAAGCTTTCGTCTCCTGCTGCAGCCTATCCTTTGTTTATTTCGCCTCTCACGTCCTGTTCCCTTTGTTGCTTTCCGCCTGATCGTTCCCTTCGATCACCTCCATCGGCGGGCCGTAACAAGCTGTCAAACGCCGGAAAACTCTCAATTTTACCACGCGGGTTTTCTTTTTGTGCGCGACACCCCTGCATCACCCTACCTCACCTCACCAGACCATGTTCGGCATCACCATTCCCATTCCCGATCGGTTTTTCCAGTTTGGGTTTCAGCGGAAACGGCAAAACGAAAAACATAAATACAAACCCTTTCAGAAAACCCGTGCTCTGGACCTGCGTCCGTGTTGTTGCGAGGTGCATACAAATTGCACTTGACGTCCGCGATTCACACCGACCTCCTTCACTTCCGTCGCCGGCCTGGCTTGGCCTGGCTGGGGCGTCATCAGTCATGAATATCCAAACGGACTGAATATTCATATCCTTGCCGCACGCGAGGACCGTTGACCGTTGACCGACCGACCGAATGTCCTTCGGTCAGACGTGCGGCCCCCCGAGTCCGTTTTTAATCAAGAGAACAACTATCTGCGCGCCTTCTATGTTTTCTATGATATTTCTACATTTTTATGCTTCATGTTCTTTCATATTTATGTGTTTTTTATGTGTTCTCTCAGTTTCCTTGGTCTGGTTTTTATGTTTTTAGTAATTGCCGCCTTGCTATGCGAGCATCGCAGTGAAAACAAGCATTTGCCCCACATTCGCCGCATCGCACCTCTCCCTCGCCTCGTCCTCCTCCCTTCCATCCCTTGGCTGCGCCAATTTTTCTCCCATCGTGCTCCCCTCACCTCACAACCGCCATTCACGCGCGGCTCTTTTAACGGTCGACCACTTCGCCCAGCGCGGATCTCGTCGCCAACACGTCTCATCTTTCAGACCCTCGAGTCATCCAGCTCCCACTTCCCACCTCTCACCCAGCTTCCATTTTCCATCTCCCTCCTTCTCACGCCCAGCGGTGGAAAACTTGATATCGTATTGCATAAAAGTTGCTGCTGAACTCATTTTTTGTCACGTTACTCACATCATCAACATCAACAACAATTACAACGGCAACTTTAACAACTGCTGCAACAACATTTGCACATTGGCAATAACAACTACAATAGAAATATGTAACGACAACAATGTAAAATAACAACAACTGGGTGACTGCTGTGGACACCTTTTGCGACGTCGACTTCCGGTGCTCGTTGGACTATGACCACGGACGCATGGCGACGCGACCATGAGTCGCGACGGACAGATGATACGGACGCCTTCACCAAAGACGCCTGCGCCCTCCCCAACCCTCGGTGCTGCCTGCCTGCCTGCCTGCCATTGATTGTCCAAGTTTTTATGGCCGATCGAAAGTTTTCCCTCGTCACGAATGGACTTTTTGCCATCTCATCTCGGTCCCAGTGCTCCAGGTTAGGTGAGGCTGATTCTAATGGAATTTTTCGATGTGGAAGCAAGTTTTAACGACATGAAGTTTCCTGTGGTCGATGCCCGATTCAAAAACGAAATCCTGTCAAAATCGAATTTCGAGCCAATCTCCCTCATTCACCCAGCTCGATTTCTCCTCCAGTCCCCTGGCTGGCCATGGCGAGCCATTCACTGGCCCTCGGTGTCTGCAGATCGGTCCGTCACTCGAGAGCCAGACGAGTCTTGGAGGTCGTCGGTAATCGAATACCTGCACAACGAGTACCGGCGAATTTTGAAAGTTCTGCGAGTGGTAAGAAAAAAACGTAGGTTTCATATCCAAGTCCGACAAAAATCCACAGCCTATAAATGTGGTCAGCTGGGGTGCCATCGACACCACAAGACTTCGAGCTTCGTTCTGATAAAGTAGTTGTGATCGCCGGTCGCCAGAAAACCACTCTGAACCACTGAAAAAGGACTTCGGTTTCATTCAGGACAATTTCGCAATCACTCGAACTGTGATAGTTGCCAGGTGATACCAGAACCGATTTCCGTGATACCCAGCCGAATCGTGAGGACCCTCAAACGCCAGCCATGAATCGGGTATGTTCCAGGAGCGTCACCAACGCAACCACCTGATACGGGTATCAGACTTAAAAGGGGCCTTTCACAAGGATTCCTGGGTTAAAAATAGTTCCCAAATCCGCATGCGATAGGACTCAAAAGCCACGCGCCGAACGGCTTCAATAAAAGTGTCAAATTATTGGGAATCGCTTCCGTGCTCGGTTATTTATCGTCGACGACGCCGACCTATTTGTCCCACGCCTTCCTCGAACGGCATTACAAGAGCGAGTGGAGGAAGAGGTGGCAGTGGGCGGCGGAAAAATAAAAAAGCAAATGTAGTATTAAAATAAATATTACAATCGCAATCAGAACGTTAACTGTTTCCTGCTCCTTTCTCATTTCCACACAGCGACCGGTCGCTTGTGTCGTTGGCTGTTTTCCCATCTGGAAGGCTGAAAATAAAGTGGAGGAGGAGAGAGAATCGAGTGCCCTCGAGTTGAATATATTTAAGCACTTTTTCACTCCACTCCTCGTCCCTTTCGTTCTGCCATTCACATCCCGTTGACAATTGTTCGCCATTTCGGCATTCAATAAAAGCGCAAACACAACACACGCTCACTCGATCCAACGCACACACACTGACCCAAAGTATGACAGAGAGTGGAGAGTGAGAAAAGAGGGCGATACTGCGAAATAAGCAAGGATAATCGCATGAAATTGGCGCAGTTGTGGAACCTCGTTCACCCCAATCTCGTGTTATCCCCTCTTTCTCTCACTCTCCTCCTCCTCCTCTCTCTCTCTCTCTCTCTCTCTCTCTCTCTTTGTCCCTGTCATCGACGGGTGGAAATATGAAAAATTTATTGTATTTTCATTCGTGTATACGTGCGGCCGACTCATTGTTTAAGAAGGGACGGGATGGCATGGTTTTTAATGCCTTCGTTCATTGGTTTTTAACCGAATCCAATGCGGGTTTCACTTGTTGCCGTAGCCACGCGCGTTCTCCATAAAAACACCATACGACGAAGGTCATAAATCAAACGTCCAATGCTCGGGAATCAAATTAATGTCCGCCATTCGTCTCCTATCCTTTCCAATGATCCCCTTGTCAACAGAATTGCTTTTTATTTTATTTGCAAACGAAACAAAAAAAAAATTGTAACATATTCGATTGAGATCTTCTATTAACAGAGAGATGCAATTTAGTAATCTTTTGAAAATTTCAAAATTGAAATGAGATTCAAGTTTTCAGATTAATTACAGCTATTAACTCAACATTAAATCCGCTTCGTCCCTTCCTCCTTTAGTTGTGTCTGCTCCTGGGCCTTTGTGTTGTCGCCTCGGCTTCCACGTTGCACTCGTTGGACCTGACGCTGTTGCAACAGCAGCAGCAGCAGAACCACCAACAGCAACTGCAACAACTTCTGCACCTGCAACAGTCGCAGGAGTCGGACAACGGCAATGACTACGGCAACGGCGGCGCCTCCTCGTCCATTTCGGGCGTCGACTCCGAGGACTACGACAGCCACCCGCAGTACAGGTTCTCCTACGACGTCCAGGACGCGCTGACCGGCGATAACAAGCAGCAGGAGGAGCAGCGCGATGGCGACGTCGTCCAGGGCCAGGTGAGTGCGCCGTGATTTGATCAGGACGGCAATCAAGGGCTTACGATTTTCCCCTCCAGTATTCGCTGGTGGAGCCGGACGGCACTCGGCGTGTGGTCGACTACACGGCGGACGACGTCCACGGCTTCAACGCCGTGGTGTCGAAGCACATGCTCGACGATCGTCACCGGTCGCGCCACACGAACTCCCGCTACAACAGCTTCGAGGCCTATCAGGCGCAGATCCAGGCCCAGGCCCTGGCCGAGGCGCAGGCCCAGACGAACGCGTACGCCGAGGCGCAGGCCTTGGCCGAGGCCCAGTTGCAGGCGCAGGCCAGCGCTCAGGCCCACTCCGACGCCCAGGCGCGCCTTCAGGCCGAGGCCCAGGCACGCGCTCAGGCCCAGCACTTGATGGGCCAGTTCCAGCAACAGTACCGCCAACAACAGCAACAGCAGCAGCAACAGCAGCACCAACAGTTCCAACTGCAAGGACGCTTCCAGAACCTGCGCACCTCGACGCAACAGAGCCAGGAGCGCCTGAGCAACGAGCAGGCTCTGTTTGGCCACAGCGTCCACACCACCCTCGTCTCGCACCCGCCCACGATTCTCGCACGCCCGGTGGTCGGCAGCGCCGTCTTTGCTCAGAGCCACGATCTGGCCGCGCTGCGCAACCACCAGGCGACGCGCATCAGCATCGAGCGCACGGCCCAGCCCCAGATCGTGATCACGCAGCCGGCCAGCGCCACTGTCCAGGCGCAGGTCATCCAGCATTCGCCAGTCCTGGAGACCAACCTGGGCGCAGCCCACGGTCCGTTCATCTCGACTGGAAGGGCAGGAGCCGGTGCCAGTGGGAATCGCCACCTCTCGGCCGCCGAGCAGCAGCTGGTCGAGGGCTACGGCGGCAGCGAGACCCTGAGGCTTCTGAACGGACATGGCAACGGCAATGGAAATGGCAATGGTAATGGCAATGGCTATGGGAACCTCAACGGCAATGGCAACGGTTATGACAACAACAATGGAAACGGCGGCAACCTGGCCAGAAACGGACACGGAGATAGAAACGGAAACAGAAACAACGGACACTTGGACAATGGCAGTGGCAACGGAAACGGCCATGGAAACGTCGGGCGACGCATCCAGGACGCCTACTCGGGCATCGGAAATGGCAGCCCGCAGTGGTAGAGCGCCAGAGCCAGAGCCTCAAGCAATGACGAAAGCAACCACGATAAGTATTAGGCAACGATGGCGGTGACGACGACGACGACGACCAGAGCAACTCAGCCAGGACCACGCACTCCACTCGAATCGATGACAATCACCACTACATATAAGTCGCAATTAACTCTCGAATACTAAACCAATAGCGTACGATCAGCACAATGGGATCTAAGGGTTACATTTCACCTCACGCGTCGACCAACGCCACCTACACAAACAACTACTAACAGCCGTCAGATGGGGAAGTCTTTTCCACTCTCTCTTTCCCTCCGTCGGCCACAACACGAACACGGACATTACGCAGTTAACGTTATTATTTAAACATATCATCAAACATATCTGTTTACGCACAAGCATAACCAGCCACTCATAACAACACACTAACTCATACTCAACTAAATACTGTATTCGTGTTAATTTATATATTGTTCGAAGTTTTGTTAAATGTCCTTCAATGTATTTTTGTCCATGTCTGTAACTATCATCACCACTAACATGTGTTCTCTTCTTTTATGTTGACATAATAGTTTAAAGAAAAGCTTCGATAATGTTAAAAAAAGCATATTTAGTTTTAAAGAAATTAATAAAAATCAACTGAAAAAAAAGAAAACAATTGCCCAAGTAAGGTTTCGTTCCCTATGAAAAAGCATCAACTAATGGGCTGTATGGAGGTCTCTACGATACCAACAACGGAGTGTACTCCTGACTAGATTTTCCACCGCTCCTGTCCATCGCCTGCTGTCAGTTCTCTTTTGACGTTTTAATTTCCACACACCAGTGCGTGCAATGACTCTAAACCTTGGCCCCCCATGGCTGGCCAGCAGCGGAGAATTGATTTTCCAGGGGCGATGAATGTATGACGGAATAATTTTCACCACTCCAGGGGGGCGTTTATCGATTGGAGAGCTCTTTTTATTCATTTCAATTCTATTATTAGACTCCAGCATCCACTGACCGGAGACAGCACCACAATCAATATGAGGGAGGAAGGGAGAAGGTGCTTCCTGGAGCTGCAAAACAATATCCGGTCTCAATTGAATGCTCGGCTTGTTGCATGAGGTCAACGCAGTATTAATCGGGTTTGCCGACAAACATCTGCCCACCTAGCCTGCTCAGAAATTGTTATTGGTACGGAATGTTGCTACTATTGCTCTAACTAGTAGTTTTCCCAACCATAATATGGACTGGGCGAGCAAATTTGCTGTCGCACATAAGCTACGTGTCGTGCCATTATCCCCACCCTACTTTGGGTAATTCACCCGCAAAGGGTGCCGACGGCAACTCAACGACAACGATAACAACACGTTCACAACATGCTGTTTCAACACTAACAACACAGTCGGCAACACCCAACTCCACGAACAGTAACAATTACTGCATTAAACAAACAAATTCCAAGGGGCCCACTTTTCGAGGTCATCCCGACGTCCCGGATGCAATTAGGATTGCGTCTGTTCGCCGGTGTTGTTGGCTTTTTGCTCTTGTCGGCCAGTATCCAGTTGATTAAATTCGTTACCTCAAGAGTTTTTCATGCTGGTATTTTATCTTGAGGGAAGCTCAAAACCCCGCACAACAAGAGGTCAACTTGGGTTGCTGGTTACTTTGGGTCGAAAAACGTCCGTTAAAAGGAGTAAAAAAAAACTCGTCTGCTTCTGCCTCGACTCCTGCTACGGCGTCGTCATCTTCTCTCGTCCTCTCCTTTTCACCAGTCCTTTCTCCTAGTCCATATCCGGATGTCTTCCACGAAGTGCTCTCAACTTGTTGCTTCCATCGTCCTCACTTCCGTCCGTCCCTTACTCGGTCCGCCCAGCTCGGGTCTTGTCTCCGACTTCCTGCTCGAGGTTCCGTCCGATTGTGCGTCGAAGATAAGAAAACACGTTGTTGTTGTTGCTGTTGATACCAGCAACAGCCAGAAGAGCTCGGCTCCGTTCGGCGACTTCTTCCACCGGACTTGTAAATTGAAGGTAATGGCCTCATTATCCTTCCCGCAGTAACGAACGACGGCGATTTTCGGGATTTTCTCCCGGGACGCAGATATAAATTATGGATTATGCGAGGTCACGGGAACGGGTGGACTGAGGGCTCCTTTTTTTAAACTGTCCATGCTAATGACGTTGCCATCCCCGATCATCTCCACGGACTCTCGCGAAAGCGGTAGACTCGAAATACCATCATGCTGAAGTCGAGAGGACTCAAATGAAGCTCCGCAATTTATTCCCAAAACTATTTAATATTCCTCGCCTTAATCAACGCTTTGGGGCTCGAACTGTGTGTGGCCGGAGTGGGAGCCCGTTGTGGGGGAGCATGCACAAAAATAAAATTAAACCGAATGACATACATTCCTGGTACGTTTCGTTTCGAGTCGAGTCGAGTCCTTTGTGCATATCTCCTTTCCTTGCTACGTGACCAGTCGAGGAATTTCGAAAATTCACTGCCTAAGAACCGACTACAAGAGGGCGAGGACGAGAGCGTGTGGGTTCGGGTTCGGGTGAGGGACGGACAGTTGAGGGATGAGGAGTGAGAGTGAGGCGAGGTGGTGGTGGAGAGGACACAACAACAAATAATAAACGACAGAAAAACGCGACCCTTGTAGTATTGAAACGAAAATATGCACCATATTTGTTCTCTAGTGGCGGCGAGTACGGTGCCATTGAGTGAGAGGGAGAAAGGGTGAGAGGGAGGAAGGGTGAGCGACAGAAAGACTGGGATAGAGAATGGGAGCTTGAGAACGAGTGCTTGGGGTGGAGGAGGAAGGTGCGGACCTTCTGGGAAGCCAAACAAAGCACGGACGACTCTAAATTTAGCGCGGTGTGTGTGACCAAGAGAGAAAGAGAGAGTGAGAGAGAGCCACGAAGTCGAAGTCGTCCTCCACTTCGCTCCGGTGGAAAGTGAAATTCAAAAGAAATGGAAAGTGCAGCAAAGAGTATGGAAAGTGCGTCGAACACGGCCAGGACGATTGGAGGGCAAAGAAATCGGGAACCGGCGGAAGGCACAGGAACGTGGCGGGAAACACACGGAACCAAAGCACGCCCTGCCCTATTTCTCACGTCGTCGGCGGACGGACGACAAGTTTATTTATTTTTGTAAAATTTTTTTGTTTTTAAAACGTTTAAAAAATACATACGCAAAACATAATGCCGTCCTTAGTTCTGCTCGGACGGCCCTCCAAGCTGATCCAGCTCTCGGCCCGTCTGCTGCGCAACCTTCCGCTGCAGCCGACGCAGCTGCGACGCCAGCGCACGACGAAGGCGAAGGCGCCGCCCAAGACCTACAACACGCCGCACCCGCCCAAGGACCCGCCGGAGAACTACCAGCCGACGAGCCTCAACCACAACGCGTTCACGGCGCCGCCCTTCCTGCCCTGCGCCGTCTTCCGGCCCTTCGCCTGCCCCGACGAGCCCCTCGGGCCGGCGGCCTCGAAGTGCGGCCACTACAAGAACCCCGAGTACTTCGCCTACCACCGCTACACCTTCGTCGAGCTGCAGCGCAATTCGCTGGAGCTGCGCCAGCAACGCATCTGCTGCGAAAACCCCACCTGCATCACCGACAGCGAGGTCGAGCAGGAACAACAGCCAGCAGAGGAGGTCGAGGAGATCGGCGGAAGTGCCGACGGCAGCAGCAGCGAAAGCGGCAGCGGCAGCAGTGGTGACAGCAGCAGCAGCGACGACGAGCCGAGCTGCCCGAGCGGGGACTCGAAGGAGCCCAAGGAAACCCCCTCCGACGACAAGCCCTCGGACATCCTGATCTGAGGACTCGGCTATTGCATGTGTTGTGTACGTGGTTTTAGTGTATTTGGAATTATATTTGGAGCAATGTTAGTAATTGAGCTGGAGTATTTTTTGGGATGAAAGTCAAGGTCCAATATTATAGTTCATAAAGTCGTGAAGCCCGAACCTCCTACCTTGTGATTGACACCTTTTCGAATTATTTCGATTGCTCGTCTGGTCGCACGTTTTCTCACGACGAAATTCTCGATGCTCACAAAAGTTCCTCGAACTCGTCTCCACTCGACGCGACGAGCAGCAAAAGGGCTAACGAGGAGCTCATTAACGAGATCGCTTAAAACCCACGGCCCATTGAATCGAACCGCGAAATGCTCTCAGGTTTTTTTGGTTTTTGTTGTTGTTGTTTTCTGTCACCTTTTCCGTTTTTTCACCGCATGGCTGTGTCCAGGACCTGACCGCGCGAACGACGCTCTCGGACTGCTTCACGAGGACGACACTTGGCTTTGTTAATTTTCCTGGTGTTTAATTTTTCATTCCATTCGCAACCGTACGCAACGACGGCCGTAAAGAGGACAGCGAGGGATGGACGAGAACGCCGAGGTGGAGGACGGTCGGTCGCTCGGTCACGTCCTGCGTACCGCCCCCCACACAGCAAGTCAATTGCTGTGTGTTGACGACCACGGCCGCGGACCGGCGACCGCACTTCGACCCCTTCGACCGCCGGGCCTTTGAGGACGTTTGCGTCGCTGCAGGCCACGAGCACCGCGGAGTCTCTAATCTTCCCCGCTTGGCTCGGCCCAGACCGGGCAAAAAGGTGACCCTTTCTCCCTCCTCCGCGACCCCTCGCTCTCCTCGCGCCCACGGTGCATCCTCTGCGTCAACATCCGGTGGCGCTTGGGACGGAAGCGCAAAGTCCGAGTTAAAGCACAGGGCGAAGAATGCACAAGGAAGAAACGGTAAGTAGAACAAAGAAACGAGCGAGTGGAGGGAGAGAGGGAGAGAGAGAGTGAGAGAGAGAAAGGGAGATAGGCGGGAGTTAGATAGTGGAAGAAGGGAAGTGGAGTTACAGAAATACATCGAGCTGGTTACGGACTGAGTCCCGCTAGCGATGTCGCACTTAATTAGCTTTTTATGAGTGTGCAGCACTGGGCACAGTGGGCTGAGGGCGAGAGGCCACGGACTGGAGACACGGCGGGAGTCAGATGGGGTTGTGAATGTCCAACTAGTCAACTAATTATAAACGAGCTTGTCTATTGTAAAAATGTCTCTTTCGAAAGAGAATGATTCTTGCGCCAACAAGGGGAATTAGGTATAAAGAAATGGTTTCTCCAAAGAAATTAAAAACGTTTTTGTAATCAAAACATTTTCTCCCATCGTTTGCTCCACTGTGGCCTGAGTTAATAAAGGACAAATATATAAAACCTCATAAATAAATAGCAACAACGCAAAGGCACGTAGGGACGAAGCTCCTCATAAATTCGTTTACTACTCGACTCTTTGCCAAGTTTTTACGATTTCTTTCGGAAATAGTTGTTGTTATAATTAAGGTTATTATTTCGATTCTATATAGTTCGACCCCTCTTCATCCTTCTGCCCGATGAAGAGAAGGTAAGAAATTCCAGATCAGAGCTTTGCAGACACAAGTTCAATTGCGAAATTTATCAATAAATAAAAATTCTGGCACCTTGATTTATGGCCGAAACTCCACCTGTTGGCGGGATTCCAACACGCGCGCACTCTCAAGGACCCAGATCAACCCACACACTCACACATTCCCATTGGGTGTCCTCAGCTGATCACGCACCGGAAGAGAGCATCGGGGCTCCCTTGGGAGCATCGCCCTCTGCCTCCCGCCGCCCGCGACATTATTCTCTCCCACTTCGCCGTAATTCGTAATAAATTTCACTCAGCTCACAGCGAATGTATGGGAATCGCTGGAGATTTACGCCAAATGCATCCCGTGGCAAGGAAGTGCCATGGGATACTTGGACGATGTTCATAGAGGCGAATTTAATAGAGAACCGCACAACTTTACGAACTACCGAGAATTTTATTGGATTTCAGTCCAATGACTTTCAAGCGGTAACGAAATAAAGTACTTGTTGTTGAGAAATTTACATACAATCATTATATTACCCAAAAATTAGACATTGCCTATACAATCAGATAACCGAAAAACAATTTTAGATAAAAAATCCATCATCCATAAAAAATATCGCAAATAATTCACATTTTTAATTCAGCAAATTATCCACAATTTGCATTCAGCAAACGCAATACGATTTAGCGAAGATCACAACCGACTGCTAAGCTTCGACTAACCACCACACGGGAGAGAAAATAGTTTAGGTCCGAACCACAAAAGCCCGAACCACTAAAACTTTCCCGATAGGTAGAGCTCTGAACAATTTAATTGAAATTGTCATTAACTATTTACGTCGAGTCACTTCTCTCTCCTCATTCCATCAGTCAACTGTTGCTCTCAGCAATTGATATCGTAGTAGTACCCAAAGCGACCCTCTTCGACTATTCGGCCCTAACGCAACTGAACACACACAACGAAAATTGCGGGAACTCGCCACTAAACAAGAACCAGAACTCAAATCACTCGAGCGCGTTTCCGTTTCGACGCATTTTGTTTTTGTAGAGTTTTCGACTCTCGGCTCGTCTCGACGCGAAAAGTGAAATCGTAACATTTGCAATTCCAGGGGATTCAATGAAGTCACCGAACGGTGGTCCGATGACGGCGGAGGAATGGACGGACGGAGGGAGGGACAGACAGACGCCTATCTAGACTTTTGAATCAGTGGCTGCGGGTGAGAGTCTAAGAGAGATAGACGATAGGTAGGAACGTCCGTGTCGAGGGTTGGGGATCCGAGTCTGTCGATTGGGGCTGGGGCTGGGGCTGGCTCTGGGGCCCTCGTTGTGGCTGCGGCTGCTGCACGGCATCGATTTCAAATGCTAATCGATGCGTTGTATAACGGATACTTAAGGTGTTTGAACAATTCAGGGACAGATGAGAGATCGGCGATAAAGACGCCAAAACAAGCGCCGCAGAGCGACAGAAATTCCGACGGCACCAGGTGGCGATGGGACAATCGGAAGACAATCGCATCGACGGCAAAGCCAGCTTCGAGTGCTCGATTCAAAGTTTGAACCTTGGTTTGAAGTTTTGCAGGGAGAAGCAGAAAAATCGACTCCGGGATGACTCAAGGCCTCGTAGGTTTCGGCTCAAATTCGCGATCGACCTCGCACCAGTTTCAGGCCCAACCCCCGCGCCCAGTTCTCGGCGTTCTCGGAATAGTCTAATTAAAAATGATTAATGATTCGTGGAGCGTTTTGCTCCTCGCTTTAGACCACTACAGAGCGTTTTACGACCCGCTGGCCGGCGTCTTTCGGGTCTGGAGTTATTCGGAAAGCACGCAGTCTCGGGAGCCCGCGTTCACCACATCAAGCAACTCCACCGAACTCAACCCCACCCAGTTTGTTGCGCAAAGAGTGTATTTTTGATGGGCTTCAAAGAGGACCCGCAGGTCTTCGGAGTCAAAGAGGAGCTCGTCCGGCAGTCGGACATCGCTTGCGAGGGAAAGGGATGGGGAAGTTGGGGAAAGGCTTCCTACCTCGGCGGCTCCGTTGATCCTTCGTCCAGCGACCACCACCTTCATCAAATGGAAACTTCCTTTCCATCTTCATTTTTCACACACATTTCGGACGCACTTTTCGCACACGCTTTCCACACTCACTTTTCTCACACATTTATTGCGCTTTTCGCCCATTGCACTAACTTTTTTCCTTTTCCATACACTTCACTTCACTTTTGCCATACGCGTTTCTCACTTTTCACACTTCACTCGCGCACCGATACCGAGAAATTTCAATACGAATTCAAATATTTGTGACTGCCCGAAATTCGCCATTTTTCGCTCCGAATAAAAATCGCGAACTGTCATACGCCAGGGTTGCCCCCGCCACTGCTGAGAGGAGGAGTGGAGTGGGCAATGCAGTTCGATCAGGGATGCGTAGCAGTTAATTGAAATGAGTTATCGGAATGAATTTATGTTGATGATCGCAACAATAAACTGACCACTACAATAAAACTCTGTGATTGAGAGAACTAATGAGACCAGCCTACGGAAGTCATAATGGCGATAAAAACTCCTCGATAAACAGACACCTCCATGTAAACTAGCGCCTATTCTTTGGCCTCACCGTCCAATTTTCCGCAATAAACCACAAATAAAAATTAACTACACAAACAAGTACAGACCATATAATCCACGCCGATCGTATTATCATCTGGATCTGAGTCAATGCAACTACAACTTGTATTATCCTCGATTACGATGGCAATAAAATGCGCCGCGCTCGCTGACTCATCCCACTGTACTTCCTGCTTCTCGGCGCGTTGGTATTGGTTTGGCCAGGGGGCGAAGATGAAGCAGAAGAAGAAGATTCCGGCTAATCGGCGTTTTTCCACAAAAACCCATCGGAATTCCTTATGGTAACTGGCGGATGGTAAATGGTAAATGTGAAAAATGTTTTCTATAATTGTATGCAAAAAGTCTCTCGGTAGTTCAGGGAAGATGCGCAAAAGACAACAATAGCAATGCATTATAAACAACAACAACCCATCTCGAAGAACCATAGGAGACAAAAAACAAAAGCCACACGGCCGAGAGACAGAAGCAGGAGAAGTAGAATAAGGAGAAGATGAGGAGTATGAGGAACGGTTTGCGCATTTTACTAAATTCTCGACCGTGGTCAATGGACCATAATGACGCAATGTGGAGTGCGGGGATGTAAACGAAAATAGCTTACAAAATGCTACACAAACACAGCGACCCAGGCCGGGCAGAGACGTGCAAATATTTATATTTTTGCGAGTCAACACTTCCTTTTGAGGAGTTCGAACGTGGCTCCGGAGGAAGTGTAGCTGGGTGCAGGGTGGAGGAAGATGGAAGGAGATGACAGGGACAAGGGGGAAGGGGAGCACCATGTGCCAGGATGAATGCCCACGGTAGGAGCAAAGGCGAAGGATGTGGGGAAGCAAATAATGGTGAATAATGGGAATTTAATATATTATGGTAACAAATACACATTTAAATAATAGATTAAATAGAATGATAACTTTTTAATAGAAGCTCATATGCAGTTCAGTGAGGGAGAAGGAAGTCATTAATTTATTATTTTGAGAAAAAATTAAATAACGGGTACAATAAAAATAAGTACAAATAAAAATAAATCAACTGCAAATGAAATAATATTTAATGGAAACTAGTAATTTTAGATCACAATAAAATGATAAAAGGAACAAGAATAAAATTAACAAACAACAAAAAAAATTAAATTGCACAAAATTCATGAAAACAAATTTGTTTGAGAAAAAAACTGAAACAACTCAAATAAAATAATGCTAAATTAAATTTAATTAAATAAAATAAAATATTAAGCTATCAAAATATATCAAGCACAAAAAGTAATAAAAAATAAAATAATACAAAATGAACTAAACAAAACTACTGAATTAATGTCAAGCAAACAAAAATCAAATAATTCACAATGCAATGTCATAACATAAATAACATATCACAATATCATAAGTACAAGCTCAAATCGAATTCCTCAGGAAATGAGTGCGAAGAGAGAACATTTTCCTATGATCGGAAAAGATGCCATTGGACAGACAGAAAGGTGTCAGGCTGGGCTCCGAGATGCGGTTGACGGGGGGCGAGAGTCGGTTGAGTGTGGCGAGGAGTGGCTGACGGGGGCGAGGGTCGGTCGAGCCGCGTTCACAGGCGCGGTTTGTTTGCAAATCGTTAATAGACGGCCGACAGAGGACGGCGGACTGCGCTTTTGTGGCCCGGCGGGCTCTGGATGGGGGGCGGTGCGGGGCGTGGCTGGCATCCAGGGTTCGGCCTCTCGCCGACCATCGACCGTCGACCGTCGTCCGCCGTCCGCGGCCAATGCATTCTGTTTGCCGAGCTTTTCCGCCTCGGCGCAAGATAATTACGCGCTCGTATTGACATTCGCTCAACTCCGACCGGACCGAGGTGGCCAGATGTTTTGCCAACACTTCGAACCTTATTGCCTTCCTCACGCTCTTCTTCCTCATTGCGACTTGTTCCCATCTCCCTCTTCGCTCGCCCCGTGGGCGATGGGTGACGTGCCGCAGCACCAACAACAGCGAGAACCGTAAGAGAAACCCCAACAAGAAGCCTTATTTGCATGCCGAGGCCGAGATAAATTCTAAGATGCTAATCGTGGAGGAAGCCGAGAACTCGTCGGCTCCACCGTCCACCATGCACCGACCTCGGATAACTCTATTTGTGAGCCAGCTGAACCCCTCCAAGAGCGGTGGCTTCTCGGGGACAAAAAGTCGCGCTCACAGGTGCGCTTGAGCGGCTGCAAAAAGTCTCCTCGGCCCCGTGGCCGGTCTCCTGGCCCTTCCTCCATGCCCTCCGCTGTGCGCTTCGCGGCAGTCGTTTAATTTTCTACATTTTAAGGTTCAAATCACAGCCGCTCCGACGAGTCTTCCCAGCGTCTGCGGCAGTCGCAGCCGCAACCGTGGCCGTGGCCGCAGATAAGAAGGTGTTTTTGCAGAATTTCAAATTAGACACAGTGGTTCCAGCAGACTCCGCTCCTCCGGCCGGGGCCCTCGGCGCGGAATCGTGTCTGCTTTGCGCCACATTCTCAGCTCAGCCCAGCTCATCGCAGCTCCGGGTCCTCGGTTCATTTCCCGACCATGCAGTCGCAGTGCATAGGAAAGAATTCGCCCGTCCTCGCTCCCTCCTCTGGAGCTGCCCGGCTGCTTCCGCAGTTCCTTCGGGCTCGATGGCTTCAGTCGCTTCGGTCGTTTCGATCGCTTCTTGTGGCTCGTCGGTGCTGCCGCAGCCGCTTCTTGGCTGCCGAGTGCGCTGCCATCTTACAAAGTCATCGTCGTCATTATCATGATCGTCACCATTACCGCGACCATCTTCGTCGTCGTCGCATCATCATCATCAGCGCCTTGGTCGTCATTATCGCGATTTCGGCGGAGGCGATCAAACAAGTAACGACGAGGGGCCGAGGGAAGAAGGGCAGGACGACAGGCAGGAGAGAAAATAGGGCAGAGAGGCAGGGAAAGAGAGAGAGAGGAAGGGAGAAAGACAGAATGAACGAGAGAAAGACGGAAAGCCAGGAATCGCTGGAAAAACTAAGGGTTCCCATCAAAGAGATCGTTGCGCGAGATTTTTGTCTTTCGAATATTTCACAACACTAATCATAGATCGGAGCCGTGCTATCCAGAGGTGGGCAACTGCAGCAGATCGAGTTTAGTAGGCAGTAGCCGGAAAATCCAGAGTCAAAGGATGAGAAACGTGGAAAAGGAAAAAATTGAATTAAAATCTCAAGAGAAAAGAATGTTGAATTAAAAGCATTTATTCTGTTGATTTCCATCATCTTCTCTCCAAATAGTCCACACCTTCCTCGCTTTATCGAAAGCTTCCCGGTTGCCCACTTCTGCCCTGAATTCGGCTGTCGTGTTCTCGTCTCCTCTTTGCGTCGTTCTTTCATTTCAATTTGCATAATCTGCATTTTCCCTTACGTCAGCCGGACTTGTCGTCAGTCCACGGTCCGTCCGCCGGTCCCCGGTCTTCGGTCCATCCATCGGTCGGTCTCGAATGGCGGGCATGAAAATGCAATGAGTGATTAACTTGATTGAATTAAGACAACAAAATGAGTCCATCTCGGCCCGGACGCCGTCTCGGAGTCGTAGTCGGGCTGGGTTAAGTGGGAAACGACGTTGGAGGTGATCGATTTGAAATGTTGCCGGCGACGTGGCGCAGAGGAGCAGGCGGGGAGTCAGGCGAACTGAGAGTGTGCCGAGTGAGAGCTCAACGCGAAACGGAATCCATCAGAACGTGGGGCTCGATTTACGGGCGAGGACGACGCCCAGCCACCCACAGGCCTCCCCCGGTCGACGGAGCGGGCCTTGTTTGGCCAGCTGAGCAATGGCTCTCATCGCTCAATTTCCTCCCTCGATGTGGCTGATAAATTCCTCCGTGCCATGCATGCAGCGTGCAGCATGCGGTGAGCGGCCTGCATCGTGATCCTACACCGCGGACCCTTCGGTCACCAATCAATTACTTCGACACCGCCGGCCAACCCACTTGCTCCCAATCGCACGCGCGCCCGGCTCAGGTCTAGCGAGGGCTCCAGCTCCCTCTTCCTGCCTCCTCCCTTGCCGCGTTGGCCGCCCTTGCGCCCATGGGCAACGACTCACTTGGACTGCACCAACACACAACAGCACAACACATGGAGTAATCGGTGGAACCTGATGCGGCCACCTCCGCCGGCCCGCGGCTGCTGGGCGCGGCGCACCTTTGCAGCAGAGCCGAAACACGATCATTTGCGGTGCCGAGCCAAGCGCCCTGTGGGAGACGGGAAACCTCTGAAGCCTCTGACCCCGCCTCCATCCTCCCTCGACCTGCTGCGACTCGCCTTCGTCCTGCTCCCTTGCCCGATGGCCAGGAACATCGGGAGCAACAGAATTCCGTTCAGGTGCACAAATTGACAGCATCTGCGCGGTGCAATGGAGCGATGGAGGGCAATGGCGGGGCTGGAGATGCTTCCAGCAGCTCCTTCTCTGCTTGGCACCAACTGACGACGAACCGGGCACGAGGAATTTCGCTTAAATGAGGCATTTTTTGCTAATTCTCCCTCGCTTCGAGCGATCCTTAGAGAGCGATGCTGATGGAAGCGCGGACTCCCATATGGAGATGAAGGCGTGGTCGCCATGGTCGGTCGCTCTATCGCTCAAGCCTTCAACCTGTCGTCAATCAGAGATTGACTAGAAAGTGTCATTTCCTCGCTGCTTCCATCTCTCTCTCTCTCCCGCTGACTGTACCACCAACATACTCCTCCGCTGTCCTGCTTCTCTCCCACTCCCACATCGCTCTCCGACCACCTCGCTCTTCTCCCACCACCCTACATGCGATGTGCCATTTGGTCGCAAGTGTTGCCATTTGTTGCTACGTGTGTCGCTTGAGCTGCTGTTGCTGCTTGTGGTGCTCCACACCGCACCACAGTGCGCCCGATTCTTCCACCAATTACCAATTTGAGCAACGCATATGGTAAATTACTGGTAACGCGTCCACGAGCTGCGAAGCCCCTCGCAACCTTTCCCCCGAAAACACAACACCCCCGTCCCCACGATCCACCATCAGCCTCCGAGCCTAGACCTGTGTCTGGGTCTGTGTTCGCGTCTGAGCCTGAGTCGGTGGACCGGAGCCGATGCTGCTCCAGTTGTTTATTGTGCCCCATAAAAGGAGCTGCGCGGTCCGGCCGACTCGCGGCCAGTGGCCACTGGCGAGTGGCGAGTGGTCGGTCAGGCTCTGGAAGTCGCACGTTGGACCGCCGCCGCTCGCTCACGGTCCGCACCGGACGAGCCAAGTTCAGGCGAGTCGAGTCGAGCCTTTTGAGTTTTCGTTAAACGCTTTTTGGCTCGTTTAAATGCGATCCGTGGGTTTCAGGAAGAGCGGTGCATCTGCATCGATTCACCATTTGCTGGCTACATGAGGTAATTGTTGTTGTTGGCCTCCTTGTTGTTGTTGTTGTTGTTGTTCCTGTCCTGTCTGTTAGGCTAGGTTAGGTTTGGCTTGGTGGGTAGGTTGATTATAGATGGCCATAGACTGTGGCAGCAGCAACCTCAGCGTCGATGCGGCCTCGAGTCCGCTGGGACGAAATTAAGTGCAAACATACGAGGCGGCATTAGAATGAACACTTGTTGTTGTTGTTTTTGTTATAGTCTTTGGAGTGTTTTTGTTGTTGTTTGTGCGGAGACGGCGATGTTGCTCCCGATGATAATGTTGTCGATCCCGTGGATAGAGAATTATGTGGCTTTCGTTTAGGTTTCGTGTCGAAAATGGAAACAGGTCGTCGCGGACTTTCGTTAATGGTCCAGAGGAGCAGATCGGTATCGGGCTGATGATCGAGATCGAGATCGCAAACCTCTCCGATTGAAAGGTCCTTCCGCGAGTCACGTGCCTCGGGAAAGATCATCAGAGATCCTTAAGAGATCATGCTTTGAAATCTTTTCCCTTCGTTTATTTCGTTCTCTCTCTCTCTGTCTCCCTGCCTCGGTTTCTCTGGTCGCCACCCGCAGCTTGACGCCTGGAACCCCGGAATCAGTCGGCGATGCCGCGATATGTCGACATTTAGAGTGCCCGTCGTTCGCGCTCGATCCCAAATGTCACTCGGCTAATGGTAATCGCTGCACTGCCTGCCTCCACCTCCCTCCGCCCTCCGCCCACCGACCATCGCGATTGCTGTCGTTGCCCTTCTGGTCGGCCGGACCCCAAATTGGCCAATTTCCGCGACTTATGTCGACTAGAACCATTTGCCAAATTGCGATCGCTCTGGCCGAAACGTGCTGGGAAAAGAGCACAGGCACCAGCCGCAGCAACAATGAGCAGGAATAGCAACATTTGCAACAGCAGAAATTACAACCACAACAGCAATAGCAACATTGACAACACCAACAACAACAACGACAATGAGACCACTCGCGCCGCATCCCCGATTCGTTTCTTCTCGTTTCGACCGCTCCGATTCGGTGTGGTTTGCTTTACTTTGGTTTGGCTTCGTTTCGTTTACGATGTGCAAATGTCTCGCATTCCACGTCTCGCCGAATGACACTTCCAATTGGACGCCGTCGCCGTCGCTGGACGCCGTCGCACATCCAGTCCATGGGCCGATGGTCCTGGCGCGGGGCCGACGGCCACGACATCACCCCATCACCCACATTGGGCACCGCCGTCTGGCGTCGGCCAATTTGGAGCAGGTCGTGCCAGGAAAATCTGTTGCGGAGACCATGTGAAAATTCCTCGTCCGCAGATGCCGCACCAGGAGATCTCGTTGACCAACTGCTGCGATGTGCGTGGCCTCGTGCTCGTGGTCCAGGGGGCTCGCGATGCCGTATGGGGGCGGTGACGGTCCAGGCAACCGTGACTGGGACTCGAATTGTGGGATCGAATGGGGAGCTGTCGGAATTTTCTTCTCATGCATGCAGAAGTTTTGAAGGAGAATCACCGAAGAAAATTTCTTAGTCGTCAGTTTATCGTGGCAGAATGTTTGGGGGAAGATCCAGGTACATCGCGTAATTCATGGAATTTCGCCGTCACTCTTGCGTGGAAAGGTCCAATAAGATCCCTTCACTCAGGGCCCTTCACCAAATGCCCTGCTCCTACTCTGCTCCAGCCACCTGTTGTCGCTCATTCGCGAAGCGCCTGGTGATCGTAAATCTTCGCGCTTTGCAAGACAAACAACACGCAGACAATGCCCAAATAATTAATTCCTCACTCTGTCGCTCTGTCCGGCTATTCATTTCTCGCTGTCTTCTCGTCCAACCATCCGTCTGTCCGTCCGTCGGTCGGACGATCAACATCCAGCGACGTGCAAAAATGACGAACCAAACGACGGCCATTGATGTGAGGCGAATCTGCGCGAATTTTAAAGCATGTTGAATTGAAAACAACTGAAGCGCAGCGAGCTACAATTTTCCATCCACCAGGGGAGCGAAGTCGAACCCCGGGCCGGGGAATCGGCCGAATGATGACCGAGGAAACGGAGGAGCCCGAGAGGTGGCCGAGGGGCGGCCGGGCTCTGAGGCGCCGGCTTGGTAGATGATATCATTTTTAGATCTGCGACTCCGTCTTGGGATCAGCCTAAAAGTGTGTTGGGAGCGACCGCGGCGAGTCAAATTTATGCACGGAATCATTGGAGCAATTATTTCGGACAGCGGTAATAAGCCGACAACAGCAACAACAACACGAACAATAACAACAACCGAAACAACAACGGGGACAAAAACATTCCCCGAGCAACGAGCAACGACCAAGAGCGAAAGACAAGAAAGAAAGGAAAACGAAAAGCGAAGAAATCACTTTGCGGAAAATTTATGTGAGGCCGAAAAACCATAAAAATTTGCACTTGTTACCAGCGGATGGTGGACGCAAGAAGTTGATGAGGAAACGACGACGACGAAGAAGAGGAAGAGGAAAATGGGCTAAAATAATGCAATTTTCTCCCCACTTGCAGGCAATTGCATTTCTTCCAAAGGGAATTTTCCCTTCCCGCTCCTTCTCCCGTAGCCGCCGGTGGAACGCGGAGAAAAACGTTGTTGCTATCAGTGAGCTCTGTTGCTGCTACAGGCATTGTTGTTGCTGTTGTTGTCGAATGGCATGAGCAGAAGTAGAATGTTAATTATCTTCTTCAGTTGTGGTTGTTGTTGGTGTTGTTGTTGTTGCTGTTACTTCCTCGCCATCCACAGGTTGTTGAACTTTTAATTGTGGTGTCGAGTGTGAAAGGTTCTGCTCAAGGTTAGAGCGCCGAGCTCGGCTACTTCGAGAGGCTCTTTTTTGTGCCTCCTCCTCCTCCTCGCACTTCATCCGGCTCCCCTGGCCCCCGTGTCAGCAAAAATATTGCCATAGTTTGTCATGGAAGAACAATCGACGGCTTAAATCATAAAGCCTATGTCGAGGCTCGGTCAAAACGAACGACTTAAGTCGCAAACTTGCTCCAGAACTCAATCCAGAATCCAAGAATTGTGAGAATTATTTAGTCACAAAAAAAAAAAAAAAAAAAACAGAAAACTAAAACCAACTATCTAAGGCAGGCGAGAAGGTCTTTGTGAAGACTCCAGTCTTTGTTCACAGACACCTCCTTCCTTTGGGATTCCACCGATATCAATGACCCGGTTCATATTAATAATTCGTTCTTAAATGAAAGCCAGATTTCCAAAAAAATACGATTTATTTATGTTATTATTATTATTATTTATACAGAGATTTAGAATCTTTTCAAATTGTTGTTTTTAATTGCTGCGATCTTTAGAGATATTCAAATGAACTACTGGACATCTAGATAAGTGCTCCAAAGTTCAAGAACTCGGACCTCAATTAAATTCCACACATTTTGTGGTTTATTTATTCGACTTTTATTACACCGTTTTAGATAACTAATTTGAGCAACGAAACCAAAAAAGCTTAACACTAAATTTATCCACTCTCCATGCAAGCGAACTCGAGTCGTTCTCGCCTCCAACTGTCGTTAATTTCGTGTCCGCTCGAGCGCTGGAAATTCGCAAATTTATCGGCCACTCGGACCAAACTTGGCCACGGCGACGGCGAAGCGACTCCGCTCGCCGGCCGGTGGAGGCATGAAATTAAATTTAAATACATTTTCCGCCGCCACGCTATCGCCATCGATCTGCCGCCGAAGCCGACGAAGGCGACTCCACAACTTACTGGAAATAAATGGGAATTAGGAAGCGCCGTGCCCGGTGCGCCAAATTGATTTGGCCCAAGCGTTGCCAACTGCTGCCGACGAGATGTCCTTGCTGCCATTGCTGTGTTGTTGTTGTCCGCGGACTGAGCGAAGTGAAAATTGAAATTCTAACTATCGGCTGAAATGACTTTCACAGAAATTGGTTGCGAACGCAATTAGTTCGGGAATGGAATGAAGCATAAAAATAAATAATAAAGGAAGATTTTCTTCATGCACTTTGTTTATGTTACGACACTTGATTCGTTGTTCATTGTTGTTGTTTTCACCTCGCACCATAGATGCCACTAAGAGAACACGGGAGTCGCTCGCAGCTAAAACCCCGTGAATTCTTCCAGTGCCATTAACTGTGTCGAGTCTTCGATTTCCGAACAGAGCCGAGCCGAACCGATCAGAGTCGTCTGACCGACCAACGGCAGAGAGAGACGAACAGAGTGACTGACGGTCAAAGCCAAGTCCATCCATCCGCCGCCTCCCAGACCGCGGTATTTCAGAGGATTCTCCCTTCACTAGCATTCACTTCGACGGGTTTTAACACTTCGGTAACCACTCGCCTACCTGTGGCATTTCCCTCCGAGTTCAACAACTTCCTCTCCTCCTCCTCTCCATCGGAATGCATGTGCCTTGATAGCGCTCGGTCGGGCATCATTTGTGCGGAATCCAGGGATCCCACGATTCAATCAAAAACGCAAATTTCTGTCTCTCCGCCGCCATTTTGCAGGAAGTCGCACACTCGCACACACACACTCTCTCGCCGCCAATGCGTGGGAATTTCATGACGTCCCATGCCCAGCTTCGCATGTTCTGCGGTCGCTGCCGACGTCCGTCGTCCGGTCCGCCGCCGCCTCCTCCGCTCCGGGGATCTCGCGGTGTTCGCTCCCTGGGAAAAGGCAGAGCTGTCGGAAAATGCAATCTGAACAATTTAATAAAATAAATAATGGTAACGTTTTAATTTCAATTTAAATGCGAGTAGTCGAGCAGCAGCGAATGCAGGGAACAAAAGGCCGCGGCCACGAACGCGATGGGAAGAAATTCCGCATTCTTCTTCTTCACAGACCAGCGGCTCGTGCAGAACTAAGGGGAGGGGCAGGCGAATTGAAGGGAGACGAGGCGAAGGGAGCGAGGCAATGACAGCAACAGATGTCGTCCTCCATCGCCATCGCCATCGCCATCTGCGTCGTCTCGTTGCGGGAACATTTGGTGGAAATTGAGATTTTCTCTATAAGGTCCGGGAACTGTTTTTAACCGCTCGGCTCCACAACGACGTCCGAACAAATGCCTTCCGAGCTGCCAACGCTCTGTCCTCTTCCTTCATTACTTCTACTTGTTGTTGTTGCTGTTGTTTCGACGAAGGTTGCCTTCAGCTGTTGTTGCTGTTGCTTTTGACTTTCCAAAAATGTTATCGGAATCACATTTAACGTTCGTTTAACGTCATATTAACTGTCATATTCCCAACAACATCCAGACTATCGCAAGAAACACAACAACAACCAAAAAATAACAACCGAAACGGTAACCGCAACAACAACAACCACAACAGCCAGCACAAAACGAAGGCGATGAAGACGACGATGACGACGACGATGACGGCGGAAAAAATGTCACTTTGCTGCAAAACCTTTAAAAATGCAGATCAATCTGCGACAACACGTCGGCTGTCGACCGGCAATCGGCAACCGGCAACCGCCGCCCGTCGACTGCCGAATGCAACAACGGCTGCAGCCGCCAGCCACAGAGCGCAGCGAAAGCCAGTCCTCAGTCCATGCTGGAGTTGGAGCCAGGACCGAGCTTCGAAATGTGCGCTGATAAGCGAAGCTTGCCAAATAATTACACGGAAGGCAGGCGGCCGCGAACCGCTGCTGCAGGGACAGGGACGACAGAGCGGCGGCGGCAGTCGCTGGATCGCATGTGTGTGGCATATAAAGAGGGTACGGCACCGGCACCGGCACCGGCACGGGCAGCAGCACCAGCAGCAGCAGAACCGACTGCGATCCGGCAGCCCCGGTGCTGAAGATGAAGGAGGCCGGAGAAGAGAACAAGCCGTGATTTAAGATTGTTAGTCGTCTCTCTCCGCGTTGTTGCTGTGGTTGTTGCCTTTCTTGCATTTGTTGTCGAAGGCATAGCTTCATAGTAGTGCTGCTGCTTTCGGTGGTTTCGGCTGGATTTTTATGTTGCAGCCAATGTAATATTTATGTGAGGCATAAAATTTAAGATGGCTTTGGGAAATATTTGGTTATTGGAAGTCGCTTTTTATGGGCAGATCGCCGAAGAGACAGAAGCAGCAAAAACGGAAAGACGAGAGAATTTCCACAAAAATGACTTCGAACACAAACTCGGCAGAGAAAAAATACCGACATTTGCCTAAAATCGAAAAGAACAGAAACCTCCATGGAAAATGCAAATCGGGGCAAAAGTTGCTGGTCGACGGGAGTTGTTGTAGTTGTGGTTGTTGTCGTTGCCATTGCCGTGGAAGCAGCAAATCATGACTCCTCAATTATTTTCCCTGGCAGAGGGAGAAACAGACACGACAATTATGGGTCAATTTCAAAGACTAATAGCGTAGTTTGAAGCTTGTTTAGACCACGACGACTACAACCACAACATGGCCCGAACACAGAAACAACAACAACCACCAGAAGATCAAGAAAACCTCCAATCGAACCGACTGCTTGACAGACGCGAGAACGGTCGGGGCTCCAGAGGCTCTTGGAAAATGCAGACAACTTAAACGACGAGTAAATTTAGTTGTCTTTCAACGTTCTCCCAGACGTAGTCGTAGCCGACGATGTTGTTGTTCTATTGCTTTCGGATGGAAAGAGACAGACGTCGACGTCTCCGTCTCCACATGCAACCCACAACTCGCTGGCAACAACAAATCCGCAGCCATCGCATTCAAATTGACCCCAGTCCCAGTCGAGTTGCCCCGTCCTCGTCCGTCGCCCCCTCCGACCGTCGACTCGAGTCGTTTGTTCTGTGTTTGCTTTGCGAATTGATTCACAAATTATTTCAGGCTGCTGCGAAATTAGTCACGACTGCGTCCGCGTCCGAATCCGCGTCCAATTCGAAGCCTCGACCGGGCCCGACTCCCATTCTCCCGCACATAGCGCTCCAATTGGTGCACCCAGGCGGTGGGTGAGGGCGGCCGGTCTGGGGAGCTCGAACCACTCTAATTGGGTTGGGAACACGGAGCTTCATGGTCCAAGTCGGGCCAAGTTTGTTGCCCAAGCCGTTCGTTTAATTGTTCGAGTCGAGTCCGACATCGACGCCTATTGAAATGCCGGGCTTATTTCTTTCTGATGTCGTTGATATATTATCAGAAATTACAGTCCTCGTCCAGCGAGCGGTCGGCGACGACAGTCGACAGCAAATCCAGTGGGAAATTTCAATTACTTTTATGAAATAATTAGGCGTCTGTGTACGAGTAATTGTCGTGTCCAGCGACCGCTGGTGGCGACAGCGAACGCCTGGACTCCGGTCCACTATCGAACTGTCGGCCGAAACCCGCACGACCAAACCAAACCGATCTCAAATATTTGCACTCCGGACCTTCGACATCGAAGTCGTCGCCCTCTCGCCCCATATGCGCGATCACACGGAGTCGAATCGACGTCGAATTTATAACGTAAACACAAGCTGTTAAATCAATTTACGTTCTGCGATCGAAGCTCCAAGTCACACGCATTTATTTATGAGTTGATTGCCAATCGGCAGCAGCAACAACAATCACAAAACCCCGACCGTTTGATATGCAAATTAGCATGAGAATCAAATGCGAAAAATTAACAGCAACACATTCACTAATGGCCAGCAACAGCTGCCGCAACAGCAACAACGACAACAGCGCCGTCATCCCCAGCATCGGCATCGGCATCGCCATCATCATCAGCCGCCGCACGACGACATCAACGTTGCTGTTGTTGGCGCGGACGTGTTGGAGACAACGACTTTGTCTCTAGAATTTAATTGGAGTCATCAAACCGAATGTCCCCGGGCCCCGGATGGATGGCCAATTTTTACGGCCCGCCATGATCATGACCATGACCATTAGGCGACTCGCATTAGGCGAATGGCCGGAGATTTTTCACCCGAAGCAGACGCCGCTGGACGACCGGAGGAGTCCTTCGAATTGTCCACCAATTTCTCAAGAAAAATGCCGCTGACTTCGCTGCTGTTGGTGTCTACGACAGCGACTCGTCGTGGCAGATCGATTTCTGTCGGCGTCTCCGATCCACGCCCCCGTCCCCGCGACGGCAACCGGAAGACGGCGGGCCGGCGCGTGTGCTCCACTTACGTGGCGACACGATTCGAGCGCCTTAAATGGCAGCAGGCGATGGCGCCATCTCGCGTCTCGCCTGGTCTCGTGTCGACGCGCCGCCGTCGCTCAAGCCGCTGGTGTCGTTGGCGGCGCGGCTCGGCGGGAATTTCTTTTTGTGAAAATTCCACGCTTCCTCGCCACGCTGTTGCTGTGATCGCCGTCGCCATCGCCGTTGTTGGTGGCGCAACGACAATTAAACGAGCCGAAGATCATAATTTATGTCCACGGCGACGCATTCACCATTGCTGTTGTTGTTCCTGTCATCATTGCTATTGTTGTTCCCGTGGTCATTGCTGTTGTTGTTCCTATTGTCATGACTGCTGTCGCTGCTCACATCGCCTCGGTGTTGTTGGTGATCGCGCCGAGGCTGTGGAAGATCGCGAGCACTGACTGAAGCCTCAATTGTCAATGACGACAATGTCGTAGAGTGACAAAGAACGCGATGTCGATGCCTCAAATGGCAACGGTTGTTCTGTTGTTGCTGGTGAAGGGGGCGTGACGTGGCGTGGCGTGGCGAGACGTCCGTAAACAAACGACGGGCGCGCGCGACCAACCTGCAGTCGGAAACAAAAGACTCAGGCGACGAACTCGACTGGCCACCGCAGCAACAACAACAACAACAACGACGACGACATCTGCCATGGCAGAGTCTGCGCATGCCCGGTCCACTAACGGCACTGCACAGCTGTTGCCGAGAGCCAGCAGTTGCTGCTGTGGCTTCCACTGCCGCTGCTGCCGCGACAAACGTGATTTATTTGAGGTTTTTATCAATTCCCCACAACGCTGAAACCTTAACGGTCTCCTTTTCATCCACGCGGTCGTTCGTTCATTCGCTCATTCGTTCATCTGATCGCTCGCGGCGGTCCTGCGAGCGCGCGCAGATGCAGCGCCGCCGATCGGGTCGCCGATGCCTGGCTGGCTGGCTTTGCAGTCGCATCACGCATCAATCTGGCACGTTTTTATGATCACTTCGGACGGCCGATCGCCCGATCGACGCTCGCTCGGTCGCCTGCTCGCCGGCCTGCAACGAGATATGTATTAATGATCCAACAACAACAACAGCAGCCAAAGCAACCTGGAGCACAAGCAACGGCAGTCACAACAACAACTACAACTGCTCGGGTTGCAACCTGAGCACGAGTCGCGGCCGGCGGTTCCGCAGTTGTTTGCGAGCCTTATATGAGCATTTCTGCCTTGATTGCGCCCGATGCACCGCCGATCGGCCCTCGTCCCTCTCGCCATATCGCCGTCTCTGCTCCTCCGCCCATGCCGCCTCTGTGTGTGCGCGGTCCCATTCAATTGGACAATAATTATGTTCCCGATGTGCACTGAATTCTTAATGCAATATTCATACTTAATGCACATCTTTCGCTGCCGCTGCTCCAGATGCCGGTGTGGCTGCGGTTCTTGTTATTGTCATTGATGTCATTGTTTTTGTTGTTGTTGTTATTGTTATTACTGCTGCAACATGATACCGCATTCACGGCACGCCAAGCCGTCCACTCGCCAGCGATCGGCGCTCGATCTGCGATCTGCGGATTTTCATTCACAATTTCATTCAGTCCATTTCATTATATTTTTTATTTTTCCTCTGTTTTATGTCATTTTTCCACTTAATTTTATGTATTTTTTCATTTCATTGAATGCATGTTTTCATTTTGGTGAATGTATTTTTCATTTTATTTCAAGCATTTTTCTGTTTTTACGGCGAATTTTCCATAATTTTGTAAATTGCGTCCGGCCGCAATGATCGACAACGGCCAAGAATCTGGGTCAGCGTCAATTGCTCGTGTGCTCCACACACAGACACACACACGATTGCGCTCTCGTCGCAATCGTGTCCAATCGGTGATCAATTCACCTCAAAATTGATGGACCAAGCGGAACGCGATCAGAATGAGATCAGTTGGCCGGCCCGCCGGATCCCGCCGGATGCTGCAGTCGCGGTCGAGCCACGGACCGCGATCGCGATTTTCGGTGACCCTCGAGAGGCATCGGTCAGAGGTCGCTGAACCCCGGTGAGCCTCGTGGAGGATCGTGGAGGAAGATCTTTCTCTCCATTAAGTCGAGGAGTTTTTGTCCTCCTGTCGCCTCCTGACGCCCTCCTGGCCAACGTCGTCGGCATGTCCATAATTAAATTAATGCTTTTCCTCAGTCCTCCAGTCGGCGCTCGTCGGTTTCTCACCGGACCATGGCAAATGCTTTCGAAACTCGGTCCCGCATCGAGGGGAATCATTAATCAAAAAGTGTTCTGAATTCACCGCAACAACAGCAGCGACGACTCACGATAGAAAGGCAGACTCTGACGTCCGGACTCCGAAGTGTAGACGAAGGCAGCAACAACTCGGCTCGGACGCAACTCGACTATCGAAAACTCGAACCGACGAAATTTCATGAACTGCTTTCTCGAGCCTCGCCGCGTCTCGTCCGCGACCGCCTGTTGCCAGGCTTAGGTTTGGGGCTGGTGCTGTTGCTATTGTTGTTGTTGTTGTAGTTCGGTTTAGTTACTGCTGTTGCCATTGTTACTGAGCCTGTTATTAGCAACACGTGTTCGCAATTAAAATGCGGCAACAATTAAAACTGTCACTTTGACGTCGCAGTCGTCCACGTCATCGTCGTCGTCGTCGTCTGTTCGAGCTCGAGTTTTACGGCCGACATGCAAAGTGCAGGCGATTCCGAGAACGCGATTTCGCATCCCCACCCACTGCCAAGCGGAGTCTCCTCCAATTCTCTGAGAGTTTTTATACTAATTTTTTAGAACGTGGTCCCAACATTCGCTAGAATATTATTGGAATATTTTCTAGAAAATAGGAAAGTTTTAGAGAATTGTTTGAACATTTTTCAGAAAATTGTCAGCGATTCGTGCGGCGACGTGCGATCGAATTCCACTCACGCGGCCCTCATTAACTCAATTACAATGGCTTCAATCACAAATCTACGAACAGCCCTCAGTCACATGCCCGGCTGAGGCCAGCAGGCGGACGGACAGCCGGACGGACATGCGGGGGGCGAGCAGAACAGTTGGCAACCCTGTGGCGACGGCAAATGAGCGCGCCGAATGCGAACACGCACGGTCGTGCGATCCGGCGAGCGTGCTCCACGCATTGCCAGTCGATTTTTGTGATTCGAACAATTTCTGATTCCAATTGAAACGGTGAGCCGGGTGAGGGGGAGGCGAGGGGGAGTGGGACACGCTCCACCACGAGCCGACCCATTTGGCAAATAAAACGTAACGAATTCGTGGCCGACGACGTCTGGGCGGGCAACGACGGAGCTTCAGGAGAATCGCCTGTTTCACAAATAATTATTCAAAGAGAAAGAAAAATGAGGTGAAAATAAACACTTATTAGAGGCAAAAAAAGTCATGAAAAAATAATTATCTTGTAAAACATTGAGCGAAGGAAAATTTCTAAAATAATATAATTACAAAAGAAACAAGTCCGAGAGCAATAACGATAATTTTGCAATGTAAACAACAACAACGAGAATAGAAATCGTTTTTCACGACTGCACAAGGCGTTGCCAACGGGATCTGGAGCAATCGTGGCCGGGCGATGCACGCGAGACACCGAGTGATGGCTTATTATCACTTTCCATCATAATTTCGATTCGAATCGAACCCCCGTTAATTTTCCCAACACCCGATGTCGTAAAAAAAATAATAAAAAATAATAAATAAAATCGAATTTCGATCTCCGCAATCTTTCGTATAGTTTTGTATCATCTGCCCGATATGCTCGTAATTGTTTAATTATGTTTCCCATCATCACTCATTTCTCTCGTTTTTCAATTATTTTGTTCATGTATTTTTTCTTCTCCGGTTTTCTTTTATTTTAGTTTGTTGATTTGGCTTCTTTCCTTTTTGGGTTTTTTTTTTCTCGGCTTTCCGCTTCTTAATTGTCCGTTTTTCGACCGTCTCTCACCAAGCCGGCTGATGGTCTCATTTTACCAGTCTCTTTTACCACGAACCCTCTCTCGCCCCCCCCCCCCCCCACAGTCCAGGCCCGGGCTGTCGATTCATCATCGAGTCACACGCTCCACAAGCACCGCAATTACATCCGGTAATTTTGTGTAATTTTATATTTTCCAATCTCGTCTCGCCGCGGCTCGACTCGACTCACCTCAGATCGCCGTCGCTCGCTCCCCGCTGGCCGTTGTTGTGTGAGTGCATTTGCATGTGGAGCCCCGGGTGGCGGAAAGGGACGGGAGCCGCGTCCCTAGGAATTCCACATTCTACACGAAATGCACTCGAAGCACCACCGAAAGCTCTTTTGTGAGACCACCAAACGACGTCTGATGGAGTTCGTTGCCTGCGTCTTTTGTTTAGAGCAGGCCAGAATCCGCCGAAGATCGCTCGAGAGGAATCGTGAAGTTAGAAAGAGATCGTACGTTCTCTATCACTCTCACTCTCTCGCTCGGCTCTGACGCCTCGGAGCTCATTTCTTTTTTTAGCCCGATGACGAGTGGAGGCCGTCAAAATATTTAAGAATTCACAAATGAAACTTTTCGAAAAATCCCAAAATCAAAAAGAGATATCCGACTAGGGAACGAATCACAAGAACAACAACGACCACAAGATGCTGTTGGATGATTAATTATCGCCGAATTCCATGGGGAGAAAACGGCGTTACTGAGCCTGCGAGATTTTCCGTAATTAGGCTTAATTTAGAAATTGGCTACGAAACGACCATTAGCCACCAGCTGAAAGCACGGCAACAACAATAAGAACAACAACAGCGCCAGCTGAAGGAACAAAACCACAATAATTATTCAATAATTAAATAGGGTCCGCCGTTGATGAAGACAAAGTTCAAACGGGGCTCGAGTGAAAAGCTGCGTTTAAAAGAAGATTAATAACCGTCCATTAACGCAATACAAACACAGAGCCAGCCCAGCGCAGCGCAGCGCCGCGAAAACCTCGAGCAAAAGGCGTTGCTCGAGCGCCTTGAGACGAAAATATTCAAAAATTCAAAACTCAAAGAAGTACACCGAAAATACAGCCCAGCAGAGGAGGGGGAGAAAAAAAACGAAATTGCTCAAAATTCGTACAAAAAATATTGATTAATTGATGAATGGCCTGCAGCGGATGCCGCCGATGCCGCCGCCGCTGCTGCAGGTCAGGGTTAAGCGTGTCGTTTTCACGAGACGCGATTTTGTAACCGTCGCTGAGGGTCAAGTTTACCGCCGGTCGGCCGGCGTTCGAAATAAATTAAAATTTTTAATGAAGCGCTTTGAATTAATCACCGACGATCGTCGCACCGGACCCGCCGACATGACAGCCCCAGCTACCGACTTCCCGCTCCGCCACCGTTCGGACCGGTCTCCGGACCCCCAACTCGATCGCCTCCCAACTCGCCCCGCCTCGGCTCATCTGCATATCGCGACACTTACACGCGTTCGCTCGTGAGCCATCGATCGATGGAGCGATGAACGAACCGAGCGATCGGGCCATCCATCGATCGATCGTTGGATCTTTCGTTCGTTCGATCGGCCGCTGCGCCGCCTCGCCTGGTCGGGGGATCCACCTGGCATCGCCACAGGAAGTCGTCCGCCGATCATCGACGATGGCCGACGAGATCCTCCGCCCCGCTCGGCGACGGCTCTGGACAGGAATCCATCCTGGATCACGGCTGGCCGTGATTGACAGGCGCGTGTTCGCCAGAAATGATGTCCGGTGCTTCTTCTTCTTCGTCTTCGTCTTCCTCTTCCTGTGCTGTCCCTCCCCGGCCGCCGGCATGCGTCGGGCAGCAGATGGCGCTTGCAGCTGCGAGTGCCAGCGAGGAATCGGACGGAATGAGATCTGCAAGAAGAGAAAAAGTTGTCCTTAGTTTAGTTTTCTCAATCGATAAATCTCCGACTAGTTCTTCCGTCGATCGCTCTGTCTGTCTGTCTGTCTGTCTGTCTGTCTATCTGGCGGCCTGTCTTGTCTGTCGACCCATGCAGCCGTCTCTCTCCCGCACGCACGTCCGTCGGCCGCACAGCAATTTCTTTTAATTACTGAACGCCGCATTCCGTGGCGCAATCGCAATTCTGTTCGAATCATTCCGATTGGCAACGCGTTCCGCAGAGCCCGCGTCCAGCCATCATTGAGAAGAAGGCCTTGGCGGTGGGACGAGCAGACTGTGGGCGGGGGGTCTTCCGTTCCTCAGCCGCCTCCCATCGCCATCGACTCGGGGCTTCGTTCCCCGTTCTTTCCAGTTATTTTCTTCGCACACACTTGCAATTAATTAATATTTGCTCTCCGTTTAGGAACGACGACAACAAGTAGTAAGGAATGAACAACAGCAACACCAATAATAGCAACAACAGCAACAAAGTTGACGACGATCCGCCTCGCGCCCCGCCGCGATGTGAATAAAATTGATATCGAACGCGGCCGCGCATGTGCACAAGGGCATCGAAGCGCATAATTAAACGCGTGTTCGCAGGACGCTCGACAAAACAGGCTCCGCCAGACGGACGGACGGACCGCCAGACAGACAGGCAGGCAGGCTGAATGAATGTGGAGCAGCCGGCCGTCCGTCGGTCCGTCCGTCCGTCTTCCATCCAGAGACTCCACCTGGCCGTGTGGGTCGAGTCCGTCCGGAGTTTGTTTCCCTCGGCATATGTTGGTCTGCATAAACGTCCGTCGTCCGGCCGTCCGTCTGTTGGCCAGACTGTGACAGCGCCGAATCGAGGTGTGAGATGTTATGGCGATTAATATGTTAAGCTGCGTCCGTAATGAATTGCACGCGTTTGGGCCAATAAAAGCGCAGCCGCAACATTTCGCCACCGTTCGTTCGCCAGGCAAGGTGGATGCAGGGGGGACGGCAACGAAGCGGCGACAACGGCCACAACAACGACGACAGGGTCCACTTCCTGATGTTTTAATCAGGGTGCAGCAGGCGGCGGCAGCTGCTCGGATGCTGCTGCCGATGCGCCGCTCGTTACTTTTCGCAGTTATTGCTGGTTTATCTTGTTGTTATTGCTTCAGATGACGCTGCTCCCTCTGATGGTGTTGCTCCTGTCCACGTCGTTGTTGCTGTTCTAGTCTAGTTGTGCCCAGTTGTGGCAGCGGAGGCTTCTCGCGGAATTAATCATGCTGCTTGAGTCGAAATGGAGTCGGAGTCGATCGAGTGAGAGTCGGAGCGAACGGGGCGTGTTCGGCCTAATAAGATTTATTAGCCACATTTTCCGGATCCCGTCCGGGGAACCCCCGCCTTGGCGTTGGCTTTGGCTGGTTCTCGCTGCTCCCTGCTCTAAATTACTTTCCAGCAGCGATAAATATTGCAGTCAATCGCGGCGTGCGCGATGCATACGCGACGATAATCGATCGATCGTCCGTCGGTCGGTCGGTTGGACGGTTGGTCGGTCGAGCAGCCGCGTTGCCAACCACTCGCGGATAATCCTTTGCCACGCAAATTGATTGGCACTAAACTGCCCGCGATGATGCCTGATGTACGGTCATAAATCTTACTTTTCCTCATCCTTATCATCGGCCTCATCCTCATCCTCATCATCATCATCATTGTCATCATCTTCCCCCACTTCTCTAATAACAGTTGTAAGAGGCTTCATTACGGACCTCGGCTGCCCGCGGTCCGGACTCGAAAAAGCTCCGGGCGACGTTCGTGGAAAACCTCGCGGAAAAACTCCAGGTGATGACAAATATTTCCCCCGTGCAAAAGCGGCAATTATCGTTGCTATTTCTGCTGCTGCTGCTGCTGCTGCTCCTCGGACTGGGGCTGTTGCTGTAGGAGTCCTTGTAATGGACCGCAAAAGCTTGACAATGACTGCTTTAGAGCTTCCTGCAGCCCGTAATTTATGTAATGCCGGATCTCCGCCAGACTCCCTGCGGTCACTCTATCTGTCTATATATATGTTTGTGTATGTATATGTGGACGCAGCTGTCGTCAGGTGCAGCCACAGCCCACTTCTGCAGAGCCTCGAGTGCTCTGGCTCCGAGTTGGGTTGCAGAGGGTTCCGTCTTCAGAGCTTCTGAGGAGTTTTTGTTGTTCTTGTACGCACCACTTGTTGTTGCTGTTGCCTTCCCAATGTTGTTGCGTACAGTTTTCTCTTTGTTGCCGGCTTCCTCTCTGCTGTTGCGTTTGTGTCGTGGCTTTGCCTTTTCTCGTTGCTTTTGCTACTGCTACTGCTGTTGCTTTTGTAGCTCTTGCTGTTTCATTTTTGATGTTCATTTTGATTGATTAAATGTCTGTGCGAAGCCTTTGCAAAAAGCGGTTGCTTCTCAGGCACTGCAGCACTTGTCTGTTGTTGCTGTTGTTGTTGCTTATTCCGATTCCAACTCCGTTTTTGCTGCTCCAGAAGTCGGATTTTTTTCACAGCTTCTTCACTTGGGGAGCAAAAACTCCCCAGGTACAGCGAGAGAGAGAGAGAGAGAGAGGGAGAGCAGCAGTTGCTCCAGTTGAAGTCACTGTGGCTGGGCGTTGACTGTTGTTGTTGGCGCTGTTGTTGTGGTTGCAGTAGTAGCCCGCTGTCAACTATGATTAGCTGCTCTGGCCAGAGTGATTTAATTACAGATGCAACTGGAACCTGCCTCCACATCAGGGTCCGATCGTCGAACCAGCCGATCGTCGTCTAAAGGCTGACTTTTTCAATTCTTGTGAATTCGACTACGAGATTTCCACGAGCCGTCGATAAGAGGCCTTCGGGAATCGGGAATTATGATTCAATGGTTCTGACTGATCGCTTTGCGAACCCACTCAGCGGTTCGTCACCGGTCCCGGCCGCGCTGCCTCTGGCCAGTTGGCGGCCGGCAACCGCCTCGTGCCTGGAGCAACGATCTCTTGTAATTGCGGGCGCCTTTTTTGTGCATTCGATCTGCCCACCCGTCCCCCTCCGGCCCACCCACTTGCCGCGGCCTCCCCCACACGTCGCCACTTGCAGCCCACGTGCATCGCCGCGGCCCGATCGAGGCGAGGGTCGTTGAACCCGTTCGTCGGCCAGCCAGAAACCTCGGTTCAGTCGCCTCCTTCTCTCTCTTCCCCATCTTCCACTCCGCCGATGTTTGTTCTTTGTTTGCACTGCTCCACCTGTTACTGTTATTTTGTTGTTCTTGTTGCTGTTCCTGTCGTCGTTGTTGTTGTTATCTTTGTTGCCTTCGCTTTGTTGTGTGTGGTTCTCGGTTGAGCGCTACAAAAGATTGTCAACTGATTCATCGGCTTAAAACGGTTTTCGACCACGTTCGTTCAACGCTCGCGACTCCATCTGTGGCCGGGGCGACGATCTTTAATTGCTTCGAGCCAAGCGATCGCTTCCACCGACCGCCCTCCGCCCCTTCAGCGTAAGGCGATAATTACAGGCGATCGTCATTAAATCGAAATCAATCACTTTCGAGAATTCTATTTAAAAATAACTCTTAATTGTACACGGAGATTGCCAGAGAGTTCAATTGAGTGACTGTCGGTGGTGGTGTGAAGGAGATGGATGGAGGAACGAGTGAGCGAGAGGGTGGGAGGGAGAGAGGTAGGACTCGGTGGTCGGTAGTTTGCATAAATGTTCCATCCTCTGTCTCTCTCTCTCTAGAACCCCTAACCTTGCCCAACCGCCAGTCGACGGCCGGCCGCCCCACCTCTCGTATGCAACTATCCAACAGTGCATTTGTGTATGTGTTTGTCTGTCCGTTGGATAGATATCTCCAACACGCTCGCATGCATGGGAACGAATTCAAGTGCCGACGATTGTTGTTGCTGCTGCTGCTGCTGCGAGATCAGGTTTTATGTACATAGAGCGAATCGCTCTAAGCATAGAACAAATAGAGCGCTGGTGGAGGGCAGGCGGACAGACGGACAGACGGACAGACTGACAGACTGACAGACGGACTGATGGACGGACGGACGGACATCCTTCATATCCATATGCATGTATCAATTTGTCTGTCCGCACTTTGAGGCAAAAGTGAAAATGAAATCGTTCCAGTTTTCGTTTCATCATTGCTCTTGTTGTTGTTGTTGTTGTTCTTCGTGCTATTCTTGTTGCCACCATATTTTTGCTGTTGTCGTTGTTTTTGCATCTATTGTTGTTGTGTTTACTACCATTGTTGTTATTGTTGCCAGCAAACAATGTTCGAGTGAATTGCCACAACTTCATTACAACAACGAAAACGGATCTTATTTCAATTTTGCTTTTTAAACTTCTCTCCAGTGGTAACGATTGGTGCTGTTGCTATTGCTGTGGTTGCAATTGCTGCTGGCAGTCGGATTGTTGTTGCCGCTGTTGCTGCCGCTGTCTGGCGCTGGGACGAGAAGCTGATTTTTCTTTTTGTGCCATAATTAGTAATAGTCTGCTGACTCTTTCCGATGCCGCTCTTATTTGTTCACTAATCCGTCCGTCCGCCCGACTGTCTGTATGTTTCTCCGAATGTCTGTCTGTCTGTCTGGCTGTCTGTCTGTCCCTCTGTCGGTTGCTCTCGAACCGTGCGATTTCCTTGCATATGAAATGAGAACGGCTGCGACTGTGAACTCGGCTCCAGTTCACACGCTTTCGCTGATTTCGTTCGCCGCAGCCGCAGCCGCAACTGGCGCTGGAGCCGGAGCCGGAGACGGGGCCGTGAAGTTTCCAATGCTCGCATCCGCCAACCGGGCTCCTGCGATTGCGATCGCTCTCCGATCTACATGTTGTGATCGATATATGTTCTCGCCGAGCGACGGCGACACTTCATTAACCTTCGGATGGAAATTAAGTCGCGCACGTTTCACTTCCGACCGCTCGGCGATCGCGATCGCCGTCGTTAGATAGAGTTTGACGACTGGATGGAGATTCAGTTTGATGGCTGGCTGGAGTTCGCGACCGACGCGCCTCGGCCGCCTGCTCTGTATGCCGCGGTCGTCAGCTCGTGTCGCTCTAATGAACGCCTTATACGTCGCTCTCCGTCGCTCTGTCCGAACGCCGCCACCGTCATCGCAGCTCCCCAAGGACTCACCTTCATTCATGGCATCGCCGCTGCCAACCATCGACCCGATCTATCCGTCCATCCAACCATCCATCCATCGAGCTAAACGACGTTTATCTATCGATCGAAACCGATTTGTTCGCCACTAAATGCTCGGCTTCCCCGTCTCTTTCTCTCCACGGAATCCCGTCGCCAGGGTATCTCTTTTATAAATCCCTCGTCCGGCCGTCCGTCCGCGGATCGTGGGACAGCGCATGAAGTTCACGACTCTAGGGGCGTAATTATGTTGGCGAAAATATTACATGACTTCTGTCTGTGTTCCTCTCTGAGCCACGGAGCGACTTCCCTGGCTGTCTGTCCGTCTGTCGCTCTGTTGGTTGTCAGCCAGTTCGCCGTCCGTCCATCCGTCGTCTATCGGTGTCTCGCAGTCCATTGGGGATTCGCATCGTGTTCATTTCGGTGGCACGATTATGTTGTTCCCATTGATATCGGCGAGGATCGGCCGCTGAATGGGTTGTCATCGGAGGACAACCACAACCACAACAACAACAGCAGCAACAACGACGCGACCGCACGTGATGCGAGCGACGACGTGGGAACCTCCTTGTTTCGCATGTCGTTTGAATGCACATCAATGAAAAAGTCATCAATTGTCATCGTCGAGGTCGGTGTGGAGACATTTTTGAACGAGGTCCCAACTTACCGTCAAATATCGGTGCGATCCGCAGCGATCTTCCCTGCGCGAGTGTGTCCAACTGGGTTCTGCAATAGAGTAAAAAAACACTTGGTCAGTTGAATTCACTAAAGTGGAATGGAATTTAATAGAAGATCCTTTCAATACGGAGTGATTTGGAAGGTGGATTCGAACCGAACCGAACCGAAGAAGCGAAATTTTCCGCACCTGGCGTGCCCTCGAGAATTTCCTTGGATGGATGTACAGCCAGCCTTAGGAGTAGGCAGCCGGACTGTCCGACAACCTGCCGGACTGTCTGACAGCCTCGGCCATAAATCGCGAAGACACACACCAAACTCAGCGCCAATGTGGAAAATCATCAATAATTTTCCCCGGCGAGGAATGAGGAATGGGAGGTGCAGGGCGGGGGAGGCACAGGGTTCGTGACAGGGTTCGGCACAGGGTTCGTGAGACGGCGGTGATGTGAGGAACGAGAGGGCGACGAGGAGGACGCGGCGTAATAATTCGCATCTCGACACGTCATAACTGTCAAAGGCCCCAACTCGAGGGAGGAGAACTCGAAGAGGATCCCGATGCCGCACCGCAGCCGGACGACGCCGCCTGCACGGGGAACAAGTCGAGGCGACCGGGCACCGGCCATCGACGGTCCTCGCAAATTTGCATCACACGACGGCGGCGTCGGCGCACAGTAAATCATGCGTGGCAGCAGCTGCAACAACAAGACCGCGGACCAGACCCGCCTGCTGCGCCTTCACGACTGCGGCTGCCGCTGCCGCTGCTTAAGAGGCAATTAATCTTGGCCTTCGCAGCCACAGCCGGCCAGCCCCATCGAGGCAGCGGCAGCGGCAGCCACATCGGCGCAGTTCGGTTAAGCATTATTATAACATCATTAAGTCGTTCATCATCGCACCGTCCGGGTCCGCGGCCTTTTTGCGACACCGCGGATGATGGCCGGCCACGCCCCTCACCCGCCATACGCCATGCGCCATTCGACGTTGTGGTCGGTTGCGCCGTGAGTTCAGGAATTTCTAATTTTCAATTTGCCAGCCGTTCGAGGGATTTTACGACAGCCTTCAGTCACAGGCCCTGACTCGACCATAAGACGGGCTTCGTTTCGTCTTTCTCCTGTCCTCCTTCTGCCTCCCAGCCTCCTGTATTCGTCAGCCGCGCAACCGTCCGACTGGACCCTGGTTATTATTGTTTATTAGCACTAACGTGTTGTGTTCGGCATCGCAGCAACAACATCATTACATGCTTCCAGCCAATTGATTCCTGCACCTTAACCTGCCGCACCATGGCCTACCCCATGCCTGGTCTCTTCCTCTTCCTCTCTCCTCTCTCGGGGTCCCTTCCTTTGAAGGGTTTCTCGAACAGGTTTCGGTCTCTGTTGTTATTTCATAATTGTGCCAAGTTTTTCTGCTGCTGGTCCCTTTTTGCTGCCATCCCTCCACCTCACACTTCCCGTCTCTGTCGCTCCCTGTCTTGGCTTCGACTTCGCTGGGTTTCGTCGTCTTTGTTGCCGGGCCTGATGTTGTTTTTGTTGTCGTTGTTACTTCTGTGTGTGTTTAAGGTGGGTTCGTCTGAGGATGTCGTTGTCGGTGTGGCTGCTGATGACTGTAGTTGTTGTTATGTTCGGCTCATTTAGTAAATTATTGCATTTTGAATGTTTTTCATGAACATTCCAGCACCTCGCCATCCCATCCCATCCATTCCCATTCCATCCCGGCAGCGAAGGCTTCCGTCGATCATTAGGGACTTTTCTCTTTCATCCAGATCATCACCTCGAACTAATGATCCGGAGAAAGGCACCAAAGGGACCCAGACAGTGAGAGATGGAGAGAGAGGGAGCGATTCCTGGTAACCTCTGGAGTCCTGCGAGCGCATTTTGATTGATGACTCGAGTCTTGATCTCTCGGAGACCCGCCTCGCTGTCGAGATCCCTATCGATCGGCACCACAGTCGAAGGCGAATCCACCGGCATCGATTCAGGGTGTTCCACGTTCCATGTGCCGAGTGGCGACCTCCGGGTGGCCGGGGTCGCCCCTGCCGGCGAACCCAAATTTGTTCGACACCAACTCACAGTGAACCAACCGAGTGAACCCTCCGCACAGAGTGTCGGCCGCGTTGCCAAATGTCAATAATTCTTCCACTCCACTCCACTCGACTCGACTCCAGCCAAATCGACTCGGTGCGGCTCGGCTCGGCTCGGCCCGACCACCTTAATAAACCATGTAAAATCAGACAAATAAAAGAGGCGAGGCAGCCGAAGACAGGGCGAGCGAGCGAGCGAGGAGGGCGGGACGGAAGAGAGAGGGAGAGCGAGCGAGCGAGTTGAGTTGAGGGGCGGGCGGGAGACCCGGATCGAGCGGGCGACGCCGACCGCGCCAAGCCAAACAAAACGGATCGAGACGAGACGAAACGGAACGGGCAGGAGGAGGAAAGGAGAACGTATAGACATTCGTTTCAGAGAAGTCGTGATCGTGTGGCCGGCTCTCCGTCGTCTCCACGGGCTGCGAAGAAGCGGCCACGAGGAGGCACCGAGGAAGCCAAAAAGAGCGAAGAGAGAGCGAGAACGAGATGGTTTGGAGGGAGATGGGGAGACGGCTTTGCCGATGACTCGTCAGCAGGCTTCGCTTGCACAACAAATACCGAAAATAAAAATTGATCTTAACCAAAATACACATGCACATACAACCAACAACAACAACCAACAGCCAACAACTCAACTCAAAGAAAAAACAAAGACGAAGGCAACAACGAGACCAGCAACAACATCATGTTGAAAAAATGTTACAGAAAACACCATACAAATAAACAGAGCTCAAGTGTGGCTCAGGCTGTAGGAGACGGCGAGTGAGAGGAAGCGAGACAACGACAGAGGGGGGCGGGGGGTGAACGTCGAGTGTGTGGGTGCCGGAGGCTTACCACATTTTTCACTGTTGTTGTTGGTCTACTCGTGGCAAGAGGCAAGAGGAAGGAGCAAGAGGTTTACTTATGCCAAGTGGAAGCCACTGTCGATGACTGGGCAAAAAGGGAAATTATTTTACAACAACCACTACCAACAAGAGCCTCGCACAGCGATCGACCGGCGATCGGCGACCGGCCGACCATCGGCGACCGTAACCGGTACAGCAGGCTTCCCAATGAGCTCGACCTCTCGATACCCCTCGACCGACACTCGGAGCCCAGTCAAGCCAGGCACAGGCCAAGCGATGGTGCCATTTTTGGTGCTGGTACTGGTGCTGGTGCTGGTGCCCTACGATCATCGATCGTCTCCTCGTTCCTCATGGTGTTCGCGACAACGTCTCCGTCTGGTCGTCTGGGACCCGAGCTTTTCTCGCCTCGCGCAATTAATTAATTCAACGACTAATTCGATTATCGGCCGATAATTAATGGCTGTCGATATCGGAGCCGAGCGTCACGCTTGCAAATCAATGACACTCGGAGGCTGCCCACTTTCCTCCATGTAATTTGTTGCCTCTAATCCTTTTTTAATTCCCCGTCATTCGTCTTTCTTCAGCCGACTCACTCTCTGTCTCTCTCTCTCCTTCTCTCTGTTTCCCTCTGCCTCTCTCGTTGCGATCCTGCCCACTCCGAACCTCCGAACCTGTTTGCTAAACGTCGGCGTTGTTGGTCCCGGCCGTTGTTGGTTGATTTGCTTGGACGTCGTTGCATGTTGCTGCAGTCAGATTAGATGTTGTCGTGTCTGCTCCTCTTACTGTTTTTCCTGTTGTTCTTGCTCTTGGTCTGGCTCTTGTGTGCCCCAGTGGTTCCGGGCCTTGGCCTGGGCCCAAGCGGAGGCTTCGCTCCGATTCCATGTTCGCATTAATCGCTTTCGCACTCCGCATTTAATGTCAGCCCGCATTTGGGCAGCCGCCGAGTGGGCGGACGAGCCTGCTCTCTCTTTCTCTCCAGCGCCCCTGAGGAGTTCCTGCCAGGTTCACTGGGTTAATTCGAATGTGTTCGCGCCATCGCGTCGACGGGCAGGAGGCGGAACGTTGACCCCAAAGGGTCACGGGGACGGGAGGCAGGGCAGCCACGTCGACGGATCGCAGACGCCCCCCGCTGATCCTGCTCGATGCCGTTCCAGGACGCGCCCGTCGATGGCGAGGCGGGATCGTCGTCGCCATTGACATTGACGGATTTACAGCGATTACCATCGGCGGCATCGGACGCTGCCACTTACGGAGCGCTCTTTGAGGATCCAAAGATCCAAAAACCTCCCCCCTCTGCAGCCCCTTGGCCGCAGTCGCCTCCAGTCGCAAGTCTCCCAGAGCCAACTTAATTACAGGCTCCGCACTCACGACCAGTAGCAATTACTGAGGCTCGCATGCCCCACGACCACGACTGCGACCAAGACCGCGACAACTCACCGACGACGACGACGACGATGATGATTGTTGCTGGGCCGACGACGATCATGTTCCTGCCGTCGAGTTGGGGATGAGGCGAGGCGACGACATCGCGATGATGCGGCCTGACGATGATGTCGACGGAGGCCTGCGGATGACGTTGCCGGCGGCGATGATGATGAGTGGCTTTTATGGGATTTCGATTTTAATTCCCGGCGAGCCGACAGCCGGCCGACGACGGACGACGGACGACGTCCAGCTGACGACTGTATTTCCCTCTAAGCCGGGCATTACATTCAGCAGTTGGCTAATTGCTCCGACTCATCAGCCACCGGCCCCGGTCCTCGGCCCACCGGGCTGCGCGGGAGCTCCACGGGTCGTGGTCGGGCCGAGCCCCGAGCCTCGCCTTCGTTCGGATCAGATGGCATCGCACGGGACGGGCTGGGATGGGGCCTGATGGGTTGGGATGGAGAGGCTGTGGTGGCATCACGACACGTCAACACATTAGAACGACAGCCGCAGTCACAACACACACGCACACACAGACAGACAGAGACTCTGGAACCGGACCCGGTGGGTCGTGGCCGAGGATGACGACGACGATGAGGATGATCGGCATGATGAGCAGAAATCGAAAACCGAACGGCATCAGCCAAGAACGAACGAACCGAGCGAACCGCGGCCGACTCGAGGAAGGGAGGATCGAGAACTTTTCCGTCGAGCGTTTTTGTAACGAGATTAAAACCTGATTACCAGCAACACCGTCCGTCAGCAACAATAGACGAGGCAGCCGAGCCAACCGAGTCGGCTGGAGCGAAAATCAGAAAATCACAAAATCACAGGTCGAGAATCGGAGACGGCCGACGAAGAAGAAGAAGAAGAATTGGAGCTCTACTTAATCTGATTTCGGAGCCGATTTTTTATGTTTTTCAGCTTTTTGTTATTTTTGAACTTCTTTTCTGATGTATTTTTTTGATTTTTTCTATGTTTTTTGTTGGATTTTATTTTTAGATTTTTTGTTAAATTTCGTTTTCTTTTTTTCCTTGGTTTCTTCTCGTGCGAATCTCGCGCCGAGAACATCTCAATCATCGGCCACAGCTCTTAGCCGAGGGAACGAAATTCGTCGTCGCTGGCGGTGACGGCGGCGTCGACGTCGACGTCGGCGAAAACGTGACCGCGGCGCGAAGTCGTGGCTGCGACCACAGTGCGATTCTTTCCCACCGCGCCCGCCCCTCCCCACCGACGAGGTCTGTCCACCCCCCTCACCTCCTCCACCGACCGTCCACCTCGCAGATGTATCTGTATCTGTATCTGGCGGGGCGCGATTCGTTGGAATCTATTTCCTTGTCAGTTGTTGTTGCCGTTGCTATTGCTGTTGTCGCTCGGAGCTCATCATTACAGTATGCCTTTGTTGATGTTGTTGGCGGAGATCAAAGATGGTTTGTTGTTGTAGTTGTTGCAGGTTGTTATTATTGTTGTTGTTTTCAGCGGGGGCCGCCACGCAAAACCGATTATTTTGTGATTTTTCCGATTGTTCGTATTTCGTAGTTCACATTGTTCTCGTTGTTGTTGTTGTTGTTGTTAGGGTTGTTCGTTGTTTAAGTATTTATTATAATCTCTTGTTGTTGTTGTTGTTTTTGTAGTCAGCAATGCCTCACATATATTTTTCTATACTTGTAGATATATATTTATTTATACATATATATATAGATGGAGTTTAGTTGACATTGTGTCGTGTCATTGTCAATGAAATTATTTTAATTGCACCAACAACAGCAACAATGACAACAAATTCAAACAGAACACTAGCTAATTTTATCAAAAAAAAACAAAAAAAAACAATGAAAAAAAAAATCACGAAAATAATCGCTGATGAAAAAGTAGTAGAAAAAATCGAATAGTACGAAAAAAAGATTTTGGAGCCTGAAACATGACATCAGAAAATGGCGAAATCGCCGAGCGACACGCGCAAAGTAACGCAACAACAACTACAACAGCAATAGGTTCTGAAATGAAAACAGGCGAAGGTAGTTAAGAAGGCGAACGATTAGTTCGAGAGAGCAGGAAAGTAGAAGGAACGAGCCTGACATCGGGCTGCGTCGATCGGGCCGGGTCGGGCAGGGGTCGAGAAGGGGAGGGCGAGGAAGACGACCAGAGGGTTCCCGGAAGCCCGAGCGATCGCCAGAAGAAGCCACTGGAAGCCTCTGGAAGGCCCCGTGACGACGACACGGAGGAGGAGGCGAGACGAGGTCGAGCTCATAAAACGAGCCAAAAGAGTTTTCCAAGAACGCGCTCCTCGACGCTCCACCTGCGACGGTCCCTTGGCCGGGCCCGGGTTTCGTGTTTCGAGCGAAGTGGAACCAGCCAATTCATATCATTACGACACAGTACAACAACAATAACAACCACACTGGTGAGATTCTACACTGACGACGGCGACGGCGACGACGACATTTAAACTCGGTAATTAAGCCTCTTGAAGTTCGCTATGATTAAAGCCGAAACAACAAACACAGCAACAAAACCTAAATAACAACAACAACAAAAATAACAACGAACCTAAAATAATAACACAACAACAACTGGAGCCCCACCAACAACACCAGAGCGACGCAAACTGCGATAAAACATGAAGACATGAAACGAGAAAAAGTTCACATGGTGTTGGAGGGAAAAAACCAGAACAACAACAACAACAACAACAACAACAGAAAGTAGCGATAGATAACAACAACAAGAAGTAGAAGAAGTAGAAGAAGAAAAGAAGTCGGCCCATAGGAAGCCGGCCCGGTTCTTACATTTTTTCTGCTTCTTCTTCGGCTTCCTCCTGTATTTCTTGCCTACCGCCATTTCGTGTGGGCTCCGCGGAGGAAGTTGAGAGTACGAAGCATGTGGAATAATTACGATCGCGATGGGAACCGCTGGGTGGAGGAAACGTCTGGGTTTCGCCGCCACCATCGGCGGCGCGATCATCAACGTGGCTTTTCCATACCGTTTCCATGCCCTGCGATCTCCTCGGGGACCATCGAGACCTCAGCCCGAAAGACCTCAAACACGTCGTCGAACGCCTCCGACCACGCCCGGGGTTTCCCGAGGTCCCCGCCCAAAAACTCCCTTCAGAATTAGACTAATTACAACCGGCCAAGACCGACTCGCATCCAGTCTTAGACTCAAACTCGAACTCGGACTCCTCTAACGATCGCGCAATTATTGCGATCGATCGACCGGGCCCGCAGCCGATCGCCAGGAGTCGGTTGCCGATTGCGATTTCTGCAAAATCATTTAAAATAATTCGTAAATGCGAACGCCGAACAATGGGAGCGATTAAGACCTTTTTGGCCGCGATCGCTGGGATCAACGAACGTATTTGGCACCGGGCAGCGACTGAGCGAAGACCAGTCAAGGCCGAGAGGGAGGGCGAAAGAGGGAGGGTGAGAAAGAGCGGGAGAGGGAGAGGGAGACGATTGGTTAAGTGTAACGATGTGGGGAGGGAAGCGCTTGCCTTTCGATGCCTTTTGGCCGTCACCGCAGGACCCACCGAGTTACGCGGAGTTTTAAATTTTCTGCATTTTTCGCCAGACTTTTCGGCCGGCTCCTGGGCCAGGCGACCGCGGCAACGGCTTCCAACGAAAGCAAGGAAGCATCAAAAATGCAATATCAATTACAAAATTCCTGTGGCCGCAACTGGTTTCGATTTTTATTACGCGTCGTATTCGTGCAACGACAACAACAACAACAATGGAGCTACCTTGACTTTTTCCCGTGAAATTTCGTAAGCCAAAACAACAACAACGACTGCTCACCGAAGGCTCGGCAGGGTCTGCGAAAGGATGACCCGCAGCCAGCACGCCGCGTGGCCAAGGCCGAGGGCCGGAGACGGGGCTGGGACTCGGCTGGGTTGGTTTCGAGTTCCACTTCCTCGCTGACCAATAAACTTATTTTCTGGTTGCCCCTCACCCCGTGCCCTCCCCCGCTTGCAGCAGCACCACCAACAACTGCACCGCACGAGCAACATTCTTCGGCGGCCGACGATTTGCAACTTGCTGCAAGTGCGGCGGCGACGACCACGAGAGTCGAGGCTTTCGTGTGTGTGAGTGTGAGTAATGTACCTGTGTGTGTATGTGTTTAGGCCATCCCGACGACCATCCGTGCGTTCGTCAGTCTGTCAGTCGACCCATCCGCCTATCCATCAGCGGAGACGGCGGCCTCAACATCATCATCGTCGTCGACGTCGCCATCGCCGTCGCCGTTCCTCACGACTCTCACGCAGAGGTCACACAACCGAGCGGCGGTTTCTGCCAGTTGTTGGCGTTCCTGTTGCCGTTGTTGTTGTTGCTGTTCGGCTCTTCGGTCTCTTTCGGCTCTTTCGGTCTCCGGCAAACAGTTGGAGGGCCTTCGAAACCGCATGCGACTCGGCAGGCCAATTATTTGCGTAGGCAGCAGTCATGAAACATGGAAAATACAACCTCGTCGACAGGAACACGCGCGTAATTGAGGGACCACCCCCCTCCGCCCTCGGACCCGGGCCCAGTCCACCGATCATCCGGTCCTCCCTTCCGTCCTCGAGTCCCGGCCAGATCGACAGCGATCGATCGCCGGATGCAGGGAGCCGAGCCAGAGGAGTTGCGGTAATATTTTCGCATTCGAGGAAATCAAAAATCAATGACAATGTTTATGACTGCCACAAAAAGGCACGAACACACACACGCACACAGCCATGTGTTCGACACCAACACCAGGACGAGGGCATGAGGCGACGACGATGCAATCACTCAGTGGACAGGAATTCACTGAATACGCGCGCAGATTTCATGTCGCGAACTACTGACAACTCATGATGGTGATAACGACGAAGACGACGACGACGTCGACGAATGTGACTATAACCACAACAACAACAACAACCACAAGAACAACAACAACGAGGACTTCAGCCAAAACGAGAAGAAGTTGAAACTCAACAGCAACAGCATCTGATGCCGCAGCCGACCACAGACGCATCAGCAGCAACAAAATGACGACAACAGTTGCTTGATTTGACGCCGAGGCAGAGACGAAGACGGATCGACGGACGGACGGATGGACAGACAGACGACTGGAGACGACTTCGGCGGAGTCGCGGCTGCACCTCAAAAGTTGCCAGCAGAAATCAAAGCGAATCGATCTGCGGCGGCCGAGTCCGTCGAGGAGGAGTCGGCAGGATCGCCTCGAAAACCTGTCCAGCAGAGCAGGAGTACGAATGAGGCAGAGCAGAAGGAGAAGCGAGGAGAAGGGAGGATACGACGATTGGATTTCAGGCCTTCGCCAGCTGTTGCCCCGGTGCCTGCTGGACGCGAGCGAAGGCAGCAGTGAAATTAAGTGCGCTGTTGGCCCGACCTGCCCGGAAGGACGGGAGCGGCCTGGTCGAGCAGGAGCCTTCACTTCACTCTCTCTCTCCTGAGAACCGTCGTCATATTTCGCCAACTGTCATCATTAGGCCGAGGGAAAGGAAAGCTTTTCTGTGTCCACGACGACGACTGTGACCAGTGGTCGTTGCCGCGGCTCCTGGCCAGACCCTACACCTGTACCGGCTGGAAGTGCGAGGCCAGCGATCGAAGTTGAAGGAAGCGCAAAACACGGACCCCATCTCGGGTGTCTCGGGTTTTTTCGCGATTTATTGCATCAGGTCGATGCGATTTTAAATGTTCCCGCGTCGTTGGTTCGAGCTGGCGTGCTGGACGAACGGTAACCATTTATCGAGGACGACTCGGGTAGAGACGTCCATGGCTTGATTTGACTGGGATCGGGCTTGGCTTCCCACCCCTCGTCCCTCAGCATAGACAGGCGACTCAGAGCCTCCTGGAAGTCAGGAGGAGGACTCGGGGATGTCGCGACAAGTCAATTCAGTGCCTTCAATTATCGAGCGGCGATCGCATCGTCCACTGATTGACTGCAAACCACCCTTGCCTCCTGAGCCGCCTCCTGCTGCCTGCGACTTTTTCCCCATCTCCCAGATTCTCCCGCTCGACTTCATGGCGACCCAAACGAATGTCTCATTTTTCGTGAACTGGCAGAATTTCGTAACCCAAGGCCCGAATTCGAATTTCGCGCTGTTCGATGAACCCTCGCCGCAAAGAGTGCTCGAGACGAAGAAAGAGAGGGAGCAAGTGGCGTGTGGATCGAGCGGGATCGAATATCAAAATATTTCAGGCTTAAAGCCGTCAATGGATTTTTTTGTCTTTGAGCAAACTCAAAGTCGAATCGCGAGTGTTTCATGGCGAGGTTTCACGCGGCGTGAGGTGGAGGGATTTCCGGAAGGGAATCGCCCAAAGGACCCCAATTGATCTCACCCAAAGGACCTCCTTAAGATCTCTCGAGGACCAATTGCGGGATTAGGGTGGAATTTTTAGAAGATTTGGGAAGACTACCCAACTACAGTTGGGTTTTGCCCAATTTGTCGATCACTTACCTTCGATTGTGTCCTGGCGGTCGCTCCAGGGCTCACTTTTCACTGTCTGCCGGGCTCGTCTCCAACTCGCTCTAGGAGGCCCCTCGATCGGGCAACTTCTCGGAACCACTTCGGCGATATCAGCGACTCGTCGTCGTCGTCATCTTATCGGCATTCTGTTGTTGCTCTAGTTGAAGTCGACTTGTTCGTTCTCGCCAGATGTCTGGAGCAGATTCGGCTGCTGGCCCCGGTGTCGGCCCCCGCTCGCGAATGTTGCCGACTGGCTTGGAGACGTCGACGAGGCGGGGGAGGGGCGAACCTTTCGACTCGTCTCAACTCGAGCACAGTGAGTCAAAGAAGTCAACAGACGCTGTTTGTACGCCTGCAGCCAATTCGCACCATCGTGCTAACCAAATATTGTTCTTCGGCTCGAGATACGACGACAGCGCCGATGACGGTGACGACGACGACGACAACGACGATGACGGCGGTGGAAATTGTTCAAATTAAACGTTTTTATTGACACCTTGTTCTGTTGTCGCCTTCAGCTCCACGGGAACAGCGAGAGCCAAACCTGGATGGCTCCGAAGTTTGCGTTTGAGTTGGAAGTTTCGGGTTTCGATCGATCGGAAATGTCGTATCTCAGCGTATTCGGTTAAGAGGTAGCACTTGGTTCGAGCCCACTCGCAATTCTTCACTTCACCGCTAAACAGTTAAACAAACTCTGGACCGATCGATCGGTGGAGCAGGACGTGGCGGGACCAGGCCAGATCAGGTCGGATGGGATCGGTTGGGGCGGGCGTCGACGAGAGCCCGAATCCAGTCCCAGGGCCGAAGCTGATGCCGGCGCCGATCCCGCTCACGGTCCCGACCAGCCAGAGCGGGCGCCGATCGCACACTGGCCGGCCTCGGATCGGCGAGCGCAACAGGTAGGCTGCGAGCGATCGGTTAGTTAAACAAGCACTACTACAATTGCTTTTGCTATTACTACAACCCCTCCCAGATCGGAGGTTCTGAGCCGGTGGCCAAGTCGGAGCCAGAGCCGAAGCAGAAGCCGGAGCCGCGCCGCGCTGACTGTCACGCTTGGGTTTCGTTTTACGACTTGGCTCGTTGGCTGTGCGCGCAGCGGCTTTTGTAACCTTTTTCTCTCGGCCGGGCGACTGGCTGGATGGTCTCTTGCCAACAGCGACGAAACGACAACCCTCACTTGTAGCTGTCCCGTTCGCGCCCAGGCACTTGACGCCGGGCCCGGAGGTTCTCGCACTCTCTCGTCGCCTCGCGCTCGACTCAGCTCGACTCAGCTCAGCTCAGGTCGGCTCGGCTCGGGTCGGCTCAGGTGTCCAGCGAAGCGTGGCATCTGCGCATGTGAGGCATTCTGTGTATGTGTGTGTGTGTGGAAAGGTTCGCCAGTGCGAGACAGGTGCACGGCGCTAGTGTCGTCTCGCTTCGCGCCATCTCGCTCTGCCGTTCTCTTATCGCGTCTCTTTCGCTGTCTCGAGCTCTCTCGCCACTCGAACCCTCTCTGACTCCGACAAGCTCTGGCTCTGACTCCGACTCCGAGTCTGGCACCTGCACCGACTCCCTCCCGGTTCGCTCTCTTCCCGATCCTGAGTCCGATCCGGCTCCCTCTCTCGCTCTCTTCGCTCTTCGAAGCCTCACTCTTTCGCGGCCTATTTCACAACCGAATTTCGAAAACCCCGACTCGCTGTTGCCGCCTCTGTCTCCCGCCAGCGCCTCGTGTCGTGTCGAGCCTCCGCCGACCTCCTCCGGCCTCCGCCGACCATCCTCCCCCTAGCGTTTGTGGAACCATCTACAGGTTGTTGTTGTTGCTGCTCTGTTCCCTTTTGTTGTTGTCGTGTTTGGTTGTTCCCTCGACTTCCGCTGTCGGAGTCGATCCGATCGCAGTCCAGTTTCAATTAGATTTTGACTTTTTGTTTCACTTTTCGAAATCTGTCAGTCGCCCGTCTGTCCGTCCGGCCGCCGTCCGTCCGTCCAGCTATTCAGCCATCCACCGATCTATCCATCCATGTGTCTGTAGGTCTCGCCGGCGGACGGACTTGTTGGTCAGAGACCCTTGTTTCCTGTTGGCTGTGAATCTGCGTTGTTGTTGTAGCTGTTTTTGTTGTAATTGTTTTCGTTGTTGTTGTTGTGGTTGTTTTTTTTTGTTGTATTTGTTGTTGTTGTTGTGTATTTCGAGCCCCTTTATTTTATTTCACTCGGTTTCATTGTGTTTTACTTAACGCTGTATAATTTAATTGTTGTTCGTGTTTTTATTCATGTTCTTGTTGTTGTTGTTGCTGCTGCTACTGCTGCTGCTTTCGTAGTCATCGTTGTTGTCTTATTTACAATTGTTGTTGTTGTAGTTGTTGGCCAGTTGCTGCCAGAAATTAACATATGAATATCGTTTTGTGTGAAAGGTTTAATTTATTTCGTTATTCGGCTGATCCTCCCCTCCCCTCCCCTTCTCTCTCTCTCTCTCTCTTCCTTTCTCCATCGCTCACTCTTTTTTCTCTCATCCGATCTGAAGGTTTCGGGCCTCCGACAAATCGTGGACCCGTTGAAACTAAGCTCTTAATTATGAGACCATAATTTACTGCTTAAGTGGCGGCCGTAAATGCAAATGTAAGACCATGACGAAATAGGATTCAAATTGATTTCTCAGCAATCCAACGCGGGCCCCTTAATCGATTATTCGAACGATTTTTCACCACTCGATCGATTATTCGTTCCATTTTTCACCACTCGTTCGATTTTTTGGTGATTTCTCGAAGACTTCTTCGCGCAACGCCGGCTTCACACCGAGAGACCGAAGGAATTCCCTCCAACTTTCTCCCCGACCACGCCCTTCCCGACCCGCCGGACCCTCGCCATTCGTGAGATGCTCATAAAAATCAACAGAGCTCGCATTAAAAACCAATAAATCCCATCTGTCTCTCGGGACGAATCGTCGATAAATCGTCTTCGACCAAGTGAGACTTTTTCGAAAAATCCATCGGAGCCATTTTTCAAACAGCAACCTGCGGAGCTTCACTAAAATTCGCGCGTCGCCTCGTGCTGGGAGGAGGAGGAGGAGGAGGAGGAAGAGGAGCGAGAGGTGGAAACGGCGAACTGATTTTGGTTCAGAACAACAGCGTCGACCAGTCGTTTGCCGAGTTGTTGCTGTTGCTGCTAACGGTTGCTTCCGCACAGAACAGCGACGGCAACAACAGCAACTACAACGAAATCTACCACAACTACAACAGCAACAACATGAACCACTAAAACTGCAACAACACGAACAACTAGAATTGCAACAGCAACAACGACACGAGGCAACTAGTTCGATATATCGCCGAGATCTAACAATTGATGATGAGATCTTCGTTTCACCGCAAAAATAATGATTCGCAACAACACATTGCAACCACAATTTGCAGAAACAAAAATTTACAACAACAAAGACATACAGCAACAAAGTTTACAACAATTATTTTCAAACAGCAACAACAACGCCATAGAGAATAACAACAAGATTAGAAGGAACAACATATGAGTTTGCGTCTTCGGATCAGCGTCGAAGACGACTTCATCAAAATAAATCCAAAATACAGCAACAACAATGTCTACAACAACAATGGCTACTACAATTACAACAACACTGGGGTTCCACACGAACGCGCGCCCGTTGCTGCCATCTCGTGGCGGCCGCAGGTACCGCTCACCGTAGGAGAAAAAAAAGATGAAGTAAAAATAAAAATTAAAAAATGTCCGAATGTAAAAAAATAGGTACTAAAGCGAAAGAAAAACAAACGCAATGTAGAACAATAAAACTATACAAAAAAATTTTAAAAATAAAACAATATGAAAAATAACGATATAAAAGGACACAAAAAAGTTACAAGAAAATGTAAAAAAACAGATAAAATAAAAAAGCAATAAATAATATAAAAAAATAAAAAACCTACCTAAAGTATATAAAAAGTTCAGGAAAAGCTCGAAAAGTCCTGGAGAGGAATGAACAAAAAAAAAACTGGAAGTCGCTAAACTAAATTAGGAACATTGTGGCAAAGTGGAAGAACGTCTGCCGGGAATTTATAAATCCATCGGAAGAGCGGAGGCGATGGGGGAGGCTCAGGCGGGGGCCGACGAACGGCCCGACGCCACGGTCCGGTCCGGTTTCGGGGCCGGCACGGGGTCCCGCAGACGCTGCCTCCGACCGAACGACCGACCGACGACGAGGAAGCCGCACGGACCAGGGTCCACGGCCACCTCCTCCGGATGCAGGCGCAGTGGGCAGCCTCCGTCGTAATTGATTGCCGACGGTGCTGCTGCTCAGTCCGTGCCGCTGTCGTGCCCTTGTTGTTGTTGTCGGCCAGGCCGCCGCATCGGGTGCCCGTGCAGAAGTTTTGAAATTTATGTAAAACGCTGATTGATTAGTTTCCAATTATTCCATTAGATGGAGACGGACGGACGAAGCCAAAGTCGAACAAAGTCATCCTGGCCAAGTGGACGCCAACGACACTTCGAGGAGGGAGGGAGGATTCTGGGCGCGGCAGCCGATTGACGTCAACATCAACGTCATCGATGACGTACGGCGTCATCATCATAATCGTGGTCGTCGTCGACTTCGTCGTCTGCCGTTTGTCGCTATGGAAATTGGAACCAAAGTGGAGCATCCGGAGCCAAGAACGGCAGTCGAGAACTGCAGTCAATGATGCATGTGTATATCAGTTCGGTCTTGGCGGAGGTGTGGCCGAACGACTTCCGTCCTCCGCAGGCGGCCGAGGCGGAAGTTGGCGACACTCGGCGGCCCGGTCTCGAATTATTGCGCACATCGAGATCGGAGGCAGAGGAGTTTCCGCTTTAATGGGGTCCATTAACAGGTAATGGGATACACGAAGAGTTAATGGCTTCCACACTCCGATACTCCGATACACCCGATGTCTCAATGAAGTTGCCGGTAGGAGTCTTCGACGTGTGGACGATTATTCATGGCGCAGGAGAGCGATACAAATTGTATTCGATTACATAAATTACATCGAAATATATATGAAAATAATTACTATAATCTAAATAATGTCTAGAGAAATACAGTGATTTCAAGGCAAGTAGCGAGGATTGAGCAGATTATCATCTAAGTATATAGGATGTACAGATAATCATCTATCGTCGTCGTAAGAGGCTTAGGTATTACCCCAACTATAGATAGTACTTATAGAAAAAAAAGGCAGATTGATCTATATATATTATCATTCCTTAAAATTACAAAAATTTTGTTTTTGAATTGAACAGATAGGAAATGTTACTTATATTAGATTGAGTTATCGGCAAAAGAGTTTTCATTAATGACTCCATATATTGATCACATTTCCCTTGAACTCTCCTTGTCGCACTCCACAGTTCCTAGAGCCAAACTCCATTCAAGCGAGGTGCAGTTTTCACAATTATAGTAAAGGAGAAATCCAATCGAATTTAAAGCTAGGTGAAGACGTGTCCGAAACAGTTCACTGAGCGATATTCGCCATCGGACGAAGACGGAAACGTCGAAGGCGGAGTCGGAGAGCGACCGACACCTGTTGCCACAGAGGTTGAGCAGAACAAAGCCGAGTTGTGCAAAAAGCGAACCCAACCTCGGAACACTGTGAATCACCGCCGGCAATCGGATCGATCGGTCGTCGGATTCTAACCAACCGGGGGAAGGGCGGGAAGAAACCGGTGCCGAAACCCGTTCCATCGACGAACTCGGTTTCGAAATTTTCATTTCATTCGAGGTAAAAAGGTTTTGTAATCGAATTAAATGAAGCAACAGAACGATCACAAAGCCATGCATGTAGAGCCAAGTGTTTTTCTACCAGAGAACCAACCGAGAACCTGAGAGAACCCGACTTCCGCCTAACGTGGCTAATTCACTTTTGATGACTCCGGGGAAGCTGTCGGTTTCGTCAACAGGAAGGAAAGCAGGTTAATTGGGACACCCCCAACTCCACCTCCACCTCCACCTCCCACTCCAACTCCGGCTGCGTCTGCACCACGCACGGTGTCGATTTGACCGATTCCGGGCGACAAATTCCTCGACCTTCCTTGGGTCACAACCCCGATGCATGGCGTGATCTTTTGCAACGTCATTTCCTCGGTGACTCCGTGGTTCTCAGGCGAACACGAGGTACCGCCTCGATTAATTAATCGTCCTCGTCTGGCGTGCACCCCTATACAAGGGCCACCTCCGTCCATTCATCCCTCCCTGGGCGTTTCGATCGAACCCCATTTAGAAATGTCGCAACACGGCCGCTCCGCTCCGAGTTGCCGGCCGAAAAACACGGCTCGAACCTGGAACCGGGAACCGGGCGAGACTCCACAGGTACAGAACAATTATTCACAGCGCCCGTCATGGTTCGTTGGCGACAACGACAGCGACAGCAACTACGACGACGGCGACGGCGACGTCCCCAGCACACGTGAACCTGCATCATCATCATCTTGCTTCGAATTTTCAACTCGACAATGTTGTTGTTGTTGCTTCCAGCGATTGTTCTTGGCTGTAGTTTTTGCTGTCATTCGTCTAAACATGATTATTTGCCCGCCGTCGGCCGGGGCCACAACGAGGTTCATGTGGAAGTTCATGTGACGACAATACACAGTACATGAGGTGTATATGGGGAGATCGAGTCATGTCGTGTGGTGTGTCGTGGTGTCGCCGATCCCTCGAATATGGGTGGAAATTTTCCGTCGGCTCAGAGTGCGTTACTCTTTCCTGCTGGCGGTTATCGCGTGAAATGGTAACAGACCACTGTCAGGGCCCGATATCACAATGAGCTTCTTCTTTCAGCCCCCTTTGGACTTTGTTTGGTGGAGCTGAGAAGCTTATTTGTGGCTACCTCAAGGTTCTAAACTATGGCGTCATTATTACAAAGACTGCAGGTTCATTTGTGAGAGTTCCAATAGCAGTACGGCGTTTAAAACTTTGGGAATTTGATCATCTTCTCACCAAGCTAGTTCTCCTGAAAGCCAGCTCGACTCCTTGGGATGTAAGGGAATACCATCATTAAGTCGGGAACGCTGGCGATACCCTTCAAGGAACATGCACATCCAGGCCTGTCCGAGCCTCATGACATCTCAAGAAGACGTTCCGCGAGACAGCGTGAAATGGTCACAGGCCACGAGACAGCCGTAGACTGAGGAAAAGGCACAGGTGTCCCTCTCAGGTGCGAATTCATATTTAAATTCAAAAGTTCATCTGCGATCCGAGACGAGGACGCGATCTCACGCGCTTCATTACGAAATTGAGGCAAGTGCCTCCGTCTTTCCCTCTCCCTCTTTCTCCCTTCATCAGTCCATGGGTAGATGGCAATGGGACGCGGTAATTATGCTGCAGCAAGGAGCGGGGAGGGTGCCGTGGACGATCCCATTGAACTCCGTGGTATGTCTCGGAGTGGCAGGGAAAAGTAACATTTTTCAGAAGATCCAACAGAAAGGGAGTTGGTACGGCCGATGGTTGAAGGCTTGGAAAGGGAAGAAACCTCGTACTTATCCTGGTATGTTTAGACAAAAGGTTCGTTTTCTAGGTTTTGGTCTGTATATGTGGAATTATTGGAACTGACCTGAATTATGAGGAATTATAGGGACAATTTGACAGTGGTACAGATTAGGTAGCCATTTAAAGAATTGTCGTAGAACTCATGATAGAAAGTAGCATAACTAGTTTCTAATCCAAAGGACAATGATGATGACGTACACCGAATCACCAACCTAGTGTAGTCTCGGCCGACCATAGCGTGCTCTGCATTACGGCAACAAAAATATGAATTACACTCTACTTTGTCTGTGGGTTTTGCATATGTTTTATCTCCCCAATGCGTACCTGCTGATTACATTTTCCGACTTCGGCTCCGAGGCCACGATGGAGCGCGCATAATTAACCCTGCCGACAAATAGGGGCGCTTCTGTTCTCGCCCCGATCATCCATACCATGCCATGCCATTCCAGACAGTCATCGAGCCATGGGCAGAACGAGGCCCCATCTTCGCCTTGGAATTTTTCAATTATCAATGCCAACGGATCTACGACGGCAGGCGAGTCGGGGACGAAACGGACGAAAGTGGAAATTGAAATGGAAATGAAAATACAAATTCAAGTGCCAAGAACGAGGAAATTCTGGGCGCTTTACAAACCGGCGGTAATTATGCTGCTTCCCCTTCTACAACTATATCAATGGCTGTTACCGCGTTGTGCGGCGATAAGGACTTCACATGCTGGTGGCCTCTGCCCTCTCGACCATGGTAATGCCGACGATTCGGCAGTCATCCTCGCCACCTGAATCGCCTACCGACCGACCTTTGAGGAGGTAGGGAAAGGCCAGTGGAAGGCTGAGGCACCCTTAAGTCGACGGAATGTCCGGGTGTGACAAATGGTTTGGATGTCACGTTAATTGGCGGTTAGAGAGGGCTTCGGGGCGGCTGACGAATGTCGGTCAAATGCGGGGAAAAACGTGGGAAACTCATGACAGAAAGTTAGCCAAACAGAAGGGACGGATATTTCTGTCAGAAGCACCCCGATGTCATGCCATGCCCTTCCATGCCATGCAATGACAGCCAGCCAGACTTCGGTGACATAAAAATCTCCATCAGAGATTCCTTCCTTATTCACTCCATGAAATATTTACATAAAGCCCGAACCAAGCAAGGGGCATTAAATCCAACTCATCAGCATCGGGCAGACAGACGCAAGTGGCCAGGAAGCCCGATCGCAGTCAGCCCGGCGTCCTTAAGCATCACTGCGAAGATGTCAAAACAACGCGGCAGGAACCCGACTGCCGGTTGCTCATCCTCCGTTCATGCTCTGCTCCTTGGACATGTCTTTCTCGTGCCTTCGTCTCGTCGTTGTCTTCGTTGTCGTTGTTCTTGTTGGCGTTGTTGTCCATTCACATGTTGCTGCCCAGCGACGATGCGCATCGCCGATGCCCCGCACGATGGACCGCGGACGACGGACAACGGACGTTGGGCCGAACGGAGGCTGCGCTTGATGAGCCTGTTGATGGCGCTCGCTGTGTCGACAGACGGACAGATGGACAGACAGACAAACGGAGGGACGTCGACTGCCGGACGCCGAACGTCGAACGGCGACTCCCGACTGCCGACTGCCCGTTGTGCAACAAGTCACACGTTGCTGGTGATGGTGATGATTTATGAGCAGCCGATTTAGGTTGCAGACAAAATAGCGGGCAACACCTCTTCTTGGCACCCAGAACGCACGTCGCAGGATCCGGATCCATGCGATCGGATCCTGCTCATAAATGGAGCAATAAATAATCGGGGAGCGAGTGAAATTTGTTTACTTTTACTTGACGGCGCGCAGCATCGGAGGATTATCTGATGAATGGCCGGAGATCATCATTAGCCGGATGGCTTCTGCAAATGAGGGTCCTATTAGGGGTCTTCATAGAGATCGCTCGGAGATTGCCAAGTCGAAGACGACTGTACTTCGATCGTACTTCCGACTTCTCGTTCTCGTTGCAATTGAAGCCTTTGAATATTTATGCGGACTTCGGTAGAAGAAGTTGATTGTGCGATGATTGTATTAAAATGCCAACGGACGACTTTCGCGCAATTGGCAACGCTTCGATTCGCACCCCATTTCAGTCGTTCCTGCAGTTGTTGCCCACACCAGTCCACCTCATGTCTCTCTCTCCACTCATCCCATGCCACATGAACCCATACCATGCCGCCTCGTCCTCTTCGCCTACCGCCCGGCCCTGGCACCTGTTGTCCATTCATTCGATCGGTCGCTCGGCCTCTCCACCATCGGTCATAAATCTTAGATGGCTCCTGGTCTGCTGAGGAGCCCAGGAGCAGGGGGGGGGGGGAGGTGGGGAGTTGAGGAATCGACGCTGCCCTGCGACAACGTGAACTCATTAGTGGCGACCGGCCGGCCCCGTGGTATAATATTAGCACGTAATTCCATTTCTACCACCGGCCCAACCACGACCATCGACCTGCCTTCCTTCCGATGACGAAGTCATAGAACGGATCGAGATGGGGAAGAGTCTTCGGAGAGATGGAGATAACGTCTCTCGGCGGTACGTTTCTTGAACTCGGTTTTTGCCTCTGATTTTCTGCTCCGCTGAGTTTAATGCTCCGTGTTCCATCGACCGATACGATGCGATGCGCCGGCATGAATCACATCACATCGCAGCGCCTCACGTCACGTTACATTACGCTACGATGCTAGGCTATACTAGGCGAAACGATGCGATGCGATACTATAATTTAGATCGAGCTCTTTTTTAATAACAATCTAATCGTACACTTTGCCGAAACTGTACTCGGTGTTGCCTCCTCCTCATCCTCCTTTTGCTCCTCCCCGTCGTTGTTCTTGCCTCGCATTTCTAATGGTTTCTTCGGTGTTCTTGTTGTCGATGTTGCTGTTGTTACTGTGTTTTACTGGTGCCGGCGGCAGTTGCTGCTACCCACCGTCAGGCAGGTGCTTTACCGCCACGCACAGTGGCCCCAACGTGGTGTTTCAGGCACCCGAGCGGAAGCCCTCGGAAGTTTTCTGGCACCATCTAGTTGGCCAAGATGGTCTCCTCCGACGCCGGATTGCGTGGCCTCCCTTCGCAACCGATGTTTATCGAACCCACTTGAGCATGGCGGGCAGCCAGCTCATTATCATCACCATCATTATCGTCTTGTTCGCTGCGCCGACGCCAGACCCCGTGGACTTCCTCGGCGCCTCCTCCGACGGGACCAGGAAGATCTTTGCAGTTTACTTAACGGCACTTTGTAAATTATTCCTTTACTATAAATTAGGCTACTACTATGTTTCTAATCCTGCTAGTTGTAAAGCTTTAATTTCTTCCACCGGAATTCGGCACAAACTCGGGCGGGTTCGAAGACCGGGGTTGAACTGGAAACCCATTGGGCCCTGGCGACCCAAAGCCACACCACGCCCCGGCCTCCTCCCACTCGACGACCGCCTTCGCCATCAGGTTGGCGACAATGATCTTCATAATTTCATAGTGTTTGATCACGGTAATTTCTGGAGTTTCGACTCGCCGACTACCGAGCAGAACGAATAAGCAAAGGAGGAAGAAGACATTGAAGAGGAAGAGGTGGGAAGGGAGGGAGGAGAATTGCTACGCCATGGCATGTTGCTCGGCGGCAGCTGACGCGAGGGGAGCAACAATCAAAGTGGTTGCGCTTGCGCAGCCGCGCATCTCGACAATTTGTGTTTTATGGAATGATTCCAATTATTACACCTGCGAACTGAGTGAACGCAATCTACTTTCAGACAGACAGCACAACACGGCAACAATCGAAAGATAAAGCATGGAAATATGAGGGCAACATTTTCGAAATGTTAATTTCCTAGAAGACCCAACTAAGCGGAGATCCTCTGGCGTGCACAAGAGCACTGAACCCTCTCTTCTTCGTCTTCGTCTTCTTACCATTCCCCATGCCATTCATTCCCTACTCCCCATTCTTGGCCATCTCCACCCTTTCTCTTTGGCTCGCTCCATGCTTCCTCCATGCTTCGCTAACCCTTCCACCGGTCGTCTCCGCCCCGCCCCTCCCGTGAGTTATGCAATCGACAGGCTGATGTTGATGCTGATGATGATGGTTATGACGGTGATCTTGGCCAAGCCGCGATCGTGGCCACAACTCACTGATCACTGTAATGAACCTGCGTGCCCTACGTACGCATTTCCACCGCCAGAGCCTCCATCGCTCCAGCCCCAGTCGGCGAGACTGAGCATTATCGGCTAATCCCAAGGATCCGACTTCACCGAGCCTCCGTGCAGGCCGCAGCTTCTGATCGCCTGCCACCGCCAGCCACAATCGGCAGCAGCAGGAACATCAATAATCAATTGTTGTCGAGCTATCCTACTGCAGACGAAGGGCGTAGCGATGGGGGTTTGGGGATTGGGAACGAGAATCGATGGACAGGTCTAGGCGGCTACTGCCATTCAATAGTGGCCGCCACGTCGCCACTCCGCAGGTGTTTCATTCAGTCGTCGAATTCAATTTAGACGCCATTCATATTTATTGCCTCGATAAACATCACTCGCAGACCTTGATCAAGTCATCGATCGCTGGAACGACCGGCGGCCCAACCAACCGATCCACCGATCGACGATGCTCCAGTTGCTCGATCTCGCTCGGTCTCAGTGTCGGTGTCGGTCTCTCTTAATCATACACATTTCTCGAGTTCTCGCCGATCGACCGACATTCGGCAAGGTGTGAGTTTATGCACTCAGCAATCTGCCCGATTCGACTGACGGTTTGTCTGTCCGTCTGTCCACGGCTATCGGTCTGTCGGTGCGATTGCATTTCGAAAGCCAGTGGCAATCATAATAACGACAACAACCACAATCACAATTACAATAACAATAACGTGAACTGCGATCACTGCGTCTTCATCGACCGATCGATCGATCGATCCATCGATCGTTGGGTCGTTGGGCATTCGTGGTTGTCGGCGACGGCAGCACCCGTGGCCGCCGGCGAAGTTAATTGCTGGGAAAATCGTTGTTAAATTTACTTAACATCGCGGTAAACATTTCAATATATTCCTTTATGGATCGTTCGATCGTGCGATGGAGAAGAGTCGTTGGAAGGGCCGATTGATTTTGAATGTAGTGATTGTCGGTTGCTGAAGCGGGAATGCTGCAGGTAGGAATTACCGTAATAAGAATCCTGCGAACCGAGTTCCAGATCGAAAACCATTCAAATTAATATAAAAATGTTGGTACCTGTGATGAATTGAAAAGATTCATAGTTAGCTAAAAGTAGGAAGAGGAAGAAATTCGATCCAAAAAATTTAGAAATCTTTTCTGTTCAATGTCCCTTTTAAATGAGATATTTAACTAAACTGTTACTATTATAAAAACTATTAAATGTCACACATTCTCGTAGAATAGTTCACATAATTAAGTTAGTAAAATTTTCTCGCTTGACGAACTCCGACCCAGGCAAAAACCACCTGCAGGACCCACCGTAGAGCTGGGAAAGCGGCTTTCCCGACTCCTCCAATCGTGGACGATCAGGAGGCATCGTGCGTAAAAAAGGCAGCAATAAAATCGTTTTCACTCCGAGCGAACTACAAACGATTTTACGCAAATGCCTTTAGTAGTCGGTCGTATGAAGTCAGAGGGCCGTGTTTTATCGCTGATCTCCAAATGCAGTCGGTTGGAAATATATTAATATTGTTGTTGGTCGTTGTTCTTATTGTTGTTGTGGGTGTATTTTGTGGTTTTCCCATTTGGGTGCTCAGTGAGCGCTAAATGCTACCAAAATCCACAGACGAATTATAAATACATACGAGTACAAGAGGAACGACTACAGGTGCTGCCCAGCCACAAAGTCACTGTCAATGACTGGCTGTTTGGGTGTGTTTGTGTGAGTTGGTGGTGGGTCCGACGATCGAGTCGACTCCGCGAGAGCCGCCGCCTCGACTCAGGCGCTGGGCCTGGAGCTGGAGCCAAGGAAAGGGCGGGGGTCTCGATATTTCAGTTAGGTCGTAAAAACGTCGGCTAAGTAGGGAGCGAGGAGGAGAGGAGGCGGGGGAGGGAGTTGGCCGGTAGGAAACTGCGATACGCACTCGCACCATTAAAATTAGACACATCATCATAATTATAATTATACGGCAACTCTCGACTGCGAGCGCGACATCGAGACAAACGCGAACACGAACGAAATACGAGCTCGCACACAATGGACGCATTAGCTCGGGTCGAGGGCAATTAAGAAGCCCAACTGAAAAAGCAACAACACAACAACAACCACTACAAATAAAAATAAAAATATGAACCATACTAACAAAAACTACAGCGAACGAAAGCAACAAAAACAAGAACAGAAACAACAACTAAGACATGAGGCAAAACAACGTTATAAAAAATTTCACAGAATATTCTGTTTTGTTTCAGCGGAGGCAAAACTTTTGATGACTTCACTTAACTTAACCCACAGCAAAAACAACAACGTGAAAAACTTCATCATCACTGCTGGTGTTGTTGTTGCTGTTGTTGTTATTGTCGGCAGTTCGTCCCGAGCTCATGATATCTTATTACTATTAAAACCCACCTCTCGAAACCCAAAAACAAAAACCACTCAGCTCGAAAATATAACCGAAAAAAGCGAAAACTCCCAGAAATTAGTCAAAGGGAAAAGAGTTCGCTCGCTCGCCTGCTAACGATACCGAGCGGTTCAGACGACTCCCCTCTACAACTCCCTCTCCCTGCCCGCCCTTTCCCCACGGCACACTGGGAGGTCAAAGCTTCGCAGAACCTTCTCTTCGTCATCCGAATGTTCCGCGGTTCTCTGCAGGAAACGTTTCGGCGTTTCGGCGTCTCGACGTCCTGTGTAAAACTCGCGCAATGCTCTTGGAATAAAGACTTCGTTTACACATGTACGCAAATTGCGGCAATTAAAGGTCGACTCGAAGGGACTGGTGCGCTTTTATGGGAACCTATTGAACCGCGACTGTGGGGCTTCTTGGAAAACCGCCATCCGCTCCCGGTCGTGGAGCTGTGGTTACCGTTCCCGCGGGTCTCCAGAGGTCGAGCCTACGGTAGTTTCACATGGGAAACCGAACGGGAAGCTCCGTTGGAAGAGTTCCGTCGATCGACCCGTCGGTGGTTCCTCCTTCATCTGCTTCATGAAACGCCTGCGTCGATCTTGGAAAAGCCATAAAATAGTTATTGCTCCAGATTCGCCGTAGACACGAGACCTGGGCAGAGGTCACCAGGTACCGATCGGATGCCTTGATCTCGATCCCGATCTCTCGACAACCTGCAACCATTGTTCCGCGCTGTCCGATATCGCTGGCTTAGATGGATAGTCAGGTGCAAGGACGGATGGACGGGCGGGCGGACAAACAGACCGACAGAAGCCAGAAGAAGTAATAAAAACTTTCGAAACTCCACGGCAGATGAATCGTTGCAGATTAGTTGGAAAAACTAATACACGAGTTATGGGAGCAACAGTAGCGGCCACAGTTGCAGCCACAACAACAAAGTAAGCATGGGCGTCGTCGTCAGCGTCCACGGTCGGAAGACGCGGCAACCCAGAGAAGGAGAGAGAGAGAACGAGGGAGGGACGGGGGAGGGGTGGAAGCAGGAATCAACTCGGGCTAATTCTGTGAAAATTAACCTGGACATTAAAAAGGCATTTCTTCCACATTTCCGTCCCCGTCTCCGTCCACGTCCCCTTCCCTGCTTTTTCTCATTCTCATTGTTCTTGCCATTGTCTCTCGAGCGGTTTTTATGACCTCACGGCTCTCTCTCTCACTCTCTCTCTTTCTCGCTCGCGCAACTATAATCGCGAGATGATCTCTTTGGGGTCAGTGAGATTAAGTTATAATGTTTCGCTGGGTGGCGACTCCCGGGGAAAATAATTTAATAGTTCATATTTAGATGTAATGCCTTTACGAGTTTTGTCTCTTTATTATTATTATCAGGCTATCGGGCGAAAGGTGGCTTCCGACATCTCGAGCCGACGACCAGCACAAATGGCAAAGTGCAGGAGGCGCGCAGGTGGCGAGAGTTGAGGAGGAGTAATTAGGGCAGAGTAGGCGCAAATGATGAACTAAGTAAAAATTTTTTGTATCGATTGCATATTAGATTCTGAATTCGTCATCTCCTTTCCCAGAACTTCTTTCTTCTCTCATTCCGAGATTCATTCTCAATAAAGGGATGACTTCATAAAAAACAGATATAAGTTTTACAAAACTTTTACTCTTTGAACTCTTATATCTGTGTATTATAATTTCCCAGACTCTGTTCCTCAACATTATCGTGCAAAGTTTCCTTGACCATTTTCACAAAAAACATCTTTTCCTTTTCTTTCATATCCCTACATCAAAATGCTTAGTAAGTCCCGTATAGCATTATGGGAATCTGCTTCCATACCTAAGGGATATATTTTTTAATATAAATATTGTTTAGATACAACACTTAACATAACGATTTATAATTTACTCGATAAAAAAACATATAAATAAAAATCTACTAAATTTTTTAAATTGCTTTAGATTCCCAAGATTATCTAGCTTTTATCCCAAACACTTGGGAGGGTCAAATAAAATCTATCTTTAAATGGTTTTTTAATTGCTCGCGCCGAATCAACAGAAATTATATTGGAGTCAAAACCATTAGGCTTTGAATTCCGGTTGGTTTTTTTTTTCATATTCGCTAAACAATGCAAATTGTGGGAATTTTGAAAATATTTCGAGGTACGAGGTCTCTACACTGGAGTAAAAATCACGGTGGACAGATTCAAAGCCAGACAGTGAAAACGTCATACCTTATCAGCCAGACATGCAATTAAATTAGTATACAGAAAAACACGCTTCGACCCCTTAAACAATTATTCCAATGTCCGCTGTCAGTCGGTCGGGAGAAATTGGAAAAAAGACGACCTCATCAGAGAAGCCCCGGACTCCTAGGAGCCCATCTCCAGTGGTTTCGGAAGAAGCTCGCTGGGGGGAAATTCACCTGGTAACGCGTCGCTGGGTTCCGTGAATTCAACTAAAGCCCAAGTCTCAACCTGACCCCAGTTCGAAGTCGGCCGGTCGGTTTCGTTCTTCGGTCGTTCGTGCCGGGTGCCCTCGTGTCCGGTCACGCTTGGGGACCCCTGAGCATCGCGATAAGTTAATTTTTTGCACGGCGAACGCATCTGAGTCAACAGCAGAAAAGGGTAAATCACCTCACTACCACCGTTGTATTGGGGACTCTATACCCCTCTCCCTTTCTCCGCCACTGCCCAAACGATGTGGCAACATTGTTTAAGGCAACGCCAGAAGGAAGCTCCGAGGGATGGCGGTCGGAGGATGGCGGATGACGGAGGTGGGGCCAGTCGAGTGGCCGACACCATTGAGGAAGGAACACCTGTGCTCATGTCGAGAGAAGACCGCGTCCGTGTCGCTTTCTTTTCTTTTCTCTACTCCTCTCCATCTTTTTCGTTTTGTTCTGGTGCAGAATTAGTTTGGCGTGTCGTCATTAAAATTAATTCAACATTTTCCTACGAATAGACACGCGGTCGGGGATAAACAGACGAAGGCATTGGCAGACGGACTGATGGCTCTTAGGGTTCATTAAAAAGTTATGTTTCTGCCGAGGGGAGCCAGATCTAGCGTGATTTTCTTTGTGTAGACGACAAGGCCTGACAACAACAACAATCACCAAATTCATCATTGGTCTCGCTTGGTAAGCAAGTGATGGCACGGCTGGTGGAACAAAGGATTAATGCACCCTACAGAGGTCAAACGACACCTTCTCGGACACACCTTTCACCTGACCAGCGATCTTAAAATGAGGTGACCGAGGTGGAGAGTTTAGAGTTTGAGTTAGATTTGGACGTTATGCAGAAGCTTTCATTATAGATGTTGGAATAAGATCAGCTGGCAGAAATTTTGTATAAGAATAAGACCTTCAAACTCTGTCCAATTCTCGTTTATTTACAGTATACAAAAATTGTTTATATTTGAGAAAAATATTAGTACGAAAACGACAGTTTTATTATCACTGATCAAGCAATTGCAATACTATCAAATGTTCGTGTATGTTTGTCTGGAGTCTATTTCAATGATGATAAACCTGCTCCAGCTGATCCGCGATCATCCACACTCGGTCGGTCAGTCGTCTGCGGCTAGTTCAAGTGTGAGACGCTCACGATGCTGCTTCACTGTATATTTTTCGCGTTATTCCGCATTATTAGCGCGACTTCTGAAGATAACGACGCATTTCTCATCCAGAGTAAAAGGTCTTCCGGCGCATTGTAGAAAGACAAATGGTCGGATCTCTGAACGTTGTGTTTTCTTCTCGTCTTCTGCTCCCACAGACTTCCCGCGGATCTGAATTTCATGCCGACGCTGGGCAACGGCCACCTGGGCTTCACGGTCTACGGCGATGCCATCTTCGTCAACGGGCTCTACAACGGTCACGGCGGCGACAGTCGTCGCGCTCGCATCCCAAATTGGCTCAACCTGACCCTGTCCGGCCCTGTCCCGACGCCGCCAGCTAATGATGATCATACGTCGTACGAACTACTGCTCGACGATGGCTACTTCCGGAGACTGCAGACACTGGCCGTCGCCGGTGGTCTCAGCATCGAGCAGCGCTCGTACGCCCATCGCTACTTCACCCGAGCCCTGGTCTACGAGTTGCGGGTGCAGCGTCCGCAGCCCGGAGGTAAATCCGGATGAATTCACGTACTTTCGTCCGAGTTTTTCCCAAACTTCTACGACCCTCTTTACCCCAGCTGCCCTGGACTTCTATCTGGAGACATCGCCCGGGGATGCCAGTGAAGCACTGGACTTCGAGAATCACGGTCCGCGCATGGTGCGTGGCTTGACTCGCCGGGTGGAGCACGAGAAGTTCCAGTCTGAACCTCGTGTCGTGTTCGTCGCGTTCAGCGAGGACTTGAGGAAAGGGCGAAAGCATCTCCAGCTCCGGGAGGGAGAGCGCGAACTCAACTTCCGCTACGTGCTGACGATCGACGAGAGCGAGGAGGTGGCGCGCAGGGAAATGCAACAAAGTAAACCGTAAAATATAGATCATTCGAGACCCACATTTTCATTCATGTCTTATCTAAGTTCTGACTCTGAACTCGTGTGCTCTGATGGAGCTTCACTCGGCCGAGTGGAGGAGATTCTGGAACGAGTTCAGCATCGAGATGGATGGGAATCTGGAGCTCGTAAGGCAAATTTCCTTATCAATTGGCTTTCGTCCACCTGCTGTCTTCTTAGTCTCGCATCGTCAATGCCGGGATCTTTTACCTCGCCAGTTCTCTGCCCTCGCCGAACAGCCACCAGCCCGATGGACCCTTCTTCGGCCTGAGTCCTACGGGTCTGGGACGCGGCAGTCTGGACGCCGACTACGAGGGCCACAACTTCTGGGACACCGAGATCTGGATGCTGCCCGTGGTGACGCAACTCGATCCCGCCTGGTCCCGAAAGCTCTTCCGGTATCGGCTGCACCATTTGCCCGGTGCCGAGTTCAACGCGCAGATGACGGGTTATCAGGGAGCACGGTAGGTGACTCGTTGACAACAAAAAACAACAATGTTTGAGTCGATCTTCTGTTTGGTCTTCTCTTTTCGCTATCAAAAGTTTCCCATGGGAAAGCGCTTTCACCGGCACCGAAGTCACCAATCCATGTTGCCCCGAGGTGGCCGAACAGGAGATTCACATTTCGGCCGACATTGCGTTCGCGCTGCAACAGTTCTTCGCCACGACCAGCGATCGTGAGTGGCTGTGCGAGGACGCCTGGCCGTTGCTTGAGAAAATCGCCGCGTTCCTGGTCAGTCGCGTCGAGGTGGACGCCGCCAGCGGAGACTACCACGTCAAAGGTGAGCATCGGGCTTCCGAAACGACGACGACGACGCGTTTCTAATGGGTGTCCGTCTCTTTTGACTCTTTCCTTGTTTCGTGTTTTTCCTCTGGATCAACACAGATGTCATGGGTCCCGACGAGGATCACTATAACGTGACCGATAACGTCTACACGAATGTGGTCTTCAAGCAGGCTTTGGAGTTCGCCAGGTTCAATCTCTCGATTCGGACCAATATCTCAATCGTGTGAACTTATAAAGTCTCCTCCACAGTTTTTGTCAAACAATCTGCTCGCCACATACTCCACGTCCTGCCAGTTGGCAAGAGATCTCGCAGCGCCTGGTCGTGCTCTATGACCCTGAGGGAGATTACCATCCCCAGCACAAGGGCTACGAGCCGAACGAGCAGATCAAGCAGGCCGACGTCGTTCTGATCGGTTATCCTCTACAGTTTCCAATGAACATGTTCGTGTCCTTCTTGCCCTCCCTCTTTAGTACGATTCAGTAAATATTCCTCCGAACAGCTCAACCCGTAGCAATGATTTACACACCTATGAAAAGGTTACTCGAGCCTCCGGACCTGCAATGACTTGGTCCATGTTCGCCATCAACTACCACGACGTGGGCGATGTGAAGAAGGCCGAATACTACTTTGAAAAGTCCTATCGCGATTACGTTCGTCCAGAGTTCAAGGTTATTTTTATTCTCGGAATTTTTCTAATCTTCTTACTTTGAGAATTTATTAATTTTAAAAGGTCTGGAGTGAAACTCCAATTGGCTACGAGGGCTCCTCAAACTTCCTCACAGGCATCGGAGGTTTCCTGCAAGCAGTCGTCGCAGGTTATGGAGGCGTGCGATTCCATACCAATGATTCTAGTAATGCAATGCAGATCTTAGGAGGACATTTACTTCCAAAAACCGATTCATTTACAATCAGAGGTATGAGCACAAATATAAAATGTATAATATAATAATGTATTGTACATATAGGCTTAAAATTTTCAGATGCAACTTTTGACCTCACTGTTAACCGAACGATAAGCACTTTGGTCTGCACAGAACTTGGCAAATATAACATGGAAGTTGTCAAGGAAAAGGAGAAAATAAGACTGTTCAAAGGATGCAAAAGTAATATTTTTAAAAAATAACGAATTTACAAAATAATATTATATTTTTTTCAGTTGAATTTACTGAAACAATAGTCGTTAATTGCCTTGGAAATCAATAACATATACAACGGTTTAACATTCAAATCTTACTTTCCACTGCATATGTGCTTCGCTTTTATTTTCACCAATTATGAATAAAGATTAGAAGCTTAAGAGCTAAATATGTTCGGGCTATTGCTGTTGGTTAATGTTATTTTTGGTGGTATAACTAAGGTCTAACATTAAGATATGGGCTATTTCGGATAAATGTGATTGGTATAATTGTTTTTGTAATTATAATAAGAATATTTAATATATACTTTAAGCATTCTCCAAAATTCTCCTGCAAACTGATTATTTGTACTTCGAAATCGTGGTACTGCCTACACTCGCAGCGGTTTGCTTTCCTCCACTTAATACGACATAAGGAGCTTTGGTTTCTTTCTGTTTTTGCTGCAACATTGTCAGGGTTCCCAAAGGTGTATCGGTGGAGCTCATTGTTTTCATCAACTAAAAGGATAAATGGTGAATAAAACTGTATGATGGTTCTAATAAATTTAATTAACATACGCCTTCCTGTTCCATTTTCTTGAGACGTTTCTCAATCTTATTTTTGCCTGGACCTTTACCATGGAATTTATGTGAAAGATAGCGGAAAGCCTCTTTTGAGCTAAGAATCCGACCATTATCATCGATATACTCAAGTTTTACATTAGGCTTGAAACTTTCCTTGTCACGGAAGTCCATAATTGGACCAGCATGGAAACGATCACGACGACCAAATTTGTCATCTTCCCTAAATTTAGAAGACATTTTAGTTAGCAATACAAATTTTCCCTTTTTATACGAACTTACCCTGCTGTCTTATCTTCTATTGAGTAGTTTTTAGCCTGTAGATGCGCCATCTTGGTATTACTTGGCCGATTATGCTCCTCTTTTTCAAGGTAACCCTTTGACAAAGCAAGTCGAAGGGCATTTGCCACACCAGCACCTACATCAGGCTCTTCGTCTAAGATAGCCACTTCTTCCACATCCTCAATAACGTCATCCAGTTCCATCGGTCGCATAACATCCTCCGGATCGACTGAGTTCCAAGTGCCAGTGCTTGCTTCTGGCTCATCATGTTTTACTCGTGCACGCTCTTCACCGGCACCATCGTTAACTTCGAAGTCCATCATGTCATTGGAGTCTTCATCTCGATTTCCAGCCATTCCATAGGTGGGAATATCTCCAAGGGTTCGACAGAATTCGGCTGTAGCATTGAGTACTATGTTTCCATCTATCCGTGAAGAATTTTCTTCATCCGAATCGTGATTTTCCATTTTAATTTCATCTTTTATCGCTTCTATATCGATCGGCAATGGCTTCTTGATTATGTTCTCTTTCTGTTTAAGTTTCCGAGCCTTTGATAAGATGCGCTGCAAGTCGTCTTCTTCGTCATCCTCAATTTTAACCTGTGGAAGCGATTCTTTCGAGTCTTCTTGTTCGACAGCTTCATCTCCACCATCCAGTCCATTACGCCTACGCCGACTACCCAAATGTTGTTCGCTATTTTCTTCAGCGAGCGGTAGTAAATCTTCTGCCTTAAGACGTTGCCGTAACTTCTTAACCTTCTTTTTTGGTTTCTTAAACCTATTTACAAAAACACGATTATTAATTCAGGCATAATAATTGATATATACAGAACTCACTTTGCAAGTTCCGTTTCTGATAAAGTGTCGGAAGCAAGTTGTAGTTTTGTGTCAGCCAAAGTTTCCAAGCGCTTTCCGGCCAGTTTCGTTTTAATCTACAATTATAATACTTTAATATAACAAATATAGAATTTGATTTAAACATTTTTCACCTCCAAAAGTCTTCTTTTATTTTCCCGTTCCTCATCGAGATTTTCTCCAATTACAAAATTCTTTTTCTTTTTGGGTTTCCCATCAAGATCCTCGTCGTACTTCTCCAATATTGATCGTTCAATGGGGTTGCCCAGTTCGTCATATTGTTCCTCATAAACGTTGTAACCGTAACTCAACGGATTCATCTTCTTGTTCTCCACATTCTTACGATATCGTTCGTCATCAATCATATTCACGTTCACCAATGTATCGCCATCCTCCTCATCAAGAACGTCTTTATCTTTGAGCGTCAAAATAACAGTCTTACCTTCAGAGAAGTCGTCCATATCATGTTCAACGCGTAATCCCTTTAGATGTTTATCATTATAAGCTTTGCGACGCGCTTCCTCCTTTTCCTTTTCAACCGAATCATCGACACCAAATTCAGCATCCATTTCTTCTAGAGCTTTAGCCCGCTTCTCCGCCTCCTTTTTCTGATCTACAGTACGTTTGCTACGTTCTACCCACTTGGAAATATCGTCAACCTCATCATCTGATTCTCCCAGCGTGCGAATATGGGCAAGTCGCTCTTCCAAAAACCGCTTCTCCTTTCGCTGCTTCAATTTATCACGTAATTTCTCAGCGGCCGCCTTATCTTTTAAATTGTCTGCGGGTTTGTGCAAAAATTCTCCCCACTCATCCTTATACGAAGACAAATTTTTTTCCGCGAGGGAAAGTCCTTTTTTTGCTTCATTGGATGTGGAAGATGTGTTTTGTGTGGGTCCTGAGTCTACCTCCAAAGGCTTGAGACCCAACTTGGCACGCAACTTATTTGTCTCCTCAATCGAGAGACAATCACCGGCTCCATTCTCAGGAATGGGTGACTTCGAGCGAGACCGTTCTTTATCACGCTCGCTCCTTTCTCGGCGCTCATGATGGTGGTGATGATGACGCTCACGATCTCTGTCGCGTTCCCTGTCTCGGTCCCCACGTTCTCTTTCTGGGTCCCTTTCACGACGACGCTCAATTTCCCGTTCTCTTTCGTTTCGTTCTCTTTCATGACGTTCTCTTTCATGGCGTTCTCTTTCATGACGATCTCTCTCATTACGTTCTCTTTCATAACGCTCACGTTCATAGCGTTCTCGTTCCCGGTCTCTTTCGCGCTCCCTTTCACGTTCTCGTTGCTCTTTCTCTCGTTCCCTCTCACGATCTCTCTCTCGTTCACGGTCCTTTTGCTCGCGCTCACGTTCTTTATCGCGCTCCCTTCGCTCATACTCCAACTGCTTGGACACCTGGGGCGGTGGGGGTGCAACTAATTCGCGCTCCCTTTCGATCGATTTCGCAATGCTGGGTGGTGGTGGAGCATCCAAGGGCACTTCCACACAATCGGAACCTGCAAGTGAGAGAAGTACGAATTAATTATCGGGTCAATGAGCTTCCAAATATGTCTTTGAAATGACGAAAAGGTTTCTCGATTCTCTCGCGATTTCAAAGTGGTTCTCACAATTTGTATGTTCCCAGCATCATCTGAAATAAAATAGAGAAAGAAAAACGCGATGATTCATCAAACTCCTTTCAAAGATGGTGCAGCTCTTGAGAGATTATGTTCATTTTCTTATTAGTATTTTATTTTGGACAAATTATATATGAAATCGCTTTTTTGTTGTTGATTACAAACATAATCTCCCAGTTGTTCCCCGTAAAACAAACAACGCATTCCCTCAATTCTGATTGAACCCGAGCTGCACACCACTTAAAACTAATGAAGTTCAAACTTTCCGACCTTCATGATCCGACATTCACTTACTGTCTGAGTCTGATCCCTCCACAGCTATTATCTGCTGATCCTGACGTGGCCGTTCCTCGCGATGATGTCTATGGTGCTTGTGCTTTTCCTTATGTTCCTTGTGCTTCTTATGCTTATGTTTTCGGGATCGCGATCCATCTGCGTCATCATCCACTTCGATTGTCTCCATTCGTTCTACATCGTCGTATTGCTTTGAGCCACGATGTGATTTGCTGTGATGGCTGTGACTACGTGATCGGGAATGCCCACCCTCCTCATCGTCTTCATCGACAATGTAGCCATCTTCGGCGTCATGCACTTCCTCCACGGAGTCTGATTGTGAACGTGACCGATGTTTGTGTTTCTTCTCTTTCTTTTGTTTTTTGCCAGTCGAGGAACCCATTTATATATTATTTGTAAGATTTGTAATAAACTAATTATTATTTAATTGCAAAAATATAAATTTATTCTCTGCAGGCGTAGAATTTTTACAAATTTTCACTTGACACTTTTTTTTTCGTTTGACAATTCGACGAGGTCAGTCTGAACTATGTTAAATGTGAATCGTGTCGATAAAGCAGATTCACTTGTGAACTGACAATACATTAAAAAATATATTTGACAAGTTTATGGACAATGGTACAACACTAATTGAAATTGGTTAAATATGTTTTTATTAGGACTAAAAGTATGTTTGAAGAAGTTAATAAAAACCCCCACTGTCACTGATATATTTAAGGAAGAACACTACTTTAAAGAATTTCTATACCAGCCACCTTGTTAGCGAGCACGTCTTTTAATGCATTTAAACGACAAATCTCCTCCCGAAGTTCCTGATACTCCAGATAAGAAAGATCTCCACGCAGTAGTAATGCACATTTTAGGTGATAGACACGTGCAAGTTCAGTTTGTTTACGAGTAAGTTTTGTTGTGGCTGCCTTATTGGAAGATTCTGCAATGTGCTCCGAGTCAGAAGCATCTTCTTTAGCAGGCTTTGTGCTCTTAGCGCTCTTGACCTTCTTCGATTTTTTATGTGCCTTCCGTGTAGCTTCCTCCTGTTGCAGATATGTGTTTATTTTTTAGTTGAAAATGAAACTTGCAGACAATACCTTAGATTTAGCCATTTATAGTGCAGCAGAAAAATGTGTAAATAACTCTGATGGCTTCAGCTGTTGCCAACCATGTGAAACAATGAAACCAGTATTTATCAACTGCTTTGCCTGCACCAGGTTAAGTGTCAAAATTTCAAATTGAATTGTGACACTAACGACACTTCTCTCAGTATTGACCAATAAACACAAAAACGACGCGTTCAGGCCAATTTCATTATTTTTGATAGAATATAATAAGATTATTGTTTTTATTTAACCTGGAATGAGCGACTTCAATGAAACTACGCGCATCTTGAACGCCGAATCTCAGGATCAACTACAGAAGGCTCGTGATGCTGAATTAGCCAAAGTTCTGAAACTGCGTCTTGTCCTCGCCCAACTACGGCGATTGCGCGTGAAAGACATCGATTTGCAAGAGACAGAGAATGTGGAGTGGGCTCTAAAGGTTCTGAGTTTGCGTAATTACTTGCGGTTAAACGAACACAATGATTGTCTGCTAAGTGAGTTATTGATATAATGCTTTATAATGTATGTCTTTATATTTAATGTTGTTGTAGACTTAGACGAATGCCGCACTGTGAACTTGTCCTACACTGAGCGCAAAGCCGTACGTAAACATCTCATTCAAAAACTTCAGACAACCTACAAGCCTATCGCCGACTTTGGACACAAATTGCGGAATGAATTTCCAGAAATTTTCACACCTCACTCTGGATCTTTCAACAAGTCATCGTCTACAATTACTGCTATTGAAAATACATCGTTTTCTGCACAATTGCGCGAACTTGAAACACGACGTCGCGAAAATTTATTAAAGCTAGTTGAAATGCGCAATCTGAAATGCGCTTACATGAAGGCTGCTGCCGAGCTGAAAATGGGCCCCTACCTGGCTAATGAATTGGAATTGCTTTTCGCCCAGTCTCGCATGAATCAGATTAAGACAATGTTGCTGCATGGACTTATGATCAACGAGCTGGTATCCCGCTCTGAACATAGCTTGAAAGCTTTGAAGGAAGTGGAGCAGTTCGTTAATCAGGCTCTGGAACAGACGGAGGAGTAGAAGATGGGGTACCCAATAATTGGAGAAAGTTTTCACAAATGCTTTATGGGTGATATTTGTATTTTTTTTTTTTTTTTTATATTTTAGCTGTATTTAAAAATAATTATAACAGAATAAATATATAAACCATAAACAATTCAAAAATAAATATATGGGCTATTTCTTAAGTAGACAACCTTGTGATTTGGCAACACCTTCAATAGCAGTATTTTTCCAAAATTTGTGTTTGGCAATTCTTGAGACCGCCACACTGACAGCACTTTGTTGACATTTTCTTGGAGCGAAAACAAAAGACCGCGAGCGATAGCCGGACAATAAATTTAAAATTTTATTATATACGTTGGATATGAAAGATTCGTTAGCACTGGATGAAGTAGAGAACAAAGAGGAACACCAACTAAATGATGAAACACTCACAAAAGTAGAGGAGCGAACAGAAGGAATGTCTGTAGCGGCGGAAGTTCTCGCAATGGATAGCGATGAATCCAATGACGATAAAGTGCGCAGTTCGTATTGTACTATTAGAACGATATAATTTCTGTTATTGCAGGACGACTCGGCCAGTGTGGTCAGCACTGCCACGACCACAACCTCTCGCAGCAAATCGCCCGGAACTCGAAAGTCCTCGAAGTCTTCACGTAGAAAGTCAAAGCTACCCAAAGTTGTAAAGCCGCTTTATAAATACAAGTACTGTTCAAGAAATGATTGCTGTATACGATATTATTCCAATCGTACGTTTGTTTCTCGTTACAGTTGCCATTTGCGAGAGGACCATGGTCAGCCGTTGTTTGGTGCTCAGTTCAATCATTACTTGAGCAAGGAGCAAGCGGTTTTTGCCTCGGTGGGTAAAGACCGTATTTCCATATATGAATGTCCCTTGGGGCAAGTATCTGAAGGAGATGAAAATGGAGCTGTGTGTGGCATTCGATTGCTGCAGTGCTACGCGGACCCCGATGTAAGTCGATTCTGTCTTTCGTTATATATCCCTACACACAAAATGTTTTTTTTTTTCTGGTTTTGTCTATGTAAATCACAGCCTGATGAGAACTTCTATACTTGCGCCTGGTCGTACGATCCAGAAACCGGGGAGCCAATTCTCGCTGCTGCTGGGTACCGCGGTGTCATTCGTATCTTCAATCCCTCGAAACATCTATGCACTAAGCATTACATTGGGCATGGTCATGCCATTAACGAACTGAAGTTCCATCCAAAGCGCCCACAGTTTCTACTTTCCGGCAGCAAGGACCATTCCTTGCGTTTGTGGAATATCCAAACGGATGTGTGTGTGGCCATATTCGGTGGTGTCGAGGGACATCGTGACGAAGTATTGTCACTAGACTTTGATTTACGCGGCGATCGTATTATGTCTAGCGGCATGGACCACTCTCTTAAACTATGGCGTCTAGACAAACCGGCTATTAAAGAGGCCATCGAGAAGAGTTGTTCGTTCAACACTACAAAAACCGCAGCGCCGTTTCCAACAATTAAAGAGCATTTCCCTGATTTTTCCACACGTGACATTCATCGCAACTACGTAGACTGCGTCCAGTGGTTCGGAGATTTCGTTTTGTCGAAGTCATGTGAGAACTCTATCGTGTGCTGGAAGCCGGGCAAGTTGGAGCAGGATGACGTGAAGTCGCCGCAGGATTCGACGACTACCATCATTCATCACTTTGACTACAAGGAGTGTGAAATTTGGTTCATTCGCTTTGCATTCAACTTCTGGCAAAAGGTATTGGCCCTTGGCAATCAGCAAGGAAAGACATACGTTTGGGAGCTAGACAGCTCCGACCCAAACTTGACGAAATGCAGCACCTTGGTACATCCCAAATGCAATACTGCTATTCGGCAGACGTCGTTTTCAAAGGACGGCGCTGTGTTGATATGTGTTTGTGATGATGGTACCATTTGGCGTTGGGATCGGTGCAACTAATATGCCGAAATTTCGAAAATTTACATTGAGATTGATAGTTTTAGAATTACCTACATGCGTACATAATGTATATGTATTTAATGACGACTTGATAAAAAAGTAACGAGTGTATGGGGAAACCAGGGAAGGTCAATAAAAACAAATTGAAGAGCGTTTGATGTTTTTCTTATCTGATGAATTCGCCGCAGTTGGCAACACCACAATTTGGAGAGCATATATTGCTAACTCTGTTCGATGGTACAGCCGTGACTTCTATTGTCCTGCTCGCTCTTACGGTTGTCACCTAAAACCGCAGCCATTTTCATTACACTTCTTCGTATTTCGGTTTTTATTGATTACGGATTCGCCGTGAATTTCGCCGCTGCAATTTTGGTGAACAAATTTTCCAATTCTTTCATTACACGAAATTGTCGTCGTTTTCTTTCGTGCGTGTTCGTGTCGCTTTTTTTGCTGCGTTCTGAGGAAAATCTGAATTTTTTGATAAACAATTAAAATTTGTTAATTTCTCCAATCATAAGTGTTTTGTTTGTAACAAGTTTGTGTGAAGTTGTGAATTCGATAATTTTTCTAAAGGAAGTGAGTAAAATTTCATTAATTTCTGTCGGACTTGTGGCGAAAAAGGTGTTTTAAAATTGTTGCCAGAGCCGAAACAAGAGAGAAAAACTTCTTGTTGGGTCGTCGCCTCGGGAGTCTCCTCTACGAGGCGCTCCAAGGGTGCTGCAAATGACGCTTTGTGGGCTTTTGATTCTTCGCGGGATGAAAACGTTTGTAATTCCCAAAATTTGTCCGATAAAATACAGATTTTGATCTTGTATGGAAACTGCTCCTTATGTGGAGAACGCGTGTGTATGTGCTCGGTCGGTCGTCCAGAAAGTGTGTGCGGGTGTGCACGCCACAGCGAGGGGACCTATGGATATTTATATTTGGGACAAAACGTCGAAAGGGCTTGTGTTTGTCTTCATGTCGATTTCAGTTACGGCGTTGTCGACGGTGGCGGTGGTCTTAAAAGGTTTTATTTAATTTGTTAAATACTCCAAAACCACATAAATTCATGAATTTATTATTCTCTTATTTGTTTAGAAACCTCTTAAAGCCTCTTGAAAGCTGTCAGTTTCAAAGTGGGAGCTCGTTCGTTTTCCGTTTGTTACGGGCTTCTGCAATAAACAAAGCGAGGCAAATTGGCGCCTTAGTTCATTCAAGAAACAGTTTAATATATCCTCCATATATTTTTTATTCTTTTTATTCAATGGTTCCTGTGCTCGCAGAGAATGCAGACAAGGGCGTTATCAAAAATACTGTTATTTGAAATCAAAATAGATTCGTAGAAATTGTTTATCTCGTCATTTAGACGTGGTTTCACGGTGGCTCTGTGCTTATGCGTGATTGATAGACCAATGGAATGCGATATTGAATGAAATCTTTTTCTGAGGACGGAAATCTCAATCACGATTTGTCCGGCCAAATATGCACTTTTTCTATTTCTAATCAAGTTTTTAATCATGGCCTCAAACCACCCGTGACTCACTTTGAGTCACCTTCGACTAAGCAAACAAAATCAAACAGTCATGTAAATTTCGAACGCGAATTCGTGAAAAACCAATTAAACAATAATGAATAATACTGTTCAAAATTGTTGCTGAAGAACCAAAACACATGAGTCAGCTCACCAACGCTTCACTGTAATAGCATTCGTCAAGAAAGAAGATGCATTTATCTGTACCTTCCTATCCTAGCACAAGTTTTATCAATTTCATAATTTTCGATTGTCGTGTGCGGAGAGCGGTTATTTATGGACGCGTAAAACTTTGCCCGCTTAGGGAATCCAATCAAAAATGCTTATCATGGTTCACAGTGCTCACTGAGTTGCCAGTTGGTCTCTCTTGTATTGCTTCCTCGCCTCTCTATCTGTCCACCCATCCATCCATCCATCTATATATCTAGCGGTGTTGCTGTCGCGGCGTACAACTCTTATCTGTAAACACCTTTTTTGAACGTATCAACAGAGTATGTAAACAGAAATGAAAAGGTTCATCGAAGCGGGGAAGGGAGCAAAATTGTAGTGTAGACAGACAAGACTGCGTTTGTAATAACTAAACATTCAAAGTCTTACATTTTTCAACTCATTCGAGTTGAAACCCTTTGATTTTGCTTGATTGTTGTTGTTGTAGTTGGAGGCGAATAAACTTCACGAAGTATTCTGTACTGTATAGTGCACTGCACTTTCATTTCACATGATAGGGACACCGAAAATGCAACGAAAACGGAAATTGACACTTGAAATCAAAACATTTGTCAATCGCCGCATCTGTCGACGGTTGCACATTTTCGAATTTGAGCTCAGACATATGCACACATTGTTCATGGTTGCTGTTTTCGAAGTGTAGTTTGTTCTGTTCTTTTCTGTTTTAATTTGTTATTTTCTTTTACGAATTTTTTAGCTGCTATTTTCAGCGTAAAAATTGCGAAACGAAGATTAGAGAATTTTTTCAACAGAGGAATTCCTAATGTTAATCATGATGGAACTTCCGGTAAGTTTGGAGTACTCGTTTGCCTTGCACTCAGTTTCGTTCAATTCAGTTGAGTTGTTTATCGTTAAGTTGGTGTTTCTGTGTTCTACACCATAACCACTTGTCATTTCCTTAATTTAAGAGCCGCAGAACACCCTTGACTCCCCCGCTAACATCGATCGCAGTCATTGGTTGGAGTTAACAAGTTAATTGCCTGAAGCCTCTAGTTCCTAACACGATTCAAATTTACAACAGATCCGATTTCCATTGCAGTTCTTTAAGTTTTCCCTCCCCCGTTGGCGTTGACTGTTGTTGTACCATCGATTTCCGAATCGAAAACTGATTGCTTTTCCAATTTGTTGCCATTTGTCAAAGCTTTATTTTCATAAATTTCAACCTTAACACCATGCTTTCCGAAAATTAAGATACATCAAGCCAATATTTCAATTTGGTAATAAATAACACTGAAATTTACATGCATTCGGCACACTTTGCTGCTGTCCTACATGTGCCGCAGTTGAGGTGGCGTGGAAGTATCTAGGGCGCTCTTGCAGCACTCGTGGACGGTACCACACTCCATAAAAGTATGCTGCGCTGCATACATTTTCAATACAAACTAGATTTGCTCAATTTTCGTCCTACACTCCATGCGCAAATGCGAAGTTGAACGTTTTGTTCTTTTTTGCATCAACTCAATTTTTGGTTTTAATTCGCAGTTCTCCCGACTGGGCTTATAATTATCCCATTAAATAGATACATAATCTCATTCCAATTTGTTGACTCCATGTTTGAACGTGTGTTTTGTCTTATTTATTGAAAGTTAATTGTTTAATAATGCCTTCGTTTTTATGTTTATTCGCGCGCCCGTTGACACCCGCCGTCATTCATTCCATGCGCGACCATAAGCGACTCGGGCTCCCTCCACGCATGTGCCAAGCCACTCACCATGCGCAGTACATATCTTTTGTTCCTAATAGTCTCTCCATTGGAGTTGTGTTCTATTTTCAGATCGTTCTCCGGCTCTCCATGCCCTCCTTATCCGAAGGCCGTTGTTTTGTTGTAGAGGTGTCTTTAATGACTCCAATTAAACTCACCTCTTTGTAATATCGGTTCTGTTTGTTGTTTTTGTTCGAGGAGGTATTCTTATTGTTGTCGATTTTGTTTGGTGACAAAAGAAACCATAACATTCACTAGAACAAGAGGGGGGAACCGTCGGACAAAAATCGAAATCCGCCCAAAACAATCTGCTCCGCTCCATCGAGTGCCGCCTCGTTCTCCTCTCTAAACTCGGCCCAGATACGAAACTAATTGATTGCATTTTGTTGCCTTTTGTTGTTAATTTTGTTGTGTCTTGTGAATTAATTCGCTCCGAAAGGTTCGAGAGGTGGAAGCGTGCGGATTTTGACGCTTATGTCGGGGTCGTGGTAGGAGGTTTTCTTTTTTGTTTTTCTTTTTTCTTTTTGTTGTTTTGTGGCCCGATTTGATTTTCTATCGCTGATAAACCCACTGCAATTATGTTCGAGCTATTGTTTCGTTTTGTATTTTCGGAGTTTACCAATTCGTGACAACGTTTTGTTCGTTTGCTCTAAAGTCGCAAAATATGGATCTTGACATCACCCAAAGTGTGATTAAATGCTTCCTCAATCATCTCCCGTCATGGCCCCCTCCTGCTCCACCACGACGGTTTTAGGCCATGACAAATTTTTTGGAAATGAAAATGGTCTGCGTGATCTGGGGTTAATTTTTATACCTTGACAGCGGCTCAGTTTCGTTTTTAATTTAAATGTGCTTTGTGGTCCTTGCAAACGAATTGACAACTTCCCTGAAACTGTCTGGCAGTCATCGAGATGCAAATTCTGCGCCCATTGTCGACGCTGGAACAATTCATTCGCTCCACCACTCATTGAACTTTAGCTCTTGTCACAATATTTTTACGTTTCAATCTCCAACCGTTGCTGCTGCTGCTGCTGCCACAGCACAAACACAATTGCAATCGTCGCGGTTGCAGTCGCAGTCGCATGTCTTCGTCATATTGCAATAAAATAGAAATCGGCAACACATAAATCTTTGTCACAGCGCCTGACACAGAAAACCCCCACACACGGTACTTGGACGTTGCTGTTGATGTTGTTGCTGCTGGCTGATTGTTGGTGTTGCAGTTTCTGGCTGCTCATTGAGCACTCGTATTTTAAGCAGCCGACCCATTCTGGGCGCAATCCAATCCCATTGAAGGTTTCTCGGTTTCAGTACGTTTTCCGGGATTTATCGTTGACCGCTGGTGTGCAATGGATTTGCAATTCGTCCCTCTGGTTGAATATTGTTGCTGTTGTGTTGGTGTCGTTGACAGTTTCGTCAATAGATCCCATCAGTGGATCGACTAACGATGGTAGCAACTTTCTATCTACTCCTACCGCTGGCTGGCGCGACCCAAAATTAGCTTGCATTTAATATTCCCGCCGCCTCGAAGCCACCCAGGAGGATTTATGGACGTCGGCGGTGGCGCCGGCAGGGAGCGCTTTAATTGAAATCGCATTTAATTTCTAATAAATTGCTGTTACTCTTGGCCCGCCTGTCTGTTCGACAGTCTGTTTGTCCGTTGGCACGTTGGTCGGTCGTTCATGCCGTCAGACGCCAAACGTTGTCGCGATCGTGTCGCTGCGTTGCGTGAACATGTTGCCGCGATATGTCTCGTGCTCTTCATTTTCCTAGCTGTCAGCGGTCGTGGCATATGCTTGGAGCCAGCGTTGACGTTTTTTCCAGTCGTGGACTGCGGTGCTGCCCCCACCACGATACGGTGCGTTCGTGGCCATCATCGATGGACGATCCTTTAAATGTTGCCCGCGACGCCGTTTTTCTCAACCTCGATCGGCTTCTTCGCTCTTCGGTCAGCAAATCTTCTTGTTTCTTCTCATCGAGTTCTGTAATTACAACAAGAACAATGATAGTCCAATCTCCTTCTTACGCACAGTACCCGTTTCTCTTGCCCCAACTTTCTGTCATGCTCTCTGTCACCCCACATCTCCTTCTCTCTCCCACATCTTGGTCGTCCCATCTCTATTGCTCTTACAGTTGCAGAGGAAGACGATTCTGTCCTATCTGTCTATTCTTGTTCTATGTTTCTGCTGAGCTGAGTTTGTCTATCCATTTGGCCGTCCGTCCCTATCGCGATATGTCTATCTGTGTTGTGTCTGTTTTCTACTATGTATGTCTGTCTGGCCGTCCGTCCGTCCGTGTGTGCGTTTGTCCTTCGCTGCGCTTGTGTTCTCTTCGGGCTTTACGCGCCTTATTTGAGTCTGTGGAGTTGTGCTCGGAATTCCTGGAAAATTGTTTTGCCGTATGCTGCTTCTTCCAATCTTTGTTGTTTTTATTTGTTGTTGGTGCTGGAGTTGGAGTTGCTTTGGCTGAAGCTTCTTCGACCGACGTCTTCCTCGTCGTTTCGTCCTACCCTGCCGCTGCGCCTGCATGTGTTTTTGCGCCGTTTGTTTCGCCCAGGCAGGCGCCGGTGCGCTATATTTGTTGCGTTTACGCGACGGCGCATGCTTCCCATTTTTATGGTCATTTTAGCCATGATTTTGTAAACGATCGGCGGCTGCAGCGGCGGCGGCGGCGGCGTCGTCGGCTGCGAATTACACAGAAGCATTCGCGGATTTATTTAATTCGAGGAGCCCTCGTCGTGGTCGTGGTCGCGTCGAGGCAGTCGACGAATCGACGACGAACCCAACCCTGGAGCCCCCTCATCACTGGCTGCACTTAATTAACAGGTGTTACGGGATCGCGGCCCATACAAGGCTGCAGGCGGGACGATCTCGGGCAGGCTGCAGCCTCCCAGCGATGCATGCAAAAGTGTCGCCAACTCGCCACATTGGTGGCCATTAACGCGTCTCCTCTCCCTTCGTCGTTTCCCCACGGCCGCACAAATTGTGGACCTACTCGGCGGCTAATGATGGCGACCGGATGTTGTGCTCAAGATGCCCATGCGTCATCGGTGACGACTCCGTGCACCGATTCGAAAGTTTCAAAAATCCAGTGGGTTGCGCTCTTGGACATTGGAAGGGCGGAAGTTCCCCGAATTCCAGGAACTCTCTGTGCCCGTGACTTCAGTCAACTCTTGTTTAATTGCTGCAAATAACACATACTCTGTCGGAGGGTTGAAATCGCCTCTTCCTCTTCCCGCTCACCACATTCTCTTGCGCCCCGAAGGAAGGGAAAGTGAAGTTCGTGTTGCTGCGAAAAACGCGAAATTGCTCCACCAAATTGCTATAATTTTACACCCCTTCTATTCGTCAATAACAACAACCACGACGGAGATATATTTTTTCCTGCGTCGGTGGCTTTCAATACTTGATTTATATTCACGAAGTCTTCCCGCATGCATATCAAATTATGCATTCCTTCTCGATTTACATGCTCTCCCATCCTGCCCTGCCTGCCCCTTCCCACACTCGCTCCCTTGAACCCTTCATCCGATGGGCTGGCCTGGCCTGGCGCTCCACGAGTCCAGCCGGCTGGACGTCGACCGTCCGTCCAGCTCTTCGTGTTAATTATTATAGACGTGTTTAGCATTCGGTTAATGGTCGATTGTTACATTTGTTTGCAACTGAATTAACTGACTGCCCACAGTCCACCGTCCACCGCCCACTTTCCCTTCGCCCCCGACACCGACCAACTGCACACGCACCATGCAAACGAGGCAAACAATCGCACATGGTGCGGCCGTAGAGGGCGAGATCCTCGGCTCTGATTAGACGGATCCCGCGTCTCTATGGCCATTTAGTGGGTCTACAAGCAATAAACACTTGTATTGGCGCACGTTCGCGAGCCGCGCGTTGCTGCGATCGCGGGCGGCGCCCAAATCCAATTGCGATTTGCCATTGTTATATGTCATGCTGTTGTTGTGACTGACTTGTATCCACATTGTTGTTTTACGTGCTGTGGCATCGCTCATGCATTGGTTGCCTGCTGTGGCTGTGACTGTTGCTGTTGCCGTTCCGTTCCCGTTGCCGTTGCCGCTGCTGCTGTTGACATGACGCGAAGAATACAAAAACAAGAACAACAGCCACAAATTATGCAAAATAACTGCAAGCGGAAAACTTTAACAACTCCCTCGTTCTATCGTTCAGTCTCCATTTCCACTCCACCCCAGTCCCAGACCGACCGCTCGCCTCCTCGCAGCTAGTTTAAGCCTTTTAAATGCGGTTGTTGTTGTACTGCAAATGCCTGTAATTGTGGTGTTGTGGTATTAGTTTTGTTGTGGGCCCATTAGAATTCATAAAAGAGTTCAAGACTCGAGGATTATGTATTTTAAAAATTAGAAGGTTGCAAATTATATCGATATGGCTTTGCAAATAATCATAGTTCTGTTAATGATGCTCTCTGAGTTCATCTTATAGCAAAGTTAATTAGTTCCGTTTCACAGTATTCAAATCGAAGATTATGCGGAGTTTTTGCAATAAAACTTAGTTGAAAATAGAAATATTTTTTTTCTGTCTTGCATAGCATAAAATCGTCACTTGATTCTCCCGATTCATAGAATTTACAAGTTGTGATTATTAAATTACACATCAGTTTCATAAGATGATATTGACGGAATGTAATATCCTTGGATACTATTACAAATTTTTCGAACGTGTCCCAGTTCTTTGTCGAATCTATCCCTGAGCTTCCCACTCACGAAGAGTTGGCTTAAGTAAATTGAATTCTAAATCATTAGGTTTCATTGGGAGGTTGATCAATGACAGTATTTTGAGACCTGGTACGTGCCTCATCAATGGCAATCGTGGGCAAACCTTCCTGCTACTGTCCGCCGACCAATAGCAGCGGCTATGAATTGAAATCCCGTTTCGCTGGCATCAGTCTGATTCGTAAATCTGTGGGTTTCATTGTAAGTGGAGTCGAGTCGAGTGTCCAAGTCTGAATTAGTTCGCTACGTGGCCATTAAACACCACCTACACATGTTGCAAATCTCATGCCGAGCCGATTGTAATAGGATACTCTTGTTAATACATACAATGCCTCTGTGTTGCGGCTGGCGTGGTGATATTGTGGAACTGTTGCTGAGATGTTTGTTTTTGTTGCCACTGTTGCTGTGACTCTTTTTGCACTCCCGTACTCGATGTCGATGCGACTCGTGCTGCGCTTCGGACTCTTTGTTTACTCTCCGCCGCCTATGGAGAGCTCTTTCCACACACACACACACATACACGTAAACAGTTCGTAGTTTACAATGTCGAGTTCTTGGCTTCTTATTTTCTTGCTTTCTTGCTTCCTTCCTTCCACATGCTTCTCTCCATGTGCACGGCGAACACCAGAAGCTCAAACATAATTCCCACTGCAGCTTAATAGTTGCTGTATTGTTGTTGTTGTGGAGCATTTAATGCGAAATACGATTCCTGCTCTTTTGCTGTACTCTGAACACTTTGTGCATCAGGCTCGCCTGCCCCTTACCCTCCACCTCCCTGCGTTCAACTCCCATCCATCCGCACCTATCCATTTCGTTCCGATCCGATTCGATCCTATCTCGGTTTGGACTTATGGAGCTGCTGTTTGGAGTTCGGAGTCGGCGAAGTGGCGACCGACGGCTCCTTTAATGCTGGGGGTTGTTCGCTCTCGTGTCTTTGGCCCGCTCTCTCGCGTGCTAGTGTCGGACCCCTTCCGAATGGCAGGCTGGCTGCTCGGTTGTTCGGTTCGGTTTGGTTCGTTCGTACGTTGCTCTCGCTCGCTCGTTGGTTGGATCGGTTCTTGGACTGGATTTTGGTTTGGATTTGGTTTCGTCGCGGTTTCGATTCCTCTCAATAGTTCGCCCATTCGGTTCTTTCAATCGTTCTTTCGTTTCCTCTCTCGTTCGCTCTTGCGGTCGTCGTTTATTTATTTACTTTTTTCTCCGTGGTAAACAACAAGCAATTGTTGATGTGGTTGCTCTTGTTAGTCTTGTTGTTGCATTCGGCTACTGTTCGTGCTGCTGCTCCTCTGGCTAGAGTTGTCGTCGTCGGTCTCGCTGGCGGCTGTTGTTCCATGATGCTGCTGCTGCTGCTGTGCTCCGAGTGGAAGGCATAATCGCCGTCGTGTCGAACATTGAAACATTTGTTGATTTGTAATTCAAGTGACAACACGTCAGTCCGTCACTCACTCCGTCGATTCACCATCCATCCGTCCATCGACTCGAGGCGGTCCGGTCCGGACCGTCGCTCCATCGCCCCATCGCTCATCAGTCCTTCGATCCGCGATCGAACGGATCGCATTTTGGGTAACGAACAACGAACAACGCGGAACGCGAGATAAAATTTCATTATTTGTCGTTGCCTCTCTATTTGTTTTGCTTTGCATTCGCAGTTTCGACGTTTTTGTCGATAGAGAAAAGAAGAACAGTTTTGTGATAAAACAAGAAACAATTAAATTCGACAAAAAATACTCGCGGTCATTTGTTATCGTGATGTGAACAAAGAGGCAGCAGTATCTCTCGGTCGTGTATCAAGTGTTGCTCCGCGGAGGGTCGAAAATTGCAACGCAAACGCGATCTCGTCGCTCCTTCCCAGCACCCCTCGGTCGAACAAACATCCCGTACCGTCCCGACCACGACCCCAACTCTGCGACGTGTCCAACCGACTTCGACTTCTTTCGCCAGATCGTGTGAAAAATGTGTATGTTTTCATTCATAATTTCCTTTCGCTCGGTTTTCTCAACAAATACCTCTTCGTTGCTTCTCCCCGCTCCCGCCAAAAAGAACCATCCACCACTTCACCACTCCATCACTCGCGACTCCACATTTTCCATATATATTTCGTTCTCTGTTGTTTCCTGGAGTTCTTCTTCTACTTTGCCTTCGTCCTCGTCCTCGTCCTCGTTTTCTCCTCCCCCTCGTGGACGTCATAATAAATACTTTACTGTTGTCGTTTCCATTGATTGATTGTTTGGACGCCATCGTTTACGAGATTTAATTTTATTGTATTGTATTGTGCTTTGTTTTAGTCATTGTTGTTGTATTCACTATGGTCTGTGTTGTATCCTTGCTTCCTTCTCATTATATCGTATCACATCGCATCGCATCGAATATGCAAATAAAGAAACTTTGTAATCGCGCAATTATTCAATGTTTCCTTCCTGAGCAGAGCAGAAAGAAATCTGTTGTTGTTTTTGTTTGGTTTGGCATTGGTGTTGCTGTTGCTGTTGTTGTTGCTTCTTCCACTCCACTCTCCCCCGCAGTTGGCCTGGCCTCCACGGTTTTACGAGGATGTCGTTTCTTTTATGGCATATCATTCATTTTAGTTGAGTTGAGTGTCAGTCGTGCCTTCGTTTGCAGGAATAATAAAAGTTATGTCGTTGCCACTCGCAGTTGCGACAGTCGCTCGCAGACGTCTGGCCCTTCACAACTCACCTTTACCGCGATTTGTGAGCGTCTGTTCCAGGGCAGGAAGAAGTTACGTACTCACAGATCCAACCTCTTCGCTTCGAAGGCGAATCAATCTTTGAACTTTTGTCAAAAACTTTTAAGAGATCATTAGAAAAAACATTAGGAACGCGAGATAGCGAGAAAGTAGTTTTTGTGTGGGTTTCTTCATAATTCCGATGTAGTTCGTCAAAATTTAATTGGTCAAAGCAAGCAGAGATTCCTGCCACTCATTTTCAAGCTGATCAAAATGTCCGAAATTCGTGTCCGAATCGAAACCTGAAGGCAAACCTCGCAGCACCAGTAGCGACAACGCTTTGCATGCACGCCAGCCATCAATTAGAAACGTCTAATATATGATTTACAATTCAATAATAAAATAATTAATTATAGAAGCCTGCAAATCAATGCCCAGTGGCGCTCCTGGGCGGCAGGCAATTAAAATCGCCAACGAGAGTTGGTCCGAGTCGCCGCCATTCAACGAGCATGCGCGGCGGCGACGTGTTGCCGAAGCAACATTTTCAGGTTTTTTGCACAGGTTTCGGTGCTGCGATGTCAACCAAATTGGATTTGGCAGATCTCGTTGTTGCTGCTAATTGAGCCGCGTCGCTTGCGTGTGCGTCTGTGGCGCGTGTACCCGAGGGTTGTCCGTCAGCCGGCCTCACTGGGGAGTCGCCACGGTGTTCGACTGGAATCTCGCTTCCTACGTCCTTCTGGTCTCGCCACGCCTGGCGTCGCCTTGTTCGAGTGAACGCCCGAAATTGGATTTATTGTAAAGCAATTAAAATTGCTTTGATTTCTTAGAAACTCTGTTGGCTGGGCCGGGTCCACAACGCTGTGATTTACGAGCCTGGTTAAATTGACTTTCTGTGTGGTTTTCGTGCTGTCAGCCTGTAATTTGCACGGCATCGTTCGCACGCGTGTCAGGTTTTTCGATGTCGTTACTGTTTTTGCCAATTGGCAAGTTTGTCGCCATCGATGTTGCGGCAGCAAAATCGATCCGCCGATCCGATCGGTCGTCGCCGTCGTCGTCGTCGTCGTGTAGAAGAACATTTTGTATGACAAAATGTTCGACACGATCACGATCGCGATCGCAGTGCAACGAATTGCATGCTGTTCGACAGCGGAAGTCCGACAGATTGTTTGTCTTACGATTTCCATTTTTAATCGCGAAAAATATTTTCTTATATACTGTTATATATGTTCTCGATGCTTGTTAATTTGTTGATTTTTATTTTTGCAAATTACAACACGTTAACATTGAGTTGTCATAAGCGAATGATTAGTAGTCGCTGCCTTTGATAAGCGGCTGTCTATACGTCTATCTGATTGTCAGTCAATGGCTCGAAGTGCGTTATTAAAGCGAATTCTTTCCGTATTCAGTCCGCCTGGGTTTAACCAACATTTAAAACAGTTCGCGGAAAATTAAGTTGTTCTGCGCATGCGTCGCGTGGGTTTTCAGAGTGCCAACAACAATTTATCTCTCTATCTCTCCCTCTGTCTTTCTCTCTATATCTCGTGACTGTAGTCAGTTGAAAGAAACCATTCACATCCTCCTCTTCCATTCAGTTAAATAATGCGGCAATGTGAAAGGTATTGACGAGAAATAAACTTTCGAATCATAAGAATCTCCGCTTTGTTATTTCCAGCTTTGAAGTTATCTCTTTGAATTTATCTGTTTTATCTTTCGTACATAAATATGCCCGTATTTTGCATTTATGAATATTTTATTATACAAGATTTTTTATACAAGATTATTTTATTTACAAGAAATATGCATTATAATTAAATATCACACACTGCTTAATTTATTGCAGTGGCCTTTATCTGAAGCAGAAGCTATAGGATATTTGCCTAGCATACGTTTCCTACGACTCATAATTCTTGTACTTGTTTAATTTTAAATACTTGAAATTCAATCTAATGATCCTTTCCAGATTCATTCCCATTTACTCCCCATTTCGTGTTTTGCTTCTAATATTCGTGTATTGTATTGATATTTTCAAAGGGTGATTGTTAATCCTCCCCCTAATTTCAACCACACCGAATACATATTCGAGTTACTAAACTACTCAATTTGACTAAGACCATGTTCTGCCTGAAGGTTAATAACTCATGACAAAGCACCAGCTGTGTCGCGTTCTTCCCCTAAAACCACATTCTGCTCGATGGAATTATGTCGCAATTAATAGAGATTTAATTACCACGCCGATCGAAGTTATAACATTATTACATCCAAAGCTTCTCCAGAACACGACTCCAGTATTAATTTACATCGCTGTGTACGTATGTGTGTGTAAGTCCCTTCTGTGCATGTGGGGAGTTCGATAAGTTAGCCTCTCAGCTAATCAAAACAGTAACAATTGTTATTGTTGTAGTGGTTGATTATGATTTTCCAGTCAAGTAGTTGTCGTTGTGTTCGAGCGCGACCTTCGTCTGGGAGATCGTGCGCTCGTTCGTTGATTTAAATTAGCGGCAAAGGTGGAGCCAAAGCATGGGGCAAGAAACTACAGGCTCGACAACGGATCAGAGCGATGGCTATCTTGGATTAGCGCCAAATACTTGTGGGCGGTTCCACCAGCAATAAAGCTGGCTGCTAGACGACGGACTCTTTGACTATATGTCTGACAGGCAATGTGTTTGTCGTGTTGATTTGTGGCAACTGATTTCAGTCTTGCACGAAAACCTTTTAGTTTTTCTATATGATATGATATTCTATTAATTTGATCTCAATATCATTGTTCTGTTCTGTTCCGTGTGGATCGATTTCAGATTATCCCCCTTCTGCGAGCAGCTATCCCAGCTTTCGGGTAAATCCCAGCTCCAACAGAATGGACACCGACGATGTAGAGTCTACCACAAGTAGCGCAATGTCTACGCTAGGAACTCTCTTTTCATTCACATCGCCCGCAGTGAAGAAGCTGCTAGGTTGGAAGCAGGGCGATGAGGAGGAAAAGTGGGCTGAAAAGGCCGTCGACAGTTTGGTGAAGAAGCTGAAGAAACGCAAGGGTGCCATTGAGGAGTTGGAACGAGCTCTTTCCTGTCCGGGACAACCATCGAAATGTGTCACCATACCTCGATCATTAGATGGCCGTTTACAGGTTTGTTTCGAAATCCGATCTATTGATCACTATTAATATTATCCTTCTCCTCTTAGGTTTCACATCGCAAGGGTCTGCCACATGTCATCTACTGTCGCGTCTGGCGTTGGCCGGATCTGCAGTCACACCACGAACTCAAGCCACTCGAAATCTGTCAATATCCCTTCAGCGCAAAGCAGAAGGAGGTCTGCATCAATCCTTATCACTACAAGCGCGTTGAGAGTCCGGTCTTGCCGCCGGTATTGGTACCGCGTCACTCTGAGTTCGCACCCGGTCATTCGATGTTGCAGTTCAATCAAATGTCCGAGCCGACGATGCCACACAATGTCAGTTACTCCACGTCCGGCTTCAACAATCACCTCAGCCCGACCAGTCCACCCATGACATCGGTGGGCAGCCCCAGTTCCGTGAACTCCAATCCGACCTCGCCGTACGGCAGTCTCGCCGAGACACCTCCGCCGGCTTACAGCCCGTCCGAGGATGGAAATTCCAATAATCCCAACGATGGCACACAACTGCTGGATGCTCAAATGGGCGACGTGGCCCAGGTCAGTTACTCAGAGCCTGCCTTTTGGGCTTCCATTGCCTACTACGAACTCAATTGTCGCGTTGGCGAAGTTTTCCATTGCACCAACAACTCGGTGATTGTGGATGGTTTCACGAACCCATCGAACAACTCGGATCGCTGCTGTTTGGGTCAGTTGAGCAACGTGAACCGCAACAGCACCATCGAAAATACACGCCGTCACATAGGTTGGTGCTCTATCGAAAACTTTATTGGGTCGTTTCTAATTGTTGAATTCGTTTATTTGCAGGAAAAGGCGTCCATCTCTACTACGTCACCGGCGAAGTTTACGCCGAGTGCCTCTCTGATTCGGCCATATTTGTACAATCGCGCAACTGCAATTATCACCACGGCTTCCATCCCAGCACTGTGTGCAAGATACCGCCAGGGTGTTCACTTAAAATTTTCAACAATCAAGAATTTGCTCAACTCCTCTCGCAATCTGTCAACAACGGCTTCGAGGCCGTCTATGAGCTGACGAAGATGTGCACAATACGCATGAGCTTCGTGAAAGGCTGGGGCGCCGAATATCATCGACAGGACGTCACGTCGACACCCTGCTGGATCGAGATCCATCTGCACGGACCGCTACAGTGGTTGGACAAGGTACTCACGCAAATGGGGTCGCCACATAATGCTATTAGTTCAGTATCGTAAAAAGCAAAGCAAAAACCACGTAACAAAACCACAACAACAATAACAGTAATAATTACAATACCTTTTTCATGCACGAATGAAATGTTAGGTTAGAGGGAATATCGTGGGGGCAAAAATTCAAATGAAGCGGGTTAGCGTTCGAGTGTTCACATGGGGTTTCCTAGAACATGCATATGTGATTTATCATTCGCCATTTCCCCATTTGTTTTGTGTATGCTTCACGATTCGAGACCATCTTTCGATAATCGACACCGAATATTAATTCCTAAAACCCGCCCATGATGAGCAGCTCGGATGGCTGACCCGCGGACAACTGCCCACCCATCGCCGTTCGCCCTCGATGACACGATGACACTGACCAAGGGGTCGCATCAGTAGACAGCGAAAAAGACGAAGTTTTATTCTTCTTTTTATTTCGATTTAGACTTTTGTGTTTTTGTAATGTTTTTCACTGGATTTTCATTTGTCTTTCATGTAAGCTAATCAGTGGGGTTGAATATACAAGCAGTAGTTGTAGTAGTCGATGCACCAGGGGAGAGATTAGAAGTGAAGAGTAACAAAATACGACGTATGTTTTAGTGGAGTGCAGAGGAGAGCATTAAGTGTGATTATATTTTTGGCGTGACGTTAACAAATTTTATTACTAATTTTATGTATTTTCAATATTGCGAATATGTGTTCTTAAGTTTATTGACAATTGATTTGCATTGAGCACTATCTGTCATTATCGATCGATTTTTTTAATATATTTTTTTTATTGTTAAACAACGTTTTCATTTGAGACCTAAAGTTTTGCTCTTACATTTACAATATAAATGAAACGCTGAACATATTCTACCAATATTAAGGATTTATTGCGGATACTTCAAATGTAACTATTTTATGCTTATTATACAAATACTTTGAAAAACATTTTGTTAGCTTTAAGCTCATTCAATTATTTCTTATTATTTGTATTTTCTTTGTAATTATTGTTAAGTCGTTCAACGTTTGTGCCTTTGAAATTGAGAAATTTATTTTTAGAAATTTTGTGCAACTCTTGATCTTCCTCTAGTTTTAATTCAATTATAGTTTTGTCCTAAATTATATTTTATTATTGTTTACACAAAAAGAAGCAACGTCTTTCTGGGTTTACTTAAATTTTTGGTCAATGCAATATTTTCTTAATTTTAATAAATTGGAAGTAGACTTTCACCTAAACGTAAATTTATTGCAAAACAAAAATTGTTAAAAAAAAAAAATAATTTTGTAGTTTCAGTTTTTAATACAATATATATTTTTTACGATCATTTTTTTATCACATTTTAAGTTATTTGAAAATTTATACTTGAAATGTCTTTTTTTGAACGTTTCCTTTTAATTTGTCATATAACAATCAATAAATGTATGCGTTTATTGAATAAAATTGAATTAAAGCAATTGATTTTCATTTCATTTGTTATGATTTAAATACGATCTCAAGCAAACATTATCAAATAACCTTAAGCAACCCTTGAATAGAGGATATATCATTTTAGAAAATGAAGCTCAAACCCTCTGCAAACTCCAGAAAGGAAAATCTTCAACCGAAATAGGAAATCGGGGAGGTTTTCTTTCTGTGTTCAAAATTGGGAATATTTAAATTGGAAACTTATATCTAAATATAATTTTAAATTAATAACTTTAATGCTATATTTAACTGAAATTCTTGAATTAACAGTTTAGGATAATTTAAAGACACGTTATGAAACGAGTTGAATATAAAATGAATTCAATCAGAATATCTATAAATATATAAATATTAAATTGAACTAATTGTTGTGTGCCTGAAGATATGCTTCATGTTTCGCTTTAAATGTGCTTTTTACGAAAAACAAAAATATTTCAAATGCCTTGAAGTTTATAAACAAATAATATACAAAACTATACAAATTGAATTTTTCCAAATTTGGCCTTGATTCGACAGTAAGCCCAAAAAAATCAAAAACATTAAAATTCCATCCGACCGTTAATATGTTGCTGTCGAAACCATTGACACGCCTTGAAGTTTATGATCAAGCATTATAATACATTTTTTCCTGAATTCTTATAAAATGCGCAGTTTCTAATTTTCACAATAGCGCATAAATAAAAATACAAATTTACCATCGAATATAAAAAATAATACAGTATCTCAATTGCTTTGAATTTGTATTAAGATTTGCGGCTATAGAAGTATTTTCTGCTAAGACGTAACCAACATATTTTTATGATAAAATTACTGTGTAAAAATTAATGAATCGTAACTTTCGGAGTAAAAACCATTTCAGGAAATAAAATTGTAAACTAAAAATTAAATCTTAAACATAACTAGTTGATTGTAAAGTTTAAAATTATATCAGAAATAAAGTTATGATATGTTTAGTTGTAGCCGGAACGAGTTTCAATTTATTCCTAAAAGCAAGTATTCAATAAAAAAAATAATTTTCGAAAACCTAGAGTTTAGTCGTGAATACACCATGGTCTATTGTGACCGTCGGTATTTTCGAAATTCATCGAAAACATCGCTTGCGTTTAAGGGACATTTGAGTGAACTGTCAGATGATATTTTGACGTTTCTGGTGGTTTCAATTGTAGTTTTTCTCCTACCGTGTGAAGTTTACACGACTGAAATCATGGCTGATCCTTTGGAGCTTTTGACCAATAAGATGGATCGTCAACCATCATTTTTAAACACAATATGGAACCCTTTCATCTGTGCCGTTTCGGGTTTCGGTATGGCTATGTTCATTAATTGGGGTGCCCGCAAGCCTGTGATGTCTGGTGAGTGGAAACAAGACTCTGGCGTGACGTAACATTGTCTTCAGCGTAGGATTTTTGTGTTTATTTATTTAGTTGACTAAATTGTTAATGTTTCTATTATTGCACGTATTCTACAGGCATCCAAAAGCACATTGCGTTGACCGTTGCTGGCGGTGGTATCGGCACAATTATCGATAAGAAGCGCGACGATTATTTGGCCAAACGCGATGCCGTATTGAGGCACTACGTTGAGTTGCATCCCGAAGACTTCCCAGTTAAAGGCGAGTAGACTGCATCCCAAACCAGTGTGGCTAACAATTGATACTGAATATTATGTTTGTTGCAGAACGCAAGAAGTACGGCGATGTTTTGGAAATCTGGGCACCAATCCGTTAATTTGCATCCATCACTGGGAACTAAGTTTACAGTTTCTTAGTCACCACCATCCGCATTGTAGCATCATATTAAAGCGAACGAGGGAGTAGAGAAATCCATCGATGAATTTGCTTTTGTTGAAGGATTCTTCGCGTCTATTAATATAATTTGTTTATGTAAAGAACTTAGAATACAACTTAAAAAAAAAAGTAAATAAACGGTATAACCAATTAAACATAAGAAAAACTCTGAGACGACTGCTAATCGCTTGGCTTGTCAGCAAAGTAAACAAATATCAAATTTCTTGTAATTGAAATTTTAGGTCAAACCCCAACATTTCGCAATCATTGTTGAATCTTGACATGTATGCAATGTGTGCATAGTCAGCTCAACGAGCGGCTAGCATAACAGTTTGTACCTCTTGTGACCAGTATGGTTTCCAAACATGGTATGAAATTGGAAGAGTTCTCTATTAAGATAGTTGAGTTTTCTAATGGTTGGTAAACTCATAAACAAATTAAACATCTACATAGATTCATGCATATGCATCAATATTTTCGAACGCATTTTTTCGTACATTATAGGAGTTGAACTGAAAGGCTCCACAAATGTTTCAAACCAAAGGATCCCAGCTCGTGTCGCTGCATCCTTGGAAACTTGACGAAGGAGCTTTCTGACATAAACCATGCTCTCACTCTCGCTCGAGTACGGCAAGGCATGCGCAGTTTAGAATGCCGTTAAACTCGCTCTGGCTTCACCTGTGTTGTTGTTGTCATCATCGTCGCCGATTCTCGAGCAACACTTTCGGTTTCTCCCCGTGTGGGGCCGAGTTTTGTTCAGTTGAGCTTCGGAAGTCGTTTGGAGAACATTGCGAAATCGGAATAGCGGGACTTCTGCTTTTAAATTTTACTTTTTATTCTCCCTACAAAGAAACAACAACAAAAAAGAAAAAACAAAAAGTGAAGGCATCTGACCGCAAATGCAGAGAGAGAAGGAGGAGCAGTGAAGAAACTGTTTGTCTTGTGTTCGTAATTATGTTTGCCTCGAGTCGTCGAATATTTGTTAGTGTGTGCATGTGTGACGAGAAATTGTGTTAGAATTTGTGTTGAATTTGAGATCGAATTGAATTCTTCATCTCACGCTATAACTGCTGCCTCCTAAATAAAAAAGGAACCCCTTTAAGAGAGCCCCAGGGAGGTTGAATCCCTGTGAAGCCCCTCTATTGGATCGAACTGCGACTTCCGGACTCGAAAGAAAGGAAAATAAAAGGACATCCTTAGGTTGCTGCCTTTAGTCTCGACCGAGGGGGTTTGGTGGCTTCTTTTGCTCATCCCACTATTTGCGACATTCAAAAGAACAGAGGGAGCGAGGCAACGACTAGAAGATCCGAGGAAAACAAAGCACTGGAGAAGGATAACGCCAACAATAACAACGTGGACTAACGCAATTTATTAACCCTTGAAGGCGCCGAGACCAGCCAGCGTCCAGGAGGCGGAGATCCTTGCGTGGCAGCTTCTGATCCTGTGACGACTATGGCGAAGGTAAATACATCTTATCGCTTGCCCACCTAACGTACTTCTGTTGGTCTCATTAGCCACGGGGACTGTTGGTCGCCTCCTGACCAATTCCATGACAACCCTTACTCACTGCCAGGGTCCGTGGTCTGCTGACGGACGGTTAGTGGAGGGTGGAAATTTGCGCATTTTATGCTTGATTACCGAGCATTATTGCGTCAATTTTTATGTCTCGCCGACCCTGCTTCCAACCGCCGGGCGAGTGTGTATCGAACACCAGCAGCTTCTCTACATCAGGGCTCCTCCGACCTACCCTCCAACGACCTTCCCCCAACCTCGCTCTTCGCATCTTTCGCTCGCCGATGTATCGTCGCCGTCGTCGTCTGCTCCCACGTTGTTTGGCATTTCGCGGCCCGAGGATGCTCCACGCCTACCTTTCCGGGTTTCTCAGGTCGTAAAGAAATTGATTTTTGCTTGCCAATTACGGGGGCGAGTGAGAAGCGCGTGTTTTGAGAATTCTCCTGAAAACACATGAAAAATTCATAGGGAGGAAAGAAACTCTCGTCAAGACGCCCACCACAAGTCGAGCTTCCATAAATCATCTGGCATATGACTTTGGACTTTCTGTACATACGTAAATATATGTACGTTTGTCAGGTACAAACGAATACCGATTTCAATGATAACCACATTCGGAGACGTGAAAATCTGTGACGATATTTTAACCAAAACTTTCCAAACGAATTCGCCGAAGTTTCTTGCTTCAGCAAGAAAGCCCTGAAGCCTGTGCCGTTGCCTAAAATTCTATTTAAGAACTCGCACACGTACCTCGCCGCTTGGTGAAACTTGCCTACAACTTTCTTCTTCGGCTGTCCATTTTCCACAAAGCTCCCGAAACGAAAACAAACACAACACAAGGCTTAGGCGAATGCATAAAATTACCGACCATCGCCAGATTTCCGCAGTCCGTCCGTCCCGCTCTCTCTCTTCCCTTCTCTATGAGTTCAGCTGCTGCATTGTCGTCATTTGATCCTTCCTCGACTTCCGATCTGGCGTCGCCTCTTCGCCCTGCCTGTGGCCACAACGACAGCAGCTTCCCTTCATTAAATGTGGTTTTAGCAAATTTTTGGTGAATTTTCATTTTCGCATCCTCCGCTTTTGTCTCCTCGACGTCCTCCTCGAAAGCCTTGTTCGACAGTTGGGCTCAGGGGTTGAATGGCGACCGCGACCTCTGGTTCCAACGTCGACATTTTGTGCATCCGAAACGAGTGCATCGTCATTGTCGGCGACATGTTTGTCAGGTCATGAATATTTAATGAAATTAGTCGGAAGGGATCGCAGGAGTGAGGGAGCTTGTTGTTGTTGTCGACAACAAGAGATTCTGCAAGTGGGAGAAACCACAAGGAGTGTCTGTTGCGAGGGTTCACCGAAAATGTACAAGGTATACAAATGGCAAAAGAAGATGTTGTTGACATTTCCTTCAAGAAATCGGCACTGCAAATCACAACTTCAAACCCACCAAACTCGACCTCGACCTTCCGTAACTCCGCCTCTATCTCTGTGGTTCCGTTGCCTGTCCATAACTTCTGATTTTGCCAACCAGAGTCAACGACTACTATTTTCGTCCCTTTCGCATCGAATGCGCATTAATGTTTAATTGTAATGTAGCCGTAGGAAGCCACTTGCATTAATGTAATTTATCGCCGTGCCCGGCGTAGTCTCGCCTATGGAAGGACACCACATGGACCCAGACAGCGTCCTGCTGCTTCTGGCGTTGGCCCTGGTGCTGGCGCTGGTGACGCTGGTGGTGGATGTAGCATCTGCATTTGTGTTAGTGATTTGCGATTGCGCCAATGAAATGGTTTCAACGCACATAAATCTCCCGACGTGGCTCTCGTGGAGCTCTCGGGGAGTTACGACGAGCCCCAGCAGGAGACGTTGTTGATGGGGTAGAGCAAGGGTTGAGAAGGTGTCCGGACAGCTGCGGTTTTCAGCTGCTTGAAATTACGCACGCACTCGAATGCGTGTTAAAGGGTTTTCGCAATACATGGATTTGCCCTGATGCAGAACCCGAGGACAGCGACAGGACAGTGGACAGCGGTCCACAAGGATTCAGAAGTTTGTGGAAGGGTCAATCGTTTTCCCATCTCTCGCTGTTGTTCGGGGTATTTGGTGAAGCGACGTCAATTATTTGTCTTCCTAAGCTTCTTCTTAAGCGTAATTATTTTTACCCCCGGCTCGGTTATTAGAAATTCCGCAGTCGTGTCTCTGCAGGACGCAAATGCTGTGCAAACAACTTTTCATTGTCGTCAGCCAATGTAAATAACAAACAAAATAAAGGAAAGAGAGAGAGAGAGAGAGAAGAGAGAGCTAGATTTGAAGGAATTTCTCAAGGACTCCTCGTCATCCGTTTCCGCGCATCCGCTGGGAAGGAAGCCAAAATGCAGTGCCTCAAATGCGTCCGGACGACCCTCGTGTGATTCATTTAACTCCCATCGGGATGTGCACGGAGAGCCGAGCCCGAAAGAGACAATGCCATTTCTCGTCTCGCATTAATCATGGCGAACCAGTTCCAGACGCTCGCTTCAATAAATATTAAATCATAGCTAGCATACCTTCTGGCGTCGTGTGTAATTGATTGAAATTCTGCCAGCGTACTTCTGGGAGCAAACACAAAGTTTTCTCCATTTCCTCTATGAACTTTGAATCCATCCATCCATCAATTTGAAACTTTTAATTTATTTCATGTCGTTCCCTGCTTCCTGCTCTTATTCTCCCGATTTCCATGCTCAACTTCGTTACTTTATTAATCTTGAGAGGAGACCACGAAAAGCTTCAACGAACTGTGGTTCATATCAATAATATATATCTATTGCACTTTAGTCATTTTTGTGTCTTCATTTCCTATACATTAAATAAATTAAATAAAGAATTAGGTAAATTTTTCATTTCTCCCGAAATTTATTTGTTCGCAAACATTTTAATTACGATCTACTTATAATTCAACAGTTGCAACTGGACAGAAATTACGAAATTTATGGCTTGTAGTTAGAACTTAATTTAATTATGTCTTCAACTTTTCTTTTGACATTCTAATTTTCTGGGGTCAAATTCTAAAAGTTTGGTGAACTGAGTAAAAAGTTTCCTTTGAACCCCTCTCTTCCTCTCTCTTCCATTCTTTAAAAAATGACAAATTACAGTGAAATTAATAAATGTGATACACTCTATATGTATATTTTAAGAATTATTATCAAAGCAACATCTGTAATTATTTTCTGCTAGGCAATTTTTTTTCCTCCACTCAATTGCGAGTTGAATGTCTTCAGGTGGCCCATTAAGTGGGCCCAGTTCTAGAAACCTGAGCAAAATCCTACACTCGACAGCGTTTCCTCCGACCACAGTCTGGCGAGAGTCTCGGAAATCGGAATGAAAATGGAAATCTTTGAATTATTTAACAAACGAAACTCGGCTTTCGCATGCAACGTGGACGGCGGCGTCGTTGTGAAGGAAGAGAAGAACGTAGAAAGTATATTTTAATCGCAGAAAATATGGTGAAGGTGGTGGCGGGAGGTGCGGAAAATGACTTGGAAATTCTATGTTAACAATGAGATCTACTAAAAGCCACATACACGAGTTCCGTCTGTCTGTCCGTCCGTCCGTCCGTTCGTCAACTCCGCGGTCGCGCGCACGACTAATGAAGGGTCCTCTGGGCGTAATTTTCCCTGCCTAATGGGGTTTCTTCGCCTGTATTTTTCGTCACTCCCGCGTCTTTGCCCCACTGTTGCCAGTTTACAGTTCCCACACACACAGTCACCCCTGTTTATCAATACAGTCACAGACCGCAGTCCCACGGTGCCGCGGTGCTCGCTAATGTTCTTTTCCTACGACGACATCGCGTGCAGCTCTGCAGCTCCCTTGGTTGGAATTGGGTTAGTAAAGTATTTTCTTAGTTGTTGCTGTTCTTGTTGTTTTGTTCTGTTGTTGCCGTTCTCGTTGCCCTTTCCATTCCCTTTCCGTTCGCTACTCGCACTGGGTTGGTTGCTTTGTTCTTAGCCGTCATTGATGTCGACAGCAGTAGCAGCAGTGGCGGTGGCAGCAGCAGCAATAATGAAAGTGTTCCCTGTGGCTCCATTGTGTGAGTGCGGGCGAGGACCAGGAGGCGGGCGAGGACGGACGAAAGGTTTAGGAACAGGTGGTTCGTTGCAATGGACTTTTTACCATTTGAGTCGAGACTGCTCGAAATAGGAAATAAATGAGAGGGCGATGGAGAGAGAGAGCGAGGGAGGGTGCGGAGGAAAACTGGTCACGGATAGGAAATTACTTTTCTGCACCATTTCACAGCGAATAAGAACCATTATTAAAATCGATCCCTTTATCCATCTTCGAGATGGGGCGAGAGGAATTTTCTGAAACTTCGTCCGTGAGAATTTCTCTTCGACCCAGTACAAGGTTGAAAGGTTCCAAAAATGAATCATTAAATTAGCTTTTATTAGATGAAGTCCGTCCTTCGTGGATCTGACGATCGAGTCGTGTGAAGTCAGGCGGGTCGTATGAGCGAATGAAACTAAATTCAATTCGAGCGGGAAAATTTTCGTCGTGTCCGAGCAACTTCGCACCCAAGATCGAAGGGCTTTGTTTGAAATTCTTCGAAAAAGCAGTCGATGGAGGTTCGCCATTCGACGTGGGGAGCCGTCGTTTGAAGTCACTGGCAGATGACGACTACGAGGTTGAGGACGGCTGCAACTCGATATCGCCATCGACATTGACGGCCTGCTCGAGCAGCGGCGGTGTCGGCGCTGGCGGCTTCAACAGCATCACCTGAGGGCATCAGAAAGCGGAACAATGACTGCAGGGGGCCACAGGAGGCTTGGCGACTGCAAGGACAGGGTAGGTGGGGGTCGGGTGTCGGTGGTCGGGTGTCGGTGGTCGGTGGGTTGGAGGCGTCGTTCGTTGTCATTGGAAATTGAAAAGCAACATTAGCCGTGGTCGCCAGCCGTTCCTGCTGCTGGCGCTGACATCGTTGGCGATAATGGTTTTAGAATTCGTCTTCCTCTCCTTTCTCCCCTCCTCTCACTCCCTCTCCCTTTCACCCGGTCGGTCTGCTGATGAGTCTGAGGCTGTGTGAGTGAGTGTTATGAGCGCGTAAGTGTCAATTTCCTGCTCCCACTCTGCTCGCCACTGCAATGTCACCGGCAGGCACTGGGAATGGAGCACAGATGCAAGGGGGAGCGTTGGAGGGATGGCCAGTGAGAAGAAGAGAGAAAGTGTAGAGCTAGAGAGTGAGGGAGAGAGAGAGAGAGAGAGAGTGAGGGCGAGTGGAAGCGGACAAAAGTGTGATTGAAACGACCCATTGCACGCTTCATTTGCGGTTGTGTTGGTGCATTTGCTTCCCCCATTAGCCGAGTTGGCGGCCACACTTTCGTCTGAGCCGGCGAAAGTCTCTGTGTGTGTCAGTGTGTGTGTGCGAGGTTGGCGTGTTTTGTTTGTAAACGAGTAATTAAATTTTTATTATTTGCTCTCATGTGGTGCGTCGTCGTCGTCATCGAAAGCTTTTCCCGGGGAAAGAGTGGCGAATCGTGAATTCGAGTGGACGCCAAAGAATTGCCGTGACTTGAATACAACAATAACAACAACAACAATACTCCATAGCACCAACAATAAATAATGCCACAATTAAGTGGCCGGAATCACGAAATCGTGCCGACACTTTTAAGGACATTTTAATGGCAAGGAATGTGATTTTGAGAACCTCCATCAACTGGCGAGAACCAGGCGAGAGTCGATCGGGAAAGTGTTGATACATTGTCGTTGGCAACGCCATAACTTTGATTGGGACGATTGGGTGCTCCTATGTAATTTACTGATGGTCGGTTTCCCGGAATTTCCATCGATTCTCACCAATTCAGACCGTCCTTTGTCCCCACATTTCTCTCCATTTTTTCTCCACCGGTTTTCTTTCACCGGTCCGAAGTTCGATTAAACAATCGTTAGTCAAATATTTGACTCTCACGTCCTTGAACCGCGAGCCACGATGAAAAGTTCAATTGCTTCCTTCTCTTCCCTCACGTTCTCCCTCGCTCTTTCCTCTTTGGATTTCTCTAATCGATTTATTTGTTGATCACATCGGCGATAATTTCAGCAACAACAACATCAGTTGTAACAACTATTTCAACTACAACGACAGCATTTTTCACGTCCTTGTGCTCTTTCCCTTCACCTCGTTCATCGTCCTCGGCCCCCGTCCGGCATCCAATGTCGAAGCACTTGAGCTGGCACTGAACAATAATTTGAGAGAAAAGAATGGAGGCGAGTGAAAGGAGGGAGAGGGTGAAATAATGGTTCTTCTGAACCCTCTTCTTTCGCTCTCACCCCCTCCCTCTGACACCCCCTTCTCTGCGACGCCCCCTTTCATCGGTTCACTCGCTTCGCTCCACATTTCCATTTGCATGTCCGCCCTTCCGGCCCCGCCCACGCTTCACGCGGCCGCCCCTTCTTGGGAGGTTCGCGAAAACCACTCGCTTTGAGCGGCGAAGTGTCGACGACAGCCGTCGTTGTTGTTGTTGTTGTAGTTGCTGTAACTGCTCTCGTGTCGTTTGTTGCTACTCGGCTACTGTGGATGTTGCCGCTGCCTCCGTTGCTGCTGCTGCTGCTGCAGTTGTTGCAAATTGAATTGTGTGCGACGGAAGCGGATGTGGATGTGCACGGCAGCGCCGGCGTCGCCGTCGGCATCGGCATCGACGTTGCCATATTTCTCAAGATTTAATTAAAGTTTTTTTTTCTCCCTCGGGAATTCTACAAAATGCAGTTTCCGCCATATTTTCCGCTTTTCATTTTGTTTCACTTCAGAAAAAAAAAAAAAGCAAATGGAGGCTGTCGATCGAGTGCTGTCGCCGGGTGGTGTTGCCATATTTTCGCACTTCACATGAATACCGTCGGCGGCGGCGGCGTTTGGTGGCGTATGAGCCGAGCTCATTTTTCAAATGAAGGGATATTAAGCGTGAATTGAAATTCCATGTTCTCGACCCTCCTCCTCTATCCCCCACTTTGCCCTCTCCTCGGCCTCTCCTTGTCTTTCCTCTCGTCTTTTTCCTCTTTGGTCCCGTGACCTCGGCCTTCGTCCTTCGTCCTCTTCGGACCGCCGCGGGACTCGGCTGGGCGTGTGAAAGGAATTCGAATTGGTCGTATCGAGTTCCTCCGAGCAACTCGAGAAACTTTCTCCGGTCTTTGGGTTTTCGCCTCGTCCCGTGGCGAAATTTTTTCGCGGGAAATTGCGAACTCCCTTCTGTCCCCTGAACTGCGGCCAGACGACGAGGATCGACTAATTTTGCCCGCATCTTTTCCTCTAAACCGCGCATTCAGGAGTCCGCAACTGGCCCCGATCAACTTGGTTCCTTCGGCTGCCCTTTCCGATCCTCAATTGTTCGTGATTGTCGTCGTTGTTGTTGCTGTTGCCAACCACCGCCCTTGGCAGCCCGCGTTGACAAGCCATGTCGTCATTCGCTCCATGAGTGTGTGTGAGTCTCTCGGCTGTGTGGGTGTGATTCGCACTACGCACACAAAGGCTAATTAACCGTAAATACGTCTCTATGCAAGCGTATCTGGGACGGCTCTCATTTCCACACACACATGCATCTGTTCAAACAACCACACCCGTCGAGTCATTCATCAGCAAAACGATTCATGCGAACAGCCTTGCAACGCACACACACATACATTCGCACATTTACAGTCGCAGCTGATGTTCGAATGCTCTTCGAAATGCTCGAGTTTGCTCTTCATGCAAATTGTTTTCAGTCGATTTGGAGCCTGGTGGAGGGCGTGCAGGAGAATTTTGGGATACAATTTGAGGATGCCGAAGCCGGATTTGATTTTTCCCAGGTTCTTCCAATTTTTTCTAATCAGTTTCAATATTTGTTCAGTATTTCGTTTGAAAATGTTCGTCTGAAATGTTTCATTTGAAATATTTAGTTTGAAGTTTTTTGTCTGAATTTTTTTGTTTGAAATTTTTTGTCAGCATTTTTGTCATTGCATTTCTATTTGAAAGTCTGTATCCGAATTCCTCCAAACTGCATAATCAGAGTTATAATTTCTTCAATGCTGCGGCAAAAATTTTAAAATCCGCTGACGACTCCCCTGCCCGGCTGCCCGGCTGTCGGAAGCCATCGTCGTAAAGCAGAGTTTTCAGCTTTAAGCTCCGGACGTTCGCTCAACTCTACACACGCACACCCACACACACACACTCCGAAAGTCATCGGATACATGTGCACATATGCATGTATTGCGAGGCACATGCAATGCAAACACAGCGAACCGAGACTCGTGGAAATTTATTGCAAACAAATTGAAAACACACGCCACTGGACTCAGTGCAGCCAGGGCAGCCAGCCTGGCCGGAGTTTCAGACGTGCCTTTGTTCGGGGCCCGGCACGAACGCGATATCGGGCGACCTCGCTGCACACGTGTGTGCTTGGGTGTGTGAGTGTCGGTGTGGATGTGTGCAGGTGCTGCAGCGAGTTTAAAATCGACTCGGGCGTCGTCGACCCCCGGCTTAAGCTGTGGCAGCTCGTCGTGGGCGTGTCGGTGGTGGTGGTGCGGTGGATCTGTGTGCGTGTGTGTGTGTGTTTGGGCGTGTTCGTGCGAGTTTCTGTGGCTGGGTCTGGTCCGTGTCTCGGTTCAAAGCGAACGACGGCGGGTTGCCAACAGCGCCCGGCTTCGCTCCTCGCAAATGATGATCATTTTGCGCTCAGGTCTATTTTCGGCGCGCTTGTGTTAATTTGCATGTCGCATTTGTATGGGTGTGTGTGAGTGGATGTGTGTGTTTGAGTGTGTTTGAGTGTGGAAAACAATTTGAGAATCTTCTTCCTTGGAATTCAACGGAATTCATTCACATTCTAAAACACAAGTTGGTTGATTCTTTTCCAATCCAAAGGTACCTGAGCAATAATTTTTCGATTCCCATTTCCTTTTCATAATTCCTCTTCCCCTTCCCTGATCGGCGTATGCCAGGACTATTGATTTGCTCGCCCCTTCTCCTTCTCTTCGCATGCTCTCTCCATGCCCTTTTGGAGCAGCTGCCGAAACGTTTCGAGCGATGCCAACAAACACCGATGCGAGAGCGCGGAAGTCGAACCGCGGTTGACCCACATTCGGCGCCAACGACCACGACTGCAGGCGGCAGCAAGAGAGAGAGGGGGGTGAGGGAGTGAGACGACTGACAGCCATAGAGACATAGAGACAAACAGACAGACATCGTGTCGGCGGGTCGACCTCTTCGAGATCCATTCAGAAATAATGTTTCCTCGTAACTGACTTTGCACTACTGGTTTTTTCTATGGTTTTCCACTCGTCCCCCACCCTCGCCCTGTATCGCTCTTCGCTCTTTGAGCTCATTGCGCTTTTTCTTTGTTCTTCCCTTGTTCTTCCCCATCCTCCTAGTCTCCCTTACTCCAGCTCTTTCGGCACGCCTTTCTTTGATTCCGCACACTTCATAATTTAACTTTGTGCATTCGTCCTCTGTCCCCATCTGCCCATCCCTCTCTGTCACCCTCTGTCTCCCCATTATTTATTTCCCCTTCTCTCCTCTCCTCTCCTCTCCTCTCCTCTCCCTTCCCTTTCCTCTTGCAACCCATCACTCTGGGTGTCCCGCTTCCACTTGACTCTCGTACGCTGTCGCACTTGTCAATGCATGTTCGCCCTCGTTTGCCTTTTCGCTGGCCTTTTTTCCTTCGGTCCCGCTCTAATGCTTCGGCTGTGATGGATGTGCTGCAGCTCTCGTGCAGCCCGAAAAATATTCGTCTATTTATCAAAAGCTCTCCGGCAGCCGCTCGCCAATGACGAATGCGGCGCTCAAGAGGCCGAGGACTCCGAAGCTGCGGAGGAATTTCTGCAGGAAGCCAGAAGCCAGAAGCAAAGTGTGTTATTTTTGGAGCAGCCAAGTGCTCATTGAAGAAGTTCCTGCAGAAAAGCGAACGCGTCCTCCATTTAGCACAACGTACTAAAGTCTTCTTTCCATCAAGTGGCCGTGAGTTCCCTTGGACGTCTCAAGAGCGTGAATGTGAAAACTTCCCAATTCGAGGCGAGTCTTCGGCCGAGGCGTTTCGAGCTCCCGCTTTGAGCTGCCATTTCAATTATCGTTCTTGTAGCATGAATAAATAAAGACACACACATATCGAGTTCTCCGCTCCTCCTCCTCGACTCCTCCTCCTCGGTTCCTCCTCCTCGGTTCCTCCTCCTCACAGCCTCCTGGACAGCCGTCATTTATCACTGTCCGAAGGCATTTCGACTGAGGGGCGAAAAATGGAAAAATGCGAGGTGGATGTGGAGCGAGTGGAGGATGCGAAACCCTTTCTGAATGTGCAATTTGTGGTATTGATTTGGGAATTAGGTGAAACCACCGTGAAACACCGCCGTCGTCATCACCCTGAAAACACTAACAACAACAACAAAAACAGCCGGGGCGTGGCGATGAAACCGACGGCGACCGCAACGAGAGCAAACACTTGGCTGGAAACACACATGGATCAGAGGGAGAACGTGATGGTGGAAGCTGATGTTGTTCTTGTTGTTGCCTGAGATGTTGATGTTATTGTTGCTGTAGTCGATGTTGCTGTTGTTGTTGTAATTGTGGCGGCGGCCATGAGGATAAGGAGAAGGCCACGAGACCACGATTAACTTCTTAATTACTCCAGTTCCAGGAAGAAGCTTCGGCTCGGACGGCGGACCGAGTTCTGAGTAGAGATGGGGAGCGAGAGAAAGAGCGGGAGAGAGAGTGATTGGAAGAGAGAGGGAGAGGAAAGGATGTCATAGGACTAGAGCCTCAGATGTTATGCAAGCGATTTTCTGCTCTTTTCTCACATCGTCGTCCGCCATTGGCGAGAACGACGCGAATTGCGTAACGTGTTCGAGCAGCGCGGGTCTTGCCAGGAAGGGAAGCTGAGAAGGGGGCGTGGCATCCGCCGTCGTCGCCCTTGTGCGGCTGCGAACCGGGCGACGACGTGCGACGACTTTTTAAAATGCTCCTAGAGCGAAAATGTGCGAACATGGCGGAAATTAGATTCTTCTTATTTTCCTTCGTTCTCCTTTTGCCGTGTTCATGCTCTCCTTCCTCTGCTCCTGCGGCAAATCCGGGAATAACATCCTGATTTGGCATTCGATTTCAATCGCGGTCCGCACGGCGTATGAGCGACTGTTGAGGACTTTAAGTAGAATTTGAATCCCGAGGCGACAACTAAACTTGAGCAGTTCAGGTGCAGGTTTCTCGTGGAACGAGTTTCCATTTCATAGCAGGAGTTTCCATTTTGCAGAAGAGGCTTCCGTTTCATCCATCAGTTCTTCCAGTTCGATTCGACGAAAGCTCCTCCAACGCCTTCACCTGCGTTTCTGCGTCTTCGCCCCTCACCTTTTTTAATCAAAGCAGCTGTAACAACAACAACAATAGCAACGACTAACACAATAAGTGTTGTCGATGCAAATAATAGAATCATGTTCGCCATAAAACGCCACTGTTATGGCAGCAATAAAAGTTAAGACAAATGAAATAGAAAAAATTGTTGTTGCGGAAGTAATTGTTGTAGTTGCTGTGTTTGTTATTGCCTTTGTTGATGCTGCTGCCGTTCCGCAGGGCGGCCCAGGCAACACGTTCGGGCCGTCGCCCTAAATTTTAGGACCTTCTGCTGCCCCTCCCTTCCCGCGGCATCTTAAAATCCGAACGGCAAATATTCGTTAATCTGTGCCTTATTTCTTCGCTTTGTCTTTGTCTTCGCCTTCGCCTGGGTTCGCTTCCTGCGATTGTTCTTGTTGTTGTTCTTGTTGTTGTTGCGGCGTGCGTGCCTCAGCATTTCAGCTGAAAAACCAGCAACGAACACCAACACCAGCAACAACAAAAACGAAACAACAACGAAAACGAAAACACGAAGTCCGACTGTGAGAATAAACCTGGCGTCAGGGCTGCCCTTGTGGATTTGCGGGTGTCAATCACGAAAAGGTGGAGTGAAATCAAAAGTGAAATCAAGAATCCGAAATCAAAGATTGCTGTGAACCAAAATAATGAATTTGATATGAACGCGAGGAACTTAAGGTTTTTTGCTAGAGATGAAGAACGATCAAATGGGAGGGTGTTTCCCCAAGAAGGTGGAGTGTTCTTGCTCGACGGATGGTGAAATGAACACTTCAATGGAAACCACTCCGGCAGCCCTGCCTACAGGTATTTTTAATTTTTCCCTTCCGTTGTGCTTTTTTCCTGCTTCCATTCGTCCTGTCGTCCATTCGTCCTCTCGTCCATCCGTCCGTTTGTTCGCTTGTTCCGCCTACCTCTAAATCCTGTTGTCCTCGATTCCTCTTAAGTGTAGTCGTTGTTGTTGTTGCTGTTCCTGCCGGGCAAGATTGCTGCTGTCGACGTTGTTGTTGTTGTGGTTGTTGTTATTGTAAACACAGCACATGCAAACCCTGTTGTGGGGGGTCAGGCGGAGGAGGGCTGGGGGAATGGGAAGCGATTCGATTTGTTGGAATCGTGCAAAACATGATGGTGAAAATAGCAGAAAAACCAGGTTATGGATAATGAATGGAACGCTCGGCATTGTTGTTGCTATTAAGGCTGTTGGTGTTGTTATTCGCATTGCTGTGGCTGTCGTGTTATTGTCATGTTATTGTTGTTGTCGTGTTGCTTTCCCCATCGCTTTGTTCCCACAAGCCCGCGGGCGCCTCCTCGAAGTTGTTGTTTTGTTATTGACTTTTTGCCATTTGAGCCAGCCAGAAATTGCTGTCGTTCTTAGACGTCCGTCTGTTTTAATTAAAGCTGAAAGTCTTTTATTAGAAAACACATATTTTTATACACATCACAGATTCCTCCGAAATTGAATCAAAATCATCGTATTATCTTTGGAATCGCATTTATGCGTCTTCCGATCGCCCTTCCGGTCCATAAGTTGCCAGAGATTTTACGACCGGCCCGTGGGTATTTTTCGTTTTCCTTTTTTTATCAACTCGTCGAACCGTTCAATTTGTCACGCCCATAAAAACCGTTGCACGCACACCCAACGCCCTCTCTCTCTTTCTGACCCGTCTGGCCGATTCAGCCCTCGCGGCGAAGTCTTCGTCTATAATTCATGCGCTCCACTTGAGTCGCTTCATCGTCAGTCATTTATGTGTCTCGGATTAGTCGGGCCTGGAGTTGCAGAGAACGAGGTTTCAGAGGGTGAGCCGGAAGGGAAGGGACGAAGGGCAGGGACGAAGTGAAGGGACGAAGGGAAGGGACGTAGGGAAGGGTCGAAGTTGCGCATAAAATATGCCACGTCCTTAGACGGCAAAGGATTCCAGACATTTTTCCCGACCACTCGTGCTGTCTTCGTTTCCGCTGCCGTTGCCATTTCTGCCAACCCGCAGTTCGACGAAGGGAACGAGCGAATGATTTACTGAGAATAAAATCGAAACAGACAGAGAGGGGGAGAGAGAGAGAGAGAGAGGGAGAGCGGTGCCTCTTGTGGTCTGACATCGGAACACTTGTTTTTCGTTTGCAGTACATTTCCTGGTAGTGCCTAAAAATATGCAACACATTTTATGTGGAATTGTCTCTGGCTTCACGTGTGTGCTGAAAACTATGAAATTATGAGGAAAATAGTGAAAATCCGGGAAATTTTGCTTTGTTTAGTCTTGCGGCAGGTTCGAGAGGAATGCGAGAGTCCTTTTTCCCAGATAATGGATCGGTAATGGAGGGGATTTAATTTAAATTGTACGCGGCAAACGCCAGAGCTGCAGCATGGGGCGGATTAATTGCGTGTGCGGAAATGCAAATGTTTGCGCCCATCCATCACGAGATTCTCAGAAGGACAGACGGAAGGATAGCGAGTCAGAGAGAGAGAGAGAGACGACGCTGACTGAGTGGAGGCAAGAGAGCCAACAAAGACGGCGGTGGCTCTGACTTCGGGTTAAGCAAGGAGAGGAAGGATGAACACGAGATCGAGATAGACGGATGGATGGATGGATGAATGGCAGGAAGGAACACGGGGGATTAAATTGCTTGCTTTTCGAAGGACATTCGAGGGGAAACATTTGATGGCATCGGTTGGAGTGGGCGAAGGACGCTTGATCTTTCAGTGACGAGAAAATCGAGGACTTCAATGAGAGGTGATCGAGGAGAGGCGGAGATAGGAAAAAAGAGATTGGGAAGAGTCGAAGGCACAGGGGAGATGAAGGAGAGAAAAGAATGAAACATTTTAGTTTAACCAGCATTCATCTATTCTTCCATATTGCAGGCAATAATTTGACATATGGACGTTGGCAACGCGTTTCGCCGCGAAATCGATAAAGTAAGGCCGGGCCATGAAGAAAATATCCCAGGGGCTTCACACAAATCTATACACAGCCACACGCACGCATCCAAATACAGAGCCACATGCACGGAGACAAAGGCGGGCAAGGATGAATTGTGACAGAATATAAATAAATGATACGCACACACGCGCCCGAGAAAAAGGACACCGACTTCATGTTTCATATCGTGTTTTTTGCTCTGCCACCTCGTTGTTGTTTTGGTTGTTGTTGTTCTTTATTCTGCTCCTGCTGTTGCTCTCTTCATCTCCTCCTTTCCTGGGTTCGGCTTAGCGTTGCTTTGTTTGTTATGCCAACAACAAAGAAACGACAACAACAACAATTGCTTATTAATACAGCGTGCAGTCGACTTTCAGGCGAATCGGGAGCGAACGAGAAGGACATGCGTTGCTGTTGTTGTTGCCCATGCTGTTGTTGGTCATATTCCTGTTTGCGTCGGTTTCATTGTTGGCGGCTGTCGCTGCTGAAATCGCGGCTGGAAATTACTTATTTATCGATTATCGATAAGGCAGTGCGTGCGTTGCCGTCAGAAGCCTTACAAATGCCCGTCGGTTGAAAGAGGAGAAGCAGGGGCTGACGTCTTGAAGGGAAGGGAAGGGCATCTGGCCCAGGCCGCGATTGTTGTCGAGGTCCTCTGAATGTTGCTGCCATGGAGACAACAAGCCTCGTGTCAATCGGGGTTCGAAGGGAGGTGGCCTGAATTAATTTGGCCAATCTTATAATTTGCCACGAGCAACTATAATTAGCATGTCTGGCTGGGGTAGGCGGAGTCAATGAGGTCAAAAAGTTATTCATAATTTTACTCTTGATGGCACTTGAAAGCTTCATGAAAAATCGATAACTCGTACTTTGGGGTTTTCGGTCCTCGCTCGTCCAGTTAAGACCGAGCACCTTCCACCGCAAAGTCTTCATCGCATCTCCGAAGATCGATTTGGCACGCATGGGTCGTGACTTGGTCATTTTCCAGCAAAATTCACAAACATCCACAATCTCCGATTATGAACCCGACGACTCCGAAAGTCGAGAAGGTTGTGGTAAAATCGACCGGTCTGTCGAATGAATATTTCCGACAAAGTGGGATTTTCCACTTCGGTCGCCCTTGGCCGTGCTGTGACCTTCATTCAGTCGATTCGGAAAATCTCAGAGCTCATAATTTGCTTGTCACTCTCGGCGCCGTGAAGTAGACCCGAAAATTTCACCTCTTCTCCCGGCTGCGGCCTGATTTATCTGCCTTTAATTGCCTCGACACGACGCCGACAAACATTCGATAAGCACGCAACGTTCCCTGCACCCTAACCCTGCAGCTGCTCCAAGAAGAGACGCCTGCGAAGACCTTGGGGAACTTTGCAAATAAAACCCGCCTCCCTCTGCCCTCCTGCCGCCCATCGATGATGGGCAACTTTTGCCGATTTTCCGCGAATATGAAAACGAATCTCGCCGGCAGTTCCATATGTCGGACGAGGGAGGAGGTTGGGAGGTCGGTCCTTCCACGTCGTAGGCTGCAGTTGGCGTCCGCGCCCCGGGCGCCCAATCCGTGGGTTTAATTTTAATGAAATCGCGCAATGAGTTTCCGCCATCGCCCACGGTTCCGCCGAGTCGCTGTGCATTTGAACCGTGCGACGGACGGCCGGGGGCGGTTGTGGGGATCGTAGGCTCTGGCGGAGGCTCCCAGGCCCTCGAAACTTTGCTCACTTGAGGTGGGAGTCGAGCAGTTGAGGGCGCGGGTTCGCGCTCGAGTTCGGGTTCGGGTCCGGGCCCGGGTTGCAACCAGTTGTTGCAGAACTTTTATCGAAGTCATTAAAAGCTGTTGCTGTTGCTGTAGCTCGTCCTGGGCCCGGTCTCGGTCCGCGTGTGCTTGTGTGGGTCTGAGTGCTGGAGTTCGATCGGACGCGGGCAAATACAACAAATACAAATACATACAAACATGTGTTTTTGGCTTGCCTGTGGTCGGAACTGGGAATTGAAATGGGAGCAGATGCAATCATTGAAATTGAGCGGGTTAAAAATCGTATTGAAATTCGTTGTTCGCTCCTAGATTTCGATTTTTGTCATGCAAGTCGAACTCAACAGGGGAGAACTTAAAGAAATAATGAAGAGACATCTTGAGTTTCGACAATTTGATGCCTCCAATTCGTCCATTAACCGTGTTCCTCGCACTTTGCGCTTCCCTCGCTCGCTGATTGCGGAACTCATTGCCTATAAGTTGAAAAGCTTCCAATTTAACTTTTAGTAGTTCGATAAAACTCTGCGAGAGGGAGAAGGAGAGGGAGAGGGAGGAGGAGACCGGAGAAAGACAAGAGAGAGGGGAGAGAGTGAGATTCTCGCTCGCTTGGTTAATGGCAGGAAATTGAAGGCGCTTCGTTGGTGGAGCACAGTGAAAGTAAATCGCTCGAAACATCGAAATCAATTTTTTGTACAGCAGAAGCGAAGCAACGAGGGCTTTAAATTATTGGTTGGAACTGCGGACTTCATCCCCTCATCCCACCCGCCTCCCCCTCTCCCATTGCCCTCTCTTCCACCCCATTTACTGCTGCCAACAGCCTGGCTCGATTCCAGGCTCGCTTTGATGGAATTAAATAGGAGAATTTGCGGCTCCTGGAAACGAGAAAAGGGTATGACATCATGTCGTCCGGCTTCACTCAGCGAAAGGGGAGGCCGTTGAACTGTCTGGGGCAGAGAGGGTGGGGGGCCCGAGGATCCACCCCTGGCACTGGCGACGACGCAATGCCTCGAAAATTCACGAACCCGTTGTAATTTGCAAGCAGAAACGGGCCCAAGGAGGTGGAGGACGACGGACGACGGCGTCTGTGGTAATGACGACATAATTGAGGCGCGAAGGGGGTTCAAACGATGTAATTGAACGACTTGGGGGGTCGGCGAGGCCTGAATTCTTCTTCGTCTTTTCTCTCGCAATAACTTAATACATTTTTTCTGTTTTCTACAGGATCCGTCGTCCACTCGCATCCCCCGTCTCGATGGTGTCTCCCGCATCCCGCTGCCGGGCAGCATCCGGCCGCCCACGAGCTTCGCGGGCCGCCCCTCGAACCTGCTGCGCCCGCCCACGGCCTTCGCGGCGCCCCGGCCCGCGGCCTTCACCGGCCTGCGCCCGCCCACCCACATCAGCAGCAGCGGCATCGCCGCGAGCGTGCTCAAGAAGAGCTCGTCCGGCGACCGCATCAACCAGGCCGTCAATCTGGTGAGCAAGAAGACCTCCAGCGCCTTCAAGAAGTTCTTCAGCAAGTCGGCCACGCCCACTTCTCAACACACGCCCACTGCACAACAGCAGACGCCGGCGCGCCGACCGCCCACGGCCTCCTCGGCCAAGACGCACGGCGTCGAGGCGACCCCGCGACCCGCCGACGAGTCGATCTCGCTTAGCGCCAGCACCCCGCGGCCCCTCGCCCGCTCCGACACCTTCGTGCGCGACGGCGACGCCACCGAGCTCCTGGGCCTCACGCACGACGTGATCGCCGGGCACCACCAGTCGACGCCAATTCCAGAGTCGGCGCCGACGAAGGACGGCGTCGGCGAGCGGACGCGGCTCCTGTCGCCCGGAACCCGCCACGCCCTCTACACGACGCACTCCCTGGAGTCGGTCGGCACCCCCCGCCCGTCGGACGGCCACGACACGACGCTCACGGCGAAGGACGCGCAGCGCACGCTGACGCTCGAGAGCACGCGGCTCTCGGGCCTGGGCTACGGCTTCGGCCACACGATCGACCTGGACTCGCCGCAGGCCTTCGGCGACACCCTGACCCTGGGCAGCCCCGGCCGCGCCCTGGGCCAGACCGTCACGCTGGACTCCCCGAAGGCGGCCGCCCTGCACGCGACCCACGACGTCCTGGCGCCGGCCGACGCCACCCAGACGGTGCTGCCGCCGCTGCTGATGCGGCTCGGCGGCTCGATGGACAACCTGCAGCTGATCGACGACATCTCGATCCCGTCGGACATCGACATCGACGTCACGCTGAAGCCGCGGACCGCGGCCTCTGGGGACGACAACGACAACGACGAGGACGACCGGGACGTCCAGGACGCCTGCCAGACCGGGTACCCGGGCCTTGAGGACTCGCTGCCCGCTCTGGCGCCGGACCGGGCGTCGATGAAGCTGCCGCTGAACTCGACGATGAACACGGAGCGGCTGCTCGACCTGACGGGCGCCGTGCTGTCGCCGCCGCGGCTGCTGAGCCTGACGCGCTCCGACTTCGACGACTCGCTGCTGGCGGCCAAGAACAACAACAAGAACAACAACACCCAGCTGCTCTACATGACGCAGCAGCTGGAGGAAACGACGACCGCGACGACGCCGGACCGCGGCCACAGCGAGGCCGGCCACCAGCACACGCCGATGCCGATGGCGCTGCAGCAGCGGATGCTGGCGCCGCTGCTGCTGAAGGGGGCGCAGAGCGAGCTGCTGTTGCCGACGCGGACGCCGGACGAGGAGCTGCTGCTGAGCGAGCCGATGGAAGTCGACGCGGCGCTGGCGGGCGTCGGCGCCCGGACCGAGCAGTTCTTCGTGCACCAGCAACTGCAGCAGCAGCCGCTGCAGGCCGGCGTCTCGCTGCAGGAGCTGAGCGGGCGGCCGAAGACGCGGTACTCGTTCGGCCTGGACCTCACGGAGTCGACGCTCGACTGCTCGATCGAGCTGTGCGACGTCTCGCTCTCGTCGACGGCGGCCTCGCAGCCGGCGAACGGGTCGCAGAGCTGCAGCAACAACAATAGCAAGCAGCAACAACACCAGCTGTCGTCGCTGCGCAAGCAGAACTCGTTCGAGATGGACGAGAGCCTGGGCATCCTGACGCCGGACCAGATGAAGGAGTTCCTCGACTCGACGGCCACGACCAACACCAACAACACGAACAACAACCTCGAGCTGCCGCTCGGCCTGAGCGCCGGTCACATGGGCGGCGGCGTCGGGGGCGTGGCCGGGCCCCACAAGATGTCCTTCCACCAGATGCGCATCGACCAGACGCCCTCGCCCGAGGAGCTGCCGCTGGACCCGGTCGAGGTCAAGACCGACATCTCGGACATGGTGCTGGCCCAGCAGCAGCAGCAGCAGGCGGCCTTCCAGCAGCGCCAGCAGCAGCAGATGCAGCAGCAGCACCTGCAGTCGTCGTCGCTCAGCACGGAGCCGGCCTCCGTCAGCTGCGACGGCGAGAACTCGAAGGCCGTCGACGCGATGACCAAGTCGAACGTGTCGAAGATCTCGACCAGTTTCATCACGAGCGTGACGAGCGTGACCAGCCTGGACACGGGCTACCAGGGCGACGGCGAGATGTCGCGGCCGGCGTCGCGCGGCGCCGGCGACCACTCGCCGTCGAGCGGGCCGGCGCAGCGCAAGGGCGTCGGCGTCTCGCGCCAGCCGAGCTTCAACCAACAGCAACAACAACAGCAGCAGCTGCCGATCCGGCGACAGGACCCGATGACCGACTCGGACTTCTTCACCGAGTCCGACGCCGACGTCGACATCTTCCACCGGGGCGACCGGCGCGCCCAGGTGATCGACGGCCATCTGTACGGGCCGATGCTGCAGCAGCCGGCGGGCTCGGCCTCGGTGTTCATCAGCGAGGACCCCCAGCTGGAGGACTCGTGCATGGAGTCCTCGGGCATCTTCACCGACGTCGAGAACCGCTGCGACGACGACCTCGCCCTGCTGCGCCACCAGGACACCCAGGACGTGGACATGTCGCCAGACCCCGACGGCGACGGCGACTCCACCGAGACGGTCAGGAGCAACCGCGACGGCCACGCCCACCACGCCCACCGCGCCGCCGCCACCATCCTCGAGGACGAGTGCGACTCGAACGAGCTCCAGGAGCAACCACACCAACAGCGGCAGCACCACCAGTCGCAGCAGCACCTGGCGCGCCTCAGCGACAGCCAGGGCTCGTCGATGATGCAGAGCAGCCTCAGCACCGATCGCATCAGCGGCGCCGCCACCGAGGCCGGCGCGTCGACGCTCTCTAACCGCACCTCCTACTGCAGCGTCGACGGCGGCAGCGCCCTCACCGTCGACTGCAAGAGCTTTTCCTCGCTCGACGAAGCTTTCGCTCCGTGCGCCGTCGGCGACGGTTTCGGAGTCGGAGTCGGCGTCGGCGTCGGCGGCAACGTCGGAGAGCCGAGAGAGCGAGAGAGCTTCGGCACTGGAAAGACATCGGTCTCGTCGGTGTCGGTGTCGGTATCGGCTTCGGGCTCCATCGCGAGTGCGGCGACGACGGGTGCCGCAGTCAAGAGAACGAGTTCGCCGCGCAAGCACTCGTCGCTCACGTCGCTCTGCACGGTCAACGGCGCGCACGCCCCAGCGAGTACGACGAGCACGACGAGTACGACGAGTACGACTAGCACGAGTTCCTCCCCGAAGCATGCGACGGCCTCCCGCGCGTCGTCGAAGGTGTCGCTGATCGGAGCCCACAGGGTGTCGTCCGCGTCGCTCGCGCCGGGTGTCGTCGGTTCGAAGGCGCTGCGATCGTCGCCGCGCGCGAAGAAGAGTCCGGCGCCAAGGACCAACGGCGTCGCCGCGTCGTCGCCTTTGTCGCCGTCGTCGAACGGCCTGCTCCGCAAGACGCCGCCGCCGAACAAATGGGACGCGGTCATGAGTAAAATCGCTAGCAACAAGTTGTTGATGAAGAAGAACTACAGCGACGTCAAGTCGAAAGTGTCGACGCGGGTGGTCGGGGGCGCGGTCGCGGTCGCGACGCCACCCTCCACTGCCACCCGCCGCTCGCCCTCCAGTGTCAGTGCTCATGTCGGCCGGGTCGCCAGCCCAAGGCCCAGTGTCGCGCGTGTCTTCAGTGCCCGCAACTCGTCCGCCTCGTCGCCGGTCGCCGCCCACGCCCCCCTGCCAACGGATACCGGCTCGGGGCCGCAGTCGCCGCAGGCCAAGCGGCTCCTCCAGGGCACGGCTGCCCAGCGGTAAGTGTTTCCTCTTCACCTTCCCTTCATTTTCCCCATTCGGGTTTCTTAATGTGATTCCCCTTATCGGCGGCTCCTCGCTTATCGCGCTGTCGACGCCTCCGAATTCCGATCCCGAATCGGATTCCGATAAGATTCTCACTGTTACTTGCGATCTCCCGTGGCCGCCCCCACCGTCCACCTTCCGGCTGCCTCCTTCTCCTCCCCCTCATCGCTCCGCTCCGCTCCGTCCTCCGCCCACCCTCCTGCACTGGGGCATTCGTTCCAGTTTCCGATCGTCTGCTGATCTGTTTGTTTTCCGCGCTCATTCGCAGTCGCTCGCCGTCGTCCATTCATACATTGGTCTACGGCGTCGGCTCCGGCTCCCGCCGCCCCCAGGCCCGCCCCTGGTCGCACTTCGCGGCTCGTCTTCGCAAATGTTTGCCATTAATATTTGCTCGAGTATGCGCGCGCCGAGGTGACCAGAGGTGGGCCTGGGTGGACGGTAGACATTTCTGTAAAATGAAAAAAATTTTTTTTCATTGAATTTTATATTATTTTACATTTAATAAATATTTGCAACGTATTTCATTCCAATATTTTTTGACATCAAAAAAGCATTTAATAAAATATTTACTCTTGAATGCTGGACATTTTTGTTCATTTCTGAACCAATAAATCAAATTATACTCTTGCTCCAGCTTATAAAATGATCACATTTTCACTTGCATGACTGACATGTTCTTCACTGAATTTGAAATTAAAATTCCTTCGTCTCCTGCACATCACGAAGAATTTGCCAACCAAGAATTTAAGACAATAAAAATTGGGAATTTTTGCTCTATTTGCTCGTTCTATGCCTGGATTATCAGTTTGAGAGGTTGGCCAGTGTGGCAGCACTGGACGGCCGCTTGTTTATAGTTGCACAGGTTCTGCCACATCTGGTCACCCCGGTTGCACCTGAGATCCCGTAAACTACGTAATTACTACGTATTTCGTACACGATTTCACGCAAATTTTGCTATATTTGCTGAATTTATGCCAGCACAAACACCACGGCAGAAACGCACACACATTGGGAGCTCGATAACTCGATGCTGGGGGAGTTGGAGGCGATGTCGATGCCGGCGTCGTCGGGGACGTCGACGTCGGTCGTTTGCTGCCCGAGTGCGTGCGAGTGCAGCGACGCGTAGACGTAAACAATGCAAGCGACGTAACGTGTGGATGGATGGAGAAGGTGAAGAAGACGAAACGTCGACACGAAGACAAAGCAGCAGAGGAAGGATAAGAAGAAGAGCAGTTGTCACAACCGACTTGCGTACGTGTGTTTGTGTGTCGACATGTGCGTGCATGTTGTATATATATTTTCCGTTGAGGAATTAAAATAGAAATGAAAATGAAAATAAAACCGCAACACGCAAATAAATCGCCAATAAAATTAATTATTATACCAACAACAACAGCAAAACCCCCACAACAACAAATACAAAATGCGACGTAATCAATTCAAAACAAGACAACTTAAAAAAAAAAACGAAAACAGCAACAATAAAATCGCATGAATATTGCACAACACGTACGTGCGCGATTCTTTCGAGCTGTTAATAATGTTAACATTTTATTTTCCTTAAACGCTTCTCTTTGTGTGTCGGCCACCGCCTGCCCTTCTCTTTCTTCTGCCCCTGGCCTCTCGCCGTCTCTCTCTGCCTCTCTGTGCCTCCCTCCCGCCGGGAGTGGCAGTCATCGGTCTCTAATTGTCACCTCGGCTCGTTCGCCCCGTGTCGCCTCCTTCGCTGGAGTCGCCGCCGCCTGCCGACAATTAGAACACGGCGATCGCTGCATCGGCTCCGATCACGTCGTCGTCGGTCGTCGTTCGTCTTCGACTTCATCGTCGTCGCCGGCGTCTTCGTCGTCGTCTTCTTCGCCTTCGTCGTCGTCTTCTTCGCCTTCGTCTCTTTCGCCTTCGCCCCCCTCACCGTCGTCGTTCGCCATTCGTCTTCGTCATTGCCTGTCAAACATTACCGTTAAATGCGCGACGTAATTTGACGGAAGCGACGCGATCGCATCGCGATGCGACTCAACCGACGACGTTGGACGCGACGTCGTGATCGCACTTGTCACGGATTTCACATCTCGATTTGGTCACGAGAGCCCCGATCGGTGAGCGATTCTGAGGTGATTCTGGGAACGATGGGCGGAACCTGACGCTCGCACCTGCCATCAGAAAGAGAGAAATCAACATTTTGACTACAAATTCATAATTATTTCTCAAGCCTCTTGCCTGCAGCAATTGCGGGGAGTGAAAGAAAAGTGAGCAACGCATAGGAGGCGTTTTTCCCACCGTCACCCACACATGCTCACATCGACATGGACAACGCGAACACCGCGCCGCACATGTGTTTGAACCACACGAGCAAGTCTGGATTTGCATCGCGTAAAAATTCCGATTCCGACTCTGACTCCGCTGCTGAAAACGCTGACATTTCATGAAAGCGAATACGGCGGCGAAGGTGCGGCGAGGCAGCGAGAGGGAGTGGACGAGGGAGGGCGATGGAGAGTGCGAGAGAGATAGCGCGGGAGTTGGGCGACCATCAGATATTAATTTAATGGAACTTGAAAAGCGACCCCGACGAGCCAAACGAATCGAAAACGTCGCAATCGCCGAGATCTTTTCGCTTCACCAAACGCAGCACAAAAGCAGAGAGGAGGAGGGAGAGAGGCAGAGAGAGGTGGGGGTGTAGGGGGGGAGTCGAGGGGAGTGAGAAACCGCGACGCGAACTGCAAAAGGTGACCGTTCGACTGGGACGGAGGAGAGGAAAAATAGTGAAGCAACAACCACATCGATAACAACAACAATAACGACAGATGAGTAACAACAACAACTAACAAGCAACACCAACAACTCTCGGAGTTGTTCCTGCGAATGTGATCTTTGACATTGTGAGCTCTTTGTCGTCGTTGTTGTTGTTGTTGTTGTGGTTGTTGTTGTGAATAGTTGCTATATATTGTTATCGTCGTTGTTGTTGCTGTCGTTGTTTCGAGTTGTCCGACTGAGTTCGGTCTAGTGGAATTTTGTTATTTGTTATTTGATTGTTCGGCTCTTGTTTGTCGTTGTTCTTGCAATTGTTGTTGCGGTTGCTCTGTGATTGCTTCTCAATTTGTTAATGAATATTGTTTGCGTCTGCTTGTTGTTGCCGTTGTCGCTATTGCATTTGTATGGGTTGCTGTTGGCGTCGTGGCTGTGATTTCGTTGTTGATGTTGTTGTTGTTGTTGTAACGCAGTTCTTGTCCTTATTGTTGTTGTTGTTATTTGTGTTGTCGTTGTTTCAGCCTCTGTTTACGTAAATTTCAAAACATGAATTCGTCATTTTTTTGTTCGTTCTCAGTTAGCGTGATATCAACAGAGGCTGTTGAAAGATCGGCAACTACAACAACAACAACACCAACAACTACAACTACAATCAAAAGAACTACAAAAACAACAAGGATCACAACTACAACTGTAACAACAAGAAGACAACCTCATCATTTACACACAATTACACATCATTGTTCGAGCTCTAACGATCGCCCTCCGCCCCCGACCCTCGATGGTTCCCTCCACCCATTTAACAAGCTCTGCTCTCCCTCTGCTCCCCACTATCCTTACCTTCCACCTTCCTCCTCCCTCGTCCATTACCTTAATCCTCTAATTAGAAGCCACAAACGTGCTCTTCTTGTTGCTGTTGTTCTTGTTGTTATTGTGCTGTCGATTTTTTCCGTTTATATTCTTTTTACATTTTTCTATTTTTATTGACTCGTTCCCCTCGCTATTGTTATTGTTGTTGTTGTTTTACTTGTTGCTGTTCTTGTTGGCCCCTTGTTTCAAAGGTGAAATGGAGTCATCCCCAAGTGCACCCAGCCTCCCCCCACCCCTCATCGCCTCACCCCCTCCCGGCACCCGTCGACCCCCGACACTCGGACCCGGACTCCGGTGACTCGCACCGATTGCTGCATGCGGCAATCGTTGTTGTTGACGGCATCAGCGACTGCAATTAAAAAATCGCCGTCGAAGTGCGAACGAAATGATGAAAATGTTTAGGTATTGTGAGAAAACAACAACAACAGCTGTTAACAACGAGCAATAAATAGACAGCCAAGCAATCCCAACAACAACAAGTACAACAACGAAGCGACGTCAGTAGGTTTATGAGTTATGAGCTTGGAAAGGTAATTTATGCCGGTCATGTTGTTGTTGTCGTCGTCGTCGTCGTCGTTGTCGTCACGTCGCCGTGGCCGTCGTGTCGTGAAGGGGTGGGCGCAAGGACATTGGGGCGTGTCACGAGTCACAAGGGCGGAGGAGCAGGTTGGATCGGAGAACTCTGGGTTCTCGGTTCCTTCGAAGGTCGTCCAAGCATCTGTGCTCTGTGGCAATGATCGCCCAGAATTCCCCGAAGAGATCAGAAGGAAACGCCTCCGACCTCCACGAAATGGAAGAAAAGTCTTCTGCCTAGAGTTGGAAATGTTCTCTCCAGGAAAATCTGCTCCTAAGATTTGACATTTTTTTTCTATTTTCAGATTCTACCATTTTCTATTAAAATGTGTTCTCTAGAAAAACCTTTTCTCTAAACTTGAGATTTTTTTTCTAATTTTCTAATTCTAATTTCTTCTCCCTAGATCTTTCATATTTTCTAAATCTAAAATTTTCTAATAAAATGAATTCTAACATCGTCTGATTCTGATTTCACCAGGAAAATCTTCTCTCCACATTAGAAAATGTTCCCTCCCTAGCCGGCTGCCGGTGAATCCACCTTAATCCAATTAAGGGGAAATTCATCTAGGCTCGCTCTCTCTCCCCCTGACTTTCCTACTACTGCTCTCCACCACTCTCTCCCGATCTCTCTCTCTCTCTCCATCTCTCACTTTCTCTCCTCCACCGCGAAGACAGTCGTGGCTGGAAAATCATCCGTCACGTTGGAAAAGCGACTCCTAATGAATCTTCTCAAATTCTCACCGACGACGATGACGACGACGACGACGACGACGACGACGACGACGACGACGACGACGACTACCGCGAGAGAAAACAAATCGCGGCGAGATGGGGAGATGACGGAAGAACGCATCGACGATAAATTACGACGGGCAGGGGCCGAGCAGGAGGGAGGAGGTGGAGCAGGAGCAGGAGAAGATGAAGAAACCCGAGTAAATCTCTCCGCACGCACTTATTGACAAATTGTGGATGTTGTTGTTGTTGATATTGTTTTTGTTATTACAGTTGCCGAGAGACGAAATATGAATTTTTCTATTGTTTTTTGTTTTCCTTTTTCCTTCCCAAAACTCCCGGAGCGACTGAATTTGAACCGGGGAAAATGAAATGGGAAAATGAAATGAAACCCAGTCGACCCCGGCGAAACTTTGCGTCCGCCGGGAGAATTTGTGACCTCGGCCAGGCATAAATTTGTTCCTAATTTCGGCTCTCATTTGTCGCAACGACTCCTGTGATGATCGCCGGACTGGATAATGAAGTTCCAGCGGCCGAACAGTTGGCATTCGGCGATTACGACGGAGAATTCCTCAGACCGAGGCCCATCGACGACGACGTCGACGACGAATAATTCTCAGGAGTCTATTTCTGAAACTCCTCCTTCCACGGCCGGCTATTTTGGGGACCTCCGGCGGGCACCGGCGCCTGAGGTGGGCCGCGTCGACCCAATTTGTAGGCCGACGGATGGCCGTGTGTCGGGCGCAGGCGAGAAGTTAATTTGAAATATGAATGGCGAGAATCGAGGGCGACTCGTTGACGAATGGGGCCAACTCAGGGCGAGCCACACGAGGCGGCATCTGGGGGAGCTCGAACAGTCTCCCCTCCCCACCTTCTAGTCAAACACTTAACGCACCTTTGGTAAGGGTAGGGGTGGGCTGGGTCATCTCTCTGTAGAACTAATGCGAATCCTTCTGTTAATGAATACAAATGGAAGGAAAGTAGATGAAAAGAATTATAAAACAGCAGAACAAATTCTACAAAAACTTGCACATATGTTAGTGGCGAATTATTTCCCAATATCCCCCTCGATTGCGCTAATTGGGCGCTAGTGAAGCGAATGCGAATAAATTAAAAATCTCAAAATCTCTTCGCCCCGACAGCAGTAGACCGAGTCCAATCGATTGGAGTCGAGTTCATTGGAAAGCAGAGTTCAGCATTAGTGATTGTAAATTAAAATATCGAGCCAGCACGAGGCGGAGAAACCAAAATAAAACTCGAGCTCGACCTGGTCGAATCGGATTTGAATTTCCAGTTAAATAGGTTCCTATGAACTGAGGGAGGGAAGCGATTGCAATACTAGGCAAATGCACTCGGATCCTGCGCAGGACGTCGAGTGTTTGCTGTTTTCCTGGCCTGCACTCTGAGCTCGTCGTATTGTGCCTCAATTATATTTCTCCGTAATATTGGAATCCTCTTAGAGCTTCACTTCCATTTCATTAATTTTCTCCCTTGATGGACTCCTGCCTTCTCCCTAAGCAACAAGTTAATCTTTCTCCATTAGTCGAAATCCCTTCGTTGCCTTCTGTTGAATTTTGAGTAATTTTTTCCAGTTGACTAATGGCAAAGTTTAAAGGGTTCCAGAAAGATGCCAAAGGCCGCCTTGAATATCCGTCGACCTGGCCAGAGTTGGCTGATGGTTGTTGTCGGGTTCACCGCAAGCAGGCCGTGCAAACAGGGTGGAAAAGCGTGGAAAACTGTGTGCGCTTCTGCTTTTTATGGAATCGGTTAATGTAATCATTAATTAATTAATAGATTCAGTCAGCGTCGTCATCCTCGTCGTCATCGCCACCGACCGGGTTGTGAAGAGTGAAATTTCCATTATCGGGAAATTAAAATTCAATTGTTACTTTGTTGTTGCTGCTGTTGCTGCAACTTTTGTGGTCGGAATTATTCATCGCTTTACATCACTTGAGGTTGGGGATTTTCTTTCGTAATTGTTGCCGATGAGCTCTTGATTTCTTGGTTTTCATCACATTCACATTGAATTTGCGTTAGTTTTTGTGCTCGATTGTTTCGTCTTAAGCGGTGTGAGTATGTGGCGATTAACCGGCGGTGAACTTGGTGAACTTTAAATCGGGAAAACTCGTGCTTCCAGCTCCCGTGGAAACCGCGATACAGGGCGGGCAGGGACGAGGGCACGCGGCGGGCTCGGGCCAAAGGAAGCCACGCTTTCCCCTCGAAAGTCTCGTCGCTCATCCGCTCGAGCACACACGCACACCCTCGCGAGTGCGTTGGTGTGCGTCGGAGTGGGAGAACTTGTGAAACAGAGCGCGAATTTGGCAGCTCGCTCACACCATTTCTCCATCTCTCCACCTCTCCATTCGCCATTCTCGATTATTTTCATTCGAGGCCTTATTTATCGGACTTTTTTCCGGCATTCTGAAAATAAAAACCTAATTTTTTGGCAAATTTTTATGGGCCCCAATTTATTTCATCGATTGTGGATTCGCAAAATATCACCACAGTTGTTGTTGTTGTTGCTCACACTCCGTAAATTAATAGGAAGCTCTGTTGCTTCATCAGTTTGTTGTCATTCAGGCCTATCGACAGCCAAGAACTGATGGGTCCCAATTGATTCCCTATCGAGACGAGGTCCGTGATCCGCGATCCTTCTTCATTCTGAGCCCTCACCCCATCCCCTCCTCGCTCCCCGGCCTCCGCCGTCCCTCGATCCACCGGCCCGAGGTTCGACGAAAACCCGTTCCGCTTGGCGTAACCCAAGAGGGCTTCGTCATGGAGCTCGTGCTCTAATCGGAGTCTCGACAAACTGCCAGACACGACTAAGCTACAACAACAACAGTAATTAGTTGTTGCCTATTGCGATCGGGGTTCGTTGTTGTTGCTGTTGTTGTCAGTTAAACTCGTTCCTAGGGACCGCGCTTGGCATTTTATTTCCAGGCTTCGATTTCGAAGCCGATCGTCGCTCGCGCGCCATTTCCAGCGACCCTGAACTTGAACTCGAATTTTGAGTCGCACGCCGGAGTCGGTCGTCGGAGTCGGACGCCGGATTCGGAGTCCAAATCGAAGTTCGTTTTGGAGTTCGCGTTTGGAAGTCGTGCTTGAAATCGAAACCTCCGAGTTCGGGCTCGCTTTTATTGTTAGTGCTGTTGTTATTGATGCTGGCATTGTTGTTGATGTTGTTGTTATTGTTGCTGTTATTGATGTTGTTTTTGTCGACTCCACCGACTTGGCCTGGCTTCTGTGCAGCTCGAATCGATTGAATCGCCTGAATTCCCGTGAGTTTCGAGTCGAATCGATCGATTCGTCGACTTCTCGATTTAGCAACTTTTTTGCGATTTTCCGCATTGTCCGAAATTTTGGTCGCCGTTAATTTATCGCCTCCTGCGGCGGCGACTTCAGACTTCTGGTCACTCTGGCTTCGGGCTTCGGGCTCCGGGCCGAGTATGAAGTTAAATCTAATGCGATTTATCGATCGAGAAGACTTGTTTTCGCGGCGTCGCTGGCTGTGAGTTCATGGGTTAAATATAAAGCTTAGCAATTCAGATTTGGGCTCATTAAAGCGGAGATGAGGAGATAAAGCGGATTTCGAGAGATAAAAGGTGATTAGCTGAGGTCTAGCGGAAGCTTAGGCAAATAGTCGGTCAACATCAGCCTGTGTTATGGACTTCCCGTACTAAAAATTTAAGTTTTTATTAAAAATTTCATAATTTCAAATCCTTTTAAAATTTAATGATTCATTATAAATTTCATATTAAATATTTTTAATCACACGTGATTTTCTCTCTCTCTCCGGGCAATTCAAAGGGGCGACTGGATCGCAAAACTCAATTTTCGTCGCCTTCGCCATCTTCCATTTCGCTTTCTCGATCACCACAGAAAAACAAACAAAACAAAAAAAACCACAACCACTAACCGTTAACAAATATTTCTACCTTGTTTGCTCTTTTAATAATGCGATCGATATCGTCCGAAAACAAGTCTAAGAACGTGTCTTTTGGACGTCGACTGCCATTAGATGTTTTCGAGATACTGTGCAAATTGTGCTGGCTTCAGTTATCTCACACACACACACACGCACACATCCACACATACACTGGTGATACACCAGTCATTATAACAACATCGAGAACAACAACAACAGCAACTGTTGACATTCTGTTGATGTTCATGACGACGTCCCCTCAACAGACCACGAGGCAGACGGCCCAAATTTCGCCTTCATCTGCGTCTCCATTTTCGTTTTCATTTTCATTTTTGTTCGCTTCCTCCGAGCCGTGATGCGGGACGAGTTAATACGACGTCTTAGCCAACAACATTCGACAACAATAACAATGACCGATGGCAACGTGCTGACGACAAGACCTGGGGCGCCGAAAGCGTCGGCCAGCAGAAACAAGTGGAGGCAGGCCCGAAGCCACACAAGGTCGCAATTAAGCCCCTGGAACGCACAAAGCCGAGCGGTTACACGGAGGAGGCAGGGAGGGGGGCGAGAATTCGGAAGAAATTCCACATCGATTTCCGGTCGAGTCTCCGGACTCGCGCTGGACCCTTTCGAGGTCGCCGGCATCACCCTGGGAACCCGTCGGGTGAACCCGTCGATCTTGTCACCCATTTCACCGGCTCCGACACTCCATAAATTACGCTGTCTCTGTCGCTCCGCTGCCGTTCCCCATGCGCTTCAATTAAAACCCCAAGCACTCTCCATTTAAGGCTAATTTGATCGTCTATCGCCGCTACAGCAACAACAAACGGTGCTCCAGGGCTGCTAAACACAACGATATCTACCATGATAATTACAATAACAATAGCCACAACAACAATAGCCACAACAACAACAATCGTTGGCAATTTATGCCCCTTTCGGTCGCTCGGTCGTTCGGTCGTTGGCTGCCTCGCATTTTAATGCGCCGTCTCGCACTTGAAGCGATCGTCCGATCGTCCGTCCTGCTCTTGACGCACATTCCAGCCACAATCGCTTTGTTTACATTTCGACTTTGCTTTCCTTCCTTTAGAACTCTTGTTGCTGCAGGGTTGGGTGGTCGTTTTTTATCATTTGTGGCGAGTGATTTTTCTAAAATTCATGTGAAAAAGTTCATTTAACACCTGCGAAAGATCGAAACCAAACCAAACCAACCCGAAGCACAGCAAACAGCCAGGTCGAAATACATATTTATCGCATGCTACCGAGGAGGACCGAGTCAATGAATTAGAACGAGAACTGATGGGCGCTACTACACTGAAAAAAATCGAAAATAAATATCGAAAAATTGCCTCGCTATTTGTTTTCCGAATCCATTGGCGAATCCCATTGTTTAGCAAAGGCAAAGGCACTGAGGAAAGTTTAAATAAATTTTCCGTATGCGGAGTAAATAAATCGAGGTTTCGAAAACACTGCAAAGTACGTTTTGTTTGTTGTTTTTGCGGTTTTCGTAGTGAAATTTTCGGCTCAGCAACTGGCAAGGAGTGTGAGTTGAGTTAATTGCGGAGCTGTTTTGGGTCCTCTGGCCTTTTGCCCGATGTATTTCGCGTGTAATGCACTGGGAGGATGAAAAGGTCGTTCGCCCGGAGCCGGAAACGCGGCATGGTGAAGGAGGAAGGAGGGAGGTGGCGAAGTTTCGGAACTGAAATGTTACCATGTGAGGAGGGAAGAGGTTCTGGGAGGTTTGGGAAAAACTCAGTTCAATGTTGTTTGTAATTAGTTTGAGTGAAATTAAGCAATCAAGAGTGTTACATTTCGCAACGCGGAAAATGGAAATGAAAAAAACAAAACAAAAAAAACAAAACAATACGAACCCAATTCGGAGCGATTGTCTGAACGACTCTGCGACGATTCGCCGCATGAAGACGAATTTCACACGTCGTTCTGAAGGCTTTCGTCTTGTCGCAGAACAATGCGAAACAACAACAACGACAACAACAGCACTGCTATCAAAGTGCATGTTGACAACAACAAGTCAAGTCAAGGCAGAAACCAACCTGACGACAATGGGGATGGAACAACAACAATAACAGAGGGCACAGGGCAGAGGAACAACAACAATGAGAGAACAATTGGGAACAAAAACAATGATAGTTGAAGAACAACAAAAATAGTTACAACAACTGAGGAAATGTAGAACAAGGAAGGCAAATGAATTCTCGCTAAAAACATGCGAGCGAAGACCGAGTCATGCTAATTGAGCCGATGCCGCCAAAGGGAGCGAATGGAATGGAACGGGATGAGACGGAATGGAAGGGAGGGAATGGCATGGAATGGAACGCTCAATGGGCTTAAGGAGAGGCTCCGCGTCGGCCTGGGACAATGAGAAGACCTACAACAACAGTTGAAAATGCCGCGACGTTGTTGTTGCTGGGGGAGTTGTGGTCTTTGTTTTTGTTGTTGTTGTTGTTGTATTTTTGTTATATGTGTTGTTGTTGTTGTGTTGTTGTTGTTGTGTTTGTTGTTGTTGTACGTGTTGTGACAAGCAAACTGAATTTTCGTTTCAAGTTTTGCGCCTCGGCGGCGATAACAAAATAAACTCCTCCGACTGTTACCAGTTCTGTGGGTTGGCTCTCTCTATCTCTCTCTCTCTCTCTCTCGGTCTGTCTCTCTCCCGGGCTGTCTCTCTGTCGGTTCGTCCGTCCGTCCGTCCGTCGACTTCATGGAAAAACGTAACGTGACAGAATTCATTAGCGCGAAAATGAGAGAAATACACTGAGCACAATCAGAGGCCCACCGAGTGCGAACCCGAAGCCGCCGATTCCGAGGCGAGACCAGAGACCGACCAGAGGCGGCTGCGATCGATTTGCACACAATGGGCTCGGCGGGGGGTCCCCACCAAGGGAGGGGGCTGAGGCTCGGGGGAGGACGGAGTCGCCCTGTTGCTAAGGGAGATCATTTCGATTTAGATTGGAATTTTCATAGAAGGAAAAATAAATTTGTGTGTTTTTGTTTTTTCAGGCCCCTGATTTGTCTTCTATGGGTTGTTTTTTCTGAGTGTGGCTCGATTTGCTCGAGCGGAAATATTGCTCTTGCGCAAACTCACTCCACTATAATTATGGTTAAGTGAATGTTTATGGCGGTGGCGACGACGACGGCGACGGCTCCGGGCATCCGCATTTCGCATCGCAGTGGAAGCCGTCGCGGGAATCCGGCAGCCACCAACATCGTATTTGTTCCCATTCGAAATCAATCGGTTTTTCTCTCCCAATCGACCTCTGTCTGTTCCACAAATGCTTCTTGTTCGAGTGACGCGCTTTTGAGCGGCACCTCTGAACCTCTCTCGACCGCATTTTCTCCCCTTGGCTCAGCCTTCCGCCCTCTCCATCTTCGGGTTTTCCCCCTTTCTACTTCCCATGGTTCTTCTCAAGGCGAGAACTCATGCTTGTGTGCGTTTTTCCTTGGTTTGTTTGGTCTTCCTCTACTCCAATCGCCGCCAAAGCCCCATTCATAATTTTCGAATTTTATGTGTTGTGTTTTTCGACATTTTCAAAATCGAACAAGTGTTTGATTTTCCCTCTTCCCCCTTGCCGGCCTCGTCGCCCCATGGTCCACCCTTCGCCTTCCTCATCCGGGTCTGGAATGAAAATAGATTTGGACCGGTTTCCGAAGGAAGTCTCCGCGCCTCGAATGAGGCTGAACGGGCGAATGTGGAGTATTTTTAGCTCATCGCAGAGTTTTGGCTCCGAGGTGTTAGTGTTGTTGTTGTTGTCTTCGTTTCTAAATGATGAGGTATTTCATTTGAATCGGGAAATTTATCATCGGACGAGCCGGCGATCAAAGGGAAGAGAGGGTAGGCGACGAAGGGGGAGTGGATTTCAGTAAAGGGTGGAGAATTGCAGTCGAGTGAAGGATGGTCGTCGAGGGGTCGAAGTGGGGTGGGGCAGGAGGAAGAGGGAGAGGACGTTCCATCCATTCCACGAAAGGCATCTGCAGCCTGTCGAACTCCCCGAGGCAATCGCCTGGAAAACCCGCTCGAGGGCGGCCCCCGCGAGGGCGTCGAGGCGTCGCTCGTGCGGTCCGCTGAAGCCACCGGTCGAAGCCACCGGTCGAACCCGCCGAGGTGTCGTCGCCAGCGACCGGGACCGGTGACCATCGAGGTGTGGATCGAGCTGCGGGTGTCGGCGGTTCGCGTTTGTGGGACCCGCTCGCGAGAATCTCGGCTGAAAAAGCTGCACTCGACTCGCATTGGCATTGCATAAGCGGAAAGTGGTTTCCAGTTTTTCCAACTCCGACTCCCGGCGACGACGAAGCCGATGTCGAAGCCGGCGGATGGCAAAAAGTCGGCTCGAACCGATCAGAAACACGAAATGACGAGGGCAAAAAACGTTTAACAGTCGGTTGAATTTATGCTACTTCGGGCATTGTTGTTGGTGTGGATGTTGTTTTATTACGTTTGATGTTGTTGTTATTGCCGTTGTTGTTGTCACTGCTTTTGCCATGAATTCCTCCTCGCCGACAGCGTAATTGTGGCTCACATCGTCGCCCGCCCCGTCTGTCCGCCTGTGGGCTCCGAGCTCGACATCGACTGTGCACCGCTGGCCACGTCGAGCCCCTCCACGGGCCCCAGTCCTCTGTCTCTGTCACTCTCACTGTCTGCACTGACTGACTCCATTACTGTCTGTCCGTCCGTCTGGCGGCTGGCGGCTGGTCGGCGTTTCTCGGCCGGCTTTGTTTTACACACGAGCCTCTCCCCAGATGGTCTCGGAGTCCCAGCCAGACGACTGAGATCCCTTCGTTGGGCCCGCGTTGGCCCCTGACGTCATCGTCGTCGTCGATTTACTGTGAGTTGAGGAGCCTTTGTGGAGCCTCCTGATAATTTGAGTTGTTAAGGGTTCGTTTTTAGCCTAATAACACAATTACTTTAATCATTTAGAAAATATCATTGGGAAAAGATCATTTAGAAGAGATAATTCAAACATTTCCGCATCAGATGCGGGAACAATCCAGGGAATATTTTTTGATTTACAAATTATGGAATCGTTCTCTCAGTATTGGAGAATGGAGACCTTGCGATTTTAATTGCAAAACTACTTTGCATATGCAAAACAAAACAATCCCCATCTTAATAGTTCATGTTCTTATTCTGTGTTGGGAACCTCTGGTTGCATCGGAAGAGCGAAGGAAAAGAAACAAAGCGGACAAAGGCGAACAAAAACCCACGAAGCCAACCACGAGAAGCACAATGGAAAATGCAGTTCCGTTTCCGTCTCTGTTTCCGTCTCCATTCTCGGCAGGTTTCCTCGGAGGAGGAATTGCAAATCGCGAACGGAGGCGGGGCTTCGTCTTGGCTTTTGAATGGGTCATCGGGACATGAGGAAGCGCTGTGCATGCGAAAGAATGAGTGAATGAATGCATGAATGAGTGGATGCATCGTGGCAGCGGCGCCAAGGGAAAGGTGCAGAAGGCGAATTAGTGACGGAGAGCGCTTCGAACAGCAACCGTCGTTCTGTTATGCGAAATCCAACACGTTCCAGTGCAGAAAATCTAGAAAATCCACCACCTTCTTCGGCTCCGTTCCGAATTAATTTCCCTCTCGCCGACCCGACCGCACTGGCCGCGGCCACCCGAGCGCCCGACCGAAGCCGGGATGTGGTCTGGACCCCATTCCGGGAACCGCCGACGACACGACGACGGCGACCGACCGACGTGGGATCCGCAGCCGCAGCCACAGCAGCAGCAGCAGCAACATCGACTCATCGTCCGCCCGCTTCCGGCGCTGGCGACCCCGGTTCTCGTCTGCATCGACGGGAGCCGCGGGGAGGGGGCGCCGGACTCGGACTCCGATTGCAATTAAATTAAATGGAACCTTATTAAGCCCGCACTAAGAGCAGCAAAAGCAAACGAAAAGCAACGCCAGCGAAGTCCGAAGCGTCGGGTGACCAGGCGGCGGTCGGTCGCCATGGCGAGGCGGCCACGGGCGGTCCACGGTCGGTCCACGTTGCATAATGACGCCAGGAGGGCAGGGAGAAAGGGAGAGTGGGGAAGTGAGAGCCGTGACCGGTGGGTGTGCAGGGGCTGGCGGAAGGGGCGGGCAAAACATTAAAAAGAAACTCTCTTTAGGCGATGGGGTGCGGGAGGAGCGAGAAGGGACCCGACAACATGAGCCGAAAAAAGGAGCAAAAACGACATCTCGTGCTGCACATTTACATATCTTGGTGCTCGACGCTCGGCTCAGCTCGGAGAGAAGCAGAGAAAGAAGTGGGCCGAAAGAGCGAGGGAGGGCGAAGGAGTCGACGATTGAGGGAGAGATGAAGGGAGAGAGGGAAGGCTTGAGACTGTCTGGCGGGGAGATCGAGATGGAGTTGGGGTTGAGGAGCAGAGCGAGTGGCTGTAATTGGAATATTTAGGAAGGTTTAATTGCGAATCGAGATTTCTGGGAAGGCGAAGCTCGCGCGCCTTGGACCATCGGGGCGAGAGATAGGGAGAGAAATGGGGGAAAAGAAGAGAGGGAGAGAGGGGGGGGAGAGGAAGGGTTTAATGGATTTATGGAGGAGTTACTTAACATTTGACCCCTCGAAGCTCCGCGGGCGATTCGCGTTCTAGAAGTTCCTCGCCATTTCCACCCGACAACCCTCGCCCCACAGTGGGAGACAAAATTATTCCGCTGCCTGCCAGAAGCAATTACAACATCAGTATGCTCCTATTTCATTGTTGCTGGAATCCGCATATTTAACTCCCGTTTTGGCACAAGGCACGGCGGCGAAGGCAGGAAGCAGGACAACGGAGGATGCGCCCGAAGCAATAAAGTGTAGCAATATAATGGCAACAATCGCAATTGCAACAACAACAACGTCGCTCATGATGCCAGCAACGACAATTAAACGACTACAGCGATGCGAGGTTGAGGGCCGTCGTTGTTGCCTGCAATTGTGACGTTGTTAACGTTCTGGCAACGACGTCCGTCCCCAGGGGCCGCTGGGCACAGACCGACTGACGGACTGACGGACAGACTTCGTGTCTGAGTGATAGAAAGAGAGAGTCCGAGAGCCCGATCAGCGGACCAGAGCCCAAGAGCGCTCAAAAACGCATGAACGCAGAGAAAACAATTATTTTCCTTCCTTCCTTAGCGCTGCTTAACATTACAAGGCTTTGGCTGCATTGAGTTTAAGAAAAATTTCACTTTTATCTTGTTCCCGTACAAGATTATTTTAAGCGGCTTTTCGCAGCCATCATTAAGACGGCTTAAGAGTTCAACTTCAGCTTCATCATCGGAAATTACTTTCCTCGCGCATTAGAGACTCGTCTCTCCTCCTCCTAATCGTCTGCCACTGGTCGGACCAGCCGGCGGTCGAGGTCGTTGGGGGAATCCATTAATTGCTGGACTCTCGGCAATGACTTCATCGTGAATTTCGACTGGCGTTGTTGGCCAACGTGTTGTTGGTGTTGTTTTTGCTTCTCTTGTCCACTGCATGCACATCGTCCACAGTAGCAACTGACGTTTGCTGCCACGTTCAATTGAAGTCCTCGTCAACCCCGGGCGCCTGGACTGAACTCGTTTGGCCGGACGGACGGACAAATGTTGGGGTGTTGTGTTGTGTTGTTATTGTGTTGTTGCTGGGTGTCGACCGGGCAAAAGCTGGGCCAACAAAACCTCAGTTCAGCTGACATTGAAACTAATCGGTTTTATGGAAAGCTCTTTGCGTCGCTTTGTATGCAGTGAAACTACTTTGCAGTCTCCTAGTTTGCATTTGTTGCATTGTTATTAACGTGTCATTCCGCTTTGTGCTGCAATTCGTTGAGTGGATTTGTTGAATTAAACAAATGCTTTTTTAATCAAATTTAATAAAATTATCAATTTGTCCTTCTGTTGCTTCCGTTCCTTCTGTTCACTCGACGCAATACGCCGCAGACTCTTTTTAACGCCTTTTATTGGAAAGTTTTACATTGGCCAGTTTTTCCCAAACCTTTCGCCCTCTCATTCTCATTCGGCCTCCTGCCTTCATCTCTCCTTATCTACTCTAACACCATCTATAACTCCCTCCCTTTTTCTTTCCCTTTCATGCTCTTGACAACTGACGCTATTTCGTTGCTCCAAATTTCCACGCATTGCTGTGAAAATCGAGGGCACCCCATTAAATTATTTAGGCAGGTGGAAAGCGGCGGAATTAAGTTGTTGTTGTAGTGGCGGTTTTTGTTTTTATTGCCCAGCTGGTTGTTCAAATTGTTGTTGTTGCAATTAAAATCGTCGCTGCCGCCGCTTACACAAGTACATTAATTATTGATAGCATTTTGTCCAAATGAACAGTATTTCGAAATGAGCCCATATTGATATAAATATGATTGTGGAGCGATTATATTTTTGTTCTTTTTACTCCAATATTGTTTAATAATTAATTCCTGAGCTCGAATATTCATGTTGGTAAATAGAGCAGATTTAATACGAATTTCAGCCCGGGAGCGCTGCGAAATGTCACTAAAAACTTTGTTCGCTCGTTTCGTAATAATTCAGACAAAAACGTGATTTTCCTTTGACGCCGCTTTGGCAAAAGTTTCATTAAAATTCTGTGCATTTTCAACCGATAAAGGGCTTTTTATTTTTTTTAGTTTTGTTTTGCTCTACTCACACACAAACACCGGAGTGGCGAGAGATGGATTTTTTCAACGATTTTTTTTATTTTTAATTGTTTTTGTCTCAAGCTAATTGCATTACATGTGAACAGGAGAAGAAGAAGAAAATGAGTCGGCACCCATGCGTCAGAAAGCGGAAGACGAGGAAAAGTCGCCGGAAACGAAGTGCGACGGACGGCGAACCTCGGACCGTTTCCGCTTCCAGGGCTCGCCGGGTTTTCGGCTTGTGCCGACGTCATCCTCGGTCTCTCGTCGCTCGCCAGAGTTGCCGGGGGATTGTGAAAGCGAGCAACGGCGGCGAGTTGTGAAATTATGCACAAAATAATATTTGTCTCCACGGGGATTTTTCTTTTTTTTTTCGCTCCTCCTCATCGTGGAGAAACCGTGACCCCCGAATGGGTCCCTCCGGGCCTGTCCGACCTACGAACATTTTCCAACGCTCCCCTCCTTCCCTACTCCCCTCCTCCTACTCCCCTCCTCCTACTCCCTCTCTACCCCCGCCTCGTGCCCTGGACACGTGCTGCAGAAAAACGCTTAAAAACGCATCCATCACAGCACGAGCTGAACACACCTCACCAACAACAACAATCACAACAACAACAACAATTACAACAACAATCACATCAACAACAAATATAACAAAAAAGACCCCAACAACACCAACAACAACCAATGCACCTTCCCGACGCCGATTGTTGTTCTTGCCGTGGCTGCTGCTGTTTTCGGCGATAAAAGTCAGGCAAACAGTCAGACAGACAGCGAGACAGACAGACAGACAAACGCACGTCGCAGCACTCGTTGTTGTTGTTGCTGTTGTTGTTGGCGCATTCGTTACGAGTCCCGTCGACCGATCTCGTTGCCCCCGCACAGGTCGGGTTCGCCCGAGATGGGCATCACTGGCGCGCAGCTCTTTAAATAAAACTTCACTGTCAAGGTTTACTTCACGCTCCCCACTTCTTTCTCCCTCGCATTCGCACTCGCACTCGTGTGATTTTCCATCTTACTCACTGTCTCTCCTCGTGCACTCTCCCTCTCTTGCACTGCAACCTCTTGAGATGTTTTTTCCGGTGCGTTTTATTGCTTTCGCTCCTTCTGTTTATGCACTTAGTTACTTGGTACGGTAGGGGCAGGCCGTCTCCTAGGCGGTGGTTGGCAACACTTTTCTTGGGGGAGAAATTCGCGCCGCTTAAGGTGAATCAACATTTTTCATCTCCAGCTCCAGCCTCGGCAGCGGGGACGGGGGGAGGGAAAAGATCGTCGCATTGGGAGTTGGTTTTCTTTTCCTTTGATTAATCGACTCCGGGGCGATCCACGAGCGATTAGAGGCTTCGGACCAAGGGTCAGGAAGTGTCGGGAATTCGTGAGGAACGATTGAGATTTTGTTTCCATACTTCGTCCGCATTGAAATTGAATCTGCCACTGGGGATTTGGGTTTTTTCTATATAGTATGTCAGACATAAATTTACTCAGGTGTCTGGCGAAGGTTGTGGGAAGCAACGAGGCATGGGAGCTGTTGTTCTAAAAAGTAATGAAAAATATTGCGAAATTTATAAACACCTGGGTAGTAGAAATCGGTAGAAGTTTGGGATTAGCTTGGGATTAACTTGTCTATTGACAAGAGACTTTAAATTGCCTTTAATTTTGACTTTTTTATGGTTTATTTAAGGGACTTTTGCCCAAATAACGGGGATCCTGCAAATGTCGTCTCTTCTACTGACACATCTATAGTAGTGGCAGACTTTCTAACAGCTTGTTATTGTCCTTTCAATTGACAAGTATTTTTGCATTGTCTTTTAACTTGGCTTCTAATGGTCCATTTACGTCATTTTCTCTATTATTGAATCCACTGCAGACGGAATAATAGAGCCTTAGTTCGGGGACTCCTGCGTTTTGGAGCCACTTTTTCGAACCCCGATGGAGCCGACGTTGCAGCGACTTCGAAAACTTTTCCGCCGTGCCTTCGACCCAATAAATCACCGGTCGGTCGGACTCAACCCCGTGGCCTGCCTTCGGGCCACGTTACGTCGTATCTGCCCCGAAACCAGTTCCTCCTATTCCTGTAAAATATACTTTTTCTGCTGCCATCGCCAGCGACTGTTGCCGCTGATGTTCGAACGATAAATCTGGCCAACGCAAGCCAACTGCAGCGACGGCAAAGTCAGCGACAGCAGCAGCAAAAAGTCGCTAATGGCAATTAATGTCTCTATTATATTGGTTAGGTTTTGCCTCGTTCGCTAATTAAATTTACGTTCTTTGCACTAATCCTCGTTGTCTGTCTTTCTCTTTCCCCGTTGCAGCGGACGCTCCTACAGCAAAGACAGCCAGAAGAGCTCGCAGAGCGACCTCAGCCTGTCCGGCGGGTCCCCGAAACTGCTGGCGAAGACGCCCCTGAGTAAGTATCGCATTAAATTAGTTCATTAAATTAGTTCATTAAAATAATACGTAAGATCAGTTCATAAGAGTAGTTCATAAGGTTAGAAGGTAAGATGAGTACGTAATAGTTGTACAAAGGGTAAATTTGGTTACACCAACAGTGGAAATTGTGGGAACATCAACATCAACATTTCTTCCCCTTAATTGAGTTTTCTTTTGATCATCGCTTTAGCTCCATCCTAGAAGTATGCAATATCTTCCGACGATTTGTCGTTTCACAGTTTGCGGGGACCTGAAGTCGTCGAACGACTCCTAAATTTTCTCCCAGATTTGACACTGCATACTTTCCGGGGCCCGATCTTATGGCAACATTTCGTCTTCTGAATTCGCCGCAATGTTGCTGTTTTTCTCGTGTTTCTCTCGCTGCCATGATCGAGTTCTCTCTTTCGGTTTCACACTCTACCGTCGCTCTCTTCAGATTCGGTCGCTCTTTCGTTTCATTTCGTTCGCTCTCTCCTAACGACGATCTCAACGCAGGTGCAATTGATTTTCCGCTCCGCTGCAGCCGCTGCTGTCGTGTGTTCTTTCAACAACAATGGCTGGTGTAATTTTCGGAATGTTGCTCCCTCTCAGCAGACACTCCAGCAGTGGCAGCGGCAGCGACAGCAATGACAATGGCGCTCAGCTCCGCGACAACAACAAAAGTCAGGAGCCCGAGTGGCGGTAACAAAAGGCAACAAGTTGCCACAAGAAATGGGAAACAAAAGCAACGACAAAACACGCCGAACGTGACCGGCTCACCGCTGGCCACGAATGCCGAGATACCGAGACACTGAGATACTGAGATATTCCTCGGCGATACTCCGGTGCTCAGATACACACACTCGGGCAAGCCGAGAGGGCGGAGGGAAGCGGAACCGGTAACCGACGACGCTGGGATCGAGTGCTGCGTCGCGTTTCGAATTTTTCGAATTCAGTCGCTTGCGTGTCTCGCGTCCGACGGATCGCACCGTGCCAGATCTTCGTCATCGCCATCGTCGCCGCCGTCGTCGTCAGCATCGTCGTCGTCAGTGTTCGGGAAGCACCGCGGGTTCACGCGAACCCCAACAGCCTTGGGCAGCAGCAGTTCCAGAGGCTCCACCGCAGCCGTCGTTGGCCGGTCTCCAGCGACCGCCAGGGCCAGCGGAAATTGCAATTCCAAATGCGATTCGACTGACGCCGCCGCGCTGCTGCTGCTGCGATTGCCCTGACCTCGCACCCGCACCTCGCCCCAGCAACCGCGGGTGCATTTGGCGAACCCCACGAGTCGCTCGCGTTCGCATTTAATTTGTGTTTAGCTGTGATCCGGATCGAGTTCTGTGCGCCGCAATTCCGAAGCCGCGCGTCCCCATTAAATTGCGCCGTGGTCGTCGCGACTCGCGCCAGGCCGCCATCGGCAGTTTCCAGTGTAAAAAGTCGCTCAAGTCGCTCGGGGCCACCTTCAAGGCGGACCGGCCGGCTGCGGTTCGAAAGTTTCCGAAAATCAACCCTTCCACCCCTTCAACCCCTCGCCAAACAGGTATTTTTTCGTGCTCCTCCGATCGGCCCGGACTCGCCTCGGCTCGCCTCGAGAACCTTTTGCAGTTTCGCTCATTCAGGTCTTGTGGCGTGTTCGCGACGCTGTTTTGAATTCCAATTGCCTTGGCCGCTGACGAAATCCGTCTGGGGAATTATTTTCTGTTTTGGTCTTTTTTCGTCTCCGAACCCGGTCATTTGACTCTCGCTCCCTCTCTCTACCTCCCGCCGTTCACGCATGAGGGCCGGCCAAACTCCCGGGCTTTGACGAGTTATTGACATTGAATGTCGAAGTGAGATATGATGGAGTTGCCGAATGTCAGGCGCACTCAGAGACCGCCAGCTGGACGGACAGACGGATCACGTCATCGAAGGACTGTCGGCGGAGAAACAGATGTCTGTAATTATCGACGGAGATCGATGATTGATGGGGAAGGAAGCGTCCACGTGGACGAAATTGGAGCCTCAGTCTCTTCGGCCAGATCCAGAGCCAGTTTCCTCTATAAATACAACAAGTCTATTGTTCCGTGTCCTCACCCTGTGTTCGATGAAGTTCCGAAGCGGAAGTTAGAACTTCCTATGCCCAATTGTCGCCAGCGATTATTTTAATGAACCATTTTTTTGTTTATGAATGAAATTTCCGCCCCTGGCGCCGAAGCTCCTATAGAGTTAAAAAGCGAAGCCACACGTTCCCCAGTTGTCCACTTCGGGCCAGCTGAAGGTGAAGTGAGCGGACGGACTCGACTTTTAGAACCTCATTTTCGGTGACGGAAAGCTTCCGTTAAGCACGAGACATCCGAAAAGTAGGTGTCGAGTGTTGAGTTCGCTTCCTCCACTTCTAGAAGAGGCTTCGACTCGACGACCCTCGCCTCAAGTTGATTGAGTTCGGCCATTTCGAGAGATTCTACGTCGTTCTCGTCTCTGCTCGTCGTTGTTTTAGTTGCCTCCTCGCATTATCGTCGAACTCTTGATGTAATTTCTGTGTTCTCGCTCGGCAATTTCTCGAAATTGTCGCCGCATGACGCCACACATTTTAATGCGGCCGCCCAATTGGGGAGCCGGCGGTGCTGCTGCGATCCACGGGTCTCGACATCGTCATGGTTCCATCGGTGCCGGCCGGGTGATTGACCAGGGGAGTCGCAGTCGGCGTCGGACTTGGAGCCAACGGTGTCTGGCTCTGAATTTGCAAAAAGCTAGTTAGCGATTTGCCTCGCACACCCAAGCGAAAATATTCGCAACGGTTTGAAAGATTAGTGCAATTTGTTCATAGCTCTCGAACCCATTCAAGTAGAAGTCCAGACCTAGTGCTCCCATGAGCCATCAGAAGCCCTCCACGAGTGCAGTTGTTGTGTGAAACTTTCACTTGCTTTCTTTCCTACTTAATTTTCTCCGCCTCCCAACCGCTGCGATGGCTGTGGTTCTCAACAACATCAACAACAACGACAACCCACCCCTCCTAACAATCGTCCATAAGCCACATTTTCCGCCAATTACAGTCCTTCCATCAGCGATGTGGCTGCAGTTGTTGTTCGCGTTTCCACTTTGGGTTTTCCTCGGCATCGATCGTGTTGATCTCCGCTGCTGGTAGGCAACGCTGCTTTAGTTTTGATTGATCATATGTGGTCGATCTGAGCAGTTGTGGTTGATGTTGCCGATTGCTGCCAGTTGCTGCTGCTGCGCCTGCTGATCGTTGCTGTTGCACTTTACATATGAAGTGGCCGAAATGCAGTTGTTTCGATCTGCAATTTGCATAAAACAACCGATCGCCCCCGGGCCGACACCGACTCCGACTCCGATCTGGTCGTCGTCGTCGATGGGTCTTGGAGTGGCCTCAAGTGGACTTGTTTATTGCTTTCTTCGGATCACTCGAAGACAAGTTGTTTGCGGTCGACAGGGGCTATTTGCATACGAGCAGTGAGAGAGTAGTCCGAGAGAGCGAGAGAGAGGGAGTGGGAGACGTCCTAGAGCCGGAGCCAGACAATGGGTCTCTCTATAGGGGCCCAGTGTGTGTCTGGTGTGCGATTGTGGTCTCGGCCCTGGAGGGTTTCACTCAGTCCGCTGGGATGGTGCCTGGTGTCGCTGGCCAGAGGGCGTCGGGCGCCGCGCCGTGGTCTATTATTAAAATTTTCAATTATTTTTAATTAGACGCCGCCGCCACCGCCACTTGTCGGCCACCCCCTCACCCTCGTCGTGGAATTTCCTTTGTCAATTGTGGAGGAGCCTTTCGTCGTCTGCGTCTTCATTTTCGTCTTCGTTGTGGTCTTCGCTTGGCTTCGGCTGTTTATTTCGAGTTTTTATTGTGCTTTTCCGCACCGCATTCTTCGCGCACCTCTCTCACCTCTGCATTACGTCGGCCATTCTTTGCCTTTGCCAGTCCCACACCCCACCCCCTTCCTCATCCTCTCCCCCGCTTTGTGCAAATCTTCGTTGTTTCCCCTGCGCCCGAGTTGGAAAATCCCACGTAATTGCAAAAACCCAGCGCGAACAGCGGCTCAGTCGGCTGTAGGCTGTCGGTAGTCGGTGGACGGTGGTTGGCAACGCGTTACGTGCGCTGCACAATAGTTCGGGCCACGTTAAGACGCCGTATTAAATGGTTAACGAGAGAGACAGAGCCCGACAGACGGCGAGAAAGAGGAACCGCGACCTCCCCTCCTTCTCGACCGCGACAAAGTGGAGTTTTTATTCTTTTGTCGGAGCAGCGAGATCAAATTCAGTCAAAGCAAAGCCAGCAATTTCCCCCAAAGAACCGCAAACAAAGAAATTCCGGTTCCAGAGACTTCCTTCCCGACCCCCCCTCTCCCCTCTCCCTCTCTCTCTGACTCACCCCTTTCCCCTTCTCCTTCTCCTTCCCTCGGCTAATTTGAATATTTAGAGCAGCAAATGCATGAGGAAGAGATCGTAATTATTGTTATTAGCATTCCCGCGTGAGTTGAACTTTCCTGTGACCGAACTCTTGGATGGTGAGTCATTCAAGAGGCCGCACGTAGGAATGACGGAAAGAATCTCTGTGTCGACGGAAGAGGGGGGGTCCGCGTAATCCGAGCGGTGATCTGAGAGTCCGTTAGAGCCACCTCGGGAGCCATGGGCTCAACTCGTCACAACCGCGGTCGAACCAGGGTGTCCGGAGGAGTCGCGCGGGCTCTGAATTGGCGAGACGCGTCTTCGCCAGCTGCCATGGAAAATCGACGCAGTCGACAACAACACGGACCACGGCAACAACACGGACGTCGACAACAAAAGCTCTCGTCCACCGAGACGCTCGCTCGGTAGGGGGTCGAGGGACCTGAGGCCAGCGCGAGGAAAATCAATAGCAAGATGACAAGTAGTTGGCAGCCCTGGGAGATGATAAAACGTGGGAACTTCCTGGCCGGCACCCCGGCCAAGACGAGGGGCGAGGGCACTAAATCGAGGCTCTGCTTGGCTCCGTCGCTGGCTCGATGTTGGCACGTAGTTGGCGAAAGATAATGAAGCTTAGTAGAGAACCGTAATAAATCATGGCTCCAAGTAGAGACACCAAATTAGTTTCCATCTATGTGAAGGAACCTGAAATCGTAGGACTAAGCTTTATACGCCATAATTATAATTATGGGAGCTTCAGTTTAGTGTTGTTGTTGTTGCGTGTAGAAATCATTGCTATGGAACCGTGGATCATTAAATTAGTTGATTGTGATGTTAATGTTGGCTGCGGAGATGTCGATCGGCGATCGAGCTAATGAGTTTTATAGCTTGACAATAATGTGGATTGTGTTCCTTTGAACTCGTCGTTGATCGCCTCGGAGTCAACTAAGTGGCTCAGGGAGGGCTGGAGGGCTGAGATCTCGGTGACTCACTTGGGGCCCCCGGCGTCGGAACATTTTTTTCCACTTGGCTCCAACTGTCAGCCCGGTGCTGCGACAACTGTCGGCATCGCCCGACGCCAGCTTGGTGTGCGATCTGGCAGCCTTGTTGCTCCCAATTGGTTCCGTCGTGCTCGAGCTCGTAAAGCAAATGGGAAAATCGCCGAGATTGAATGATTTCCCGCCTCCTCCTCCTCTGGCGATGATCTAATTGCGACGGGAATGAAAAATTGAGTTTTCCGAAAAACAAGAAACCAAGCCGAGGAAACGCGTACAGGGGCAGCGTCAGCGGATCTGCAGCGAGCGGGGAGCCAAAGGGAGGAGTGCGAGGAGGAAACGCATAAATATTGCAGCAATACTAATGGCTGATTGTTGTTTGTTTGTTGCGAAAATCGCAAATGCTCAAGTGAGCGATGACGACGACGGTGACGACGACATATGTTGCTGATGCTGCGCCGCTGCGACGCGGCGTCTTGGGCAGGACCCGGCGTCGTGGCGCGTGGAAAAGTGTGTCAGCGCGGCAAATTTTACGAGACCGCACTGGGGAGCATTTCACAATTTCCACTAATTTTAGCACTTCGACAGTGCTTCGCGCCACATCAGCAGCAACATATTCAAAACACACCAACAACAACGACATTAACGACAACAACCCGCCTAGAAAACATGTCGTTTATGAGTCTTTCGTGGATTTGGCCTTTTACAATTTACAAAAAAAAAAAATCTTCGGCAAATAAATCACCATGAAATCAAACCCGATTTTACTGGGAAAAATTATTTTGCCCCCAAATTTTATGGCATCTTCTGAGGAAGTATGTCATATTCTTCAATTAGGCAATTTCAGAGAAAAGCCATATTTCGCACGAATTTTTCTAGAACATCATTTTCCCGAATACTCCTTGAGTTCCTTGAGTTTTTTAATGCGTTTTTTCGGGTCCTTCACTTGCTTCTGAGCTGGTCTGTTAAATGTCCGGGACTGCATAAGGAAGCAGATTTATTACTATTTGCTTGCATTTATCGCCGCGTGCATTTCAGCCAAATCCCTACTCAATTTGTATTATATCAAATGGAAGATATTCATCATTAATTTCGCCTCTCGTGCCTCATCCTCCATCCGCCATCCTCCATTCACATGGCTTCCACGAGATCCTCGCCACCGGCTCAAGTTCGCACAGAACCTGCATATGTATGTGGAATTTATGAGTTTTCGCTCCGGCTTGGATGCAGGCTCCATCATGCTGAATCCACCTCTCGCCTTCTCCTCCTCCCCTCTAGCCCTGCACGCGTTGCTGGCAATTTTTATGATTCAAATGCAATCTTCTATTCTTTTGTTTATCTTCAGTACAGCTGCTGCTGCTGCTGGTATTGACACGGAGTTTCTTTCCCGCTCCTCGTCTGTTCCTCTCCTCGTCGTCTCCCGGCGTTGTTATTAGTCTGGTGTGGTGGTTGTTATTGTTGTTGCTGTTGTATTTTATGCTCCCCATTAATGCGTAAATTGCGCGAATTCGCCGCCGCGTCTTCATTACGAGTTTCCGGCGAGGCGAGCGTTGCTCCCGCTGATTTTATTATTTTAACATTCAAATTTCCCCTATGCGTCCGTCCGTTCGTCCCTTGGTCTGTCTGTCTGTCTGTCTGTATGTCGGTCGCCGACGATGGCCCTGCTCGATGGGAGAGGAATTTATCGGCCGTTAAATTGCGCCGGCTGTCGAATTAAATTGGTTGTGTTTTCTCTGGCGAAGGTTGTAAAGGGGGGCTGCTCTTAATGAGTCAGTCGTGGGTTCCGACCTGCCTGAAGAGGCGGGGTCGCAGCCGATGTCCCCGATGAGAGGTGGACTCATTCATGTTTCTATGGAGAGAAATCTTTTCTCGCTCCCTCCCCTTCTCAAAACTGCCTCCGATGCGCAGGGCAAGATTTTCTGCTGCCTTCCAAGATAATTGCCTTCATCCCCACCACGGCGGTGTCGGCCCCTCAGGTGGCCTCATCCACTCAAGATCCCCGGCCCGGTACTCTCGACTCGGCCCGGCTCGTGTGTGGTGTGTGATAAATTATGCAAATTTATCGTTGCAAATTTACAGCAGGCCCCAACTCCCCAGCCTCAGAGTCAGCTCCATCAAGCCTTGAAATTGCCTGCATCACACATGTCTCTCTCTCTCTCACTCTCTCTGTCGCTCTTATTCTCAATGTGAGTGCGGATCCTTGAGAACCTCATTAACAGGGGCTTGAAATTGAAATTAACGTGGAAAAGTTTTAATTAAACGAAAACAACATAAAGACTCTCCATTGGATTCCGGCCACGAGGGCGCGGCAGGGAATGAGAGAGATTTGTCGGCTGCCTCGGGGTCGGAGGAGTCCCGCAATTGTCGGGCATAAATCAGGAGCGACTTCCTTCGGAAGCTCAATCTCCCAGGGGAAGGCGGAAGTAGTTTTCATCTGGAGTTCACATAAATTCTCACTTGCACCTAAGGAGCCTGCGGTGCTGCCACCCGCTTGATTTAGGGCCACCGATTTGAATGGTCTCAAGTAGGCTCGTAATTCGATCGGCTGTCCTCGATTTGTTCCTTGACATTTGGGAGGCAGCGACCCCGAAATCACCTGGGTCCAAAATTAACTCCGACCCGGCGGCAGCCTCGACGGCGACGCGAAGATCGGGCGACGCGAAGATCGGGCGACGCGAAGATCACAAGAGCTAATTTGGGTCGGCGCGACATTAGCGACTGTCAACGGCAACTTCATTGCCCCGGACAGACAGACAGATGTGCCGAATAGACAGAGCGGCAAACACACACGCATGGCCTGCCCAGGGCGGCCCATTTGGAGCATGACTTGGGCTATTTCGGTTGGCTCGGGATTCGCACGCTGAATTTGGCTGAATTCCCATCGCCAGAAGCGGACGTCGGTCCTGTCTTTCCCCAAAGGCGGTCATAGAGAGAGGGAGATGGAGAGGGAAAGGGAAAGAGAGAGCGATACCTCGACGGCGCCAAATTTCATCCTGGCTCTGACGTTGGTCCGCAACGTCCGGCGACCACCAGCAGGAGCCGCTGCGAGGCGTGCGTCAGACGCTCTTCCGCCGCTCCACATTCGAGACCGCTGCCATCCGTCTGTCCATCTGTCCGTCTGTCGTTTTCTCGAGCAATTTGTCATCATCTCGCGCGGCAGTTCTGGGAATTCTTCCTACTTATTCGTGTTGTTGTGGAGTCGTCGCCACCGCCTCGGGAAGGGAGAGGGGGGTGTCTGGGTGCGGGGAGCTGCTGCGAAATCTTGTTTTATTATGACGACACCACCCAGCTGTCAACACTTCTCTTCCCAGCGTGCGGCCGGGCTCGCACCTGCCTCCGCCTCCTCCTCCGACCCCCCACCTTCAGACGGACGGACTCGACTCGACTCACGTCTTCCGATCGCCTTCCGCCGGCCGGGGAAATTGGGTCAGGCGCGATCTGGTCTGGTCGGGTTCGCCGCGCTCCAGTTGCTCGCCACGATCGTCTCGCGGCTGCAGCGATGGAGTGCAGAAACGGCATGAGTTATTGCGACGAGGAGGGTGGGCAGCGACCAGGCTTCTCTCCAGGAGTCCCGGTCCGGCCCGCGGTTGGTTGGATTTGTTCGGTGTTCGGTTATGAAATCGTTGTCGTTGTCGAGTGATTTTTCACTTTTATGACGCGAGTTTTATTTGCCCATTCGTCTTATGCGCTCGTGGTCGCGATCCTCGAGTGCCTTGGGAAATTCTCCGCCGACACAGCGTGTGATTCAAGATCACAGCGATGTTGGGAAGACGACGGCAAGCGAGTCGGAGTGGGAGTGGGAGTGGAAGGGAGAAAGAGAGGATTCGGTGAAGTTCTCACGAGGTCTTTAATTTGGCGGCGTTTCGTTGGGGCCGGGTGTCGAAACCCGAAGACTTTAATGACTGATTGCCTGGAAGGCGAACGGTTTGGTTTGATGGGAACTTCAATGAAGTCGGTGGCTTCCTGGCGATTTAATAGGCTCTCAGGGATAAACACTGGTTTATGGTTTTGAGGTGTTTAAACTCTCAACTCTATCTATGATTCCTCTATGAAGAGGCGAGATTGAGCGAAACTGCAAAAGGCAAACTTCGAAACTCTCGACATTTACGGCTTCTCTAGCACGTCCCCTTGCACATTTCATTATAGTCGAAGTAAACAAAGCGCCTGTTAGGTGATCGTTGATCTCCACTGGCAAACAACAACCGGCAAGCAGAATAATAAAAAAACGAAAAAATTGCGAAAAAACACAATTGTAAATATAAATGAAAATGCAAAAATAAGTGAAACAACGGCAACGGCAATAAGTGTAAAAACCCATATTCACAATTAAGCAAACAAGGTCGCAATGCATGCCGTTTGACAGCTGCTGTCATCGCGAGGTAGTGAAAGCCATCATCGACGCTAGATGGCGTTGTGTGCACACTGTGACTGTGTGTGTGCGTGATCTTGTGTTCGGTTAATTCACACATCTCGTGTTTCATATGACACAAAAAAAAAAAAAATCAGCAGCAACTAAAAATCCTCCAAAACCACCACGCTAACAGCACCAAACAACAACAAGCGAAAACTTGCAATATGGCGACCGCAATCAATTAGCGAGGAAAAATAATGGAGTTGCTCAGAGTAAACGCCAACAACAACAACAATAGCATAATTTAAACAACAAGGAAAAAGCAGCAGGAACAACAATAACAAAATCAAAAAACACAAAACAAATCGCGGCACGAGAAGCGTCAAACAGCAGCAGATAATTCCGAAACGAACGCACACTTGTAACGAAACGAGCGCCTGTCGGAGGGACGGACGGACGGACGAATGACAGCCCGAACGACGGACGGCAGGACAGATGGAAAATGAAACTGTCGCTAGTCGTTTGAGCCACGTTGAACGCTGCCTCTGAAAGGTCTCCTGCCCTTGTACCGGTGTGGGAGCCCGAAGCCAGGCTCAGCGACGGCCAGACAGACACAGACAGTCGGACAGACAGACAGAAGAAGGACAGACTCACACGCGGACGCAGCCGCAGGCTGAGGCGAAAGACACGCTCGTCGAACGAAAGCGAAATCAGATCGAATCCGCGACACCGACATCAGCGAACACGAGGCGACGTCACCGAGCCCACAGTGGCAACAACAGCAACCATTAGTCAAAAAGGACAGAGAAGAAGAAGAAGAAGAAGAATAAGAGAAGAAGGAGTAGAGGGAGGAGGAGAAGAAGAGCCTCAACAATGGGAGCCCACGGATCCAAGGAGAAACTCTCGCGCTCGTACTCCGACCGCTACATCCACAGTCAGGTGATCGAGCGCGAGCGCTTCGGGAGCTTTGGAAAGCGTGCGAAAGGTAAGCGTCTTCCTCAAACCCCCCCTTCCCCCTCCTTCTCCTCCGAGCACCTTCGTGGAGAACCCAAAAAAAATGTAAATTTCCAACAGCAATTTGGCCGTGAACCGGAATCCCAGGAGGTGGCGAGGATTCCCTCGGCCCTCGGTCGTCCACAGAGCCAGGTGTGGGGATTGTGGGACTGAGCATGTGTGGGTGTGGGAAGCCTTTTGTTCGCCGGCCATTGTGTGCGTGTGCGTGGTCGAGGGCGAGGTGGGCGAGCGAAGGAATCTAATGAAAACTCTAATCCTCGAGCTTACAGTCGCCGATCTAAAGCCAGCCATTCGTGAGAAGCTTCGGCCAATCCACGCGGACAAAGTGGACGGATCGCGGAGGCAAATGGGGAAAATTTTGTATGGAACGAAATTTCTCTTTCCTATGGAAAAACAATAGGACGGATTTTCACTTTGTTAATATAGGATTTTTCTCATTCCTTTCTCCTATAAAGCCGTGGACTGTGTCTGTCTGAAATGTTTCGCAACTATTTTTAAAAGTCCTTTCGCAAATTCTAAAATTCCTAGGATGTTATTAATAAACCCCATTCGATCCGCCTCCTCCTCCTCCTGCAGACTGTGGCCCCATCTGCTTGCCGCACATTTGCGCCAATTATTGGGGAATGGGGAATTTTGCGAAACTGCTGAATTTTGTTTACATTCTGCGATGGAATGACTCCAGATGCAGCGAGCTCCGTGACTCGCGCAAGATGCGAATTCCAGAAAATCTCCTCGGGAACATTCACAACAAGATGGGGTAGGGGTGTGGGCGTGGAGTGGGGGGCAGTTTGAGGAAGTGTTTTCAGTTTTCTGTGAACTCTGAAAATGCGTGAAGCCTCACGTCGCTCACATTTCAAAATTCGCGTGATGAATTGGGGCGTGAGGCAGGAGTGGAAAGAAGAGCTGCCTTTTGTGAAGTTGTGGCAATTAAAACTCCGACCTCGCCCCCTGCTCTGCCCTGCCTCTCCGCCTTCTCTCCTCGACCCCCCACACCATCCCTGTACCATCCTCCATCACTTCAGTTCATCATCCCGTCTATTGAAAACTTTGAGTCGTCTTCAGGCAACAACGACGGATGGTTGGGGATCATTTTGGTCCGTTTGATGGTGTCGTTGTTGGAAATACGGGATGTACGTGACCGAGCATATGCCGGGGAATTTATCAGCGAGAATTATGATCTCGCTCTCGCTGAAGTACTTGAATTTCCTGCGCCTCTCGCATTACACCATGTTTGCCATGTGTTACAACTCATCCCCTAAGCCTCTCCTCTCACTCTCTCTCTCTCTCTCTCTCGCTCTTGCAGGGGCGGCCAAGAAGCGCGACGTGCGGAATCTGACCATCTCGCCCACGGACCTGGGCCCGCCGCCGAAGACGCAGCAAACCGCGAACGGCACGTCGACACGCCCGAAGCCCCTCAACGTGACGCTGACACGTAAGTACCGAAAACCCGATTTTAAACCCCGGACTACTGGGCAACGATTCGTCCATCCATTCACCATTTATTGGGGCGACATCTCGATCAGCACGGCCCGAACCCGTTGGCCGGCCTGGCCGCGACGCCGCGCCAGACCAGGCGGCAGTTGTGCTCCTCCAAAGGCCTCGCAAGTCCGTCGGATCCACGCTATAGAACTCCGTCCATTCGGCGCGCAGATCCCAGCCCAGGTACCCCTGGTCGCTCACGACGACATCGTGGCCCTTCCTGGTGAGTTGCGGCACGACGAGAAGTCAAGGCCTAGTCGTCTGTCAGGTGCCAGTGGAAGACGATCAGCATGCCCTCGATCAGCTCTTGAATCCAGTATGAGGCCGCGGTGTCTGACGCGGGGCGCGTCGACTATTTCGGTCTCGGCCATCCGCAGCAGCGAAGCGGCGGGGGAGAGAGGGAGACAGCAATCAATAGCCGTTTGGCTGGGCTGGCCGGAGGCTGTGAGTAATTACCATTCCATTCGGAGTCGGCACCAGGAGCTGCGACAGGGTCTTCAGGCCGCGCGGGATGCCCCGGATTGAGTTCGCGGAGACGCTCGTGGTACGCCAGATGTGACCTGAAAGCAACCGACGAGGGAATAAGAGGGCGGGTGCCGGTTGACTCATCCATATCCAAGTGCGGCGGCAGTGACTCACAGGGCCTGGTCAATTCACGCGCAGCTCTTGCACCGCTCCCGCAGTTGTCGTGGCGGGGGCCCGGTTGTAGCTCGGGGCGGAGTCCCGGATGATCCTCGTGTAGAGGGCGAGCGCCTGCTCCAAGATGTCACAAGTTTCCCCATGGCTTGGCATTTGGGAATATTTCGAGCTGGTCGAATGGATCTGGATTCTGGGTCAAGGTTTGGACCTACCTTGATTTCGAAGTTGTTGGGGTCCATTTTAACTGTCGACTTTTGGAGTCTGCAAGTTTTTCTAAGCTTTGTAAACAGTGACTAACGCTTGGTGTGTTCAAAGATCGTTTCGGCTTTTCGTACGCGCCTTGAGATGTGGTCGGGAAATAGTTTAACTATAAGTTCATGATTTTCTGTATTCCATGCTCCGACTTCAGATAATTGACTATAATCCACAATAATCAGTGGCAACGATTTCGATTGTCGAAGAGGCCGACTAAATTTAGTATAGAGTTTCAGTTTAAAAATCTCCGAAGCTTCATGTCCCGATTTGTGAAAGAGTCCCCAACGAGCATCGGTGGTTCAGTGGTAGAATGCTCGCCTGCCACGCGGGCGGCCCGGGTTCGATTCCCGGCCGATGCAATCTATTTTTTTTTCGCTGTTTTAATTTTATTAATGACAGTAGTTGGCAGAATTCGCAATCTGAACCCAGATAATCTAAATTTTCCTCATTTTGTTTGTGTTGAATAATTGCGTCTCGCTCAGGTCGAAGAGAACACTTTGCGTCCTACGGCCTCTTTGTGTATTTCGTCCGACGGCGGAGCTCGCCCTGATTTACATAGCGACTTAATCTGAATTAAGATAAATTATGCTTCATCAGACGCAATCAAATTTATTGCACACGTCCTTGCAAATTGCGCTCGACTCGAGCGACTGTCATTATTATTTTCCCCGACAATCAATTTGACCGGACTTTCCAGAGTTTCGGTTCGTCGGTCGCTCAGTCTGCTGTTCGGTCGGTCGCTTGGTCTGGGGGTTTCTCTTGGCCATTGGCCAAAAAGGAAACTCATAATAATAATTTCAATTACTCTAATGGAATTTTATTACTTCGAGGCGGTTCACCCTCTCTCGCTCTCACTAGCTCCACTCAACCCAGGAGTGAGGATTTCGAAGCCCCCTCGGCCAGTGTGGGAAAAGCGTGACTGTGTGTGTGTGTGTGAGCCGAGAATGACAAAACCCCAGAGTGACATCAACAACCACAAACTTCGACTTCAACCAAACGACGTCGACGACAACTTCGGACGAAGCCACTGTGGTGTGGTGTCCGACGGATGGGCCGTCGTTTCGTGGCTCGTTCTTTGTTGGCGTCCAAAGGAATGCCATATTTTGCAATGCTAATGTCCTCTCTACAAAACTCGAACTTATTATGCGCCATTACTTTCGCCCTCGTCGCCGTCGCATACTCTCAGAATTCCAATTCTTCGCCACATCCTTAGTAGATGGAGCGCAAATTTAGTTGTCAATGCTGTTCCTCTGTTAGTTAGATCTTGGCCTATCAAAGAGTATCTTAATCTTACATTAATATTCTGTCGCTTCTGTCTGTCTGATCTTTGAAGTCTGGTCGGCCAGTTCCTATATTGCCGTAGTTAAATCCAGGTAGTGAGTTACGATCTAATCTAAAAGCGAAGTATAATTTTTCTCTCCCGTTTTCTTGAGATATGTCTCAGTGAGCCCAGCTCTGTCGTTCCGTCTGTCTCTCTTAGTCATTCAGTCTGGCTCTCTTCGACACTCACTCCGTCTATCTTTGGTCCTCTGCCTTTCTTTCACCGCTTCCTTCTCTGGCCACTGAGTCGGACCCTTTCTCTGTCCCACTCTCGGTCTGTCTGGCGACTGATCTCTCGAGCTGCCGTCAGTCCTGTCTCTTTGTCTGTCCACCTGTCTGTCTGTATGTCGGTGTGACGCTCTCCTCTGTCTGTCTCTCTCGTCGGTCTGCCTGTTCCTCTCGCTCTCGGCCTGCATCTTCCTCGTTGCGGCTCGCGATTCTTTCATGTCGAGTTGCGCTCGTTCGCGGATTACATAAAACGTTCATCTATGCACGAGGTAATGGATTTATGGCTTGTGTTATTGTTTTTGTTGTTGTCTTCTTATTGTTGTTGTTCTTGTTGTTGTCGGCTTGTTATTGTTATAGTTATTGCTGTATTTGCTGGTTTTATTGTTGTTGTCGCTTTATTGCACATGCCTTGCATTTTAAATGAATCGCAGTCGCAGACTTCGTTTTTCATGTCTTTCTTGTTGTTGATCTTTCTTTTGTTTTTTGTTGTTGCTGCCTTCTACTGATTGCCTTTTCGATCATCTGGTTGGCGAACAAACGGCGAGCAGTGAAGGGTACAACAACAACCAAAGGAGTGATACAATTTATATGAAGTGGTGGAAATAAAAGCAATCGGTTTTCGCGTTGTAGAGGCGGTGGAAAAATTCATAATTCAAAACAGAATTACACAAAATCACCATCTCAAAATGTATTTGTTGAAATATTACAAAAAACATTAATTAAAATTTAAAAAAAAAAACAAATTGCATCGGCCGGGAATCGAACCCGGGCCGCCCGCGTGGCAGGCGAGCATTCTACCACTGAACCACCGATGCTTGTTGGAGGAGCACTGGCCACCCCCTAGAAAAGCTGCAGGCGGAACGATGAAAGCTAATCGGCACGCTGAGATCATAATTAGACTTAAGTCTAAAATCATGAGTCGATCCACGCGGATCTAGAGTTTCCATTGAAGACACTTCCACGTCCACGCGGCGCCAGGGACGTGACTTCACTGCAGACTGCAGCCCACATCGAAATGTGTGTTCGTCTGAACGAGAGAGAGAGAGGGAGAGAAGGGTATTCTCGGCGCCTCGTCAGATGCGCGAAATCATGTCCGAGTTAATGGCTTAAACGGCGCGTCGTCGATAAAACCAAAACCCACTCGCTTCGGTCGGAGGCGCTCGCAATCCGGTTGAAGTGCGATTTGTAGTGAGTCGTGTTGTTGTTAATGCTGTTGTTGTTGTAGAAATTGGCTCTCACTACACGTAGCCCACGCCTGGGAATTTCGCCTCGCCTCCGAGTCGCTCCGATCGCCAGGGGATTTTGTCAAACGAACGGCTTCGTGGCCAATTTGGTAAATTTTGCTGAAAGATCCGAGACGGAGAGATTTTCGAAATTGAATAAAATGTCCGTAATTAATTCGGAAATCGGAACAGCGATGGAGGAGAAGAAGAGAAAGAGAGGGACGGGGAGAAACCAGCGATTAAGAACAGTTCTCGAGACTTGCCAAGCCGTAGTTTGCTGGCCCGATCGAGCCGTTGTATGGGCTTTAATTATATTTCTTTCGAGTCCGAAGGCTGCCATTACTATCGGCGGCATTAGAGCGAAATCAAAATTAATTGGAGGTGCTTTTGGAGATCGTGTCGCCGTTGTTTCTGGCCTCCGACAATCGGTCGGTCGGTTCCATTGAACTTGTGCTAACGGTTTTCGCCAATGGGCGGCTGCTCTGGGCGGTTTCCTGGTCTCCTCTCGATGGTCATTTGGATAATGGGTTTGTTTTGGATGCGACTGTAAGCCGCCTAACAACTCAATTATCGTGTGACCGAAGATTCGATGGCTTCGCGAACGGCGATTGCCTCGTGCTGCCAATTGGCCGACTTCGCGAAGGCATCGCTAAGTTGTTGATCATTTTTAACACCTATCAAACAATGGCTGATATGGTATTTTGTATATTCGAAATATCGATTATTTTTTCACTAAATCTCTATTCTATTTGAATTGTTATTTCTACTGAAGTCAGATGGGTCAACGGCGACCGTCCATTAAAGGATCCTCCTAATTCGTATGGAAATTTTAGAAAATAATTCCCAAACCGTCCATAGACAAAGGCGCAAAGAGAGTGGGAGGGACAAGGAGAGAGGAGGGGAGACAGCGATATGCAAAAGGTGACCGTTGCCGGAGCCCGTAAAAGGCTATTTTCAATAGTTTTTCTCTTTTTCGCTCCCCTCCCTCCATTGCACGATCGGCCTAAGTGGATCGGCGTCCGTGGATCGCATTCAACTTTGACATTGACCGCCAACTCCGGCGTCGTCGTTGTTGTTGCCATTGTCTCCAATTGAATTGAATTGAATTGACTTGACAATTCATTGTCCAATCTTGCTGCTGCTGCTGCTGCCGTTGCTGTGCTGCCAGTGTTGCCTCCGCCGCCAGGGTCTCGGCTCTTGCTGCATCGCCGACCACAGCGGCAGCGTTTTGTTGTTGCCGACGTTTTCGCCGCCATTTTCTGCAATTAATTTCCATCGTTATTTGGTCGCCGCCACGAGTCGGAGCCCGCGGCCGAAGCGGAAGATCGCCCGGCGTTCGATGCGTTGTTGTTGTTGGTCCATTGTACTCCTCCCACAGCTGTCATAATTTGCGTTTTCGCAACCACTCGGCCCGGGCGTCGGTGGGAATTCAAGCGGGGGATCATGAGGTCACCTGGGAGCGGACTCGGTTTTGTTTTGACTTTCTTTTTAGCCTACGTGTTCTTCTGCTTCGTGTGTTTATCGTCGTCATTCGTGCCTGTAAATTCATAACCTTCGTCTGTGGGGTTCTCACTGTTGTTGTTGTTGTTGTTGTTGTTGCAGTGTCCGAATATGCTAATTGGAAAACCTGATTCCAGCGATCTGAAGGCACAGACGAAACTCTCTTTCGAAATCTCTTGAATTCGATTCTTCAACATTGCTTCTGTCTCTCTCGATCTTCCAATTCAAGCTCTTAACTCGCTCTCTCTCTCTTTCTCTCTCTCTCTCTCTCTCTCTCTCTCTATCTCTGCCTCTCTTTGGAGCCCTCGAGCGGACCCGTTCATTGAAGTTTTCTGGACAAATATGTTTCTCTCTTCTCTCTCCTCCTTCGACTTGTTTAGCTACCTGAACAGGTGTTTGGTTGTGGTTGTTGTTGTTGCGTATCGTTGCTGTCTGTCTCGCGGCATCAGCTGCAACATCCTCAGCAGCAGCCGCGGCCGCGATTCTAACTGTCGGCTCGCGAGACCCGTCCAACAGGTTTTTGCTTCACCCATCCACCCAACCATCCATCCATCCATTCGTCCATTAATCTGTCTGTCGTGCTGACCGTCCGTCCGCCGTCCGCCGCCGTCTGTCTGTCGTGCGCAGGAAGTTCTCCGATGGGGAGAAAATCGAAAACGAGCGCAAAATGCGATCGGAGAGCGGCCGATCCGAGAGGCCGAGGCGCGCGCGCGTTGCCAATCGCTCTGGATGCGTCGCCGGCCGCCCGGTTCTTCTTTTTCACTTCACTTCTTCGGACTTTTTGTTTTCTCACACAATTAGCTGCAAGTGGGTCTTGTCTTTGTGGTTGTTGTTCTTGTGATTATTGTTTTTGTTGCCGCGATTAGTGACGTGCTGTTGCTGCCTGATTAGCTGCGGTGATCAGCGCCTTGTTGCTGTTGCTCCGGTTCTTCGCGACGACGCCGCCTGGCCGCCTCGATCGTGTGGCAAGTGTTAATTGCGAGTGGGCATCAAAAGTCGCGCCGGCCGCAGAGGCGCTGCTCAATGGCTCCGATCGGCCGGACGGTGTTGAAGCGCAACCGATCGTCAGAGGCGCGCTGTCAGCAATGATGGGACTCGTGGCGCGCTACAATCGCTCAGATTTCTCCCATCTAATCTCTGTAATTGCCTGCGAGGCGAATCAGCGGCCCCACAGTTCGACAGTGGTCAATGGCGAGCTCACATTTAATTGTTTGTGCCGCCATGTCTGGAATCCATCCGGGGGTCGGAGATCTAGTAAATTTTATGACCTACCAAGATTCCTCGAATCCCGCTGTTCTCAACTCTGGCTCTCAAATTTGTCTCTCGACTCCTTCCCTCGTAATTGGTCGGCGACTGGCCACAGATTGAGGGCCATCGAGTGCAAACTCACTCGATTTGAGTGGGAAAAGTCGCAACCCTCGCGCTTGCCGTCAACTGAACGCTGACACCTTTCGGTTCGTTTTCATTTGAAATTCATAAAATTGTGGAAAAATAAACGAAAAGCCAAAAAAAAAAACACATAATAAGAAAATAAAATTATACAAACTTCATCCGCAGAAAATCAAATTTTATATACGAAAATAAAAATTATTCGTCAGTTTCGTCAGTTTTCAAAATCGAGTCCTTGTTGCAAACGTTACCGTGTCCTCCTCGCCTCCTCCACGTCCTCATTGTCAAGTCGTTATTTGCCGGAAAGTGCCCGAAAGTCAAGCAAGCGGAACCCGCCGCGGCAACAACAACAACTTCAACAACTCCAACAACGTGAAGCCAACCGCCACCCACCCAACGCAGCCCTGCGCTCCACCTCGAGGGCGCATCCTTTGAGTCCTCAACACGAGCCCCGTAGAAATTATCGACCGAATCTGCGAGCCAGAGAAGAATGTTCTGTGGCGTCTTCGGCGTGGCCAGATTCCGGCGACAGAAGCGTGAGTGTGTGTGTGTGTTTATGGTGGGGAGTGGCCAATTTTTGGGGGAAGGAAATGAGAGTGAGAGGGTCGGGGTTGGGGTTGAGGTGGGTGTCTTAGTCTTCGCCCGAACTTTGCAAGTCGTTAATTACTGTCAGCATTACACAAACATTTGAACTAGAGCGGGATGCAAGAGAAGGGTAGACGATAGAGTGTGTGTGTGAGTAGTAGTGGAATTCAGAGGAAGCCAACAGCCAAAAGCTGGGCATTTTCTAAAGAAATAAATTAGGAGACATGTTGCTGCAACATGTTGCTTTCCAACAAACTGCTACAGCATGCTGATGAGCGAATGCGTTCGACTTTTTCAGTCAAGCCGAAAACTATGCAACGATTTTTGCCTCTGTCGTTGGGAAATTTCACAATTTGATCTACGTTTAATTGACAAATTATTTCGAATAATACTCCCTTATTCAAGCCTTATTCAAGCTATTTCACTAACTTTACATTCTATTTGCAGAAAAATGTTTACCTTCCTCCCGTGTACAAAGTGTTTCGCCGACGCCCTCCTCCACGGCAGCCTCGACTGCCGCCAGCACCCCCACCGGGGGCAACAACAACAGCATCGCCCGGGGTTCCCCGCCCACCAAGAAGCTCTCGATCCTTAGCGCACGCCGTCTGGACGCAAAGGCAGCGCCCGCGAAGTCGCCGCTAAAGGGTGAGTCGAAAAATAATTTTCGTGGGCAAATTTTTTCGCCATCCCTGTCTGTCGAAGCCCGTGATTTTCGATAGTTTTGCCATCCATATAGAGATTTTCTCGTCGCTCCACTGCCCATTGATAACAATTACTACAGCGAGATTAAATCGTCCGTTCAAATTATGGTTATTGATATCAAAACTGTGGCGGAAATAAAATGCAGTGGATTTGATTTGCAGCACGCAATTTCAATTTTCGTTTGGCCGGGAACATTTCGAACCTCAATTCATGGACCATTGAGCACTGGCTCGATTGAGCAATTGCTCGACTGATCAACCAACGACTAGGCGCTCGAGCTGGGCTTCCGGTGTGGGCCAAGTTAAAGGTCTCGCGTCGGGTTCCGCTGACTCGAGACGGAGGCCGGCGTCGAGGTTGCGGAATTTGCATTCGCAAATAGTAATATTGCATTTGTCTAAATATGCTCTGAGAATTTCCTTCCCTACGCGATATCGATCGTTTGAAGTCTGTTTGGAGATCGGTTCGGAAATCTTTTTGGAACCCATTTTGAAGCGCATTTTACAACTGATTAAAGCTGATTAAATGGAAAATGACGCCGTCTGAGAACCATTGCTCGATCGTCGCCCCTACCTCACCTTGTCCGCATGGCTCGTGTGAATGTCAAGAAAACCGCGAACGCTGAGTTTTTCCCAAGCCCAGGTTTCGCAAGAATCTCCCAACGTCTCCCATCCGTCTCCCGCCCCGCTCTCTCGCCATGGTTTCTCGTCCCAGCTCTGTCGGCGGCGATGCCTTTTTACGATTGCGATTTGCATAAGTAATCGGGTTTTTGTGTTTGTCTCGCGCCTGGTTGACGAGTTATGAACAGCGAGCGCCACTGAAACGAATCCATTTCCCCAACAATGGCATGGGTTACGCGGAGAGCGAGGCGTGGAGAGGGGCGAGTCGGGGCGCGAGGAGGGGTAGCGCCATGGAACGGCAGACAATGGCCATAACGAGCTTTGTTTTTGTCGTGGCTCAGGCGAAGGGACGAGGGCCGAGGGACGGAGGGACGGCGACGGCGATTTATTATGTCAGCGCATAAAATTTGCTCGCCTCGCGCGACGACGTCGTGCGATCGGAGCGAGTGAATGAACGAGTGGTCGAATGACTGACTGACTGACTGACTGCATGGGCAGAATGAAGAAATGTTGCGAATTTTTCCAATTGTTACGAAATGTTCGGGTCTTGCAGAATGGAAAATCCTTCACGTAATTTCGTGATTCTCCCAAAGCTGACGCGAATTCTTTCAGGCTTAATGAAAACATGTTTGTATTCTTTTTTTGTGTCTTTTGGTTTTGCTCATTGTTAATTCCATTGGTTCCATGCTGTTCATAAATAATTGCATTTTCATACTCAGAGCGAAACTCAGACTGTTCAGATATGGTTTGTGATTTCTGGATTTGCCATGAATTTCTTTTGATTTAAAAAATGTTTTTTTCGGATTTTTCAACCTCGCTTTCATCGGTTTGGCCGCCCACAATTTATGGGAAACTGCAATGAAAGCCGGCGAGGCTGCAAACATTGGATGACACACATACCAATAACGCTAATGAAACATCAATAACGAAAGCAGAAAATCTGGCATCATTGGCAGCAGGCGGCACGCACAAAACCAGCGGACGGACGGCAGCACGAAAAACTCTGCGATTCCTTCGATTTCGAATTTTTATGCGCTCCCATTTATTTTCACTACTCTATACATATTTTAAACATTTTTTTGTGTTTCCCTCGTTGGTTGCTTTGGCTTTGGCAAAAACTATGAAATTTCGTTTGTTCCGCCACGCATCGTGAAATTCACGAACATTACAATAACAATTAATAAAAATCACAAAAAGACAACAACAACAAAAACAAAAAAATATCTCCTACAACAATGGTCGACGCAAAGTAAAAGCGGCTTCGGGCGTTTTTGCAAATGTATTTTATTTTTTCCAACTCATTTTCAACTGATCTTCGACAAACGAAAAAACAAAACGGAAAAAATAATGATGATGGCAACTTTACAACAACAACAAGAACTCAGACGATACCTACAACGGCTCTCGCAAGCCCGACTTGTGATGCTTTTGTTTCGAAGGCTGCGAGAGGAACCAAAAATGTCGCAGTCGGAGTTGAGTTTGTTTGGCTTTGTTGATGATCGTGGCCAGCGGGCAAAGTAGGAAAAGCACCAGCGACATCGCAGCCTTCCGTCATTTTCTGTCGGAAGACTCGTCCCGCTCTTTCGTGGGACTTCCTGACTATTTCTCGGATTTCCCCAAAACTTGGGGAGCTTCGTGTGGCCGGGGAACCTGTATTGGTATCTCTCTCTGTCATCTCTTCCTTGTGAAGTCCGTGTCTCTTGCCTGAGAGCCGGCATCGGATCCATTGTCACTGGCGCGCGATCAGCCCGAGCGATTTTCATGCTTCGCCGCCTCACCGTCCCCGCCCTCACCGCTTGCTCTGACCGAGCCATCGTCACAGACCCAGCCAGACCCACTTCGAAGCCCTTTGTCACCAAATATTTCATCAGGTGTAACGTGTTTTCTCGCCAAACACAACACCTGCTCCGTCTCTTTTTCTCCCTCTTCCATTTGCTCCCACTCTCGCCACGTCTGTCCCGCCAAGAAGGCATTCATTTTGGGGGGAAAATCGAAGACCCTTTGGAAGGTCGGTATATTTTAACAGATGTCAACGGGTAGAAAAGGTTCTCCACCCAGAAGAGAAGAGACGTGTTGTGGTGAACGCAGTGACGACGGGGAAGAGACGGGAAGAGATGGCGAGGAGAGTGTGCAGAGACAACGACGGAGAGTGGGAAGAGATCATGAATAAGTGAGACACAAAAGCAATAAATTAAGAGTCGATCAACGACATAAACGCGCGGGGCTTCGCTGGAGCATCGGGGGAGGTGGAGTTGGAGGTGGAGGTGATGGCGTTGGTGATGACGATGTTGCTGACGACGGTGATGGTGTTGGTGATGGCGATGGTGATGGCGAAGACGATGTTGATGGCGATAATGTGCTGGTTACGCCAGCTGGAGTGGGAATTTATGACGGCGTTAACGGTGTTGGGACCGACCGACGATGAGGTGAGAACGGGAACCGATCGAGGGGGCATCGTCGAGGTGGAGGAGCTTCACGATCCCGTCAAGTGGGCGTTGGAGCCAGCAACAAAGTTCTGAAATGTTGAAATGCCATCGACATCGATAAGAGAGCCTGGAGAAATGGAGTTCATTGTGGTACGAAGAGAAATTGTTTCGTGCTCGAACATCATGGGCGGAAAGTAGTTGGTTGTTTATTTAAATGCTGCACATTTAAGAGTACAAATTGAATGTACAACGATAACAACAACAAAAACAACAGCAGCAACAACGCCAACAGCAAGCCGTGCGTTTCCACCTGTCGGCCGCCTCTGAGAGCGCGCCATTGAAAACGCGTCAAGGCGCACAAAGTCGCGACGACGCCTACATGTAGTGAATGTGGTGAATGCAGGTTGAGAAGGTGTTGGTGTAGTTGCATACGTGTGCGTGCGTGTGTGCGTGTCGAAGCCCGGGCAATTAACAACAAAAACAACAACCACCAACTTCAAACATTCAGTGGCGAAATTCAAAACAAACTCCGAGTGCAAATAAGTCGCATTCAAAGTTGGATCAACAACAACAACAAATCAGCCAACGGACGGCGGGCGGCGGACGGCAGCCAGGGTTGCCAACGATGCGACTAAGTGTGCATGCGACAAGAGGCCTGTTACAGAGCCCTCGATTAGGTAGCGTCCGCCGTGGACCGAGGAAGCCGCCGAGTCCGTGTACGATGGAGGCGGAAGTCGGTCGTTCGGTATCGATGGAAGAATGGTGAAAGCCTAAGGGCGAGAGGGGATGATTGAAGGGGGAGCGTCAGACTGTGTCATCTCCGTGATGGTGTTGTCGACCTCACCTCCGTTCCATCCTTCCTCATTCGGACAGAGGACGTCTTTCGTTTTGGCCCCAGGCCCACTTCAACAGCGAACTTCACTTGACTTGTCTTAGTCCTGATTTCCACTAATTGCCCTTCTCCTAATCGGTGTCTGGGTTTCTGCAATCACTCCAATCGCCTTCTTGCACTGCCTAATTTGCCACCATTATTCCGCCCTATCATTACCGACCATTTCGACCTTTGGCCATCGCCTTTCCCAGGCCTTGGGCCGTTCGGGATGTCTTTCGCAACCCATCGTCCAATGCTTGGCAACACTTGCCAGCAACAATCCATCCATCTATCCATCTGTCGTTATTTTGGCCTGCCCCTGCCTCGTCTTCCCGTCCAACCGCAAAACCTCGCCGCGATTTGAATTGTAACAAACTCGGTCGGTGAAAGAGAAAGCACCATTGGCGGAGGGAAGACAAAGAGCCAGGTTACGTGTGGTCGGCCCTTGCCGCGGTTTCCCAACGCAACATCAACATCAGCGCCAATATCAACAACAATAACATCATCATCAACACCACAGCCATCACCGTCGCCACCGATAGCAACAACATCAGTCCAATCGACGGCCATAAGCACGGACAAAGAAATGGAAACGAAATCGCATGCTTTTTATTTTTACAACTCTTTCTGCAAGCAGCAGACGAGAGAAAAACAAAATTGTAACAAATCAAAAAACACTTGCTTCCGACGCAAAAACAACAAAGGCCAAATCAAAAAAACCAAAAAATAATATCGAGAGACCCCCGAAAATCGCGCAAACAGCCGAAATCAGATCGAGCGGAAACCATCGATCGAAATTCGACTCGAAATGGCGATCCCCAGGGCGAAAAGCCAAGCGTTGCCGCACTTTCGTTTCGACGCCGCCGCGAAGCGATTTTCGAGTTTTCCTCCGCGCCACCCCAGGCCACAGATGGGCCACCGATGGGCCACCATCGGCTCTTAATTTAATTTCACTTAATTTCATTTAATTTCGCTTAATGCCGCTTCATTAACGCGTCAAATTGTTTCCGCGTATCGGTTGCATCACCGACGCCATCAATCGACCACCGACCGCCGACCAGACCCTAAAATAGATCACGTCCAGGGCCCCGTCGCCTCGCGTCGAGTCGGGTCGCCGTCCCTTGGCCAATTGGGAGCCCATCGGTGAGTGAGTCGTTGTCGTCGTCGTTGTTGCGCCAATGGCTCAATGGCTTGGGCCTAATTGTGGTTGGGCGCGAGTGCGTGCGGTTTTAGGCCTCGGCCTCTCATTAAAAAGGTTCGCGCGACTCCCGAAGCGGCGACGGCGACGAGGCGAAAGTTGGCAACACCGTGAAGCCCTAGATCGGCGCGAGTCGTCGTCGTCGTCTTTACATTGTCTCGTCACCCCTCTCCTCTCCTCTTCTTCACCTCACCTCTTGTCCCGCTTCGTGCCGCCCCTTCTTGTCTCACCTCACCATGTCGTTGTCTGCCTCAATCGGCCCGCAAAGGTTCTTCCGACATGCCTCCCATGTTGCCCTCCCGTCCCTGGCCACGTCCCAGGGCTGCTGTCTCTGCCGTTCTCGCCCGCTGCCACTCTCTCCCTCTGTTCCCAACATAATAACTTAATTCACGGCAATTGTGGCAGCAGGTAGCTAGTTCCAGCTCCCTCCCCCCTCTCCCTCCCCCTCTCTCTCCCTATTTTCCTAGTCGCTCCTCCTCTCTCCGCTGTCGTTAGTCGGTTTTCAATTACAGTCTCCATATCCGTCCGTCGCCATGTCTGTCTGGCTTCCACGCGAGGTGGCAGAAGAAAAGGTGAAAAGCCTAATTGGCGAAACGCGAAGAAAGTCAAGAAGCGAAAACAACGGCTGACAGAGACAAAGGCAGGGGCCAAAAGAAGAAAGAAGATGAAAGAAGACAAGCACGAAGAAGCCGAAACGGAGGCTCAGCCGGAGCTGAGACTCGTCGTCGTAGGCAGATGACGAGTGTGCTGGAGACAAATGTGTGAGAGAACCGTGGTGAATGATGAATGAGAAGCCGAACGATCGCGAAAGAGAGGGAGTGGGAGAGGGAGAGGGAGAGGAGAGGAGGAGGATTGGACAAGACTTTGGTGTGAATTTCTAGGAAACGCATCGTGGACAACGGAACAAATTGCGACAGGTGGTGGGGGTGGGCGAGGGCGAGGGGCGAAAAACACCGGCAGCAAGTGAAAACAAAAATCCAATAAGAGTTCATCTCGTCAACGGAGGAGGGACAGACGACGAGATGGAGCCGAAATTTGGTACTGGAGAAATTAGAAAAGAGGGGAAGCCACGGCGACAAGGCAAACAAAGCCAAAAAACCTCTTTGAGCTGTTGTTTGTAGAAAGAAGCGATGGTCAACAAATGATTGAGTTTGCCGCGAATGGCAGTGACGACGGGGACAGACATGACATCATGGTGAAGCTCCGAAGAAAGCTCGGGATCGAGAGGGTTCCAGGCGGCTTAAGAGGCGAGATCAGAACCCACGGCTGGCTCCAACCTCGATACCCTCAAAACTTATCATTATTCTGTGCCTGACCTTCCCGAGTACCCCGCGCTACTTGCATTGGGCCGACGTCGATTTTTCATTTCCTCAATGAACCTCGCCGAGGGAATTATTTTCTGCTACATTTTCGCTTCCCTGTGATTTGTTTCGTCTTACTCCCTCTCTCTGTCCTCTGTTTGTCGTGTGGTGCAGACAGCTCGCTTTTCTTACCTTGTTGTAGGCAACAAATCGCGGGCTCGTCGCTACCAGCCGGCTGTTTGCCGCCCGTCCGTCCGTCCATCCATCTGTCCGTTAGCCTCTCAGTACGTCTGTCTGTCTGTCTGTCTGTCCGTCCGTCTGTCTGAGCTGTGGTTTCTTTATTGCCGACTTACAACTCGCATTCGCTCCACCGTCTCCCCATCGCCCGAGCGTCCTCCGCCTGTCCGAGTCTGACTCTCTGCAACTCTGTGTCTGTGTCTATTTGTTTGCCTTCGCCTATCGCTCTGGCCGAACTCCGTCTTGGCCACAGCCACAGCCAGCGCCGAGCTCTTGCGACGCATTCATTCATTCATTCGTTCATTCCATGCTCGTTCCGACGAACACGGCTCAGTCGCATTTCGTGGTCTTCACCATACAAACGTCTCGCTCGGCCGTTCGCTCGCTCACTTCGAACAGGACGGATTGGATCGGATCGATTCGAATCGATTTGGATCGGAGTTACATGTCGTCGATATATATAAATACATGTGCGTTAATTCCACGAGCTTCCCTCGCCGTCCGTAAGCGGTTTACGCTGTGAGAGCTACTCCTGGTGAATCCCTTCAAGAGCTGCGGCTGCTCCACTGACCCCTGTGGCCAGCGAGGGCGGTGGTGGTCGAAGGGTTTCCTGTCGTGCATCTTCCGCTCAGTGACTCTCAGGCTGTGGCTCGCGTATAACAGTTCGCCACAACTGTTCGACAGGCACTGGAGCATTGCGTTCGCTCTCTCAACCTCCCTCGTCAGGACACTGGGTGTATCAGGACTCGCACATGCGAACGATGGCCGCCGGGTGGCAACACCAGAGGCACTCGAGCCCCTTCGCTCGGCCGTAGCTTCGACACTCGATTGCGTTCTCTGGTTCTCTCGTCTGTGTGTGTGTGTGTCTCTCTCTGGGTGATTTTGTCGCGTGCCGAACACCCCCAACAGTGCCTGAGTGGCGACGAGAGGACAGCGGCGAAGCATACGAGGAACCAGTGCCAGAGACGGGACTCCACGAGTGAGCAGAACAGAATAGAATAGCATAGAAAAGAAACGAGTAGTGAAGTGTAGTGAAGTGAACGCAGTGAAGAAGAAGAAGGAAACAAGAACAAGAAGAAGGAAAGATGGGCCTGAACGATTTCGTCGCCTTGTTCTACGGGTCGGCGCAGAACCTACAGACACCAGCTGCGGTGGCTCAACATCCGTCCAACATCCAGATGTTGAAAAATCACAAAAATTCGCAGAAACTCCTGAAGCAGCAGCAGCAGGCCGCCGACAAACTCCACCTGAGCGAGTTCCCCACGCTGCAGCCGTCGAGTGAGGAGTTGAAGAAGTTGAAGAATCCAAATCCCAAGTATGTGGCCAACAATCTCTTGGCAACGCTGACTCAGCCGCCCCAGCCCCACCACCACCAGCAGCAGCAGCAGCAGCAGCAGCAACAGCAGCAGCGACGCCAGGCCGCTCCGGCCTCGTCGTACAGCGAGCTGGACCTGTACCGAGCCCCGGCCCTGAGGAAGAAGTCGTTCCTGTGGAACTCTTTCCGCCTGCCGAGGCGCCAGAAAGGAGGTGAGTTCGGGGCTGCCCCGATTGGGGATGTCGTGATGTCGGGACAATGGCCGTGACCGCGATTGGGACTAGTCCGAAGTGTCCAAAATCAATTGATCGATTCCGCACCCTTCAGACAAGTGCCAGATTCGAGCAACAATGTGGAATCGGTGTCTGCTGGGGCTTGGGTCGGCAATCGAATGTGTCGGAAGCTACGGATGGCTCTGGAATAGAAATCGAACCGATGCAAACAGACCGTGGCCGACCGCAAATGAACCAGTTTCTCTCGTTAATGGCTTCCTAAACGCCTGCCTGCCGTCCGCATCTTCATCATTTCCATCATTTCCATTATCTTCATTAGGTCGATTTCGATATTGGTCGTTTTTGCCTTAGGTTTTCTTAAAAATTTCATGTGGCCTGAGAAAACCTTTTGTTCTCCGCAGACGTTGAACTCCTTCTTCTCTTCTCGTCTTCCTCTAACAATGGTCGTATAATGAACGACCCCGATCTCCTCGGCCGTCGCCCCATTCATCTCTGCAGTTTTCGTTCTATCCGAAATTCGATGACCCAAATTGTGGGCATCTTCACTATTGTGTTGTTGTTTAAGTTACTAAGTTGTTGTTGTTGCTGGCGTTTTCTTCGCGTAATTTATGCGTTTTCTTCTCTCAGCGTCTCGTCGTCGCGTCCACGACGCTGAAATTTATTCCGCTGTTGTTGCTTCTCGTTCTTCTGGTTCTCCGCCGGCTCTTCCGGCGATGTTGACTTAAATAAAACCCCCGGTAACAATTCATTAGCCAAGTGCTCGAGCTGGAGCTGGAGCCGGAGCCGCAGCAACGAGGCCCGACCCAGAACCGCTTCCTTGACGACCGCGAGAGTCAAGTGTCGCGTTGGGGCCGCTTAACCGGGTCCATGACCTCCGACCTGAGCCACGTCAACTGACTTAAGTCACTTCCTGTGACGCCGATCGCCTTCCGAGAACCTGACGATCAAAGACTCGCCTGCCCTTCGCGGCCTCCATCGATCGATCGGCGCGGATCGAGGGCACGTAAACGCAAAGAGTTTCAATCGAAATGAAAAATCGTTCGGCGTTTAAAAATTCCCGACGGCGAGGGCAATAAAATTTTTATTGCCGCCTTCAAACGATCAAACGTTTCAATATTCATTTCCAGCACTCGTGGCCGGGCGGTGGGAGCGTCAAGGTGAGAGTCCGGTGGGGTGCCTACGGTGCAGTGAAGTGGGTGAACTTCCGGTGGAGTGTAATTAATGACTTCTAAGACCGGGGGCTTCCCTTGGGTTCAACCGCCCTCGATCGGTGGTCGGCAGCCGCAGCTCTTGTCATGTTCACAGGTTACTCCTCAGTCCGTCTTTTAAATCCTCCGCATCTGTCTCCATTTTTAATTGCTTGCCTTTGTCCCTGGCTCCTCGTCATGCTCTTCCGCGAAGCACCCCAGGCTCCCCCCAACAAACCAGGTGCGGCGGCGGCGGGTTGGAAACGAAACCCTCTCATGAATTCATCTCATCTCATCACCGATATCGTCGTCATCGTCATCGCCATCGCCATCTCGTCGTGGCTCGCCAAGCTGCCATGTCTAAAGCCATTATGCGACGTCGCTATAAATATTTATTTAAGCTCGTTACTTGGAAATTTCACATATCCGTTCGCCAAACTTCCACCTTCCTCCCTCCTTGCCGCCGGACATTTCGCACGGTGAGGTTTTGCTTTGCTTTGCTTTGATTTCGGTCTTCTGATGGTGAATGAAGTTGTGGGTCTTGTTGTGTTGTTGTGTTGCCCTGGGGTCTTCGATGGCCCGACTTAAGTGCGATGTCATAACGCGACCGGCTGGCCGGCTCCGAGTGTATCAACCTCAACCTCTTACGCGAGACCCTTCGGTGCTGAACCTGAACCGTTCAATCGGTCCGACTGGGAGCGAACTCGTTTGTCGGATA